>CM076268.1:22095000-22695000 GCA_038380795.1 Pyrocephalus nanus
ATCCAGACATGGTACTCTTCACCTTACCCACAGGAATATGCAAGGTAGCAAGTTGTCAAGATTGCATGGTTGGAATTTTTACTGATGTGATAGTTATAATTTATTTTTTTACTCTTTTGTAACTATTTATAATTTACAACCTTTAAAAGTAGATATGCCATTTTAATTATAAATTACAAAACAAGAGTTACAATTATTCTCTAACTATAAATTACAGAAAAAGAATTCCATTTTAGCTACTTCTAATCAAAGATACAATAAAAAGATGATTTTTTTCCCCTAGTCCTGCATAAACATCAACTTGCGCTGTGTATTGGTGTGGTTTTGTTTGGAGCTTTTTTTAGTTTGTGCTTTTGATTTGTTGCTTTTGTTTTCAGTTATCTGTTTGGTTTTGGCTAGTTTGTTTGTGTGTGGGGTGGGTTTTGGTGGGTTTTTTGGTTGTTTTTCTTCCCCCCCCCTCCCCCCCCCCCCTTAATGATTGTGATGACATATGTCCAACTTCTGGCCATTTAGACAAATTAATCTTGTAAGAAAAAATAATTTCCTAGCCTTCCCCAGATGAAAAATAAAGAAAATTAAAGAGAAGGAGATCCCCTGTGTTCTGCTTTGTGCCTCCTATATCTTCACTTGGAACTACAAGGGTGGAATTTGTGGTATTACTCCAGCGTGCCTTCTTTGATGGAGACCACAGCAAAAGCATAGGTGTAATGTGGGAAGGGGGAAGTAACTGGGATCTACTAGAAGCTGGATCACGAAACAACTGACCACAGCTCAACTCTCTTGAATTAGGTTCACTGTGATTGATTGAATCTGACCTTTCCTGTCTTCCCTTTCTGATGAACAGTGTGTGAATGTTTAATCATTCACTCTGATATTATATTTGTTTAGTTAGTTATGACTAAGCAGCATTTACTTATGGTACCTTATGTTTGAATGGGAAGGGCTTTTCATTTGTGGTAACTTTTTTTACAGAATGTAACAAACTTTGTGTATAAAATATCTTTTTAATTTTTATACAGATTACCAAAGCTTTACCTGTGTGAATTCTGTCTTAAATACATGAAAAGTAAAAACATTTTGTTAAGGCACTCAGAGAAGTGTGGCTGGTTTCATCCTCCAGCTAACGAAATCTACAGAAGAAATGACCTTTCAGTATTTGAGGTAGGTTTATAAAAAATATAACTTTTTGAAAGTAACCAGTTTGTAGACATTACAGACCAATTGAAGAACTAGTGAAAACTTTACCATGCCTAAATACTTCCATGGAGATTCTTCTTATACTGCAAAAACAAGTCCATCTTCCCTATTCAGTTCTATCTTTTGGGGCCATGTTCTTTCATGATTTGTACTTTACTTGTACTTCATGCATTAGCCAACCTCTTAAGATACTTGCATTGCATTGTTTCCGTTGCTGGTTTGCCTTTCCCTTCTCAGCAAAAGTACCTCTTCCACCCATTCGTTTCTGGCTGTTTGAGTGTCTTGGGTATAGGGAGAAGGCTAATCATAATGTTTGTGCTCCCAAAGTAAAAAAGCAAGCAAAGCAGCTTCTTGTGCGTTCTAAAATCACAAATGTAGCTACTGAGTGCTTTTGCCTTCCTTTCGGATGTTTGAGAAACTTGGCCAGAAACATCCTGGCTGGGTGGTAGAGGTTTAGGCCAACTTTGCCAGAACACACTGCCTTTAACTTATACAAAACATGTATCCACAAACTCAAGTCTGGACTTAATAATCTAAATTATTTCCTTGGGAGATGACTTGTAAGTTTGAGGTTTTGTGGATATCCCAGACAATAGAATTCTGTTTCAAATAGCATACCTGCAGTTATTAAAAGTATGCATTAGCCTTCCCATTTCTGTTTCTCAAGCATTGTTACAGATAGCATTAACAGAAAAGACTGCTGGGGTTACTAGGACTTCGAGACTGTTTCTCAACAGTGTTATTTAGATGTGTATATTGATAATTTCTTTTTAAATCCAAATGTCAGATTCTGCTTTAAACTTGTATTTTCATATTATATAAGTGTCTGTTTTGCTTGATCATTGCCATTATCTGTTCAAAAATGGTAGATGCAGTCTTGAAGTCCTTATCTAAATTAGAACAAGATCTTAATATTTGTTTCACTTGTTAGTGTTTGTACTATTAAAAACATAGCTATTTGCATCAAGGTTGCTTCTTTCCTGACTTGAGCAATTTTTATTGTAGGTCTGCCAGCATAAGACTTATGTTTTAAACAGACTTAACTCTTTTCCTATCAAGAAGTGAAATTGTCCCAGCCAGTCTGAAATAACTTTATTTTCTCTATGAAGAGGTGTTAAGAGCTGGGCAGCATACAATAGGCAAATTGTGCTTTCCCATTTATTTTCATTAACTACTGCCAACATGTAAATAAAAAATTCTTTAAAAAATAAAGTAAAGTACTGGGGATGGGGAGGTGGGGAATTGCTGCTAAAAACACACGGAAGACAAGGGGTGTGTGTGAAAGCAATGTCCCAACTCCACTGCTTTTATTCCCTTTCCCTATTTCAGATGCTTCAGTAAGCACTTATGTTAAGCCTTCTGAAATAAATGTGGTTGGTTTGTGTTTTGTTTATTTCCAAGGTTAGTGTTGGTTGTTACTCTGATTACTGTAGAAACTGAGTCATTAGTTGATGTCCTTCTTCATAGATCCTGTCAAGAATTCTGTGCAACCATTTTCTTTTCAGCAGAATGAAGGGTTTGTGATTTCCTTCATGCTTTGTGTTTTTGAGAGGAATAGAAATAAGTTTGGCATTTTGTGATTTATGTACCTCTGCCCAGAGCATGACTTCGACAGATTTGAGAGAAGACTTTGACATAGATTACTGCTATGCTGTAGCCAGGAAACTTTTGACAGATGCTTGCTTTTGAGCTTGCCCGCCCCTCTTTTTTCCCCACTTCTCACATTTAAAATTGATGAACAAGCTGTGTTTGCCTGAAACTTAAAGTTTTTTACATTTCTGTACAAATGTTCTTACTGAAAAAGACAGCTCACATAATTTGCATTTTCAGGCTTCTGGCTTAGCCAGCGGTGATTTCTGCTTTCTAAATGTTCACATATAATTTGCTCACCTGCTAGTAAGTGTGAAAAGTAACAAAAGCACCTGGAAAATGGAGTTGTTGTACAAGAGCTTAATGTATTTGATAGATTCTTAAGAGCTGTATGCAGGTTTATTTTGCTGCATTTAGGAGCAGTGACAGTCCATTCAATGGTGGTGTTTTTTTTAATCCAGTTAATGCAACTATACTACTGAAATTGCCTTGCAGTCCCTAAATATATCCAAAAGGTTGGATTTTACTCAGAATTCTAACTAGGATTTGTACTCAAAACAAATTAGAATATGACTTCTTTTTCAGCACAGTGTGCGTACCATTTGTCTGCCTCTGTGAATGAAATACAGCTATTACCATTATCAAAGAACATCAGTACAAGCAAACCTTTCTATTAGGAAGATTATTTCAAAAATGCTGTTGCCTTTGACTGAGCCTTTTCTTTCAGGGAGTACCTAATTGATCTAGGAAATCTGCATCTGTGTCTGGCATTTCTGTAGCTGAGTCACAGCTTGACTCTTTACACTCATAATATACCTAGACTAATTGTAGTATTTAGCCTGAAAATTTACTTCACTTGCTCAGTAGCGTTTTAGTCTGGCATGGAAATTCTGTCTTGTCTAATTTATCCAAAACATTGATGCAATTGATATGTAATTTGCTGCTCATTTATTGGCATTACACCTTAAGGATTCAACGTAATACACTTCATTGTTTTGGGGTTGTTTTAAGTTGTTGTATACACTGCCTTCTAGCAAACCACAGTTTAATGCATTTTAGCTAGTGCATTTTTGTTGTCTGCCAGTCATACTCGTACTTTTGTCTTGAAAATTAAAAGGTGAAGTTACTTTGTTTAATAAATCTGGATATGCAGTTACATAAAATCGCAAAGTAATTAGTACTAATTGGAGACTTCCTTCTTAACAAGAAACTGGGGCATTTTTCTTCTGAACCTGAATGTGTTTTATTGATTTTTTTTTCCCTAACACCATACTATTCAAATCTCCTAGGATATGATTGATAAAATAAGTTGTTTTGTCCTAACTTGTTGGTATCTTGGAAATAACTGCATCTGTCTTGCTTTTCTAGGTTGATGGAAATGTGAGCAAAATTTATTGTCAGAATCTTTGTTTGTTAGCTAAGCTCTTTCTGGACCACAAAACCTTGTATTATGATGTTGAACCATTCCTCTTCTATGTCCTTACAAAAAATGATGAGAAAGGCTGCCATTTAGTTGGATATTTCTCTAAGGTAAAAAGAAAGAAAAAATGGGTTTATTTAACATTTGTAATTTCCTGCTCTCCTTAATACTTGTGACAACAGCAAGGAAAAAAAAACAGAAGTTGAAAAAAAAGATCAAAAGCTTGAAAGCCTCACTGTAAATCTCAAATATTATGTGCATTGTCTCAAATGCACTGTACTTGGCTAGTGATGCAAATTGAGAATGTGTTCAGCCACGTGGATTCCCGGTGGGTTTTTTTCTTGGTTTGGGTTTCTTGTTTATTCATTTGTTTTGTTTGTTTCTAGAATGTGTTGTGGTTTCAGACTTAAATCTTTTTCCTGCCCCTAACGTTTTTGCATTAGTATGCTAAATCTAACTTGTAAAAGTTGTAGGTACTTGGAATTTTGATGTGTTTTCAAGGCTTCAGGCCAGCAGTTCAAGCTTGCTATTTAGATGTAAATGGACAGGGATGTTCCTGTCTTGTGTACAGTGGAATCTAATGCAGTTACTTTATTGCACTGATATAAGAATACATTGCTTTACTTCATGGTGGGTGTCTTGCTTAGAGTGGATGTCTCTCTTGGTTGTGTTTGAATTTCAAGTAATAGGTGGTGGTATAGACAAAAATAATACTTATGGGAACTATATTGACAAAGATGACCAAGAAATACAGTGTAGTTAAATGCAATTGCAATAGGAAAAGCTTCCATCGTTGTCCATAATTTGCCAGGAAGAGATGGGGTGAATAGGTGCAGTGACTCAGAAATTCAGTACTTCCTGCCCCTCATATCACTACCTCCTATTGACTGTGTAATTTTCTTTCTTGGAGAAGTGATTTGTATAAAGATAACACTTAGGAAAAGTAAAAAAATCTTGTCAGCTTACGTGGATATTGTGAAGTAATCTCTTGGATATCTGACTTGGATGTCAGATCCTTCTGAGAGGTGGGCCTTGCTGGAATTAAAGTAACAGTGAGGCATGTAGGCACAATTTACACTGTTTTTTGTGTCAGTCAGAAGTTCTTGTGTTTTAAAAACACGTCAACTTTGATTCAGGCACATTTTCTCCATTTATTTAAGGTAAAGCAGGTTAAAGTGACTCTATCTTGATTTTTTTTTTTCGTCTTATCGTTGAATCTCTAGTGTTGGAAAATAACTCTGAGATCATAGTCCAACCATTAACACAGCACTGCTATGGTCACTACTAAACCATGTGCCCAGGTGCCCATTTATAAGTTTTTTGAACATTTCCAGGGATGGTGATTCCACCACTTCCCTAAGCAGCCTGTTCCAATGCTTGATAGCCCTTCCTGTGAAGAAATTTTTCCTAACATCTAATCTGAACATCCCCTGGCGCAACTTAAAGCCTTTTCCTCTCAACCTGTCACTTGTTACCAGGGATAAGAGACTGACTTACTAGAGTCCAGGTAGAAAACATTCACAGCCTTTCCCTCATCCTCCAAGTGGGTCACCCTGTCATAGGGGATCAGGTTAGTCAGGCAGGACCTGCCTTTCATAAACCCAAGCTGGCTGGGCCTGATCCCCTGGTGTCCTGCATGTGCAGTGTGATGGCACTCAAGATCATCTGCTCCCTGACCTTCCCTGGCACTGAGCTCAGGCTCACAGACCTGTAGTTCCCCAAATCCTCCTTCCGCCCCTTCTCATAGATGGGCTTTACATTTGCTAACAACCAGCCAGCTGGGACCTCTCTGGTTAACCAGGGCTGCTGGTAAATGATGGAGAGTGGCTTGGTGAGCTCTTCCTACAGCTCCCTTAGTACCCTTGGGTGCATCCCATCAGGCTCCACAGACTTGTGTGGGTCTATGTAGAATAGCAGATCACTGACCATTTCCTCCTGGCTCACAGGGGCTTCCTTCTGCTCCCAGTCTGTCTTCCAGCTCAGGGGGCTGGGTACTCCAAGGACAGCTGGTCTTGTTATTAGAGACTGAGGCAAAGAAGGCATTAAGTACCTCAGCCTTTTCGTCATCCTATGTCACTGTTTCTTGAGAGTTTGGGAAGTCTGTACAGAGAAAATACTTAACCATACTGTAGAAACTAGGAAACCTTTTGAAATATGGCTTGGGTGTCTGATCTCATGGCTGAAGAAATGCTTGGGAACGAGCATACTGGCATGTGATCCTGTCTGTATTATCACTGGTCTAGTGTTATCCTATGTGTGGAGGCTGAAGTGATAGTGAGTGTCTTAAACTATACTTGTGCTTACCACAACTTCTTGTCACTTAGGCTGACCTGGATATTTTTGGTTGGTTTATTGGGTCTCCCTCAGAACTACCTATTCCTGATTTTTAGGGCATTTTTGTTGTTTGTAATCTATTAAAGTTAAACATGGCTTTTCCTTTTTATCAGTAAATTGGAAAGAACCTATAAATTTCTATAGATAGAACAGCTTCCTAGTCCAGGTTCTTCCTCCTCTTGTCTTAATCAGTGTGATGTTTGCCTCCGTTGTCTGTATATGACTTCATTCTATCTGAAAGAGCTTTTGCTTCTGAGCCCTGATTTTGGTTCAGGTGAGAAGCATTCAGCTTTTAAAAAGTTAGTGTATTGCAAGTATAACTTCTTAGTTCTGCAGGTATGGGGTTCCTCCCCTGCACCCTGATCACATAATCGTTCAGAGAGAGAAGACAAAATAAAGATGAAAACCAGCAGGCACTTAGTGTAGCAGTTGTATAAAATACATCTTCACTATGTGTATGGATATTATATTCCATTTTTATATCCTTGACAGAATGGTCAGTGAAGCATGAAAATATTTCCCTCTTCTTACCATCTTCCTCCTTTACTTAAACTTCATTATGCTGTTCAGACAATTTATTTAATTTTTAAGATGCTGAGTAGTTAACTAATTAAAAAATATTTTGAAGGATATTTTCTAATATTTCCTTCTTACAATTAAATGTTAAGGTGGAATTATTTGACTTTGGTACTGACCCCATACATCTGTTCACCTTATTGGGATATGTTACAAGGACAGTGGCAGGTGCAGGCAATTGCCCACTTCAGCAGTGCTTTGACATACTTGATCTGTTTCTCCTTCCCACAGGAAAAGCTTTGCCAGCAGAAGTACAATGTCTCCTGCATAATGATCATGCCCCAATACCAAAGGCAAGGATTTGGAAGGTTTCTCATTGATTTCAGTAAGTGAAGTGTTTTATTTACGCTTGTGATCCAAGAAGCTGATGGCTGTTGTAAGAAAGTATAACACGTGAAACTTTACTTAAGTTGCTTTGTTGTTTTTATCCATAGATAATGGGATTTCTGTTTATGTTTACATAGGATAGAAAAGCTCCCTGAGTGAAAGACTTAGTGCTACTCTGTTATTGTACTCAAGGAAATTGAGAATGGATCTCTCGGCAGTAATATTAGCTCTCAAAGCTATTACCCTGAATGAATTGTTTAAATTACCTTCCATTTTGCTTTGCTCATTAGTATAAGAAGAGGCAATTATTTGTGATTATAGCTAAGAAGGTGTTAGTCTAAGGCATTGTCTACATTCTAATATTTTTAATTTGTATCTTCTTTTAGCTAAAAAATTGTTCTAATTGAAGAATTGCCACATAGAAGGAATGTGTTTTGGTTTTTGTGTTCATCACTTCCTTAGAGAAAATTGTTGTCAAAAAAGGTATAGGTGCTCAAGGCTGTACTTGCTGTTTTATTTTGCTGAGTTGTCTGACCTGTTAGAAAGCTTCAGGCACACTTGTTTAAATATAGATTTGTTATTCTTCAAATCTTTAAGGTGCCATAGAACTCCAGACAAAATTATCTAAGGAACCTTCTCAGTTAAATGTCCTCAGTATTACTGAATCCAGCTTTCTACTGTAATTTAGAGGGAGGATGACAAGGAATTAGTGTATATTGTGTGTGGTAGGTTTTCACTATTATGTTTTTTAAAGCACTGTTGAATTACGTGACAGCAGAGATAGTTCAGATAATAGGATTCCTGCCCTGAAGGTGTATGCAAGAACATTAAAATGCAAATAATAATACATTGCAGTATAACAGCAGGACAAAGACAATAATTTGTAACTGTAGAGTTTTCAAGTTCTGTGTCTTGCAGTGTTCCACCCAGCGTGACTGCATTAGAGTGTATAAAGATACTTAGTATGTCTCATCATTGTATGGCTTTAGAAACAGCCTTCATTATACCCCTGTGAGTCAGGTAAGGCTGGTTCTGGACCACTTAATCCGCCTTTGAAATGTAGCTGTCGCTGGAGTGGAACACAGCAGCTGTTCCATTGTGCACCTTCTGCAACCTTTAAGGAAAGGCTGTGACAAGTACCACATATTTCTGGAACTGTAGAGTGAACTTTAGGCTTATTTAGGTAGAAATTGACCCTGGTTTAGGATTAAAATACTTTTTTGCAAAAGGAGATGGAGAACTCTCAGTGGGCACAATTGGTAAGTACTTCCAGGCTTTTGTTTTGTTTGTTACTATGTGGTGTCTCAAAAAAAAAAAAAAAATGGAGCACTCTCAAGAAACGTTATTCTGGTTGAATTTGCAATAGTTACGTTTACAAAACCAATGGCACAGCCATGAAACCTGTGGATTCCACAGAAAGTCTGCATATGAGTATGCTGTGTCTCTTTGAATAAGTGCTCTGTTACTGTACCCTGTGCTCCTTAATCTGGGAAAATCACTAAGGTGTTCTGTCCTTCTTATCCTACTGGAAAAATCTTTAAGCACATTGGGTTGTTTGAGTTGTTAGGTTTTACATGTTAACTTAAAACAGGACCTGATGGTGTCCTTACCTTGGAGCTTATTTGGTGCTATTCCTACAGTCTTCCCTCTTTGCAGACACGTTCATATCACAGGTATGGGCTGCAGCTGTGGAAACTGGGCATAGTCCAGAGACCACCTTCAGCTTCTGCTGTAGCTAACAGGCTGCCCACTTCATGACCACAGAGTCAGTCCTTCAGTACCCTTCCACAGTATTTTCCCTTTGTTTTCTGGACAGAGGCTCCCTTAACTAACTGGGAATCAGACTGTCTCAGTTGCCAACAGAGCAAAGAACTAAGAGGTGACTGAGAAAATCTGGCTCTGTAGTGTGAGGTACAAATTGCATGAAAGTTAATGAGAGAACTGTTTGTGGCTGTATTTCCCTAGATGTATAAAGGAGAAGGGCAAGTTATCAAGGCTAGTTTTCCTAGACTGTGCCATGAAATGTGGCAGCCATAGCTTCATCTGAATCAGTGAGGCCAAAATCTGTCTTCAAAGAGAAAAACCCTCTGAAATCAGTTATTTACTCCTTTTTTTTTTTGAATTTTACTTGTGTTTCTGCTTTCTATATTGTAACTGACTAACTGCCATCTTCTTTGTACTTTTCACCCTTTCTGTTCACTTGTGGTCTCCTGAGTACAAGTCGCTCTAGCTGGCCTAGATGTGATATAACAAAACTTCAGTTATTATTCTAAACTTGAACAGAACAAGTTCATCATAGTTTAAAACATTCTTTGCTGGTGACATTATTGAGACTGTCATATTCTCATAAAGTTGTTGGAAGATAAATTTTATGCTCTGAATTGTTAAATCTTCATTTGTTATGTGGGAAATGCTTGTAAACTGCTCTATTTTGAAATCTGTGAAGCAGTCACTGGTACTTGTCTTTTTTCATAACAGTAACCAGAAGAGTTTTTAGTCTACAATAATAAAAATGTAACTGAACAAGCAATTTTCAGAAAATGATAGTTACAAACCACGAAAGTGAAGGTTTTAAGAACCGTGCACGAGCAGCTGACTGCCCACATTGCTTTGTGTACATCCAGACACGTGACAGAAAGGCTGGAAGGAACGCAGCCTTAAGCCACTGCATGACTTCTGCTTTGTCAGCAGTCTGGTGAAAATGTAGTTTGTGGTAAAAGCTTGCTTCCTTTTTGGTAAATGAAATTCATTTATTTGTTCAGATAGTGGTGCATTCTTTTATCTTGAACTAATTTAATCTTCACAGATGAGCCTTATATGGTCATGCTGTCACTTGAATAGGAAAGTTTGCTGAAAGACAAATAGGTATTTGTTTTCTGACCATTGATTTTTTTTCAACTTGTATTTTAACTACATTTAAAGGTATCTATATTTCAAATTGAAACTAATAATACTGTTATTTCATACTCTGTAGACACCACTGTAAAAGTCTATCTATGTTTCTTCAGGAATCTCACCTGTGGGAAAATTATTTTTAAAAAGAATAAATTAACTTTTGTGAGAAGTAAGCATGCTGTAAAATGCCTGAGTTCGCTAGTCTTGATTGTCTTCAGCAAAAATTTCATTTGTAGTTTTCTGTATGTCACTCATCATTTAGATAGCAATGTTATTGTTAAAACCAGATTTTTTTTTTTTAATTGTAGGGAAGTTAGAGATTTTGTCTGTTATAGGAGTTTGTTGGGCTGCTTAAAAATTCAGAAAAGTTTAGTTATTTATTAAATGGCCAAAATGTCAATTTGTAAAAATGAAGACTTGATACTGCTTCGTTTTGCTTAATTCACTGTAAGATAAAATCAGTTTAATCTCTTAAATTTTCTTGAAGCATGTCATGCTGAAGACAAAACGGTTTTCATGAAGTCTTGTCTTTGTTTACACTGAATGTACTTTGTTAAATATTATAATAGTTGATGTTTAATGTAGGAATAGGGAACCTGATTTTTATTTGGAGTGTGTTTAAATGTACAAAGCATTTCCTGAAAATGAATAAAAGTCTTAGTTTGGTGGTTATATTTATACCTTTCTGCCTTTTACAGGAGTGAAAGTTCTTTCCAAACTTCTTAGCTTTGGACTGTTTGTTTTGTTTTCATTTCCTTGTTGTTTTTGTATTCTGTGAGGTTAACTGGTTTGTGATTGCAGGGTTGTAACTGAGGGAGAATAATTGACTTCTGCACCCATCTTTTGTATTTGCTGTAAATAAAATTTTTGGGCAAGTAGACTCCAGTTGATCTAGAAATAAACCAGAAAGCAGACTTTATTGTGTAAGAGCCCATTCTGCATTTGTTTCACTTCAAGTCCATTTGTGGTGATACACAGCTATCATTCCTGTCACAAGGATTACATGTGTTTGCGTTTGGGTGAGCCTTTATATGTCCTCTGTCAGTTCATCCCCCACTGCTGCTGTTTTGACAGTGCAAGCACTGAAACTACAGTGTTGTAACTTCTCTCAGACCCATTTCTTTTATAAACTTCTCTATACAAGACATTTTTCTTTGCTTTCTTGATTTGAGCTCTTGCAAATCTTCACATGGTTTCTATTTCTGTTCCTTAGGCTGCCGTGCTAGGACATACTAGTATTTCTTTATTTGGCATATCTAACACAGAGTTCAATATTACTAGAATGGAATACAGCAGTATTTCATATTTGTTTTCTGTAAGTTTAAAGTCATCTCTTGATTCACATTTCTTCACAAAGCTCATCTTGTCACAGTCCTATGTTTCTGCTTACTGGATTGGCAATTCCATGCTGGAGGCCTAGCCAGCAGTTGGAGGAAAAGAAATGTGTGTGACTTTTAGGATAAACCTTTCCAACTGTGCTGGCTACTATGTTGATGATTCATTTGCATTGCAGTTATAACTGGGCTTTTAATGCTGAGGAGCAAAGCCCTTGATAGCCTGTTGTTATTTATTTTCAGGGCATTTCTGGTCCAACTGATTGTAGCAGTTTCTTAATCCCCTTCAGAATTCCTTCTTTTCATTTGGTTTGTCTGTTCATTGTGAAATTATTATTCTTGTTCGGGAGATGAAACATGTTTTAAGGATGCTGGGATTCTATTTGGGCTACATACGTTGTTTTGTGTGTAGGGGTATTTTTGGTTCACTTGTCCGAATGCTTGGAAAAGTTGGTGCTGACTTTTTGAACTTCTTTATCATTTATTGTATGCAACTTTTAATGGCTGGATTTTTTTTTCCATTAGCTTGAATTAACCCTTGATTCCCTTCTGGGATGTGTAGCTCAGATTTTTTTGTGAGGAAACCTTGATAGGGAAGGGCAGTTAAGTCTGGTAGTGGAAGAAACAAACAGAATTTATGTTACCTGAGGAGTTTTATTCTGGTATAGGAAAAGTGGCTCTGTTGAATGTTCTTGTTTGCTCATTTCCCCAAATCTGGTATCTTGTTTCTTGGCCACTTGTTTGTTTTTTTTTCTTGTTCAGGTCAAGCAGATGAGTAAATCTTAAAGTCATGATTTGCAAAAGCAGCAGGGTATGAGCAGTATCAGCAGTTGTACTTCAACTCATGTACAGCACCAGGGAAGGCAGGTTTCCAAGGGATGAGAAGAAGAAAAAATTTGGCTGTATAAGTAAGGGGAAAACTGTTGATGAAAAGTCATTTCTTTCCTTCTAAATGCTTTTCATGAGTGAGCATCAGAGCCATTGATGAAAGGATGTCAGCACTATTACTGATCTTTTTAGAATGGTATCTGAGGGAGAGAGAGATCCCCTCTCTTGCTCAGTTAGTGGCAAAATTCATTAGCCTACGTTATGACATTTTCTTTTGGTGTTTAATGCAATTTTGTTTTTCCAACAAGTTTGTTAAAGAGCTTGTCTAGCCTGTAAAATAAGTATTTCTGTGAAAGGAAAGAGGTTTGGTTTCTGTTAAGCTTGAAGAGAATAATATAGTTCAAAAAGAAAACTGCTTATTTTTGGATATGCTCAATTCAAACAGCATTTGCTCTTCTAGGGTCAGCTAGTTGTTTTCAGCTTCTGTGGCTCCAGTACTTGAGAAGCTCTGTCTTCTGATACCAACAAATGGTTATTTTTATGGAAAATAAGAATTCCTTTTGGACAATATTGGGCCTTGTTTTCTCACTTGTGTGCATTACTATGTCGTGGGGTTTTGCAGTGTCTTCAGCAGGAGTGAGGGTTGAGCTTTCCATGGCTGGTTGCAGTTTGGACAGTCATCTTTACTAGTTTCATCTTCCAAACTGGCTTTGTGGTACTTTAGTGTATCAAGAAGGTTTGAAAATATTACTGTGCTAAAAGATCAATTTTATAATTTGCTTATCCATGGTTCTTGCTATAGTGTGTCTAGGTTTTCTGCTTTAACAGCAAATTAGGTTACTCCTTTGTGGAAACCTGAAAAGCAATGATTTTTTGTGAAGTACTATGTGCAGTCATCCAAAAAAATCTAACTGAGCAAAACTTGAAACTAGTACTGGACTAACATGTGGCCTCTCATTTAGGGCGCCATATTGCTGATAAGACACTACCATTAGCAAGAATGTCATGACTGTTTGGAAGATGAGTAACTTTTTAAAAAATGCAAAAAATGTGTTGGAAATAACTGGTGCAATAAGAGTAAAAATGCTGCCTGAGGTTTTTACAGTGCCTCTGAGAAAGTAGTGTATCAGTAACGGAAGAGCCTTGGAAAAGGTAACAGACTTTCTTGACTGAGGGCTTTAATTTTTTAGTAGGAAGCTGGAATGAGGAAAATGAGCAAAGTCATTACAGTGCAGAAATGGTATTGTTTCTTCTTTAAAGAATACTTGAAAATGGAAACAATGACCAACTATTAACAGAAGCACCATGAGGGCAAGAAAGAGCAGAAGTAGTGAAAATATGTATTCTTCATTATGATGAACTTTCACAGTTTTTTTGCTGTTAAGCCTTACTTTGTGTTAAGTAGCTGTGTAGACTTCTCTTACAGGAACAGGTCAAGGGTGGGTAACTGATTTAAAACTATATTCAGATGGAAACAAGACATAGACCTTGAACTAAGAAAAGCTGGGTTAAAAAATTAACCTATGGAAAGCAAAAAAACCCAGAAAAAATGTAAAGGTGGATGCTGTAATGAAGTAAATGCATTAGATGGATGTGTGTTCACATATATGGCATGTAAATTCTGGTACTTTTATGCAACTGCTGGGAACCACTGTCTGTTTACTGCTTGCAGTTTAGAGCCAGCCTAAGCTTCAGTGGGCTGTAAGCAGTTGGACCTACTTGTTTGGTATTTGTTTAAATAGCACTGATAGTCTAAATTTCCTTATGGGAAATGGGAGGTAATGTGTTGTCCAGAAAGTAACGTTTTTGGAAACCTACTATAAGAGAATCATAGGAATTTTTAAGGAATCTCATTACTTTAATCAGATATGGATATGAAGTAAAAATAACATTAAAAAAATTAGGATATCTGTGAAGCGATGAACTCCTTCTGTAAACACCTCTTACTCTGTTCTTTTCCAAAATCTGGTGTTGAGATGTTTTACGGTTTCCTCTAACAAATATTGAAATATAACAGAAATACCATCTAGGAATAAATACACTTTTTAAAGCAGTTGTTTACAGTCATGCTTTGCTGTGGCCTTTAAACAGAATTGAGATGGGGGAGGGGGTTAAGATAAAATTTATTCTGAGAGCATTTCAGCATTCCTTTTCTCATATTATAATTTCTCACGTTAGAGGACTGTTTTGTTACTGCTGAGGGAGTGGCAAACAACTGAAGGTGAGAATGTGAGACTAGGAGTGGAGAGGAACAGGATTTTTTTTTTTTTTAATAGGCTTTATTGAAGAGGTATGTTCTCAAACTACACTTCTGAAGAATTAAACATCTGTGTAAAACAGGCCTGTGTCATTAACTGTGGTGGCCCGTATTGAATCATTCTCTGTTGTGGGGTATTTTACAACTGACTGACTTGTGTACCCCAGTACAGAATAGTGTGTCAATCTCCTCATCATTTTCTTTTGGTGTGTTTACAAGTGCATTGTGTCCAAAGGAAAGGTTGAATCACCTGCCTTTTTTTTTTTTTTCCTACCCTCTAGGAGGGAATTTAAAGTGTCTCTGGGAGCTGTGAATTTGAGTGAGCCTGACTGCTGCTGCTTATTTTCTGTTCTTTTCTTGATGATTGATTGTGTTGCTGACCTCAAGGCTTGAGTTTGACCTCTCCTAAATAACTAATAAGGAGCATTCTGTCAAGCTGAGATTTAGATGAGGGTGTAATGAAGATGGATTTTGGATCAAGCTTAGTTGACTTAAGATTATTCCAAGAAAATCAACCTCTTGGGATTTCTTGGCATCACTTATATATAGCTTCAAGACACTGTACATTTATCAGAACTGCAAAAGAAAGCAGATGTCACTTAAGGTACAGAAGTTAACACTGTTTTAACTGAAGAGCATCTTTATTCCAGATAGTATTGAAAACAGCAAAAAGACAAGGCTAAACATGGTAACAAGTATTTGTTGGGTGAAGCTGTCTTCATGGGGCATTAGTGAACATGGAAAGCCATCGGCTGAAGACTGGTGGTTGAAAACAGATTTTAATTAAGTAGTGTAACTTTATTGATTAAAATTTTTACAGAGAGTAAGGTAGCCTGGGAGGAAAACAGAAATTGTCTGAGTTGGCAGGGATCAGGTTAGGAAAGCTAAAGCCCTGATAGGGTTAAATCTGGCTGGGGACATCAAGGGTAACAAAATCTTCTGTAGATACCTCGATGATAAGAGGAAGAATAGGGAAGATGTGAGCCCTCTCTGGAAGGGTATGTGAGACCTGATTATCCAAGATATGGAAAAGACTGAGGTACTCAAGACTTTCTTGCTTCAGCCTCTTCACCAGCAAGTGCTCCAACTGCACTACTCAAGTTGCAGAAGGCAGTCCCTGTCACCCTGTTGCTGAGGCACAGCAGGACACCTTGTGGCCTTCTTAAGGCATGTCTTGTTTTCAGTGCCAGCATTTTTATCAGTCAGTTCTACCTTCTTTTAAAGAAATTGTGTTTTTTCCTTGTTTACCTCTATTATGAGTAACAGTAGGTATTTAGCAGATTACTATGTCTTGGGCTTAGCTTTTTGAGGTGTGTTGTAATAAGTTCATTTGTGGTTAGTAGGTAATGTGCACTTTCTTATCATGCAGTTTCTGTATCTGCTAACTGCCATCGAACTCCCTAATAACCTCCTTCACCTGGTATTGTGACTTTTTTTCTGAATCTTATGTGGCAATTTCTTGTTATACAGCATGCTTTAGGTAGAGCAAATGAACAGCAATGACATGTTGCTGCTCATATAAGACAAATGCAGCTTGTATCTTCTGTTGTGTCTTCAGGAGTATATGTGTCATAGCCACTTCCCTGAGCAAACACAGTACTTGCTGTGAATGCCTAAATGTGCCTTTTGGCTTCTCAGCACTCAAATCCCTATTTCTCTTTTGTTCATGTTGTTCAATACGCCTAGGCTATTCACTGTAGGTAGGAATAAAGTAATGATAGGAAAAGCTCTTGGGCTCTGGAACTTCATTATCTACTCTAAAACTGTTAAAACCATCCCTGATACAGTTTTGGTCCAGGGCATCTGTCACTTTCCAAATGTAATAAGAGTTTTCCTGAGCCATGAATCTGGGAGAACTATGTTAACAGCCAGGTTAACACTCCAGCTGAGAGTCAGAGCTTAGTGGTATGGATGCCATCTGTCTGTGTTGGTTGGCCTTAGTGCCATGTAAAGATTCTGGGCACATTCAGTTATATTAGGCACAGCCTCCTAGGTCCAGATTCCTGTGTTGTCAGTTGAGTGTTGTAGAGGTACATAGAGCCTATAAGAAGGCAAGCAGTTAGTATTGTCTAATGAGCACAATAGCTATATTTTTAACACAGCATGCATGTGCTGTCAACATGTAACACCAGAGGGTAATGGCAGTTCTTGAAGGAAATTGGAAATTCATTCAAAAATTACAATTGTATAAACAATTTACTACTCAGTGTCATTTATTGAATAATTTTTAAAATGTAAATTTAAATAATAACTTAAAACATTGCTTACAAAATCAAGAACAATCCAGCCTTTTAAATGATCTTCTAAACTACTTAACCTATCAACAAATTGATTCATCCAACTGGTATTCAAGACTGATGCCCTCTGCACATAAGTCTTGCTTTTAAGGGTACTTCAGTTCCTTTTCTCATGCTTGTGCTTTCACTCTGCTTATAAGTAGTCCACTTCATACACAGAACCTCCACTCAAGGGGTTTACTGGCAACTGGCACAGGTAAAATAAATGTTAGCCAATTAATTCACTCAAAGGGTGCCTTTTGTAGGTCTGACTGTAATGCAGTCATCTTTACCTTTCGTTCCCTTCATGAAGGGGATTTGTTTAGCTCTAACCTCTTTTGTGAAGCTTTCTATAAAGAAGCTAAAGGTTTTGTGCCTCCTGTGTTGGGTTTACTTGAGGATGTGGAGAGGAATGAGAGCTTACATTATTTCTTGTAACAATAATGAGAGAATCTTTGGCTTACCCTGTTCATCGTGAAGAAAGCTTTTCTTTACTCAAACAAAGAAAAGAGAATGTAGCAGGTTGTTCACTGATCTGAGCATCTCAAGTTACAGCTAGTCTTTTTTTTTATTGTGTTTGTATAGATCTTGGGATTGGGGTCCTTTGAAGCTGTCTCAAAAGTGCTTTCAAAGAGGGTACTAGCACCTATTTAAGGTCCTCTATCTTTGACCTTCCTCCCATTGACATAGATAGTAACAGTTCAGAGGCACACAGAATAGTTACGGAAAAAATGGTAACATGAATTACAGTTTTAGGAATTGTAAGTCTTATTAAGTGCACACTTTCACCTTACCTATTTCTGCCTTCCACTCCTGGTCATACCTCTGAACTTGCAGTGTTGAGCTGATCTGATTGTATTGAGCTGTCCTGTCTGAATACTCAGCTGTTTTGATATTTCTGACCACCCTTTTGAACCTGCGTCTTCACAGCTTGTTCATATAATGTCCAAACAAAGGATGCAATGCTTTGTAAGACAAAAAAACATTATCTCTTAGAATAACTTGAAATGTTGGTTTGAGGTAAATCTTTGGGATATTGGTGTATTATTAAAACAGTTAGTAGTACTTCCTGTTGATACAGAATGTTGCATGAAAACTTAAAAGTTCTTCTTTTCCATATTAAAGGATTTATTTTACTTGGTTTTGTTTCAAACAAAACAAATTTTAGTAGGAAAATACTTGATTCCATCTGTCTGAGTTTGGTATTTAATTTGTGGGGGATGGCCTGTAAAGAGATGGAGAACAACTCAAAACATATCAAGTGTGATTGTTCACTGGATGCTTCTTTTTTTCTGGACAGATTCTCATGAATATGTTTTCTTCTAACACAAATATTAATAAAATATATGTAGGAACTGAACAGTGCTGATTATATAAGGGCTATATTTTGAGCAAAAGCTTAGGCTCCGCTTTGGGACTAGGGGTCTCTGAGAAGTAGATTTTAAACTGTTTCCAACTTCCAGAAGTATTTGGATTTTGCTGTTATTCTCATCACGTGTATTGGCATCCTTAAAGTGTATATCTGGAAAGCATTCATAAGTAGCTTATAAAATTCTGTTTTCTGTATAAGTTACTTTGGTAGTGTTGAGATACCTTTGCTATGTGTGGAGGTGTATGTAAATGTTGATATGTGTGATTGTGATGTGCATGCATAAATGTGAACCTGAGATTGATAGATTTAAGTTACACAGTGCATGGCAAAAAGCTATTACCCTCATAAATCAGACTGAAGTCCAGAACGCTAGTGTAGTGTTACTTTCTCATTTTATTGAATTAGTGTAGTATGGTTCCAAATGGACTTCTGCTATGAAGGCTGCATTGAGTCCAAAAATTGTGGAAAGATCAGTAGACTAAAATCTCTTTTTACAATCCAAACAAACCTGCTCTTATCTGACTTCTGTTTTCATTACTTCAGTACACTGTTCCTACCCCTTTGTTACTCTCCAGCAGCTCTAATCAGTAATGATGTTTTTGATCTGGCTTCACTAGAAGAATCAGTGGACTTGATTACTGACTGTTTAAGTCCATAACATAATGATGTTAATAACCAATATGACCCAGATGCTTAACTACAGATATTGTTCCTGCAATTTGTAATGCAGTTAATCCACATAGCTGATGCAGAGGTACATCATGCTCTTGAAGTCCAAATGTTCCTTTTTATTATGTAATTGCTCTAGAACCAATGATTACTTGAAATACCTGAGAGTCATTTGGTATTTAAAGAGCTGTGAGTATATATAGTTTAGAGGGTATATTCATTCTAGATATAATACTTTCTGATAGAAAAATACTGCTTAAAATGGGCAGAAATGCATCTAGAATATTAATGTAAAAGCACAGATGTGTTGAACCCTCCCCAACCTTTGTCTGGATAGAAGTTCATAGAAGTGCTCTCCAAGGTGAATCCTAAATAATAGGAGTGTGTATTTGCCTCTTGGTGAAGTTTCTTGTGTCTATCTTAACACTTTATGGAGAGACTCATACTTTGCGGTTTTTTTTCACTTCTTTGTAACAACAGAAAAACATACAAATGCAGTGACCTTTGCTGTAAACTCAGTACACTGTAAAATATGATAGAATAATTGTAATAGTTTCATGTACTGAGCAATATTTAGACTAAACAGCTGGAAATGGAACAAGATGGTGCATTTTAGAGCTGTATGGTAATGGTTAAGGAGAAAATACAGCTAATTGATTTTGTGCATTTTGGAGCACAGCGTGGGTGAAGCATGGGTATGGATCCTGAGTTCAGAAGGTGATTGAACTATGTAACAAACATGTGAATATCATTAATGACGAAGACATGCAAACCTTGCAGTTTAATGGAACAGCTAGCCCAGAACTGGCTACCCTGAGAGTCCAGAGTGCTGCTTGGAGTTAACACAACCATGAGGGTGATGTTTCACAGGCATCAGTGGAGTGACCATACTGGCACATCAGAAACTAATTTGCACAGATCTTCTAGGGAAATAAGTAGCTATCCAGATATTGGACTTCTTGAAGAATGGGGTTTGTAGGAGACAATGTGATTTGAGTGAGCAGTTTAAGGGGATTCTCTGGCACTGTGTTTGAGACACCATTGTTCCAATTTCTCACGTCCTGTAGACAGGAGGAATTGGAAGACTGTACTTTGTCATCGAGCTTAAAACCTCACTGGGGTTAGAGAGATCCAGTGGGTAGCTCAGAAGAGTGACTGCTGCAATAGATGGATAATAGTCTCTTCAGGAACAGGCAGGGAAGCGAAGGAGAGGCGTTTGTGCTCTACACAAAGGAATAACTTGGAAGCGGGGTTCTCTGCTATGGAATGGGTCATAGGCCTGTCTAGTCTGTGACTCAGAATCAGAGGTTAGGGCAGCAACCATTAATACTGTGGTCAGCATTTGTTACAGATAGCCTGATCAAAAAAGGGAAGAGGTTGAACCTTCCAAGCAGCTGGGTGACATCTGCTAGTGGAAGGCCTCTGTTCCCAAGGACTACTTGAAACAGTTCTACAAGGGCAGCACAGCAGGATATTTGGGACAGTTTTTAAACACAGATTTTTGGAAGGATCAGCTAGGGCAGGTGCTTTGCATTTGGCAGCCCAGGCTGTAGTGGCTGGGAGACAGTAGGGTTTCAGATCCTGAGAGAAATGAGGAGGGCAACTAGCTGACTAAGGCCCAGAATTTTACTTGATTTAGAGAACTGCTAAATGGTGTCCTCCAACAGATTTGCTGTGAAGAGCCAAGGAGCACAGGACACATTGATCTCAGACTGCAAAAACTACTCATTCTAATCTTCATGGAAATAGCAGGCATCACAGTAAGCCTGCTAGGCCACAGGGAGAGTTCCTGAGTTGAGCAGGAGTCTGCAAAAGGCACTGGTATTGCTTACATGTGCAGCAGTATTAAACCAAAGCTTGGTTGGATTTGAAACTGAGGGATGTGTGCAGCAACAGAAGAGCTTTTAGAGGTGTGTGGACAACCAGAGGAAGAGTAAGCAGAACATGGCCCTGCTGATGAATGGAATAAGCATGTGACAACATGGGATTGTGATCTCAGAAGTGATCTGAGATGCTCTGTACTTTCTTTGCCTTGACTTTTACTGACCAGGGCCTGTTTTCAGGTGTGACAGAATTTAAGGAGCAGAAGTGAGATGCCATCTTTGCTAAAGGAAGATCAAGTTATAGAGTACTTAGGGGAAATGGTGAGATTCACCCAAGAGAACTGGTGACATGACTGCAAGACCTCTCCCTATAATCTTTAAGAAGTGAGTGCAATTGAGGAACATCCTCCATAACTGAAGGATGGCAAATGTTACAAGCATCTTCAAGAAAGTCAAGGAAGAGTGGACAACTACATCAATGAAATAAATGGATTCATATCATCATGATATTACAGAGATTACAGAGTATATGACTTAGTATCATATAATATGCGAAGGCGCATCTGGGTCTATAAATTCTGTCTACAGGTATTTCCATATGTGCTGTCTTATGAAAGTTGTGTCATTAGCATTAGATTAGCTCATACTAGGAGAACTTACTTTGAAAGTAAACATCAGGAAGTTGGGAAGTAAAGTGCTGTCAGTAGGCTGTTGTTTAAGTGCTGTCTTGCATAGGTACATTTTGAACTGGACTTGATAATGTCGTACTTAACACAGGCAGCTTTCCTCAAGCCTATTTATAGGATCAGTGATGTATTACTGTTGCTAGTATAGCTGAACATGTCCAGGAAGATAAAATGGAGTTTAGTTGTGCATTGACCCCAATACTGTGTAGCTGTTCAAATCAATCTGATTGCTGTGGCCTTAGTGCATGTCTGGAGAGGAAGCATGTCCCTTAGAATGGTACATTCTGTCTTCGTTGTCTGTATTGTCCCTGATTCTCAGGCAGTTAAGCTGTTTACAGCTCAGCTGCTTAATACCAGCACATACTGTTGACACGTCTCCTAGGCAAAGGGAAGCTGGTGACAGTTTATTTTATTATGACTTGCTGTATATTGTAGCAGCTCGGTAGCTGTTTCATGACTGTGAGAACTGACAACCTGATGCTTGTTCTAAGTCACGTCATTCCTGTTTGTGATTTGAAACATGATTTTAAAATAGCCTTTTCTATGCAGGCAAAGCGTGAGCAAGTTTGGAACCATTTAAGTTTGCTTTTGTGTTTTGCTGTGAGGCAAATTACAGTGGTAAAAGACACTTCATGTTGGAAGCCAAGGTTAATAGACCTGAATTTGCTTCATCATATGGTTTATTCCCCACCCTGATTCTCAGTCACAACCTATTACAAGCATATTGCCTGACTTTTTGTGTTTAAATACTGTTGGAAAATTATTCAAATGTGATAATAAAGTGTTTGTTTTGTTGGTATTTTAATACATAAGCAATAAAATAATGATTTTGCAATGATACTTCTCCCTAAATTTTGATCTTTTGTACTTTAAGAAGTGAAGAGTCGTTTTCTTCCATGTAAATGAAATAAAGATTTCCAATACAGAAAAAATAGAAATTTTTCTCTTTGAAGCAAGGTACCATGGTGATGATCAAGCAATTTTACTAGGACACATTTAAGATGATAGCAAATAGGAAATCTTTATTCTGCTCAGGAGGGTTTTACCAAGACAGCTTCTTCTTGTGCTTTTTAGACTAAGTCCTCTCTTGTTCAAAGACCATTAGTAGGTTACTAGCCAGTGACGGGGTTACTTCTGAAAGACTCAGGAGTTATTCTCACCTAGGGACCCCCTGCCATGTTGCATTTTCTGTGTTCCTGTTTCTGTAAGAGTTGTTCCTATTAAAGAGCTATTTGCATTATGTTTATCAATAATTCTGTAAATGTGGAAGTATGAAACAGGATGTAAGCATTTTTCAGAAATGAGTATTTGCAGTGAGGCAAATATCTCCTTTTCTTGCATTAAACTACCATCAGTGTGATTCTGTTCTGGAAAGAAAGACTGGATTTGGTCACAATTTTTTTTAAAGTGAAAGCTCATCTAATCGGTAGATGATTTTAAGAAAAGTGAAGATACAGGTTTGAATTATAAAAATTTGAGTGGAAAGTTGTGTTCTCTAGAAAAGGTAGGATAATCCAAAGTAAGGACTCCAGAATACTCTGGTAGGGCACATCATAGTTTAAAGATGTTTTTCTTTTTGTTTTTTTGTTGTTTGTTTGGGGGTTTTTTCCTATAAAGTAAGTTCTGTCTTGATTAATTTAATATAATAAACTTTCTTTACTACTATTTTAACTTTCACAGTCAGAGAGATTAATGTTTCTGATTTATAAGAAAATTATATTGGAGCATGACTTCTTAAATAAAATGAAAATTGTGTTTGTCTCCAGTGTATTATGTGATTGATACATAAGATACATAAAACTGTTTCCTTGATCACAGACCCTCAGATTAATTTCTTTTCAAATTTTCAGTGTAAACTATTATTTCCAGATTTTTGTAACAGACAGAAAAATCTGTCCTAGCTCGAAAGTAGGACTTGTTAATCCCTACCCTCAGGGTCCACTTTGAAGACTGTTTTAGTTTTCAGCTTCCATAAGTGGAAGACAAATACATGGATTTGTTGCTAGTAGCATAGGAGAAAGGAACTGCAATTTCTAAGTACTTGTCCAGTTACAGTGAGATTCAGTATTATTTTCCCTTCAGGTGTGTTTTTGCTGATCCTTTTTGCTGAAAACAATGCAATGCATTGCAGTGTAATGCACTGAAGTTTAAAAACAATAGTTGAACATCATACATGATGTTCTCAAAAGAGTCAAGTGCCTCTCTTTCTGACTGTTCTTAAGGAACCTGCCTGTTTGTAGGCAGTGAAGTTCAAGGAGAGGAGGAATTGTGTTAGATCAGTGTCCATTGCCTATGGCACTATTGTCTGTGGTGAGGTTGCTATGTCAGATACTCCTTTAAGGGAGCACATGGATAATAGAACACAGGAAATTATACTAGAGTTTCAGCTGGTGGCATCTTCTGGAGAAGATTATGTTGAAGCTGCCTCAGGATGCTCTGGATGGCTGTAGGGAATTTTCAGTAAAATGTACAATTGTATTGCCCATTGGGGAAGGCTAGAAATGTTGTGATCCTTTCATAAAAAGAGGAGTGATACACTTACTTATAAGCCAAATATAGCCCTCCATTTCACCTTCTTAGAACATACTCAGCTACAGTTATTTGTTTTCCAAAGTGTGGATACTAACTGACTGACTTGCTTATTCTGGAGCTAAACAAAGTAATCTTTGTATTTAATATAAAATACAGCATTTCTAGGACTGTTATGGGGTATAAAGCTATTTTAATATAGAAATAGTAAATATAATTGCATCAAAAATACTTGTTCAAACTTTCATATTAGCTAAGTTCCCTAGGTTCTCAGGTGAATAGGAAACCACAAATGAAGTCTTCATTTAATCCTGTGCAATATGCACACCACAGTCTGGGTAATTGTTTGCATGTGAGTTTCATGTCTGTGAAATGTCTGTCCCTTCAGTTTCTCAGTTGGTCCCTGTCAGAATAGGGTACTATTAAGCTGGACCTCTGATCTTGTGCTGTTTAATTTGTTTGAAGATAAAGAACCAAGCATAACAAAATCAGTGCTTAACTAACAAAGTTTCTGGAGACTGACTCAAATGTATTAAAGTTATTTTTTTTGCATAACTGTTGTGCACTTTGCTGAACCTATTTCAGTGGAGTATTAGGAATGCTGTAGAGTGAAATTACAAGATAACTACAAGTCAGTTTCTTTAGATGTATGTTTTAATGCCTAATTATCTCCTGAATTTGTGTTGAAGGCATAAAATTTATGTATGTTATTTTAACTTTTCCTTTTTCAGTTTGTATTTCTTCCAATTGTTTTGAATCTTGAAGATAAAATCTTATTATTTCTGGGGAGGTTTGCATGACAAAAATGGAAGGCTGTAAATCGCATGTGCTGGGTTGCTTCCTTATGAAGGAAAGAAATAGAAGTCAATATTGGTATTTCAGCTGCTGGATTTTGTGATAATATCATTCATATGCCCAGAAGCTAGAAGAGACTACTCTTGGTTCTAGATTAGGTCTTATATTTCTTTGTGGTTTTCTTTTCTGTGTAGTATACAGTCTGACTTGTTTACACTTGGGAGTGAGTGGGGAGCTCTGTTTTGTCCTGTGAGTGTTGCTATTGTTCTTAGTCTGATATCAGAGATTGTAGCTTTAAAAAGTTCTTTCAGGTTACAACTTTGAGGCTATACATTATTAGGCTCTTGTAGACACAGTGAGACAGGGGGTATCTTTAACAGGGGCATATTGCACTTATTTCAGATGCTTCAGGATATTTACATGAGCTACCAAGATCAATGTTTTTTGTTTACCTGCAACTTGGATCAATTACTTGGTGTCTCTTGGTAAGTTTAATTTAGTAGGTGTCATTCAAATTGCAGAAGCTGTTAAGAGATTTTCCATTCAGTGCTTGCTACATGAGACTGTTACCTCTGATTTGTGTTTTAGATCCTGTAGAATGTGAGTAACTTGGAAAAGTGTAGGTTGTATTTTATAATGGAAGGAGAAGAATACTGACAGATGTTACTGCCATGAATGTCAGGTTTCACTGCCTTAATGTAGAGTACAAATGACCACTAAGAACTACTTTGTAAATTCCCAGACACAGGAAAGATACCATGAGCCAGGACATACTATTAAAACTCTAAAGCCACTTGTGGTTGCCAAACTAACGATTCCAAACTCTTGATATTGGTTTCTTATTAAGCTTCTTATGTTTACCAAGAAAGTATAGGTACAGCCCTGTTATCTATGAAGAAAATGACAGTGGAGGAAGAGGGAAGAGTTTTTGTCAAACAAAAATGAGGTCTAGGTCTTGCAAACACCCCACAAACACTTTCTGTTAGTGCCCAAGACTTCTTGAATGTGAAGTTGCTAGGGTAAACTGTAAAGTCACTTGAAGCAACTAAGTTCTCGTGGATTTATTTTTAAAAAACTGTTATTCTCCCTCTCTTTTCCTCTGTTGAGACTTCTGTCACTACTTCTACTGCCTCAGTTTTGCACGTATTCCTATAGGCAGTGGTGTCTCAGTATAAAACTTGTCTTTGTATGTTACAAATAAGCTGATGCAGAATTCTTTCTTAATACAAGTAAAGCTTTGTCTCAAGTTATGCATGATATGCAAAATGCTATAGGTCTACTTTTGTGCAGTTAGAATTAAAGCAACAATTTTTTATCTTCAAACTACTCAGGATGCATTGTGGTTTTGAATGTGAAGTTTGACGTTTCCCATCAACAGTAGTTGCATGTAGTACCAGAATGTACAAAGATGTATCATCTACTTATAGTTTATTATGCTGCAACTTCAAATGTTAAAACATCTTTGTTTTCTTAATTTTTATGGTAGTGTTTCTTCTGTAGAACAGAATAGTTTACTTGTTGAGTTTCCAGTGGCACCATGCTGATGTAGGCAAGGCTTTATGTGGCTGTGTAGAAGTAGGCAGATGTGGGATGGTATTCCTGCTGAAGCTCTAGCAATTTATCATCAATCATGCTAACAGATATGAAAGGTGCACTACTTATTTCAGTATCTCTGTTCTTAGCGATCACTTGAAATGGAGTCGGATGTCTACTTTTCTGTATAAATTTTTTTTTATACAAACTGGAGGTTAGGCTACGATTACCTGAGCATAGGTGTCTTCTAAATTCTGTTGTGGACCTTTTGTATTGCATCTGAGAAAGGGAAGACCAGTGTTTCAAGCTGAATAAACATAGAGATATATTTGTGTGCGTTTCATGTTTTTATCTAAGAAAAATAGCTCTGTGTATAGGGTTTGTATATGGTAGACCATACAGCAAAATAAGGAAACAGCCACTGCTTGCCTTAAACCCAGATGTTAATCATATGCCTTTAATTTATAGCTAACTTGATTAGAAGAAACTCTGTGAAGAGGTTAGGAGGATTTGTTTAGCAAATATGACATCACTGTACTAGATATATTTTAAAGCAAGCTTTGAAAAATAAAAGGAGTGAAAAACTTGAGGGGAAAAGAAGTATTAACTGGAAGTGCAAGAACTGTATATTGGTGGATTCCAAACGATGTTGAGTAATGTAATTCCATACATATAATGTCTGTGCTTACGGTAGAGTAAGCATTGTGTAAACCTGGTGTTTAAGGCCCATGTTTTGGTAGTGTTTATAAAGGCATAGTATAAAATATGTATCGTGGAGGGAAGAATTACTGGGAAAGGATACATTTTATTAGTTGTGTTATTTTTTTTTTCTCTATCTTGAATTAGTTTTGCTGATGGCATCTTCTGTTATCTCCAAGAAGATGTGTTCTACTTCAAATTGTAAAATCCTCCTAAGAGGAAGAGTTTAAAAGGACTTAGAACATATATAGAATACAAAACGAAGGAGGCATATTGTATAATAGTGGATTGGTTACTGTCTTGAAGACTGCAAGCAGGAATTATGTGAATGTTCTTAAAAGTGAATTAAGGGAGATTATTTTTTAATTATTTCTCCTAACTAATTCTCCAAGTAATTCATTTTGTGAATTATATGTTACCTCTGAAATACAACTACTAACTGTTTAATCAAAAACTTATGCCACTTGGGGCTTCTTGAAGAAAAATGACTTAACTGATATTACCCATGACTTCCTCTTGAGATTCTTCTGATAATTCTTGGCTTCAGTGAGGTAACTCAGGTGTAAAAGTTTCTCAAAAGGCCAGACAGTTGTAGCTCTAAATAAGAACATGAATGATGGGACCTGTTCTGAAATGTGTTGGCTTTTTCTTTCCTCCTTGCCATGTGATTAGAAGAGGGAGTTTGGTTCATGTTTGATTCTTATAACGTAAGAGCTGGCTCTCACAAGGGTTTGGTCTTTTCTTATGTCACTAATGATGAAAACTCATCTCTTTTATGGATGTGATTTCTTTAATTGCAAGTGTTTCCAGTAGTTCAGTCAGTCATGCTGATGTTCTTTGTATTAATTCCAACTTTCTTAAGGACTAGTTAAAATTCCTTATTTTTGTTATCTCTGTAAAGTATCCTGTTGATTTTTCTTCTAGGCTATTTACTTTCTAGAAGAGAGGGTCAAGCAGGATCCCCTGAAAAACCATTGTCTGATCTGGGTCGTCTCTCATACTTGGCTTATTGGAAAAGTGTCATATTGGAATACCTGAACTGCCACCATGAAAAACAAATCAGCATCAAAGGAATGAGCCGAGCTACTGGAATGTGTCCACATGATATTGCCACAACCCTGCAGCAACATAGCATGATAGATAAAAGAGAAGATAGGTCAGTGGATCTTGTTAAAAAAAAAATTTAAAAATAATAAGACAAAACATTCTCTACTTATAAAACTGTTGATGGGAAAAATGTCCGTGTAAAAGTCTGATTTGAAAATGAGTGATAACCATGTTACTGAAGAAGTCAGTACAGAAGGGTCTTGTTAAATGGGGTCTTATATAAGGAGTTTTTCTTTCTGATGATTTTTCGGATCCTCTTTCATGTTAATGGTTATTAGAAGTATGCGCCCAGCTCAAAATATTTTCACTTAAGAATTTAGTTTCTTCTAATTAAGAATTTAATTTCTTCCCTAAGTACAGTTCCTGACTCTTGCTTTGCAAGTATTTTACTTTGAATACCAATGAGGGAAAAATTTGGGTTAGTGTGTGGCAGCCTCTTTCCACACCCCTGTTTTCAGTCATTTCTGAATCATGTAAACCATGGGATCAGATCAGCTCTACATGAAGTCCTCCTGCTTGAGGTACTGGAAATGCAAGTTAGTATTTAACGTTAAAATCAGTGTTGAAAGTCAGTGCACTGACAAGGTGAGTTTCTGAGTTTTGTGAATATCTTCTTTCTTAATGATGTTAGTGGATATTTCTGAATTCAAGTGGATTCTTGTTCCTGTTTGGGCTGGTTTTTTCCATAAAATGTCTTAAATGACTTTCAATGGTATTTGTGTTTCTTAAGAGCTTCTTAATTCTTTTGAGATATTCCAATCATAGAAACTTTGTAATTAAGCAAAGCTGCCTTATGAACACTGGGTTGCCAAAAAAATAAAATAAAAATCAGAAAAAGGCTGACCCTGGTAGTTTTTATGTGCAGCAGTGATGGTATTCCAAACTAGTACATTTTAAACTAGTAAGAATGTAAGTCTTCCAAAAGGAGGCTGGCTTTGAGGATGTTTTGATGAGAGTAGTAAGAGGAGTGCTGTCACTGCATTAAAACCTTAGCTTTCTGGGGTACTTAGTTATGGACAACCTGAGGACAAATGTATTTTAAGGGAGAATAAAATACGTATTCATCACTTTTATGCTTCTTCTGCCCTGTCACAAATTATTATAGGCTCTGAATACAGACACCCAATTAGAAAATAACTCTTTTTACACATACAGAATTTAAAATACTTTATGAACAAGGTCAGTTAGTCTTTTTTCATAGATACTAAAGCTTAGATGGGGACATCAACTGACCTGGCTGAAGGTATCCAGAAGGTCACTGACTGAGACAGGAAAAAAAATTATCTTTGAAATTCCTGTCAGACATGTACCTTGGGAATTGGGTATGGCTTCTTACTGTTTTCTACGTGTTGTTAATTTTTTTTACATGTAATGAAGTTAGAAGTTTGTCACAATTTTTTGAAAAGGGTTCACCTGGATCTGATTTTGTTTTTAAACTTTATCTCAGTGAAAAATAATGTTGTTACTTAATCAGAGTGGTTTTTACAGCATTTGAAATTCTAGCTAATTGTTATTTGGAATTGTATAGTTGTTTGTAACAGAGGAGTTTAGTGGGATACGTGCTAGTATATTAGTATAGTGTGCTATCTTATTAGTCTTTACCTAATTTTGATTGTAGTTAATTGGAAGTCATTTTGTACTGCCTTATCACAGGACTACAGTACATTTTTATGCGTTGTTAGAAAACTTATGTTTCTAACTTACTTTCTTGTCCTGTTAACTGACATCTTCAATTGTACTATTACAATTTTCTTACTTCTGACATGATGACTCACTGTTTTCTGTCTATGCTTGTACATAATATTAAAATTGGAGATTTTTATGGCAGTGACACAAGTGCCAGTACTAAAGCTCTTGAATAGAGTAGTGAACTATAAAACTTTTACCTTCCTCTGTGTTGCCCTAGTGATGTTTAATATTGAACTTTCACTTCATAAACTGTTGTTTCCTTACTTCCTCTAGTAAACAGTCTCTAGTGTAAGCATGTTATTGCTGTGTGTCAGCTGGCATTTTTAGTTTGATGTATCCATTTATTTACCCATCTATTTTCACAGATTGTTGTGCAAAAATATTTAAACTGCAAAAAGGCTGTTTTAGGTGATCACTTTCTAAATTAAATTACTGTTTATTTGATTGTAGATTTGTAATTATTAGAAGGGAAAAGCTGATTTCAAGTCATATGGAGAAACTGAAAGCAAATCCACGTATCAATGAAGTAGATCCTGAAAGCTTGAGATGGACTCCTTTGTTAGTTTCTAATGCTGCAGTTTCTGAAGAAGAGAGAGAAGCAGAAAAGGAGGTAATATCAGAGACATCTGAATTTCTTTTCCTTTGGATTTTGTAACTCTAAATATTCAACTTTAGGCTGTATTAAATAGAGCAGTTTTTGCTTAGTGGTAGAAGGTACTGATACTGTAATGCAAAATTATTGGAAGCTGTGCAGCAAGACCTTTGAGGTAACTTTGAGGGGATGAATATGAAAACTTAAAATGTGAATCACTTGTCGTGGAGCTGTATTTATCACTCTTGAGGTAGTCAAAGAGCATGTAATCAGATCAAATTTGGTGCAGAGCTCAGGGGCTGCACTGTCAATCGATTCTTTGTGTTCTGAACTTGCTCAAAGTGATCCAGTCAGTGGGCATGTAATGTAGTGCTGAAGGACTTAAATCAATTCGCTGCATCATTAATAGTGCTAAATATCCCATGAAATGCAATCTTCTTTGGTTTGTTATCTGTTAACTGTTGTAAAGGAGCTACTAGATGATTCAGCTGAAATGTTGTTGCTAGGTTAGCCAGGAGTGCTAATCAGAGTTGACTTACTTTAACTATTTAGCTGAATGCAAAGGATATGGCTAAGTAAATGCTGTTTCAGTGACCTGCTATTTTAACCTTGACCCTTCAGGCTGAGCGTCTCATGGAACAAGCTAGCTGCTGGGAAAAGGAAGAGCAAGAAATATTCTCCACAAGAACTAATAGTAGGCAATCACCTGCAAAAGTACAATCTAAAAATAAATATTTGCGATCTCCAGAAAGTTTGGCAGTGGTGGGGGAGCGAGGGCAATCCACAGAACAATCTAAAGAAAGCAGTGAGGAGGATGGCGGGGATGAGAATCAACAGAGTTCGCCTCCCCGGCTGACAAAGCCACAGTCACTGGCCATAAAAAGAAAGGTGTGTTACTTCAATGGTTTAGTTTAAAGTAATTTGTCTCTGAGTTGAATCAAATGGTTATCATCAAAATAACAATCTGGTTTTTTTACAAACAATAAATAGACTGTTTTAATCATTTCTGTGTTATTTGGACACTTAACAAATCCTCTCTTCTCTTTTTTTCCCCCTCTCCGTTCAATTTTTTATCTTTTGGATGTTTCACGGAACTACAGAATACTAGTGACACAAAAAAATCAGAATTTCCTGTTAATTTTTAAACTAGTGATTGCCCTCTGCTGTTTGGCATTGGTATTGGTTCAGTATTTGAATGGTTCTTCTTTTCTTCATACTAGGATGGAGTCCAGCTTGTGGGGTTTGTCTTTTTATTAATATAGGAACTCCTAATGCTGTTAAAGGGGGTTTTTTAGCCATATTCTTCTAATTTACATGAGATCTAAATGTTAAATTCTGGTTACTCCTGTATTTGCATAGTTCTTAATTTCTTTGAAAAGTCAACTCTCCGAGTGGCTTAAATTAGTAAATGTAGGAATCCCAACATTTTAAAACACTCACCTTAGCCTGTGTATTTAGGTGTCTCAGGTGAGAATTGGGAAAGTGGAGTGTCCCTTTAGTTATACTTTGAAAGAGCAAACTTTAACTGTAAATCTCTGAGAATGCATAATAATAGAAAAAAAAAAAACCTTGAACAGTTTCTTCTTTATGGCAGCCAACTGAAGGATTCTTGACATGCACTTCTTCGCTGTTATCTATTTTTCTATGTACATACTTATTTCTAAAAATAGCAGAAACCCGAAATATAGAAGAATAAGCTTTGATACTTGGGAAGGTTGTTGGGGAATTGTAAATCTACAGAGGAAAAATGTGTAAGTACAATTTAAGTAATAATGCTGTGAATATTATTTGACAGAAGAAGGCAAAAGGCACTTGAATATGAAGAAAATGCTAGTCTTAATTTTCACCTAGAGAAAGCTTTGGGTACATGTATACATACCTGTTTAAAGTGTTTAGGCATTTTACTTTTAGATTCTGTCTACATTTGAATTTGATGCAATGTAAGGTGGTTTTTTTTGAATGAGTAAATAAACTTTTGTAGAGTGAGTTTTCAGAATCTATGTCCAGAATCAGCTAACAAACAGGAATGTAAGAAGAGTTACATTTGTGGAATTATTTTTCAGAGACCTTTCATACTGAAAAAGAAAAGGGGCCGTAAACGCAGAAGGATAAACAGCAGTGTTACAACAGAGACAATTTCTGAAACAACAGAGGTGTTGAATGAGCCATTTGATAACTCAGACGAGGAGCGTCCCATGCCACAGCTGGAACCCACCTGTGAGGTGGATGGAGAAGATGATGACTTGAAGCCTGTGATTAGAAAAGCTTTTGAGTATCAACCCGGGCAGCAGAAACAGGAGGAGGAAGAAGAGCAGAACAAGGAGAAAGATACTCATTGTTACAGGAGTGATGAAAATTGCACAGGTAGACTTAAAATGTTCTTATCTTTGCAAAATTAATTTGGTTGGGTGGCATTCAAATGAAGTGTTTTATTTTTGTCATAAATCTGGAAATTTTTATTGAATTTATCCATTTTGGTCTTAAAACCTTATGGTCTTAAAAATGCTCTCTGCATTAATCTCACGTGGTTTATTAGAATTCAGAATTCAGTGTTGGCTTTAGATTTTTTGTTTTGTTTTTTATTATGTTTAGTTCTGCAATTCCTGACCCATTGATACTGTAATTGCTTTTTGTGTTCATGAAATAAGTATTTTCCAGTCTGAGCCATTCCAGTCCTTGTCATATTGTCAAAACCACTGTTATGTCCCTGCAGCAGGGCCTTATATACTCAACAGAGCTAAGAGTATCACTGGAATATTGTCTAATATAGTTTTTGTATCCTTGGTAAAGGGATACAAGCAAAAAGTAAGATTTGATTTACGCAAATATCATTCTATTCAGCATTGTTGGTAGTTCAGTGAAATGTTTGTTGCTTCTGTGGCACAATATATCCTCACCACCAGGGTTCCTATTTTTTCCCCACAAAAGAGATGGACAGTTTTAACTGTGTTCTTTCAAAACTGCTTATCTAGTTTGATTTCAAGGATATTTCCTGTCGTAAAAGTCAGTGGATGGATAGTGAAACTACTAATGAGCTATTCTGAATGTGTGCTCATCCCTTGACCTCCTGGCTCTCAATTATAAATTATATAAATTATATATATATATGGCTCTATATTATCAATTTCAATTCCAGAATGAATGACTAGATTCTCAGGTCTGTATATTTTCTCTAAGAAGCAAGTAGATACTGCTTCAGTATTTTTCTAATTGCATGGGAAGTTTCATCTTTGTGGTCCTAAGTTGAGGAATCATGCTCTGATTTCCACTTTAAACAGCTTTTATGTGACCAGAACAACTGTGTTGGTGCTGTTACAAACCTGTGCACAGCTACATTATAATATTACTGCTTTTTCCTGGTTCTGAACAGAAATTAATTAAACTAGAAGTAGCAGGTTCTGAGTTTTCCAGCCATGTCCCCGTGGTCAGGTTTGCACTATTTTAGCTAGACTGATGTTGTGTGCTTGCCTCTGGACCATCATCACATGAACTGACTGTAGGAGTGCTATAACAATAAAGGAGTGTCACTAAAGCCATTTCACTCCTGAGTGCAGCACATTGTATCTTGATACTTCTCCCTTTTTCTGGTATACATGTAAGTGGTATCTGGGGAGAAAGCAAAGGGGTGAATGTGTTTGAGTACTTTTTTACAGTCAATGGATTAATGTAGTATTCTGATGTGCTCTGTTTAATTTCTATTATCTTTTGCCTTCTATCATCTATTGTGAGCTGTAGTCATGAGATGCTGCCCAGGAGAAGATACTATAATGAATTTTTTCAGTGTTGGTACTAATACATGATTATATGTTTATTATGGCTTGTCCTCCAGAATGGTCAAACAGGAAACTCCAGACTCTCACTGTCAAAAAAGATGAATATGCATTAAATCGATGTCTGTACAAAGTCATAGCATACTTGTATTCTAAAACCAAAGGTTGAAAATCAAATATTTGGACAATAGTTGCTTTAGTTTACATGTCATTTAAATCTCTGGGGTTCTCCTAGTGTATAAATGGTGATTTTGATAGTCCCTCTTAAAAGGCCACCAAACAGTAACATGTCTGAGTAGGCTGTATTTGAGCTGTAGATACTATATCCTTCCATTGTGGTTTGGCATCTTTTTGTAGCTCATTTCACAGTTTCTTAATACATTTTGATTTTATAAATTATTGTTGGATTTATATTTGAAAATATTGATTAGTTTGTGCAAGCTAAAACTTTTTTTTTTTTCTCTGTTGCCTCCCAAAGATAATACAGAGGATGTAGCTGTGTTGGAAGAAAGCACTAAAGACAATCTTGAACCTTTAAAGAGTAAGCAGGGTTGGCCCAAAGGAGTTAAGCGTGGTCCATCTAAATGGAGGCAAAGCAAAGAAAGGAAACCTGGCTTTAAGCTTAATTTATACACTCCACCCGAGACTCCTCTGGAGCCTGACTATCAGGTGCTGGTGGAAGAACAAAAGGAAGTGGCTGAAGACAAGCCCTGCTCAGTTCCTGCTGTTACAGAGGAAGCTGTTAAAGAACCTGTTGAAGTATTGCCACCACCAGAGGATGAGGTGAAAGAGGTAGAACCTGAACCTCTGCATCCATCCAGTGAACCCTTCGAAAAACAAGAAAACGATACCATGAAAGCTGGGGAAGAAGAAAGGAGTGTAGAAGAAGGTGGAATCAATTCAAAAGATGAAGAAAAAGACAAAGTAGAAGCGTTTGTGCAAAAAGAGGAGTCTGTGCATTTGGATGATCAGGAGGAAGAGGAGGAGGAGGATGAAGAACCTTCTCACAATGAGGATCATGATGCCGATGATGAAGACGATAGCCACATGGGTTCAGCAGAAGCGGAGAAAGAGGAATTGCCTGGTGAAGCTTTCAAGGAAATGCTGGAAACACAACAATCTTTTTTAGACGTAAATGTTCAAACTGGTAATTCGAATCAGGAGGAATTAATGGATTGTGGTGTTGACCTTGCAGCTGATGAGTGTGAAAGTGACCAGAAAGAACTTGCTACAGATTCAGACCCAGTGCCTGAATCCGATGATGATCATACAGGTAACAACCAGGACCAAAAAGCTGGTGAAGAACTACATTCCGATTTCAAGGGAGAGAGTACCGAGACCATGGAGATAGACTCAGAGACAGTTCAAGCAGTACAGTCTCTAACCCAAGAAGCAAGTGAACATGAAGATACATTTCAGGACTGTGCAGAGACTCAAGAGGCCTGTAGAAGTTTGCAGAACTATGCCCATAATGACCAAAGTCCCCCAATGACCACACTGGATGATTGTCAGCAGTCTGACCACAGTAGCCCAGTTTCATCTGTGCACTCTCATCCCAGCCAGTCAGTTCGTTCTGTTAATAGTCCAAATGTTGCTCCTTTAGAGAACAGCTATGCTCAGATCAGCCCAGATCAAAGTGCCATTTCTGTGCCATCTCTTCAGAACATGGAGACCAGCCCAATGATGGATGTTCCCTCAGTTTCTGATCATTCTCAACAAGTTGTGGATAGTGGATTTAGTGATTTAGGAAGTATTGAGAGCACAACAGAAAACTATGAAAACCCAAGCAGTTACGATTCTACAATGGGTAATAGTATCTGTGGAAACAACTCTTCTCAAAACAGTTGCTCGTACAGTAGCCTTACATCTAGTAACCTAACGCAGAGTAGTTGTGCAGTGACCCAGCAGATGTCTAGCATTAATGGAAGCTGCAGTATGATGCAACAAGCAAACATCAATTCTCCTCCCACTTGCAATGTAAAATCTCCCCAAGGTTGTGTTGTTGAAAGGCCTCCAAGCAGCAACCAACAGTTATCCCAGTGCAGCATGGCTGCTAATTTTACACCACCTATGCAGTTAACCGAAATCCCCGAGACTACCAATGCCAACATTGGATTATATGAAAGAATGGGGCAGAGTGAATTTGGAGCAGGGCATTACTCACAGCCATCTGCCACCTTCAGCCTTGCCAAACTGCAACAGTTAACTAATACGCTTATGGATCATTCTTTGCCTTACAGCCATTCAGCTGCTGTAACTTCCTATGCAAACAGTGCCTCTTTGTCCGCCCCCCTAAGTAACACAGGGCTTGTTCAGCTTTCTCAGTCTCCACATGCTGTTCCTGGAGGACCCCAAGCACAGGCTACCATGACTCCTCCCCCCAACCTTACTCCTCCTCCCATGAATTTGCCACCTCCCCTTTTGCAGCGTAATATGACTTCATCGAATATTGGAATATCCCACACCCAAAGACTGCAGACTCAGATGACCAGCAAAGGTCATGTTTCTGTAAGAACCAAATCCACGCCTCTGCCACCTGCTGCTGCAGCCCATCAGCCGCAAATTTATGGGCGTGCTTCACAGACTGTGGCCATGCAAGGGCCCGCAAGGACCTTAACGATGCAGCGTGGTATGAACATGAGTGTAAATTTAATGCCAGCCCCAGCTTATAATGTCAATTCAGTGAACATGAATATGAATACCCTTAATGCTATGAATGGTTATAGTATGTCCCAGCCAATGATGAATAGTGGCTATCACAGTAATCATGGGTATATGAATCAAACCCCCCAGTACCCTATGCAGATGCAGATGGGAATGATGGGAACTCAGCCATATGCACAGCAGCCAATGCAGACAGCACCCCACAGTAACATGATGTACACTCCTCCAGGCCATCATGGCTACATGAATACAGGCATGTCTAAACAGTCTCTCAATGGATCCTACATGAGAAGGTAGGCCCTTGGGAGAGACACACTACCAAACTGGCATATTGGATTGATCTGCACAAATACCTTTTTGGAGAGTACGATTTCAAAACCAGCAATTGGTGTGAATGCAAAAACATTTGTTGGCACCATTTAAAAGCTGTATGCAGCAGAAAGCCTTATACAAGTTTTTCTTTATTTCTTGTTTTGGTTTTTTTTTTTTGGTTGTTTGTTTGGGTTTTTTGTTTTGTTTTTAACTTTGTGAGATTTAACTTCTCTTTGGGGGGAATTAGATGGTTTTCCATTTTCTGTTTATTTCATTGAGCTTGAAGTTCTCTGGAAAGGAAGAACTCTTTCTTTGAACTGCAATTACACAGCAGCTGATGGTTCAGAGCCATTTTATGTGCCTGCTCCCATTAAAAATGTGGATAAATAGACTTCAAAACTATCAGACAGTACTGGATCATGAGCTTTTTCTCTCTCCTTTCCCCACATGTAAATGCCTTTTAGCAGTTCTTTTATTGTATTATTTTGTTTCTGAAGGTGACACTTCTGCATGCCGCTAATGTCTTTGTTAGTGACAGTGCATTTTGTAGTACTGTACAAGTGTTGTGCTTAACAGTAAGCCATTTCTTAATTTTTTTGCCTTGATTAGGTTACCCTAGTTTGAGGGGTAAAAAACTCAGAACTATATTTTTGTTAATTATAAAACTTGTAAAAATAATAAAAAAAGCTGCAAAAGCTATTCACATTTTGGTTAGTTCAAAGGGTTTTATTGCTGTATGTTTAGTGTAAAGTTGAGACTCTTTTCCATTTTTGTGACCAGTTTCTTTGGGGCTGGGGTAGGAAAAAAGGCAGCTTTCTGTTTATAAATACTGGTATGTTTTTTTGTTGATTGAAACATCTCAGTGTTTATTTGTCAAGTTTTGAAACATTTTCGTATATGTCCAAATACTTGGCAGGATTTAAAAAAAAAAAGTAGTGAATTTGGTGTAAAGTTGCTATTTTATGGAAATGCCTCTAACTTTACATTTTCATTCCATCTGTAGATTTTTCTATCTTTATAAAATATTGGAGTTATTTTTTAAGGGAAAAAATAGAGCAGTAGCGTGTGAATAGCTCAAACTAAGCTTACAGATCGCATGTAAAAAGGCAAAAGTTATTTGTGTCTGTTTATATTGCTTCCTTTTTTGTAGCCTTTGTACCTGTACAGAGTGACTGTAAGGGCCGAACAGAAGAGGCTTGATACATGTAAAAATAGGACCCGGTGACACTCTTGTATTTATCTGTTATCTTTTTAGTCAGTCACTTAAAAAAATACCCACAGAAAACCCACCCAAGCAACAAAAATAAAAACTGCAAAAAACACCCCCCCCTAAGCTGTACATTTTAACATAAAATAAATTATGATGAGCCATTTTTAGCCTCTTGTGTCTTGTCATAGTTTGATGTTGCATGGGAATTACCTCCAGAAACAGTATTTGTTACGGCGCTCTCACATGCTTGATCTAAAGCCCATTAAAGTTGGTGGGGTTTGGATTAGGCTGTTAGAGCCTAAGTGTAGGTTACTCATCATAATTGCATACACCTTGTGAAAATAAAGAGTATCTAAGATTATTTTTTTAAATAATCTTAATAAAATATTGAATAAATATGTATTTAATACGCTAAAAGGTTGTCGATATTTAATGTATGAAACTTCTTTCCTATAGAAAGTGTTAATATATATATATAAAAGGATATATGATAGTAACAGACATGGTGTTTGAACTGTATTTTAATGATAGAATTGTAATTTCTTCCTTTGTTATTGTTGCTGGGTGACAAGATGGTGCAAATTATGTGTATATGGATATGGGTACGCACAAATATACACACGAAGATGAACAGTTCTAATCTAGCAGTAGGTGGTCTCTAAATATCAGGGAGGCTGTCTGTGCATGTAGCTCGTGAGTGGACAAGTTAAAATGAGGTATGTGTGAATCTACACCAGAAAAAAATCCTTGTAAAAATTTTTCAAAATGCTTCTAATGTGATTGTTCCCCCTCTAGCCCATTGACACCGCAGGAAGGTTGCTGACTAAGGTGAAAGCACTGGTCGTCTTGACTGAAAACTGTGCCCCCATTCCAGTATATAAAGCAGCTTTATAGGTAGTATTTCACATACCCAAACATCAAAAAAAAATGCATATTTCTTTAAACAGAACCATTGCTGTTTGTAGTATCACAAGAAAGTGATACTACAGATTCATACATGTAACCTGTTCAGTTCTAGTACAATGGAGCATCAGTCTAAGATAGTGGATCTGAATGGGAGGTAAAATTGATGGTGAAATGGTAAGTTGGAGTAACTTGTGTTTTAGGAGTTCAGAACACTTGATAAAGAGAGCACAATACAACAAAGATCTTGGTTCATATCACTTACGTTGTCAAATTTGTTTATTAAAGGCAGAGAGTATTTATAGTAATTAAACTACGTTTTCATCTTCACAAAGTAACTGTCAATTTTTTTATGCTTAGGAAAGGGAAAGGTGAACTCAACACATTTTATGTGCAGCCTTCAAGCGTGTTTAGTGACTACCATATCTTTTTAAATAATTGCATCTCAAAATAGCAGTATGCTTTGTGATTTTTCATTTGTGTGTTTTTGCAGTGAATGAAAGAGGCACCTGGGTCTTTTATCTGCTGCTGTTTAGTTTTGAGTTTCGAAACCTGTAACATAAAAGCAAATCAGACTTTCTTACTGTTTTAAATATGTGTTACCTGAAACAGAGCATCCTGACTCCAGCATATTGCCAAGTTTCTGTATTTGCAATATACGAATTAAAAGTTGGTTGAAAATTATGTATAGTGTGTGCACAACAGGCAAGTTTCCAATATATATTTTTTTATTTCAGAATTGAATTCCTGTCAGGAGGACAAGGAGCTTTCCTACATCTTTTCCTGTAGTGACTATTTAGCTATGGTTTGCATTACTGCACTAAAATTTGTTTTATAAGAAGGCTGTCTTTTCCTTTACAGATATACTTGTTTTATGTATTGTGTGCCCATTGCAGTGTCAGTTTTGACTATACACTCTAACGCCATCCCAGATGAGAATTAGCCCTTTCTTTTAGTGTCCCCAAAAAATTCTTCATGGAATTGCAATAGATAATTCTTGTGCAATGCAGGAGGCTTCCTTGCCTATGCAATCTTAGTGTTTGGTTTGACAAATAAAACACTCCATACCACTAATGATTGGCAAGAAGGAGGTAAACTTGCCTTGTTCTGTGTGTGTTTCTTAGAGACCTGGCTTGTAGCTGAAGTCAGTGCTGCTAACACTTGTTAGTAGCTAGTTAGCAGCTTGCAAGAGTTGCCAGCTTTGTGGAAGTCACATGTTCCAGAACTTCTGTTTTTTCTGATTTAGTCTAATGGATCCTGGGAGAAAGCTGGGCAAGAAAGCTGGGAAGTAAATGAGAAATATGTTTACTTGAGAGCTGTTTAATTGGCACAGCTGTACCAGCTGAGTCCCTCAGGCAAGACCTGGTTCTAGGGAAGATATTTACTTGTCTTTGAAGCAGAACATACTTCATCTGGAAGCTGCCAAAAGGCAGTACTGAAAGCTGCACTCTGGCCGTTTAGTAAAAAACAGGAATGATAAGTGGTGTTGCACCCAGGCTACCTGATCCCCTCACAGTGGACAAAATATAACTAATTTTTTACTAACTTTGTAAGAATCTCTGTTATGTAAGCAGAAACTGTGAGCTGCTAAGCATACTAATCTTTCATATTAGATCACTGTCAATGTCTTTCAGTTTTATAAGCTGTTAATTTGTCCATTAGGCAGGCTGATTGATGGAAACAAACTACGTTTATATCCAGCATGGTAACTAGAAAGAATGGCCCTGGCAGTTTCCTGTAGTGCTGAGGGTGATCAATTATGCATGTAAATCAACAAATCCTCTTTCAGTTATAGCAGTCATCAAGCTATATGGCAGGATACATGTCATTTGACTGAGGGAAATCCTGGTGAATATTTTTTATCTTTTGGTGTATCATTTGGTACAGATTTTCTGTCTGTAAAGCTAATGCAAAGAAACACTGCTGTCATGAAGGCAAGAGCGTTCAGCTTTCACCATCAGCCTAAATGAAAGAGCAGGGCCATTCATCTGAAAGCAGGTTTGTCTAACACAAGGCTGTGGGTGAACTGTCCCATGTTTGAGTTTGTGAATTAAACTGCAGTAGACAGTAAAGTGGTCTAAGAAGGTGCATTTGAATGTCTATGGAAGTAGATGGAAAGAGCTGAAGGACCCCATCCTAAAATATTTTTACTCTAACCCCATTCTATGAGTGCTTATTTATTTTTGAAGTGTCAAATTACTTCAAGTTCCCTTTTTCTGTTTTTTTTTCTGGGTGTTTTTTTTTCCCCTAATCTAGGTGTAGAGATACTTAACTTGCTTAAAGTCCCAGAGTTTGTGTGTCTCCATCATGAATATTTTTCACATTCTGGTGTCTCATTTATTATCCTTGGTTAATTGCAGTCTGAGAATTTAAAGATAAGGTATTTATTATGCAGATGAATAGAAATGATAAATCAAAATCATTGTATTATGGGTGTCTGCAGCCTTGGCTACAGGTAGTGTTTGGAGATGAATGATTTACTGGGTTTTGCGCCCCAAAAAGACGTGAAGGAGTAGGAAAGTCTTCACACTAGAGATGGCAAGCCTGTGAAGAGCTGTTAAAATATATAAAAATGGTATGAAGTTATGCTCAACTCTGGTTTGTAGCATATACTCACAGTTTTCAGTGTCATGTTTCTGCCCCGTATATTCTTATTTTTTAAGTATACAAGACTTCTACACTTCATACTGCACCGAAGTTGCAAAGTCTTATGTTGGGTGTTAAAGACCAAGAGAACTTTCCTGTGTGCTTGATGGCCAAGTCATTCCTCATTAGCAAATGCAATTATATAGGAGCATAATGACCTATTCAGGTGACTGAAGCTAAGAAAAAAACATTTGGTACTGATAAATATAAACAGTGTCTGGAAGCACAGCAGGAGCTTTTTCCAGGGTAGTCAGGTCATTGGTATATTTTAAAGACTTCATTGGTGTCTCTTGCCTTTTCTAAAACCTCATTAGAACTGGTTATAATCCATAATTATTTAGGGGCTACATTAGGGCTCCACAGGTTCAGCACCAAACTTCCTCATAACAATGTAAAGGCATTTCTTTATATATAGAACCTTGTAAAATTTAGGCAGTTGAAGGATTTAGGACAAGTTAAGCAAGATAAAACTGAAACTCCTGAAATGTCATGTGTATGTATCTCCTTGAATTGTTGTCTGTTGTAGCTGCTTATGCATCTGACCTTCTCAAGGATGTTGTATGGTGTGCTGCAAAGGGCATTGTGAAGACCGAGTAGTTGATCCTCATGTGGAGGCTCTTTAAATACTGTGCTGCCCTAGATTATCACTGTGAAAGAAGACGTGGAGATGCCAGGAAACAACACAAAAAGGCAAACTCCTGTGAAATCCTTCAGGACTCTGGACTAAACAATTCATCAGTGTTTTTCCTGCAAAATTTCTTCAGGAGTGCCTAAGCTGCACTTGTTTAAAGGGAGTGTGCTTGGGTTAGGATCACGATTTTGGGGATACTCAGCTAGAGGAGAGTTTTAAGTTTTTGTGCTGTAAAAGGTTTCTTACAGAGAGAGAAACTTATTTGTTGATGTAAAAAAGAATTCTGCGAAGGCTGGAACTTCCTAAGACAATGGGTTTTAAATTTGACCTCCCTTCTTTCTCATCTTGACAGCATTTGAAGTGACTTGGGTTTTTTTCTAGCAAATAACAAATGATCCTTGTGACTGTGTAATTAACTACACCTTCCCCTGCCCTCCTTCTACGGAGTTTCTTTTCCAGTAGCACAGCCCTGCCAGGAGCAATACTAGATGGTGGTGCTGTTCTGCTTGTCGTCAGGTGGTAGGCTGTTTTTGCTGTTCCTCCTCTGCAGTGCCAACGCTATGTCCAGTTCTCTCAGCTGCTTCAAGAAGCCCCGGTTTGGCAAGATGCACCGATGTCTTGACACTTGCTCAATGGCATCCACGACTGTCATGTTCTTGTAAATCATCAGGTAAGCCAAGACCAGCGTGGCTGAGCGGCTGCGACCCATGGCACAGTGAACCAGAACCTTGCCTGTGGGAACAAAGAGAAGTGATGCAGAGGTGACACTGGGTAATCCTTTTCTTTGACAGGGAAGGTTTCTGTAGTGTCCCTGCTCTGTTTGATGGTTTTAATACCCTTACGAGCGATTTGTAAGGCCTGTCTTTTCACGTGTGGGGAATCTGAGGCTGTAAATCTTACTGTAGTAACTGAACAGCATCTACAGTAGAGATGATCCATTTAACCTTAAACCAAGTATCTTTTCATTTGTGAAGAAAGCTTACAGAGAAGGCTTAGGGGCTGCAGCCTTGCAATAGGTAACATAGCAAGCCCTACTGCAGCCCAGTCTTACATGCCTCACAAACAGTGTGCATGTAATTCTGTGTTTAGGAATAATGAACAAAGCACAAGGGTGTGGCAGGATTTGGTATGATATCAAACCCTCCTTCCATGAGGATAAATGGGATGCATGTGGGGTGCCTTTCTCAGTTCTACTAGCTAGACACAAAAAGTGACCAAATTTCATTTTTTGTTTTGTTGTTCTGATGATGATGTCCTTTGAGATCTAGATTGCATCACTTTTTGCCCATTTTTGAGGGCAGAGGATAAGAAAGGCCATAGGCATATAACCAGGGGGTAGAAAGAAACCACCTCTTACACTGTAGAAATGCTTCTGTAGAAATCTCTGGCTAGTCACCCTGTTGTGTTGAAAGACAGTGATGTTTCACTACCACCACCCACCCTCATCTCTCTGAGTGTTCTAATATGATCATCTCCTTGCAGTAGTAGCCTGTCTTGTATCTTGTGAATGCAGAGTCTCTGCCAATAGTTTTCATCTCTGGATAAATGTGCCTTGAGATTTAGCTTTGTGACATTGCCTGGTTTAACTTGGGGCTTCCAGAGGCAGAAAGTCCTTGGCTTTGGATACTAGCAAGGTGGTAAGTCAAAGTGGAAACTTCCATGTTTGCAGTGTCTGTGGGATGTGGAGGAGGAAAACAATAAGTGGTTAAGGTCTGATTGACAGGTTTTGAAACACTTCAAAAGATTTCCAAAAATGATTCAAAGCCCTTGAGGGGGTCTTACAAAGGGTTGAACTGCTGAAGAAAGTAGATTTGGAGCATTCTCTTTAACACCCTGCTAAGCAATTGCCACAGGAGAAAAAACAAACAAACAAACAAAAACCACTATCAGGGCCAATAATGGTCTATCTCTGTCAGCTGTGCCTAGTTAGAAGTGTTGGGTGCAAAGCCATGACTCCTGCTGATTAACTCCTTTACTTCCAGGCACAAGAGGATATCTTGGCACAAGTAGCATTGCCGTTTAATGGATGCATCAAGAACTGCCAACACTAGAGGATTAATGGTTACAGTCTGCATCCTAATCCCAGCAGATAGTCTTAGAGGCATCTTGGCAAAATTCCAGTCCTTCTGATAACTGAAAGTGCCTCTTCCTCTCCTGGAAAATTATAATCCATTCTATTATTACTGCAAATATTTTAAATGGATGAAAACTTATTTGTTCAGTCCTTCACTGCTTTTCTTTTGAGCTTTCCACCTTGTAAATGGGTTGCTGTTGAGGTGATAAAATACACGATAGGACAAGGAATGCTTTGCTTTGTGTGGGTGGCAAATGCAGGGGATCATGGAGAAAATGTAGTTCTATATTGTTAACAAAGGCAAAAAATGGCTGTACAATTTTCTGAAATGTCTGCTGGCTTGAAGAGAAGTTTATTGTTTAGTGTGTGTGAATAGTCAAGATCTGACTGCCTGTTACAGCAAAATACTGGTACTCTTCTGCAGAGCCACATGCTTTCTGTACTGTTTTGTAGCCTCTTCCATTATAGCGCAAAGACCACTCTGAACTTTCTTTACCCAAAAGGGAGTCTGTTGTTGCAGATTCTGACTACTTACATCCTTTAAGGAGTGCCTGAATATCCTGTATCAATGCACAGAGATAGAGGTCTGCTGAGCGGTGACAGGTCCCCTGAATGATTTTGTTCACTTGACTTGGGTTTGTGTGTCTTAAAAACTTATCTGTCTAGATGCAGCACAGATGGAGCCGTGAATACTGAGGTGTCTTTGGTCAAATCCCTGGGGTCTTTGTCTCATATGTTTCTTGTCACTTTGGGTTTTTTTGTCTCTGTCTTTAATGTATTTTTCCTGTGACATTTTCACATGGAGTGAAAATGCCATTCCCCTCTACATCTTGAGGAACTAAAATTGCAAGGGAATGAGTGCTAAATCTGTAGCATAATAGGGAACCTAAAAGCCTCTTAAAATAATGTCTTCCTTTCATGTTAGTGAGGCCTCACTGATAAAAATTTTAATCTGTCCTATGGTCTGAATTGCATGTTTTGGGAAAGCTTTATGCACAGCTGAATGACAGCATGCATAATTGTGAACCATTACAGTTTGCCTGTAAATCTTATAACTGTTCTTAAGTCCAGCAGCCCATGCTTAAACTCTGGAAACACTGCTCTGATCAAGGAATGTCTTCACCCTCATAAAGATTTTGAATGTTAAGTCAGAATTACTGCATTAGGACTGTATTTTGATAGCATCCAAATTGCCAAGCTTTCTGGTATGTTGCAGAAAGAGCCTTCTTCATTTGAATAACAACTTGTTTCAATAACACTGGCTGTTGAGCACCTTCCCAGCAAAAATAGTTGTATGCAGACATCTATTCAATTACTTTGATCACTTGGCTGGCTGGCTGGCTGAAGGTCACACCCCAAACAATGTACTACAGCTAAAGTAAAAAGAAAATTCATTAATACATACATTCTGGCCACATAAATTGAAACTTATTTCTTTTCCCCCTTTTCTCTCTCTGCATTTGCTGTGCTCTAATACAAAGCAGCAAAGCAGTGTAATGGTGTTACTGGTCAGAAGTATTTAACACCACATACTGAAGTTCCATGTCATTACCACTGGAGATAAGTGCTTGGTCACTTGGTATAAAATCCTGTTTAAGAATCTGGATTCTCTATAAGGAAGGTGCGCAAATAGCCTGTTCATTCGGCACTTGAAATGCAAAACAACTTTCTACACTAGATGTGCATCCACAAGTAATGCATTTATGTTGTTGGAGGACAGCAGTAGTTACCTCTACTCTTTCTCTTTGAGAGGCATCAGTCCAGTCTTCAGTCTAGCTTCTGGAGTCATTCTGTTCTGTGAATGTTTATTGGAAAGCCATTGTCATGCTTTAAGCCTCAGTGTCTCCTTGGGCCATGCCTGGTGTCTTTATGCAGGTCTTTGGCTGGGATAAGATGTGCATACATATTGTGTGCTTTTCCCTCATATTAAAGAGCGTCCTCTTTTTCTTCATGAGTATTACAGTAATTCTTTATTTTATTGGCCTCCATCAGAAAAGATCCTAGCTGTCTATCTTGTTTAAAAGCCATGTGAATGTGGCAGGCACTGCACAACTACAGAAATTATTGCAGTTGGTAGTATCTACTTTTTTTGTTCTGTAGTTCATTCAGTCATTTTTTAATTTGGTTTCATGTTTCAATGCTAGACTGGCGCTTAATACTGTCTCAGAACTTCCTGGACTTTGATGTGGTTTTGAAACAAAAAGGTTAATACTCCCCCCCCCCCCCCCCCCCCCACTACCCCATCTCATCCTTTCCTGTCACAATATTTATTGGAATGCAAGGGTTTTTTTCTAGCCTTTGCTGCTTCCCTTGTGCTTGTTGCTCTACCTCAGTACAGCAGACGAAGGTCTTACAGGAACAGGAGGGTGGTGGGAATGAAAAAGTCCACATTTCTTATTCCAGCTACTCCAGTCTGATTCTGACCTCTGGCCTCCAGCCATGGCTAGACACGGGTGAGTGTTAGTTATCCACTCCTTTCCAAAGGCAGTGCTTCAGACGTACTTTTTTGAAATGCCAGGTACATTTCTTCACAAGCAAGTAAGCTCCTAGAGCAGTTTCTCCTGCTATTAGGACTTTGATTTTTAAAACTGATCTGCTTTCAAGGTTTCTCCAGAACAAGGGAAGGGACTGTTGCTGTGGACTGTACTTGCTGAAAGGATAGAATTGTAAAGACCTGGCTGGCTATTGGAAGTAAGTCAGGTAGTAGCTGGCGACAGCTGAGCTAAACAGGCAAGAACAGAAGCTGACACAAGGCTAAAAACTTGATTTCTGACCCTCTGATATTAAGGTCTCTATATGTCAGCAGGAAAGTCTTGAGTTTCTCAACTGGTTTCTGGTAAAATATCCTGTAAAGATTTATTTTTTTTTTTAAACAAGTATGAGGGGGGAAGGAGTAGGACTAATATTGAAAGTCAGTGTGAGGCCTAGGCTGTAGCACTTCACATCAGTGTAAAGCTTTCTGACAGAACACTGCTGGAGATCAGCAAATAATGAATTGTAGTAATCAAGCTGAGAAATTACAAAGACTTGAGTGAAATGTTTCTAGATTACTGCTGTCAGAGCTGTTTTGGTTCCCTGCTGCTTGGAAGATGGTGGAGAGATAAATGTTGTAGGTTGGGGTAGATCTGATGGTCAGGTAGGAAGGGTGGTTTCTGTATTTATAGAGTGAATCTAATGCTGTGGAGCATGAAGCTGTAAAATGACAGCATGGAATCTCTGAGAGCATTTGTGTTCTACTCCCACCTCTATGCAACTAATATTCGTTAAACCTATGTTAATAAGGATAAATTGAGGAAAAAAAAGCTAATTTGTGGCACCTATTCGTCTCTGATGTGCTTATGACAGAGAGTCAAAACAATAACAAAAGATCTCTATCAGATAGGACACCTTGATTCAAGCTTTGATGAGGACTTTTATCGAAGTGCTTGGTAAGGGGCTCTTGGGCTAGTATTAGTGGGAAAGGTCCTAATTACATTACTACCTTGTCTTAAAGTGGTTCCCTACTATTGGCTTTATATTCTCTGTTAACCTGTATTGGACTTGTTTCTTTTTTACAAGGTTAAATGCTGTTGAACTATGCTTTTAATCAGATGGAGTAAATGTTGAACTGTTTTTAACCATTTTCAGCACCCTCCTTACTTCTTTCATCCTGAAGCGCATTATCAATGAATTTAGAAGCTGAATAAAAGAACTGGCTGAGGTTGAAAGTGGGGAGATCATCTGCTTCCACTCCATGGTACTCCACAGCCATGTTGTGATAATACTCTGGTCCCGTGTCCACATTCCGCTGACCATGGGCCGCGTTGAGGATGTGGGTGAATCCCTCCTTCTCCAGGCTGTAGCGATCTAATGCAGTTTTTCTGTTAAAACAAGAGTTGTCAAGTAAGTCAAGAAGCTTCTTATTCATCAGGCTAGAAAATAAATTAAGGAAAACCTCTGATTTGGTATATTCTAAATGTTAGTGAGGTAAATGATGATGCTGTAACAATGCATCATTTACCATTGTAAGGATCTAAAAATACTGCTATTTGGAGTAAATAATCTTTCTGGAGTTCATAACTCCAGACTCCCATGTCCTTAGAGCATATTGAAAATTAATTTATTTTCCTGTTGCCTTTGTAATGTAGGCAATACTGGCTTCTATCCATCTTTTACAAGAAGAAACCTAAGCTAGAGAAAGAAATAGAATAAATTATTTAAAGTCATAAAAGCAAATCAAGTGGCAGAACTTGAAATAGGACTCATAAATGCTGTTTTCCCCTTCTGTCCCATCATTGGTATTGCAGAACTAATAAAAAATCAGTAATTTGTAAGTAGTATAATCATCTGGAATTCAAAAAGAAGCTCTTATTCCCCACAAGAAGTTACTGAGTGTTTCTCCATTTCTTTAAAAAATAAATAAACAAAATGTTAAAAAAACCACCCTTCTGTAAACATTTTACTGTCATGTTTGGTCAAACCAGAGGTCTGAAGCAAAAAGAACTAGATATGGAGATTGAGGAGCTTTTAGAGGAAACTTAAAGCCATAAATTAGTAGTTTAGCCAAATGTTCTCATTTGTTCTTGTCCTCTCCTCCCTTGGACTAGAGAAGTCAGATAGGAGAGGAAATCCTAGATTTTTTGTATGCTCAATACCCACACTAAGTGCTTTCTAGAAGGATGAAATTCCTCAAAAAATGCAGAGGTTGTGGACAGGCATGTAAAACTTTTTCTATTCCATTACAGAAAGCTTTTAGTTTTGAAAAGTTTTGGTCTGAAAAAGCTGTCAAGTTTCATTAGTGCCTAGGAAAACTATTGAGCTTTTTACAAAACAAAACAAAAATTGCATAGGCTTTACTCTGTTTACATATTTTCACATAACTACTGTTTGATGTGCAACAGCTTTTTCCAACCAAATATACCTTTCTCCAGGAATATTTCCTCAACATTTCTATGTGTAAATGCAGCTGCTGTCACACAGGATATTGTGGTGGGCTACCTGTAGTTTCATAATTCTAGCTGTGATAGCCCAGAATGGCTTTAAATTGACTGCCTTTCCAGCCTCTGAATCAAAAAGGGTCTTGACTTTGAGCAGTGAAGGACCTAGTGATTAGAACATTTAATGGATATGGATAATGAAGGGTTTACCTGCGCTTGCTCTTATTTAAATTAAGCTCATGATAATTGGCTGTTCTGACAAGACATGCAGAAATTCCTTTCCTAGTCAGGAATTATAATGTCTTGACATGAATTGTGTTTTTTATTAGGGAATAATTTCATAAGTCACCTATAAAATCATGGAAAAGGTAAATAGCTCCAGTTAATGTGGTGATGCCTTCCTAATAAGCACAGTATACTCTGGAGGACAGAGAAGCAGCAGCATCTTGCTGCCAGTGCTGTCCCTTGTCACCTTCACCTCATGTTAAATAACGTGCCTGCTCCTTCCTTTTGTGTTGGAGTATGCACAGTATTTAAAATTAAACGGGTTAAATGTCCTGGCTGAAGAGTAAGGTTGCAGTGAATAAGTACTATGTACTCTTTGTTTTGATGTACTTGAGGTGAGCTACAGTTCCTGCTTTCAAGTTAAGTTTTATTTTGTTTTGTCTCCCTGGTGCTGAAATAGAGAAAATATGTTCTTCATTCACCAGACTTGGCCCAAGGCATGGATCCAACAAACTGTGTAAGACTGATGGCTTCAGGTCAGACATCTGTGCTCAACTAGAACCCCTGCAAGTGGAGACCTACATGCTGAGTAGTAAGTAGGGCTGCAGAGTAGCTAGGGTCAGTAGAAAACCAAAGTTTTTGAGGGACTGTAAGTACTAGCAGGCTTTGGCTTCTGCAGGCATTGCTCAGGCTAATAAATAGCATTTGAATTAAACGACCAAGTTTTTCTGAGCAAGGGCATTATCAAAGAGTAGGTTGCATGGCCATCATTAATATTTGACACTTGTGTTTATATGAAATCAAATTTTCCTGTTTCCTTTATTGGAGATTGCCTTTTGACACAGTGGGTGTCAAAACTAATTGTCATGGGTTTGCTGACTGGACCCCTGAGGCTGAAAATAGTTTTTTCCAGGTGGATTTCTGGAGAAAAAGCCCACGACACTGATGCATTTAATTCTGGTGCCCACGCTTAGCTGTGTTCTGTGTCTTAGGATCTCATTTTTCAGTATTTGGTGGCCTCTGTTCCAGTAGCTATTCAGAAAAAGAAGGAATACTGTCTTTCAGTAACTTGCATAAGCAGTTGTCTCAGCCTGGACAAGCTCCTGAGAATTTCCTCTTCTACCTCTTAGTCTTGCCTGCAGCTGTGTTCTGTGAATTTGAGGCCCATGATGGAATTAATGCTTCTCCTTTTTATTTCATCAGTTAAAGGCAAGGCAGTTTGGTATTACTTTGTACCACAAATGCATTAGGTGTTATTTTACCCTTGACTTGTTGGAGTTTAGGAATATACACATTGTTACTCTGTTAGTTCCTTCTGTTTCCCATGACTTGGGCTAGAAATGGAATCCAAAGCAGCAGTGGATCAACCTTCAATGCTGTTGCAAAAAGCCCATTATAAATATTCAAATGTAACTAAGTCATCTTCTCTGAAATTACTTTTTTTTTAAAAGCAAATTGCAAGTGGACCAAGGAAATACTTGGTTTTCTACTCCCCTGTCTTTGGCACTGAAGAATTTATGCTGTTTTCTTCAATGCTTGGGATAGGCTGATGTTAAAATATCATCTGCTTTTTAATTTTGCTTGATATGCAAACTGATTCAGCAATACCCTTTAGAGTGAATGAAACCTTGCCCAATGGAATTGTTTTCTTTATGATATAGATACACATTTTTTTCTTGCTACTGACATTGCTAATCTGAAAAACTTCAAAAAAATGAATGCTCAGTGTTGAGCACTCAAATCTGTTAAGTTCTTCACATTTTCACTGGAATAGCTATCACTTAAACTGTGTGTAGGTGTTGTAAAGCCTGTTATTTGAACAAAGACCTAAAATACTTGCCCTGTCTAAGTGGAGCAGGGTCAGTACAGGCCCTATGGCTCTTTGGTTTGTGCATCTGCAGGCTGAGCTATTGCATGCAATCTGTGAAGAGGATGTCAAGCACCTTCCTTACAGCAGATACCCTGGACAGTTTTATCTATGAAAAGCTTTTCCTAAGGTTTCTAACACATAATGTTGTGTAGACATATGAAGAAACAGTTGTTGTGCAATAGAAAATAGGGTTCACTGGACTGCAAGAGGTGCTTGCCTTAGGCTTTAGAATCTGCATCTTTTGAAGAAAGCTGCAGTGACACAGTCTTTTTGAAGAGCAGAAGTGCTTAGTTTCAAATCTAATACGGAGATTAGAAAGCGCTTTATGCTCTTTCTTCTTTCTCACCATCCCCCCAGTCTTGCATTGGATAATCATATTTTCATAGAAGATCTCGCTACTGTTCTTTGAAAATCTTTCCTCTTTTTTTTCTTTCTTTTCCTTGTAAAATCTTTCCTCAAAAACTAGGCAAAGAGCCCAGCTGGACTACCACTTTTCATACTGGGTCAGGTTTGTCTCCTTTTCGACTCCCATCAGCCATGTTTTTACTTTGTACTTTGATCTTAAATATTACCAGGCAGAGATGGCCTGTGCTGAGACTCTGCCATAATATAGGCAGTTAAACTTGAGGTCGTGCTGGGTCTGCAATCTGTTGATTGCCAGTTAACTGAGAGCAAGAAACAGTCTGTTAAGCCCTCATACAGGGGACCTATATGCCTGTAAATGGAATTGTTTCTGTGCCCCTCGACATGTTTGCTTGGACTTGGCTTTAGCCATCAGTGAGCTCTGGCTTGTGTGAAGGACTTGCTTGCTTTCCAACCTCAGCTGAATCTGTAGTGTAAATGCCACTGTGACAGCATCCCTCTATCTGCACTCTGTAATCAGAGCATATGGGGGTTTTTGTGTTTGATCATGCGTGATTGTTCTGGTTACACCCCAAGGAGAGGGGAATGCTTTTGGTCTTCCTTGAAGTTTATACCATGCCTGAGGTATCAGTATTTTAGAGGAAAGGGAGGAATAAATCACGCATAAATACCTGAAAATATCCAATTGGTTGAGGTTATTAATAGCTTAGGATCATTCAGGGGTATAAGATTCACACACTTTATTGAAGGGTTTATAAGTTTGTTTCTAATTCACTTTCAACTAGAAATGGCACGGAATTTTTTCCTTGTAGTTGGCTAACTACCAGAGTGTAATAGTCTAGCTAACAATATTCTTTTTTTTCCCCTCCTTGGGTGCTGCTGTTTCCTTTTAAATTGCAATTAATACTTCCATTTTTGTGGTTATGGTTGAATTTTAAGTAGCCATTTTAAAGAAGAGTGCTACAAATGCCAGTGTAGGTGAAGCCATAAGCATCTGACTGCTCTTACAATTGTTTTCCTTTTGTATATCTCCACATCTGTGCTATTAGCACTTGATTTTCTTTTACATGGTGCAGCTGAGGTCTCCAGTGTCTGTCTTGAATGTGTTCCTACGCAGGGAAGGTGGAGTGTGGCACTGGGAGACAACAGTGGAAATTTCCATATAATTCACTTTAGTAAGAGATGAACCAGGCAGATTGGTCCCATGTAAAAGCTCTTCAGTTTGGAGCACATAAACTTATGCTAAAAGTTAAGCATACCCAGAAGTCCTTTTTTCTGTGTTAAGCAAAAGCTCAGTGCTTTGCTGAATCAGACTCTGCATTTACTGTGGGGCAGATGGACTCATAAACATGTTTTTAAAGTTCTGAGGCAAGGGGGAGTACTTTGATGTGGGAATGCCACCTAAATGGTGAAAATCTGAGATAAAATCTCTTTTCTGTAGGGATATATTGATACTAACAGACTCACTAAGAGGGAAAACTGACCCAAACAAAAGTGTCATCCATTTTCAGATGATTCTCAAAAGACTATTTACATCTCATGGGTTATGCAAGGGGAAGTAAAGGGCTTGGCCAAGACTTTAACTGTGCCTACTGTCAGTTTTAAGGCTAAGATTCATAGGATTTAATAGCAAGTGCTGCAGCAAACTCTGCCTTCTTCTGGAAGCAACAATGTAAGTAGTTATAACTTATGGAAAAAAATGCTTTCTTTCAGGTTGCTGTCTCCACCGTACCGAATCCCTGCTCTCTTTTTCCAAAAATACTGTCATAACAAGCTTTAGTCCAGCTGCTTTCATCAGAAAGTTGCCCAAACCAATGGAGTTGGAAGAGAGGGGAAAACAACTTGCGAGCACTGCAGCCTGCACCTCCACATGAAGTATTAAGTATGTTAAAAGCAACTAACAAAGGGAAGAAAAGGCAGCTCATGATGAAAACACAAGTGCATTTAAAGGAAGGGCAGTAATCCTCCAAAATACCTGATGAGGGTGTGGGCAGAGCAACTCCTTCCAGAGGTAAGTCAGCACCTTACAGCTGGCACTGGTCAACCAGATGAGTGGTACGCTTGTAAACTTTATGTAGAGCTAAGCCTCTTAGACTTCATGCAAAGGTTGTGCAATGCAATCATGTTTCAGTATAGACTGTTAAAGCCACAGATTGTCCTGACCCAGATTGACAAAACACAAGGAAATCTGAGGTGACATGTTACTAGGAAAGGAACCGTCTCTCTCAAACTTTTCCATTTTTTTAAATGCTGAAGGAAAGCTCAATGCAGGATGATAATTTACCAGATGGTCAGTGTCAGAAAGAAGCTTCCTGAATATAGGCAATATTGACACTTTCTTAAGAAAATCTGGCAGTTCTCCCTCCTGAGGAGAGATGTTGAGAATTTCCAATAATACTGACCCAATTTTCTTTGGTAACTCCAGCACTAAGGGAGTCTAGAGATAGCACAGCATTGTATCCCCTTTTCCTTCCGAGGTGTTGCTCCGTTTCTGTGGATACCTCCTGTTCAGTGTGAATTAGAAGAATTTTTAGGTACCACTGAAAATACTGAACAGGATCTTCAGAATATGTGGTAGAGAAAGATTTAGTAATTCATTTTCCTAAAGCCCAAAATGGTGGATGTAGTTTTTGTAAGTGATACAATCTAGATACAGGAAATAGCTTTTTGCAAAGGCTTCAGGCACATGTGTTGTAGTCAGTCAGTTCCTGACTGACTTCTTGGCTTCAGTCACTCATCAAGTGTTAGAAATCACCTACAGACAGAGATGTTTTGTCGGAAAGTGTTACTTGTCTTAGAAACCAGTGGAGCTTTGAGATTTATGGTCCAGTGTTACAGATCTGATTTTCTGGATTGTTAAACTGCTGTTACAATTGGCAGATTCTCATACTAATAGAGTTGAAACTATGTCCTCAAGAGTGTTGTTATAATCTAAATCTGCATACACTTCTCTCTTTATATGATTAATACTGGTGTAGATGCTAGGGGTTGATAATGCTAAATGGTAGGAGATAACTGTTTCCTACCCCGAGTGAGTATGATCTGTTTCCTTCTAGGTTAATGCAAATCGTCTTTCTACTTAGTCACTTGGAAAAAGCCATACTGTACTGTTTTTCTGCAGGAGGGTAAGAGGAGAAAATGAGTTTTAGCTAAGGATGTATTTAGTGTTTAGTTATTTATCTTAATTATCACACACTCCAGTTTGTAGTTTTGAGTTACTTGTGTGTCTTGCTAAACCTTACTTGTATTTTGCTCAAGACCATGACTTTGGGACAAGCACAGACCATGAAGTGCAACCTCAGTTCAGCTGCATATCCAGAAAATTATTTTTCATATTTGTAGAGAATTAGACTCCAGAAGACTTCTTTTCCTCTGGGAGTAGTTTGAGAACACAGGAAGAATTGAAACTGTGATCAGGCCTTAAATCTTAATGAGATCTAATGGATGGTTAAGAGGTTTCAGTCTTCAACTGAAAGACAAGTTTTGAACTTCAGAAATGTGGAACCCTTAACGTCATCACAGGTAATAAGGTCATCACTGAAGAGCTGCAAGAAGAAACTACAAGGTGCGTAACTGGCAGAGATTTTCCAGGTGATTGGGGTGGACCAAGCAGGTTTGGAATTAGCCAGTCAAACTGCCTGTGCAAGTAAGCAGGTGACCAGTGGAAGAAAGGAGCAAGACAAAACTGCTTTCTGTCCCTTTAGAAGGCTTCTAGATGTGAGGAGGATACATGCAAGCACTAATCCTGGTAGCAGTTGAATCAAATCTTGGCAAAGTGTGTTTTATTCCTATCACTGGGCTGTCTCATACAAGTTCCAGTGTCTGGTCTTTAAAAGTCCTTGGAACTTGCTGGAGGAAAATTTCAATTGGAGCTGAACACAGCATGTTATATTTTGAGGCTTTGATTATTCTGGGTCTGACAGGCTCATGGAGATTTCATTGCCTCTGGGCAACATCTGCAGCGAAGCCTTGTAACAAAAGGATTGAGTGGCCTCACAGGGCTCCCTGATAGCCTGTATTGCATTAGAAGGAAGACGTAGTGACTAGTCAGGGTAATTAATTAGCATTTCCATAAGCAGTCACAAGTCCTGTTAACCTTGTGAATGCAGGAGGCAGGAATAAAGCACAGATGTGAAGGCTCTGAAGATAAACTCTGCATGTGTGTGTTCACTTGATTTTGTTGATGAATTCCACTAAATTCTTTCAAGATCAACCTTAATTTAGCATGGCTAAAGATACAAATGCACCCAACATCTGTTAGTGTCTCCATGGCAGCTCTTTGGCCACCAGTGCTACAGCTAGGTCTTAAAATAAAACAATACAAAAAACCCAGCCACACTGAAGGGGTAAGCTGTTGGTCAGAAGTAAGATGTGGAACTGGCTGAGGAAAGGTATGGAAGCCCCTGGACTTTGCCTGCTTCAATTCAAATTTTAGTTACAGTAATGAAAGGCTGCATCTTTCCTGCAGACCAGTTCTCCTTTTAGATTTCCTCCCATGTCAAGTTTGCCCTTACCTGGCTGACAATACTTCTCTTTTAGGGAGTCCCATTTTCTGGTGAAGTTTTATTTCTGCTCACCCCCCACCTGCTCCTCACTTGTTTTTCCTTCTCTATTGGTTTTCTCATTGTTTCCCCTTGAAGCATCACTGGTTTTCCTCCTGACGTAAGACCAGTCCCCTGCAGAAATATACTGCCCAGCCCAAGTGAGTGTAGCTCCAAGTACCTCTCAAGAAGCTTGTATTTGTGTTCCTCTTGTTAGTTTATGCAAAGTGCCAGGTGTGTGCTGTATTCAGAGTTAGCACCTCCTAGCTATTGAATTGCAAGGTGTAACAAGCCCCTGCCACAGGAAGGATTACAGAAAAGAGTCAGTGACTGGTGTCATGGGCTGAGAGACTGACTTCTTGTCTTGTTAAATCCCTTTGCTCAGAGGGCACAGCTACAGTTTCATCACAGAGATAAGAGGGAAATTCTTCTAAAAGCTTCATTCAGAATAATTCTGCTGGTGATTCTGAATAAGAAAGTAGGAAATAGGTGCCAGAAGAGGCTGTTCTTTACAGTGAATGTTGAGTTAGAAATATCTAAAAGAGGGGCAGGGAAAGATGTGGAAAGGAAAACTAGACCTCCTTTGCTTGTGTTCCTGAATCATTTGGCCAGGCTGTTCCCATGGCTGAATTTTTTTATCCCACACCACACACACACTCTCACCACCACCTCTAAAAGTGAGAGCCCTGGCGAGGTACAAGCCCAGAATTCTCATGTCTTTCTGTTGCCTCTGGCGCCACAGAAGTAATTGGTGGATGATATTAGGAGTCTTGTAACTTTCAAAGCTGTATATCTTTCCTCTTTTATAAGCTGGCAACAGATGAATTTTAGAACCTTTTAAAAAGTTATTGAGAACTTTGGAGCCAGTGGGGCTCCTAGTTGTGCCTTTCAGTGATGATGTAAAATAAATGTCATGTTAGTGCAGAGTGTAGAGGAAAGTGGGAGCTGGACCAATAATGCCTAAGGGGTAAGGAAAGCTCTCTTGCTCTGCCCAGGGTTTGGTTTGGGGGATTTTGTGATGGCATGTCTCCCTGCTGCAGCAGTCATCTCTGCTTGCTGGAATAGGCTGTTTCTAGTTTAGTCCTGTGCTCGGCACAACTGAGTCTGTTTTGTGGGATTTTTTCCATATCACACTTAGTCTGATCAGTGAGACACATCTCTGCAGCTTTGCCTTCCATGGGGTTCTGTTTGTTTTTATCTCTTGAGCAATTTGGAAATGCAGACTGTTCCAAGTAGAGGCTTGGAAATGCAGAAATACCACTGCAGGGTGAGCTGTCTCTTTAGTCACTTTTCAAGAATTACATTTTAGGCCTAAACTAACCTATGGTATGGTCCAACACATCTATGTTTCCATCCTAACTGTGGAACCACTTTCATAGTCATCTCCTATGTAGAGGAGATGTGCTATGCACTCTTACTCATCTCCTATGTAGAGGAGATGTGCTATGCACTCTTACTCATCTCCTATGTAGAGGAGATGTGCTATGCACTCTTACTCATCTCCTATGTAGAGGAGATGTGCTATGCACTCTTACTCATCTCCTATGTAGAGGTGGGGCCAGACTTCATTGACGTGAGTGTACTGTGGGCATCCCTTCCAGAGGAGTCGCTCCAGTTCAAATGCCCCCGGGGTACAGTAGTCCTCTTCAGGGTCTACTTTGATCGCTGTGTATGCGTTTTTCTTCGCAGCATTCCAACTTCCTGATGACATTTTGTCCATGGGGTAGTGCTCTTGGGATGTGCAAGAAACTGGAATGCAACCAAAGCAGATCATTAACCTGAGGAAGCACAAAGCAAGTGACTCCTGCTCCATCTGTAGGACACTGGGAACAGCACTACCCAAGGCTGACTGAGCTGCACGTTGTATGAGATGAATTAACCTGCTCTGTGGCAAACACAGACTGGCACCTGACTTCTGCCCCCTTCCCCCTGAAGTAGGCAAGGAATATGTTGTTAGAGGAGCTCACCAGCAATGGGAACAAAAGCCAAAGGTTTGTTATTACTGAAGTCTCCATTGGGAATTTGTTTCCTGGAAAATCCACTGGTAAGAATTTGGTAGGTGTAACAGCTAGGGTCTAGAGCACCTAGGGGAACTGAGTGGGGGAAGTTAAATTATTTTTTTTTAATCATTAATTAAGAATTTTCTAAAGGCTTTTCCTTATGTGATTTCTACCAATGCAGGGAGATGAAATGTATATTTAGGTGAATGTTGGGTATACCTGTCCTACTCTTTTCTACTCTTCTTTTTCCTATATTGCCAGCTGCACACTTTCCTGTCATCTCTATCTCTGTGGGAGCTCTGTCTTGTTTCTCCTAGTGGGACTCCCTGATGTCTCAGGGGAGCAGTTGCTCATGTCTCTTATTCTCTTGAAGAGAGAGGTTGAACCTTGGGGTTCTGTAAGAGACTCATAATAAGATGTGGAGTTGGGCTTGATCTTATGAAGTGAGGAAGTACAGTCTGCCAAAAATCCACCTACTTTGCAGGCAACAAATCCTGTAGTGGCTCCCAAAATTTTTTTGTGTTGGCTCTTTGTGTCCTTTTAATTCCAAAAATCTGACTAATGCCTTCATGCAGCTATTGTAGAGTTCTTCTGAAGGCAGGATGACCATTTTTCACTGACATTCCATGTACCCATGGGGTTTGTTAGCTCAGTTTGGGCTCTTTTGTGCCTGTCATGTTCTGTTTCTCTGCAAAACTTGAAAAAGCCAAATGATTCCTGTTTTCCTACTCCAAAGCTGTGCAAGATTGTGGAGTCAGTTTTTGTTTGGCAAAGTGTACACCTTTGTTCAAAAATTGGCTTGTTTTCGCTGGCAAGAGGATCTGTGTTTTAGACAAGCTTCCTAAAACATGATGATGTTTAGCTAAGTGGTCCTCTGTTGAGATTTGTAAAGAGCTCTGAGAATTCGAGCTTCAAGCAAACTTATCTTGGGCTTAGTCTTGCGTGCCTATGGTGTGGCATCAAATCCCATCTGTCTGCCCCAGTAGCCATGCCCCAGGAGAGCCTTTTCCCTTCCTATTCCAGAATTATGCTAATTCTTCATGCAGACTTATTATTATCTGTAGATAATGTTAGACTATCAGAGATACAAATCTAATACAATCAGACTTTGGGAGTGATTAGGCTGTTATCTAGAACTTGATAAGAGGTGCTATTTCTCTACTAAAGAGTTATCTTAACTGAGAGCCTGTTGCTTTGATGCTGAAGGACTGACTACTTTTATTCATAGCTCCATAAAATGGGAGGGGAGGAAAGGAAGGGAAGGGGAGAGCGCAATGTAATCAGTAGTCACAGTCGGTTGCCACAGTGTATTGATTTGTTACACCTTGGAACAGGGCGATTACATCTGCAGATGATCGTTTGTGGTACTGTAACACTGGCACAGTTTGAAGCTTGGTTAGCACTCTGAAAGTTAGACCACTGCTGAGAAATCCTTGTTTCTGTCTGTCCTGGGAAGCCATATGCTCCCTGAACTTTCAAGTACGCTATGTTCTTTTATGCCTTGCCAGTGTTATCTGCTGCGGGGATTTCTAAATTGAGTTAGAGCACAGGAAAGCATCAGTTGAAATTCCCCTAATAAAACATGTATTTCAGATTTGACTCTACACTAAGTAAGAAGTAACAGAGTTTAAATAAGAGGAGGGGAAGGGGGGGGGAAGGACTGGTTTGCTACTTGAACTCTGGCATTAGTTGCCGTGACACATTTGGTTGTGGCAGAAGGACAGAAGGGCTTATCTTTTTCCAGGAATCAAAGATGTCTGACTTTCATGTCTTAGTGCTTGTTCTATGTACACCAAACAGAGCTGAGAGAATACTATTCCCTAGACCAGTCCTCTATGAAAAAAAAATGAAAAGTAGAGTGGATATTTTTGGGGTGGGCGTTCTTAATGCTGTTGTGGGTACGAGGGATGACTGTTCAGCATGAGCCCAGGCAGAGAAAGCTCAGGTCTCTGTTGCAGACCTCTGGGGCAGGGAGACCATCCCTTGCAGAGTGTTCACCCACTGCAGTCAGATGGGAGACAGATTGCAGGGTTACCTCTGCACAGGCTTGTTGGGCAGGCTCCCACCCCCTGTGGTGCTTCATTTGGACTAAAATCCTTTGCATTATAGATGAGTTAGTGCAGGCTGAATGATGTACCAGTGCAGCCTCCCTGTACCAGCTTGGCAGTCACTTCATGGCACTGCACTGTGTTGGGGACATGACACCTTACATGTGAAAGCTCTCTGGAGCAGGGACTGTCCTTGTGCCCTTTGCATAAAGAACTCTGCACCCTGCCTGCTTCTGGAAGTGCTGCTTCAGCACAGGACAGGACAGCCTTTGTATTTCATGGGGGAGGGATGATGAGGAAAATCAGCTAGTGGGAACTGTCATTGTCCCAGACAGATTCTCCTCAGCAGGAAGCTTTGCACCCAGCTTCAGGGTAGTGAGGAACAGAGCCTTGTGTCTGGAGCCAGGAGTTCCCTTCCACTGAGACAGGACAATCTGCAGCTCATCCCACTCATTCCCTGTGCCCAAGCCACAGCTCCTCTCCTGCCTTGCTGGGCTACACCAGGGCCAGGCTGTGTGAGCTGCTGAGACCTTCCCGTTCCCACCCTGTGGCCCTGGTCAGCAGCAGAGAGCTGGGTCCATCTCAGTGGGGCCCTGCAGATGCTTCAGCCTGTGAGATTTCACCTGCTGAGCCCGACATCCTGCGGGTTCTGCCGCTCAATCCAGTGTGTGCAGGGAACGCTGAGCTGCCAGTGCTGTCATGGACTTAAGTGTATTATCAGAACAAGGATGAGAAAAATTCAGTCATCTGCATTTTTATATCCTAATTTTTCTCTTCATAAATAAGACCAAAGTGCATGTTATCTAATAAATTTTATTTGTTAATCACTTGGATGGCTGAAATATTTCTCCCCCTTGGGTTATATGTATATAAATGAAAATATTGTTAGTGATTTCACAAAATAGTAATTCAGAATAATGGAGAGTTAATCCTCTTTTCATTAGTGAGCCACTTCAGGACATACACTGTGGCAAATTACACTGCATTTTAAGTCGTTCTCAAGTGCTGTGCACTAGAAAAAAAACATTAAACTACTTTTGCATTGATAGAAGTAATTGTGTGGCTAATTTGGATAAGCAGCATGCATTAGGCACAGCAAAGGAATCTCTTCTTTATGTTCACTATCCACTCTACAGCTGCCAGATGGAATTTCTTATACAGCTCTTTAGCTTTTTTTATTTTATTTTTAACAAAACAGGGAGGCAGGAAGAAAGTGCAAGGGGGAGGAAAAGGAAAATCTGCCAGTCTGTCTGCTGTTTAATTCAGAGCATGAACACAGTCTAGTGTCTGAAGCAGTAATATGACAGTGAAAGATTTCCCTTCTGCACCATGTTTGGAGTCTCTTAAACTATTCAAATTAACCCAAAATTTTCAGTAAAGCCCTGTGAAGTCACAGAATATAGTTCCCACTTTCCAATTTGTTCAATGGGAGAGATGTACAACCCCACCAAAAAATTTGTAGGGTGTTACTTAATGCTTTTGGGAAATGTCAGTCATGAGCACTACAGTTTGGTAATCCCATAGACGGGGTAGAAAAACTGAGCTTCGTGTCCAGAGGTGAATGTCAGAGCTTGGGTGATGGGGTGTACGTTTCTAATGCTGGTTTTCCACATGTAGTGGAAGTTTCTGAGTACTTTGAGACTGAAAGCCATAAGTCATTAGCTACCTAACAAAATACTTTGTTTCTTAATATCTTTGGCTCAATGTGCTGTGCAAGCCCTAGTGCTGAGCATAAAGATGCCAAACAATTCGGCAAGATTTATGACTGGGAGTTAAGATCCAAGTCAGCTGTAGAGACTTGAAGAGAAAAAAAGCAGACATGCACAGACAAGGATTGCATTTGCCCTTGTCTTCTGCAAGGGCCTAAATACCCTCTCCCCTTCTTTCCAGCACCCCTCCCTGACCCAGAGGGTTTCTCTGTCACTGCTGTTGTCCCAAGCACACTGATCTTCAATGAGGTCAGAGCCCAGTGGCATTGGTAAAAATATGCAATGATAGAGGCTAAACAAGTAAAAAATTGGAAGAAAAATGGAGACAGAGGGCAGTTTTCCTCCCTCTTCCTTTCAGAAGTATTAGCTGTTCTGTCTTGCCTGGCCACAGCTTCCTTGCCTTAATGCCCACTTCAGTCCACATTTATATAGCAGAATAGTTGAAATTCTTTGCCACCTATGTTTCGTGCTATTGGAAGTTCTTCCACCCCGTATGACATCACTCGCCTGTGCTAATGGAGCTTTTGATGCTGGCTTTTAATTTTGTGTGTCCAAGCGCACCAGCCTTGCTTTTGTAGTCAGAGTTATCTGAAAGCTGCTTCTCCTTGAAAATATCAGCAATGACAAATTTATCTGGTTTATCTGGGAAGTGAAGGTTTTCAGCATCTAGCAACCACCTAAATATATAACTTGTTTTTAAATGTGGAGGCAGATTTGAATCTAATTCCTGTTTTGATGCTTTCAGATTTTGCTTCCTACCTCTTTCCTCATGTCAGCTCTGAGAAAGGAGTGGAGCTGTGGTATCTTGGGAAAATTTTTTCTGAGATGCCAAGGAAGGGAAAGAAAATAATGAAATCAGACACTCTGTCAGCTCTGAGCCTTTCATGAGGAATCTACAGAAGTAATGACATATCCATTAGACCTCACACACGCATCAGTGCAGTGGGAGATAAACATGGTGCCCTTGAAATTAATCAGTGGTTTGACCCTCAAGTTCAGGGCCCAAAATAGTTCATCTACTGCCATGAACACTGAATTCAATGGTGGGAAAAACAAAAAAGTGGGGAAAAACAACTGTAATTTTGATTGAGAAATTATTTTTCTGCATGAAGAGCTTATTACTAAGAATTGATTTCCATTTTTTTCTGATGCTGCATGGAGAGCTAACATATTTGAATGTTTTTATTTATCAGGTAGAATTCAACACCACTGAAATCGGAGGACATCTGTTTTCCAATGATTCAAAATTGAAACTTTTTTGCCTTCCAGACAGTTGCAAAAATAATATTTTTATTTTTAGTTACTTCCTTCTTTCAGTTTAATAAATACTTTAGATAAGACCTTCATGGAGATACAGTGTCTGCAACAAGTGTGTACAAGGTGGAAGTACCTGAGAGAAGATAAGGATGGAGAATATCAATTCTTCTATATTTTTAAAAAAATGTGCAAAAGGCTTGAATCTAGTTTGTAATCCCTCTCCAGGTAAGCTCTTGCACAGTGCTGAAGGCAGACAAAAATCAGATCTAATGACTGAGGGTTTCAGAAATAGTGAAGGAGGATCTACTGAACAAGTTCTTGAATTTTTAAGAAATGTTCTGTTCTTCCATTTCCAGCCCACATGCCAGATACATACCTCCCTTCAGGGTGAAGAAGTGCTTACCCTTTTTGAGTATGACTAAGCAGAGGGCTGTTTTATAAACTGGAAAGTTCTTGCAGAAGCCAGTGCACATGCTGCCTGGAGTGCAGTGTTTGCACTTGGGAGGAGGGTAAACAGTGCTTTGGTTTCTAAGCTTTTTGTGACTCAAAATACATCAGCTGAGCTGCAAGCTGGTCAGCCACAGTAACATAGGCTTGCTTTGTCAGAAGATTTAACTAAATGAAGTTAAAATCGCACTCCCTGATGTGCCATGCCCGTGATGTTTCACTCCAGACTCCAAAGGCTGGCAGCAGCCATGGAGAGAGCCGTGTGCCTTCCTGTGTAACCTTACACTTGCTGCACCCCAGGGTGCTGCAAAGGTTCCTTGGGTGTGTTTTTGGTTTGTTGTTTTTGGTTATTCCCACTCCTCCCCCGCAATATGAAGACAAAAATATTAACTTTTTCCAAATACTTCTTGGGACAGAGAAGTCCTTAAAAAAAAAAAAAATTCTCTAAAAGACCCCTAAAAGAATTAAGCAAACTCCAAAACTGGACTTCCCCAGATACCTGCGGTATACTTAGCCAAAGAATAACACAATCCTGTGTTCCCTCTTCCTGTCTTAGTCTTCACCAAAATTCATTTACTTCAGTTCCTTTATTTTACCCCTGCATTCTTATGCTAAAAGCATTCAAGGACTGTAAAATAGTCTATCCAATGCATTTGTCTTTAAACAACTTAAAACTAGAAGAATCATAGCCTCTGTGCAATTATTTCCCAGACCCTCCTGCTGTGAATATTCAAAACTAACCAGTTATTTCAATGAATTTCTAAGCCACTGATGACTTTAAAAACTTATTTTTGCCCTCATTCTTTATTGTTGAAGGGACTGGTTAATTTAAAACAGATTAAGCTGAGATTTCATTAAATATTGTGAGAGTGCCCAAAGAAACTTAAGACACACCATCATCTGAGAGAATTGCAATTCAATTGGAAAAGTTAGATTTGACTGTAGGGTGGAGTAATTATTGAAGAATAGGCACAATATTCTGGGACAGATGTTACAAATCTTAAATTGCATTTTCATTCCTAACTTTTAAATTGTAATTATCTCTAAAATAAATAGCCTTTTGGCTCTAATTACATAATTTTTAAAGTGATTCCTGTAACATGATAAATTTGGTTTTCTGAAATTATAAATTATATCTTTAGAACCTTTTTGATTCTGTAATAGTTTTAATTTTTTTTTCCCTGCAACAAGTTTATGAAATTAATAGTTACCTTGCAAAGCTCTCAGTCCTCTCCCTGATTTACTAAACCAAGTTATAAAAGGAAGAAAAGGAGCACAAGAAGTACAGCAGAAAATGTATATTGCTTGGTCTTACCTGTAAACTTAGATGGGTGCTGTAGGTAAGCGGGTCCTGTGAAGTGCAGCAGAACGACAAAAGAAACCTTACTAGCTTTGCAACTGGAGTCTATTTTTAGAGGAGGATTTGCTGACTCTGACCTTGAGTGCTACCCCCTCCAAATGACGATCTTTATATCTGCTGGTAAAACTATTCCCTGATGTGACCTGAAACTTTAAACCTGGCAATTTATTTACCTAGTCTTGGTATGACTAAGATAGTATGATGCCTACATGTTGACTGTAATAAAACAAAACTCATCTTTTATCTTGTCCCCTTGTCAAGCCCGATGCTATGTTTGCTGCTGCACGTGGGTGAGGAGCATTGCGCTGCTGTTTCCTCTCATGCTGTGCACAAGTGGTTTGGCACTGGCACAACAATGGGCAATAGGGAAGGCCCTGATCTCTTGTGTGTGCACCACCAGAAAGCCATCTTTTCCCACCTACTGTCTTGGTTTTCTTCAGTGCCAGCACTCCCAATATCCATCTGACTTGTGAAATGCCTTCCTCTGCTGAGAAAGCAACATGTTGCTCAGCCCTGCTCAGTTCTGGTGACAAGAACATAGCTTGCCAAAAAGAGGCAGAGGTACACTCTCCAACCTTTGAAAATTTCTCTACTTCCCTAAAGAAGTAGGGAAGCTACTTGCCTTCCTATTGAAGAAAGCCTAAAACTTTCTCTGGTAAGTCACAGCCAGATTGATCAGAGATCAAATCCGGGTTCCTTGGTGTCAGAGCTACACCTTTTCCACTCCAGCACTTTGTCCATTGCAAGAGTGGTAACTTTCCTGGCCTACAGGGCTGTTTGCTGGATGGACTGGTGATCACATGTAAGCAGCTGGTACATAATATCCTCTGCCTGGGCATTTGTTCTGCAGCAAACCCTGCCTCAGAGCTGCCAACTCAGACAACATTAGGAGTAATGAGATTTTGCTGCTGTTGGAGCTAGACTTGCAATGACCTAAGAAGATCCAGCTGTCACATGAGCATTGATATTTCTCAAGGGAAATTCTTCAGATCCATTGCCTTGTGCCTGGGAATGGGGAAAGGAGGCAAAGAGAGCAGTCAGGGCAAGCTTGTGATACTGGGAAGTAGCCCATTGGTCTCTGGACCTGCTTTCCTTTTGCTGAGATGACCATGCTGGAAATGATCTCTCTGAGCAGATGTGCCTGAACTGCTTGCCTATCTTTCTGGCTCACAGTGCTCTCTGTTCTCACCACAGTACCTGCAAAAAGCAGCCAACAGTTGATGAAAACCTACTGTGGAACTTTTTTCATTTCTTGCAAGAACAGAAACAGTCTTCTGTGCCTGCAAATGCCTGTGCCTGACCAAAGCTTCAGGTTGCCCAAGTGTTTTTTTCCAAAACATCCAAATCACACAGTAGGTGCCATTAATTTTCAGTGGGACACAAATTCCTGACCATGTCAGTTCTTTTTAACATTGCTTTGAATTCTTTCAATCACCTTTGTCATCCCCTGTCTGTTTAAAACCTAAAAGTTTATCCCAGAAGGACCAGGGCCAGACTTGGTCATGGCCTGTGGCTAATACTGCAGTACAGATGTGAAGTAATAACAAACAGTTTCAGTTCAAGTTCTGGGCATTAGATCTGCTGCTGTTTCATGCAAACAGCATCATTTTAGCCAAGTTTCTGTATTACAGAGCAGCCAAGCTCCTCCCTGCCAATTATTCAGATAGTCACTCTTAAAATGAGAAAGAGCTGAGATGTTAGAAACCTGCTGTGCCTTCTAAGTTACCTTGTAAGGTTGTTGTGCAAATTAATTCTTTACTGATAACAGAGAAACTTTGTGGAGGAGGAGATACAGACCCCATATAATAGAAACTAGCACTGATTGATTTTTTATCCCTGCAGGTGACCAAGTATAGCAGAACATGAGTAAGGTGATACAGCAGACTGTCCGTGCTGGTGAGAGGAGGCTGCTCGGTGAGGTGTTTGGTGGAAGGTTCTTGTGCCCAAAGGGTGGGCAGTGGCCTGTTGCTTGTGTCTGACCAAGGTTGTCTCTCTGATATCAGATCAAAGGCATAACAATGTTTTGTGGTATTGTTTTTTTTCAGGCAAGCATCTGAAAAAGAAGTATTTTTCTGTCTGACTGGCTGTCAAAACAATATGAGCCCTTGTTCCCCTCTCTCCATAGGGTCCTGAGAACATGAAAGGAAGATCCCTCACCTTCTGGAAAAGTCAAAGAATGCATGATTGGAAGAAACCACAGTGGGTCATCCGGTCTAACCTCCCTGCTCAAGCAGGGTCATCCTAGAGCACATTGCACAGGATTGCGTCCAATTTTTGGGACCAGTTGTTTGTGTTTCCATTAGTTTTGGTTTTGCTAATGAAAAAATACTAGCTGCTGAGATGTTTTGAGCCAATCACTTGGAGTGCTTGGGAGCCTGGACACATGGAAAACACAGCAGGAAGGCTCTTATTTTGGAAGAGGTGAGCACCTCCCTTCTGGAAAGTTGAATAGTTGCCTTGGAATCCTAAAAGCCAATGTTTGCCATGTTATTGGTAATTTCTGAAAATCTTGGCCAGGCTGATGATGGTGCTTTGAACACACAGGTCACTCCCCCTTCCTGGAGCCTTGCCTGCAGTCAGCCTCCTCACATTCCATAGGTTCCTTGCTGTTGCTGATTGACTCTCAAGTGCCATCACCCGCTGGCCCTGTGTGCCTGTCTGAGCACAGCCACTGCCCAGCCCTAGAACTTGACCCCAGGGCAAAATTCATTCTCCCTTCATTTTTCATGTGTATTCTGAAACTGCCAAAGGGCCATCCAAGAACAGCACCAGGCACTGTTCAGATGCATGATACAATTCCTAGTCTAGAGAGCTGATGCTATAAATGGAAGAAACAAAGGCTTAGATGGGAAAAAGGATGACACCCATGCAGAATGAGTAAGACTGTGGCAAAAAAGTGCCACTGACCGGCTTCCTAAGTGGCCCCTTCTGGTACAAGAGTATGAAGCTGTGAGAAGGATGAGAACTAAAGTCCCATCCAGAGGGAAGGGTTGGGATGGGGGGAAATAAATCCTGAAAAGAAGTTTAAAAAAAAAATCTTAGAAGGAATGAATTTCTTCAACAAAGAAAAGGAAAAGAAATTGTACATTTCTGGCCGGACCACACCAGAGATACAGTTGGGAAAAAATCTGACACACTAAGACTTGAAATTTTCTTCTTAGTTAAATTAAAAGCTGAGTAAAGTTCTGCTTGAGGAAATTTCCCTCCCCCATTCCAACCTGGTGATCTGGAAGATTTCCTCTTTGCTACAAAATATGTGCTTATTTGGAAAAGTTGGGATTTTAACAATTTCATGGGAAGAATAAGTATATAATTATATAAGATAGTTCTAATAGACATTTGCTGTACTGAGATGCTAACAGCATGCAGAAACCATTATGTTTCCAGTTGTTTGGCAAAAGTTAAGAAACCTTATATATATATTTTAAAGTTAACTGTAAAGTAAATCCAGATGGTTCTGTCTCGCACAGACAAGCAGTCTTCAAACTAGACATATAGCTGTAGCCTGGCTATAACTTGTTCTGATTACTGCAGATAGAGAGAAATGCTTTCAATGACTGTACACCCTCCTCACAAAATGCTGCATGCCCTTGATTCTTGCTGAAGTCAACTGGCACTTACACAGCACTACATAAAACTTGTTTGACAATACCTTGCGTGCATGAGTATCTAGTTGGGTTTAATTACTCTCTATACTGAAGAATTGCTTAATGGCCCTCATCAGGGGTTGGGGCTCTGCTGAGGCAGGCATTGCAGACCCATCGAACAAAAATGATAGTTGCTGCCCTATGTAACCTACTGTTTGTGCCTGAGTTTGTGTGCTTCTCTCTTAATCTCCCAGTTAAGGATTACCAGAAAATTCTTGTATGCTTATTTTTGATTGATGTGTTCAGAGTTTTGATTCTTTAATAAGCGTTGTCTGTTGTGTTCGTTCCTTTGTTTCAGCTGGACGTCGGTTGCGCTTGCTGCTATCAGCAGGAGAACCAGAATTATGTTGACTTGTGAGACCATTCTGCAAATCAAATCAAAGGGGCAGCTTTGCTTCACAGGGCAAGGATTTCAGTGTCTGAGTGGTTTAAGCTGACACATTAAGGAGCATTTATGAAAGTCTGAAAATAGGGGGAACTGGAAGGTCCATCAGAAATTATACACTCATGGTACGTTACTTTTTTATGTTTTGCAGTTTTCTTTTTTTAGTCAATAGGCAAGTGTTCTTGTAGATGACAGTTGATGTTGTTTGTCCAAGCAGTATAACAAGTAGAAATGCTGTTTTATGAGCTTCTTAGGCAGTATTGTCAAGAGGGTAAGTTGGATTTGACCTGATGGGAGTCAAATTTACTGGCTAGTGCATCTCTTGCTGTGTCTGTGACAGGCCTAATAGCCCAGCAGTAGTAGCTGTGTTTATAAGAAAGTATGTGAGAACAGGGATGAAGCAAGCTCTTGTGGGATTAGGAAGGAAGGACCCCAGTCCTGGACAAGGTTCCCTGGGCCTATAGGGTGAGGCTGAGGTCAGGGCTCTGAAAGGTGTTTTGTTCATTGTTCTGCTTTTTCTCTCACTGTCGGCAGAAAAAATGTTCTGGGAGATTTGTGTTGAAATTGAGTATAGATCCCAAGGCATAGTAATGTGGAAAATAAGGGCTTTCTTGTAACCTCCTCTTACCAAAGAATGCTGGGAATAGGAAAAGCCTGGGGCCCCAAACTTGCTCAGTTGGTGCTAAGAGGAAACCCTTGGAGAAGAGCATCTACCAGAGAAATCCTGCACAGAGAGAGTAACCAGTGAGTACATCATTCTGTGTTGTGCAGGGCACCCTGATGTGCTCCCCAGGTCTGAAAATGGGGTATCTTCAATTGGTTGTAGTGTTTAAACTGCCCTATAAAGAAAATGGCATTGCCAAAATTCAAGGTGGTTTTGTCCCTAACATGACACTGTAACACTCATAGGATTGCACCTAATTGTCTTGATGAAGAGAACTGGGAAAGTGCCACAGTCTGTTTCTGCTCTTACTATTCATGAGGATAAGAAGTTTTTTTTCTTCTACTTCTCTGTATCATTAATAACATATTGCTGCAGAGGTTCCAGAAATGTGTGGTCCAACCTATTTCCTAAGCATAACACACTTAAAAAAAAAACCAAAAATAGTAGATACTTGGTATGTAACCGATCAGAAAAATTGTCCAGACCTGCTGAGAGCAGGTTTCAGGTCAGAGTAATCTCATGGTATATGAAGTGCCAAATCTAGACTCAAATAGAGCTGAGAGCCAGAAATTAGATTGATGTTTGCAGTCCACAGGCTTCCAGCTTGCTGGCAATGCAGATGGGGAAACACCAGAGTTGTCCTGCTGGGGGCATTGGTCTGGTGTCTAACAGTGGTCAGTAACAAACCCCTTAAAGGAAACTACATGAAATCTGTGCCCCACACTTATGGGATAAATTTTCTGCCTCACAAAAAATGTTTACTCATCCCACTCCACCTCCTTAGATGAAGCTTGGCTGGAAGCCTGCAGCATGAAGTTTTACAGCTTTTCCAAAACTATTTATTTTCTTCCAGTGTAAATTGTCTCTGGTGGTGTTTTTTTTTAATTTATGTGGCGATCCAATATTCTCCTTAACTCTTCTTTGCTCTTTGCCTCCATGTGTTGTGGTAACGAGTTCAACAGACTAAATAATGATGATAACTATAACGTATAACATTACTGATCTGAAATATGTCCCCATTTCATTTTTCCTAAGCAAGCTTTGGGGAAGTTTGCCCAACCACTGCTTAGGTGCAGCTGTTCTGCTGTACTTGGAACATCTGGTCCTGTGGTACCATATGGCTGTGACCTACCGTCCTTCTAGAAGTAATCAAGTACACTTCATGTCATAAAACCCCACAACAGCAAAACAATGCCTCGTAATCCACCAGGAATGCTCCACACCACCTCAGGGCAAGTACCTCTTAATGACTTTTTCTCCTGAGTTTGATCAGGCTCCAGATTCTTTTAAACTGAGAACCCCATAAATGCTGGAAATGAGGTACTCCATTTCAGGAAAAATGTAAAAGGCGGACTGAGTAGATCTGTAAAGTAGAAATAGAGTTGTTACATTATGAGAGAGATAGCAAGAATGGCTTAATAGATGGCATTCAAGTGCAGCTGTTTATGGTTCTTAACTGGTGTTGGCCCACGAAACGCATACTTAGAAAGGAAATCAGGGAAAGCCAACACATGCCTGGGGGCTTTGAAGTTGTTATTATCATCCACATGCATAAGAACGGGAGATCCTCTCTAGTCCAGCAAGTACTGAGAAATGAATGAGTTTGGCGCATACATCAAAGGTCTTCACTTGTAATTTGCTTAAGAGATTAAAAATGAAATATGAGGGAATTATTGAGGAAAAGCAAGCTGCTGTTTTTTCCCCCTTGCAGCAGGGAAGAACAATTGAGCATCTATTCTGACTGAAAGTGATTACTGAAAAGCTTTCTGACAACCTGGAGCAAAACAGTAGTTGAATCTTAGTTTCACTGACATCAAATAAGCGTTTGATTTACTGAGACCCAACTGGACCTGTCCAGTGACAAGGATTGTCTTTGAGAAGCAAACAAACTTGATAAAGCTCTTTTTTTACAGAGCCACAATCTCTAAAGCAGTGCATTTTCAGACCATGAAACATGCTCTGCATTTTAATTACCAGAAATATTTTATTTTGGAAATAAACTAACAAAACCTAGTGATAATCACCTGAAGTGTGCTATTTTTCCTGTCAAATGGGATCTTTAGTAAGCTTCTTGAAGAGACTGAGTAACCACTAGGAAGGAGACAGTATTGTCAAGTTATTAATTCGTGGCTATATTAGAATATATGAAATATATTAGAATATACGAAAGCCTGATAGCAGCTGTGGTCATCTGGGACAAAACTGACTAAGAAAGCTTTGGAGGTGGAAGGAGGAGAGAAGTGGCTTCCTGGAGCACCTTCCAGTAGGATTGTAGAACATGGGAAACCCTTATTTTTGGGATTTGAGGAAAAACTGTGATGAATTTTTGAAAAGAATCCAGAGATATTGGCAGAGGTCTAGATTATGAAAGTCTTCCCATTCCACATTTCTTGCTGTGGCCAAGCCAGAGATTTTGTGGAAGGACTTGGAGCCTCAAGATCAGATACCTTAAAAAAGAGCCTGCCATTTTTTAGAACTGACCTATGAATTGATGGGAATAGTCTATAACGTGACCCAAAATGCAAGATGCTGACTGCAGATAATGTCCATGTTCACTTTGATAATTTCTTTGACAGTGTAAGATTTGCATGTTCTGTTGACTTTATATTCAGCATGTGCTTTAACACCTTTTCTCGCCTTCACTACAGAAACTCTTATTGAGTGCTCTTGGGCCATGTTATCTATTGGGTTGGGATTTGGCCAGCCATTTTATGTTCTGATATGGGTAGCCCTCAAGAAAATTTTGGCTATTACTTCATTGTACCTATAGCAGAATATCAGCAGTCCAGCTCATTTATTGTTTTATATCATGGAGGAACAAGGCAGAAGCAATAAAAATGAATGTGTTTCCAAGTCGGAATTAAGCAACTACGTTTATGAACACTGCTACTCTTAGTTTTTCTGCAGTGTTACAATAGTCTCTTCTTGTTAAAACAGCCAGTCTCTCCCACACCTTTCAACCCATGCACATAAACACATTCATGCTGAAAACTTTAAGGAAAGCTATTAGTTTGACCCACCACTTTTCCAGCAAGACTCTAAAGCACCTGCATTTGTGCAAATATCCATTCAATACACCTTATTCTAGTTGTTACAGATGCTGATTTCAGTATAAATTATGGATTCAGTCCCCTGCATTTTCCTGACTTACAGACAGTGAAGTGACAACCAATTATTTTAAAAGAACATTAATGTAGAGGATTGTCACATCAACAAAAATTAACTCGGAGCCATCACAGACCTGAGAACACAGCCCTGTGCCAGAGAGGAGCATGCAAAGAGGTGTCAGGAGATGCCTTGCCACCAGAAAGGGAGTGCCAGGGGACAGGACTGGCCATCAGGAGCCCCAGCTTGAGGAGTAAAGCTGGGAAAGCTGGCTGGGTGGTCAGCGAGATGATTTTAAAATTCTTTGCAGGAAAAGAGGACTTGAGGCGGAAATGCAGAACTTAAGTTTTTGAGAAAATTGAGCTATCAACAGGAGTTGCTGCCTAATGTAATCATAGGTTATTTACAAACAGAAAAGTAATATGTATAAACAGTGCATAAAATTTTTGCTAAACATATTTTTAAAATGTCTTGAATTGCTTAGTGATATGAATAAGCCTGATTTTTGAGAGAGAGAACTACATTGCATGCCAGAAGTATGTACAGGTTTTTACCTATTTACCTGTCTCTTTTAAAAGAGAGGGAGGGAGTAGGCAGAGAGGGGAAAACCTAAAGGAAGAAAAACTTGAAAGTAGAATACATCAAATATTGTTTCCTTGGAAACAAAAAGGAAGATTACATCACAGGATTCAAGCCTATAAATAGAAACCTAGCAGTGCAGATACAGAAGAAACTCTTATTCCTAGAGAGAAAATGTAGAAATGAAGATGACCTCCCTTTAGACACTGCTGTCACAATGCAGTCAGCACAACCCGATCTTGAGGACCAGCAGTAAATTTAGCTGATGGTATATGACAGTCTTCTCTCAATTAGTTGTAGCAGTCAGCTCAGGAAACTGGTTCAGCTGGTAAGAAGAGGTGCAATTTTCAGGCTGCTATAAATACCGTCAGTGTCTCCAGAGCCCTGCTATGCTGCTGTGGCAGAAATTACTAAAAGTCTTCAGCCTGAAATCTAAATCCTTTGGGCAGCCATGACAGGATAGTGAAAAACTTAAGCCTGTATTAATGTTTGTAAGAAACAACCTGAGTGAAGCATCTTTGTTCTCTGGTGAGAGTTCAGGCCTTTGGATGAAATGAGCTGCCACTCACAGGAGCAACTCAGGGTGTCTTTCCTCCTGTGGTCCCTGCTTTGTCCTGCCCCCCTTCTCCTTTCTGTCTCTCTTGATCCCCCTGCATTCATGTGCTCTGGGGCCATGGGGGGTGAGCAGTAGCCTCTGAGGAGTCTCCAGGTAGGCACAGAGCAGGGGGTGGTTTGGCACACACCAGGTGCCTGCCCCTGCTGCAAGCTCGTGGTCCCAGTGGTGCTGGGGGGCTTGTCTCTTCATCCTGCTGGTGTGAACTGTCATTGCAAGTGTTTTCCGTTTCTGAGTTATGTTTCCTGATGCTATGGAATATTTATACCATTAGTTACTAAACCAAATAACAATGTTTTCACTGTTCAATATGAGTTTTTTTGTACTATGCAGTGGTTCATCTTAAAACCTTCACTTTTTAGTGATATAGAATTTTCTCTCTGCATTTGCGGCTGAACTCTCACCTGAGTATGTACATACAACACTGCTAAAAGGATAACTCCGAGATTGGGCAATTCATGCATCTTATGGGCTAATGTAGCTAAATCTGCCTTTGAAAGAATAAAACCTTGAATAAATCATATTATTGTATAGTCTTTCCAGATGTTTCAAAAAAAAAAAAAATTAAAAATTGATTGGTTATGGCTCTGTTAGGAAACTATCCCTTTCAAACTGAGACACAGATTTATTCCATCAGTTTGTATGTGATAACATAGGGCCTGGTTAAATTTCCACTTTCTGGTGGGAATCATCTTGGTTTGAGTAGGGATCTTAGTGCGACTGGCAGTTCACAAAGGGTAGTTCCTTCCCAAAGCTGACAGAGCAGAGATCGGAGCTCCTGGTAAGTGAAAAGATTTCTTAAATGTCCCAATGTCATGGATGTTGATGGTACTGTAATATATATGTACTTCTACATCTTTCCCTGGCATTGCTCATTATAAGGCATAGCCAGTAAATGAAACAGCATATGCTCCCAGCTGCTTTAGCCCTGGGACGAGGCTGTGGGGTACCAGGTGGCAGTACTCTGGCTCTTGTAGTTTTTTCCATGTCTTGTAACATGGTACACACTCCTAAATCTACCAGAGAATTGCAGCTTTCCTTGGCAGGGGAGAGGAGGAGGAATCTAAGTTTATTGCTCCTGTCAAGAAACTAATGAAAACAATGAACTTTAAGACAAATAATAAAATCCTATGCTTTATAAAGACATTCTCGCAATGGGAAAGGGTGTATATGTGTGTGATACAAGGGTTCTGAACATCTGGGACTGGCAGAAATACAGTTCTTGCTTAGGTAGATGCAGGGGTCATTTCTATGTGCATCTGAGTCTAGCTGTGATTCTGGGTCCAAGGTTGCTATTACCATAATAAATTTTTAAGATCCTAGGTCTGTAAATGTCTAGGCTAAGGGAAATCTGGATAAGATTTGAGCCTTGTAGTTTGTGTCAATCTTCAATTTAATCTTGTGTTCTAATTTAAAAGAATTGTAAGGGATTTGGCATACTTCTTTTCATGGGAAGAGTGGGCAGGCAATGCTGAGATGGTGGTGCTTTCTTTGACTTGCTTGAGTTTGCTACTGTAATCTGTCATCTTGGTGAATCATTGTGTCTGCACAGTTTGCTTTTTTCTTTTCAAAATGTCTGTTCCACATTGTAAATTGATATTCTGTGGTGTGATATTCTGCCAGTATAATCACAGCACTCCAGAAATGCTCTTGCAATACATTGCATGGGACTGCTACTAGAATATATAGAATTTTTGGCCTTCCAGGAAATTTTTTTCAAGTAGCCCAAAACAAATATCTTTATTTTTTAGCAAATTAGTACCTTTATTGGCAGGCAGGCAGGCATTTCTCAGCATTAGGATGGATGACTGTTGTCAACATGACCAGCCTGAAAAAGATATATTAGTATTCATCTGTTGAAATGCTTTTGGATGACTGGCCGATGTTCTGCTATGGCACTGGTACTTGACATCTGACCAAAAGGATCTGGGATAGCAGAGATGCAGGGAAGTTGACATATGTCTGTTGTGAAGCAGGCTGGGTTAGAAACTGGAGAACTTGCTGGAAGTTAGCGGTGATGGTAAAACCAGGGTGTAACCACATGGAGGTGTAACCGAGTATAAACTAATTTTTTTTTTTTCTTCCAAAAAAATTGACAGTAGGAAATGACATCAGATACATGGAAGAATGGTGTGAATTGATGGAAAGCAATTTTGGCTGTAAAAATCTAGATACTGCTTTGTGTTACAGACTTCTCCCAAGCGCTCCCCCCCTCCCTAAAGAGCCACATACCGCTATTCCACCCGATCCGATGAGCTGTTTAAATTAAAGCCATTCTGAGGCTAACATGCATGCCAGAACTATTTTCCTTGGTACAGTTTTCATTTCTTGTTACATGATGTCTCATTTGATTAATTCAAATATGTAGGAAATGAAAAAGATGGTCAGTCTGATTTTTTTATTCAGTTCTGTATTTTAGTCAGGTATCAGCTAATTATACAGAGGCAAATAACAGTTGCATCTGAGAAATGTGTTGCTTAGCCTTCCACTCTGCAGGGTGTGCATGGCTGGGACTTCCCTAGGACAGCTGAGGAGGAGGAGAACAGTCTCCCCTGGCCTGTGACAGTCTTTGGTCCCAACAGCCAGGAGCTGGAGCACAGCCTCTCCTGGCAGCCGAGTGCTGCCTGGCTGGGGGGAGTAGTTCTTCACCAGTATAGATTTTCTTTCTTCAAAACTCTAGGCCAGGCAACATCTTCTGATTATTTCTTGAAATCATCCTATTGTTGGCCATTATAGACTGAATACTTTAGAAATGTCCCCTGCATGGGTGACCTGGCCAAATCACACGCACTGGTACCTCCAGGCATGGCCATAGTTACAAAAATTGGGTTGGAAATGCAAGTCAATGAATAAAACAAAAAGTAAATTTAATTTTCCAAATATTCTTAATTTGAATAGTTTCTGATAAAATATTTTTCCCTCTAGTGAGGGAAAGTGTCTTTGAGTCCAGCCCTGGGACCCTCTCTTGTGAATGAGCAATGAAAAGTAGCCGTTCATTGCTGAATGATTATTTTTCCCCTTCAGTGGCAGGGGGAGGGGGAAGCCCTTCAAAATCCAAGTCTTCTCTGAGTCCAGCAGACTAAAAGCATCAGGAAACCTCTGGAGGGAAGTAAAAAGTTATGAATGGAGAACAAAATGCTGGTGCAGAGCAACAGGGCTGTTGTGTATAAAGAGCAGATGGGAAAATGTTGAGTTTGAAGTTTAAAAGACAAGGATCTGAATCTCATTCAGCTGAGCAGGGGAAGTGGTTTGGGTTTCCTTTCCTTGGAGGTTGGCTCCATTTGATGAATTGTCGAGATGTGCTATAAATGTTAAAGATTTATAGGAGAGGCTCCAAGTAATACTAATGAGCATCTAAAAATAGATATGATAGGAAAATATAAACTGACAAACAGATCATCCAGCAAAACAATAACTTCATAATCATGCAACTGTTGCCAACTGAAGATGGAAGACATGGCATGAAAATGAGCTTTTGTTTTTCACATCTGAAAGTTAAAGGAGTCGAAGTGGAAACAGATGTTCTCGAAAACAATGTGTCAGAATAACTCTTGTAACAGCCAATTGTCGCCAGAGCTGAGTAAATAATTCCTTGCTCACTCTTCACTGGCTCATGGTTTTCCAATGATGGGTGGGGTTTTTGTAAAGAACTGATTTATTTATTTATTCATTGTAAGCAACCTAAATGATGTTGGTGCAAAAATTTTCAGTGTCTCACTTCTTACAGTTCTGTGCTTCTTGGGGTTTGGGAATTTTTGTCAAAGAACTGTTGGTCCTCCAAAAACAATCTTAAGGGCTTTGATTAATCATTTTGGTAGTAAATTTTTGTGATTATTTAATTGTCAATGTTTAATATTAGATTAATTGAAGAATTATAATTGCTATTGAATTAGGAGGAATTAGATGCTTTGTTTTCATAGAAAGGAGTTTGTAGAGCAGCAACTGTCAGAAGAGTTTTACACTGGGAATAACCACAGGAGTAGATCTTGTCTATTATACCAGTAGAATTGTTGAGCTTTCATTTCTAGCAACTGTCTGCCTATCACCTATAGAAGAGAAACATTCAACTCAATGGGTGATGTGTGGATAGACAGAAGCATCAAAGATCCTTTGTGCTGCCATGAATCTCAGTCTGTGCTGGATGTCTGATTCATGCACTGGAAGATCTTTGTGGTCATGAAGATGATTGGCAACAAGCAGGACCAGACTGCAGCAGAGAAGACCCTATTCCTTGACAAGTGACATTTTGTGTGAAGGGAGTCTTTGCCTGCATCTTGAGCAACAGACAGATCAGAAGCATGAGCTGAATCCCAGACTTGCTTTTGAATTTGAAGTTGAAGAACTGATGTTTTTGTCAGCTTGCTGGACTTCTGCTGTGCAGATTTTCTATTTGTACTACTGTGAAAATATCTTTTTTTGCAGTGGTATTTCCATTGAGAGATGCTTTATCTCCAGAGTAACTTCTCTGAGAGTGGTTTCAAAAGTTAATCTGTGGAGAATACTGCATCTTGTTTTCAGTATTCAAATGCCCCTTTACAAAGTAAAGATATTATTCTTTTTCTGGTACAATTATTGCCCTGACTTGGCAATAATTTTATTGCAATAATTCTTATTGTCTGAAAAGTGGGCAGAGATCTGGGTACACCGTGGAGGTGTATTCAAAGATTTGAGAAAATCAACATAGGCTTCACTGTAATTTAGTGATCAAGTGAGAAAACACTAGATGGGACATGACATGGTAACATCATGCAAGCTGCTTTGTGGCAGGATGAGAATGGCTACTGGCAGAGGAAGGAAAAGGGCAGTTTCTTAGAGAGTTGAGACAGGAATAAGGTTGCTTGAACAGCTGGGGTTGTTGAGCATCAAAATGATGGAAGGATGTTATGGTGGCAAAAGCAGGAGGAGGAGAGACAGAGCCAGATCCTCAGCTAACATCACTGGGTATTTTTAGGAGTACTTTCTGTATATAAACAGATGAGGTTCCAGGAGGTAGCAGTGAGGGGGAGCAATGTAACTCAATGATACTTGTACTGCAAATAGTACATTGCAAAGAGCAAATTGTTTGACTTTATTAAACTGCAGCCTCCTGCAACAGATCAAGGGTCTAGTTTCTAAGCAAAATAATTGTAGCCTAAAGGAAAGTTAAATGTTGAAAGTCCCACAGGCCCTAGATTCCTGTTTTACTTGGCTTCAGGAGCTGCATATACTGTTTGAACCTTAGACTACGAAGTAAATTTGCAAAGCAAAAGCTGTTTTGAAGCCCCTTTCCACAGTAACTTAGTTCAGCCCTCTTATCAGAAAAATACAGGACAAAAAACAATGGAAGGAGAATCAAGTCTGGCAAGTGGACTTGACAGTGCTCTGCAGTTCTGGAGGGGCTGGCAGGAGCTGGGCAGATCTGATCTAGGTGTCAGGGCTATGCAGAAGAATGTTGCCTCGTCTTGGTGGGCAGTGCCAAAGTTAAAACAGAACTGAGAGCCATGGGTTAAATTGGAACAGGCTGGTGTAATGCAGAACCAGGCTCTGCCTGTGAGACTGCTTCCCTTTGTCCTTGTTTATAAGAGAGAGGGTTTTTTTAGGAGTGCTGTATCCAAAGAGTGATCCTGTGTGTGCTGGAGGCCATAAACAAAACATTAACTCTGGAATGTAGCCCATTTGGGGTTGTCCAGTGGCTTTGTATTCAACCTGAACAAGTTAGTCTTGGTCACACTTTGCTTTTCAGCTTTGTGGTCTATTCTGGTTTCAATTCATTTTATTTCTTTTGTTTGCCAATAGAGGCAAAAGCTATGAACGAAGAAGGTCCCATAGGAGGGCCATCCTTGCTGCAGCAACCCAAAAGCTACCTGTGCAAGGAGGAATGAATTAATGCACCTGCAAGAAAAAGGCTGGCACTCTTAGCTGTTGCCACTACACGTGGTGAGTACCTGGGCAATATCTTGGCTGGCATTTCTTTCCATGGGAAACCTGTCCTTGGCATCATCTCTTTGCATGCAACTTGTTGAAAATTTCTGTCCTCTCTTCCCTTGGCTCCTTGCAGAGCAGATTTATAGTCTCATTTTCCTTTTACAAATAAAACTCTAAGTGCAAATCCAAAGGATAAATAACGCAGTGCAGTCATGTCCATGGCAATATTCTTTGTATCACTGCTGAAAGTCTGAGAGGAAAAGCTGGTGAAGGCAGGATATCTTGTGTGAGAAAACTTTTCTCATGCCAGTTCTGGAGGTTGAAGAGCAATCCTGTGTGCTTTTCCCCAAACATCCTGCTGCAGCTCAGGCAAACTCCATGTGCCTTGTCTGCAAAAAGGGGCTAAGGCACCCATCCTCCCTCACAGGGTTATTGTGTGGGATGTGTACCAGCACACCAAGTGCTCAAGGTTGCTCCTTCATAAGCACAGAATGGACAGGTGTTTATAAGTAAAGCTCAGCATTTGGTCTGCACTGGGTAAAAGGTAGGCATGAAAATGAAAATAGCATCACTGCTCCTCTGTCCATTAATGCATCTGCTATTCTGATTGCTCCCACCCTGCCTGTGATCTCAACTGACATGGATTTGGCAGGTAGTGTTTAGAAGGGCACTGGGCACGTGCCACAGAGGCACCAAACCTGCAGGGATGAGTGGGGCTTCTATCAGCTGACTCAACAGCATCAACATGGGCAGCTGCACACCAGGACCAAACACCTAATTTTTAGGAAGGGTGGCTTTTTTCTTGGGCTGAGCTGGAGGTTTGCAATTCTGGATTTTGTAGCACAAGATATACCTGGAACCACCCCCAATACTGTTTTCATTCTGCCTTGATTCCAGCTGTAATTTTAAGAGACTTTTGATTAACTAAGCAGAGGGGCAATGAACACGTGGATCAGAGATTAGGACTGCTTAATTGTCATCAACTACGGACCCTGCCCCTGTGTCACTTACAGGCCACCTCCGTGATGCTGCAGCCCTCACACAGAGGGGAGATGTGGGCTCAAGTACATCATGTCCTGCAGGGTGGAGAAACTGGAAGGAGATGGGGGTAGCTGCTTCCCACTGTCTGAACTTTATGCAATTCAAAGCACTTGAACTAGCTCAGGCACTTCTAGAAAGGGATTTTTTTTGTCCCGGGATTGAATAGTTACTTTATTGTCTTTGGGTCAGTGGTTTTGACCTCTTGCTTTTCATTGTTTAGTTGGGGTTTTTTTCCAGGTTGAAGAGGAAGCTTTTACTACAAACCTGTAATGGTAACAACCAGCCAGAAGCCCTGCTCTGCCAGTGCCCTAGCTTACCTGGCAGGCTGCAGCTCCAGACAGATTGACTGATCCCAGCTGCAAATCATGCATGGCAGGGGGAATCTGTGGCCTGCCCTGGCCAGCTGAAATAGTCCCACAATGGCCAGCGGGCCTCAGCTGGGGTCACTTCAGGCTTAGTCACTGACAAGTTGTTCACTTTAAATTCTGCCTTGAATCACAGATGTTTCCAGATGTGCAACTCGCTGGAAATTATAACCTGTCCTGCTGGGCTCAATGCACAGAGATTTTGGACTGTTGTGTTTCATATATCCCTTGTGTGTTAACACAGTGCCATTTGGCTTGGCATGGGCTGAGTTACAGAGGCTTGAAGGGAGTGGTTAGTAAGGCAGCTGAAAAGACTACTCACAAAACAGCTTCAGCATGGTCTGCAATAAAAAAGAATGGCCAGACAGACCAAGGTGGAAGAGACCCAAATGCCAGGAGTGATTCAGTCACCATGCTCGCTGAAATCTAATCTCCTTGCTGTGGCAGGCAATAAGAAGCCTGTGAAAACTATAACCGCACTGATTTTTTCCATCATTAGCTCCCTTCATGACCTCCCTTCTGACTGCTTACTCCAGTCTCAAAGGATGGGACCCTTTCTGGAGGGAAGACCTGTGCCTCTGTTCCCTGAGAGGAAATTAGTCTGTAGCATTGCTATGCTTTACTTAATATGTTTATGAAAGTGGAAATACCACCTGAATTTCTCTATAGGCTCTGCAGGGAAATCATGTTTCCATATTGCATTATGAGAAATACAGTGGAATTGTGCTATGCTCAGTTAATATTTTTAATGTATGGAGGCAAAAGAAACTTCAGTTCAGAAGTATATGCTTCCCTCTTTCTATTCAACATCCATAGCGCTATAAATACAAACTGCAGAGTACTTTCAGAACTGCAAGCCTTTAAGACTTCTCGAGGGAAAACATCACACCAAATTAATCTGCCGTCAAGTGGAAATTCTATATTGTTTGCATTTGCCAATGTTCTGTATGTGGCTGTAATTGCACTGAAGCAGATATCTGCTTCAAGTTCTTCACAAGATTAAATGTGGCCAATTGGGCGTAAAAGAGTAATTGAAATGCAGAGCTGCTGCTTTGGATTTGTTAGAAGCATTGCTTATTTTTGCTCTGACATGACGACACTAGGTTTTGACTTCCTACTAAAACAGGGAAATTTGGGGAATGTGATTTAGAGCATTGGGTCCCAAGCTAAGAGGAGGACTTTTCTGTCTGGAACTGCTGCTGCACTGCAGTGTGCCCTGAGCATGCCCCTTGCTCTGTGTGTGCCCCTTCCTCCCCTCTGACCAGCAGAAAGCCTGGCAACAGCTGTGCCCCAGGATGCAGCCTCTGGCTGGGACCTCCAGTCCTGCTCCTGAGGATTTTGTGTTCTGAGCATTTGCCATAGATTTGAAGTTAAAAGGACTTGTGAAGGTCCAGAATAGCCTCCATGGCTTGTAACAGGGAGAGCCCAAGGTCTGAGTTGGATCCTGACTAGCGTCACGACGTCAGACCAAAGGAGCGTGTCAGCTTGCAAAGTCTGAAGTCTCACCCTAAGCCAGCTGGATGTGAAATGTTAAAAGATTTGCTTAAAAGCCTCACGCTTTCTTTTTCTATTTACTAGTTTAGCCATTTTCCCTCTTGCCATATAAATGTAATTATAAGCAAGTAAAAAGTATTTTTTCAAGTTGACTGTGCTGCCTTTTAATTCCGCATGAAAAATCAACTGCTCCCTATGCCCTGCCCAACAAGTAGTTAAATAAACAGGCCCAGGTGAGCAGAATTGCCAGTTTGAATCCTTCTTTATTTCATTTTCTTTCCAATTAGTGGGCTTATCCAAAACACACATGCCTAGCAGCTCCTAACAGTTTGCTCATGCTCACCCTTTTCCCAAAGTTTCTCAGTGCATCTGCAGAGCAGTCCTGACAGCATCCTTTCGGTCTTCATTGAGGGCAGCATCTCTTGGTCTGGTGTCAGGAGACATGCCTTCTTGGCACTAGCAGGCCCCTGCTCCTCTGCCTGTTCCCCTTCCTAACTGGAGGTCCAACTCCTGAAGCTGCTTGAGGAAGCCAGAGTTGGGGCAGATCCCTCTGTGTGAGCGCACAGTCTGAATTGCGTCGGCGAGGGACATGTGTTCACAGATCATGAGGAAAGCGAGTACAAGAGTTGCAGATCGACTGATTCCCATTGCACAGTGAACCAGCACTTTGCCTGGAAAAAGGAGAGAGAGATGCAATTACACCAGCAGGCCAAATGGTGGGGGTTATTGTGTTGGAGCAGAGACGGCAGCTGATCCTGGGGATGGGCAGGCAGGTCTACACAGCCCTGCAGAGCAGCCCTGGTGCAGTGCTGGTGGGGGGACACGGGGCTGTTAGTGGCTGGGGACAGAAAACTCATAATTGTATTCCAGGATCTGTGGTTGTTTGCTTGAGTTTAGCTGTCAGGCTGACAGCATGCCCTTATCCCTCCTATACAGCCTGCCATCCACTGTGTCCCTCCTTGCTCATGTGTGGTTTTGGGAGTGATGCACTCACTGGCAAAGCTTCAAGTGTTCCTGCTTGAAGGCAGTGCTGTGAGAAGCAGCCTTGGCAGGTTACGTACTACCACAGGGCCTGGAAACTTGGGATTTCCAAAGTGCAATGCTCAGGAGTGCTCACCACTGTTACAGGAACAGTCTTGGTTTTCCACAAGTTCTCTTTTTTTATTTTACTTAGGGCAGTAATGCTTTCTGAGAGTGCTGACTGCTGCCCAGACTTGGTTGGAAGTGTGTGAGGAAAATGGACATTACTGTTAAGAGCAGCTCCTGTTTGTATGTGCCACTTCCATGCTGGAAGGAGATGAACACCTTTTTAAGTGGCCTTACTTGAACTTAATGGAAACTTTTTTCAAAAGGATTGCTCTCTGATGGAAGAATTCATGTTTTCAGTCCTCTAAAAGAGGACTCAGGTTCCAGAGCTCATTCTGGAACCTGAAAATTTTCGTCTTGTAAATCTTGTAAAATACTTCATCTTTCACAGAAATGGCATAATCAATGAGAAATTTTTAATTGGGGGAAAAAATGTTCTTTGTTCTACTCAATTATAGCCATGCCTGAACATTTTCAAACTCTCTTGTCCTTTGCTGCAATGTGATCTAGTTTTTTCACAGAGACCGTGGCTCAGCAATTGGCCATTATTAAAGTAACAAGTGATTAGAATTAGATTTGAACTTCCGACTACCTAATGAACAACTCTGTCTCCCATTAAGGCAGCTGAAGAAAATGTGGTCTTTTTGACATGAAAACTTCAAAACACTTCTGCACTGTAAATCTTCACAAGTTTGAAACAAAACATTTTCTGCCTTTTTTTTAATTTTAATTTTTTAAGATTGTCATATTTGTGGTCTCTTGTTCACTAATTGTATAGCTGTACACAATGCAATTTAGTGACAATACAGTTTATATCCAGAAAAAGATGAAAAATCAGTGACAAAAATCCCATGCTGCTTTTTTCCTTCTGAGATGGAATAAACTATCTCAGATGCTGCTTCTGTGCAAAATGTAAGGAGGGGTAGAAAGAACGGATGGCTTTTCAGGGCCAGTTCCTTGTTTTGTTTGTGCTTACAGCATCTTAAATTCTCACTCTAGGGAGTGAGACAAAAATATCCTTGTTGGATGATGAGTCTAGATCCAGACAAAAACATCAGACTGATTGCCCCCATCTCCCCGGGTGTTAATACTGGGTACTTTGTGCACAGCTTCTAATCTTAAATCCCATTTTGTTTATGACAAGAGTATTTATTTAGCAACTGTTTTAGTTCTGACTAATGATGATGGCACAGCCACATGCTCGGAGAGCGCAAGCATGTGTTGTAAAAACCTGCTCTGGCCAGCAGGTTGGGAGAAGTGTTGGATTCCACAATGTATGTGACACAGCCACCTCTCATTATCCTGGCATGAGAAATCTGAGCGCAGACCTAAAGATAGACATGTCTTCAGTAGAAATAAAGGGACAAATATAGTCTCCAAGACAGTGATGAAAACAGCTCTGGTGACAGCAGAGTTGGACTGGGCATCAAAACCTTTGGGGGAAGGAAGAGGGTTTTCCAATGTAATGCAAGTTTTGCAGAATTTCTATGTGTTGTTCTCATTCAGATACAGCTTCGTAGAATTTACTGAGATATCAATACCATTATTCAAGTTAAGTTAATCTGTCTGTCAATTCCATTAACTCCATGGGAATTCTTGGAAGCAAAGTCCTATTTTTTTGGGGAATGTGCGGAAATGTTTTGCACCCCTGCTAAAAGATAATACTAATTTGAATTTCCTCCAGACTTCTTTTTCAGTGTGCTGCACTATCATTAGCCTTCCCACTAACCCTGTAGGGTATGTATACTGTGCTGTCTTCCCCAGAGAAGGCACTTTGGACCCATATAATCCTGGTCTGGGATTTTCAGAGGAGTGTAAAGGAATCAGGAGCACAATTTCTGTTTGAAAAATACTGCCAATAGGGCTAGTCCAAAAGATCTTTGGAAAATCTGTGTTTCAGTAGTTTGCAGTAGGCATAACTACAGCGCAGTGGCAGGAACCGGGGAAATCCAGATATTCACCATAATGTGCACCCCAGATAACAGAAGCCAAGGAACAACATGTTCTGAAAATTTTTCTTGGAATCAGAACTACTTCTTTTTTTTTTTTTTTTCCTCTGAAAACTTCTGTGCTACCAGCATTCTACAACTAAAAGAAAAAGAGCTTATGGTTTGAACTGCATCAGAAGGAGGGAAAACAAACAAGAAAAAAAAACAGAAAGAGGTGGCCGTGATGTTAGATTTAATTTTGCATCTCTGTATTTTTTGAAATTCAGTCTAACTTTGGCCATAAATTGGATGGGGGACAGGAGACTTGATGTTCTGAACTTAAATTTTGTCTGCAGCCTCAAACTGAATACCAAGTTGAGCACAAGTATAGATGCTGCTGTTAAATATTGCCTGTTGTGGTTTTTTTGGAGGTACAGAAAGCAGACCAAATTCCAGGCTTCTGCTTGTACAGGCTGGCTTTCTACTGTTTTGTGTCTAACTTGAGAGGAGGTGGTGTCCAGTAAGAACACACTGAATTTTCTTCCCTGCTTCTCTGGCTTATCTGCACTTCAGAAGCATTTTCCTGTATCAGCAAATAGCTTTAGAAGGTGTCTCAGCAAAAACCTGGACAAGCCTCAAGTATTGACCTTGGACCTAATCTGCATGGCTCTCTGATACACTTGTTCCCATGAGGATGCAGGTATATTATCTCTTTCACATGTGCAATATCTATTCCCCATTGTTAGCCTTTGTTTCACCATGCACAGAGGTTATGATAAATGCTGGTACACTGACAATAAAATGACTTGTTTGTTGCGGATAAATCAGTCATGTGAAATGATTTAATTAACGTAAAATTGCTCTAATGAAAGCAGATTTGAATTTACTATGTGATTATTTGTAGCAAACAAATTGAATGTTGAACTTGAGTAAGGAAACACAAGCTGTGTTGCTATTTGGTTCTGTTGACAGATTCAGACCCTTGTCTCTTAGCAGTAACTGCAAATGGGTTAAGTGACACTGACCCCCCATGATACACTGCATTTGACCGGTGCCTGAAGCACGTCTGTACCTTGTGGGCCGACTGTGGGGGGCAATTACAGCGTTTTCCTTCAGCCTCTCGCGGGAGGCAGCCAAGGTGTCCTGTCCCAGCAGCAAGGCTTGGATTGCTGGGTGGCTCCTGGACCACAGCCTGGGAAAGCAGCGTTGACAGAGACAGTTGTGGTGCATTCCCCTGTCATATGGTGGGCTTTAAGAAGGCTACAACCAGATCTTCTGCAGCACGGAGTCCATGCCACGAGCTGGCATCCTCCAATTCTGCCTTCCCCACTCCCATTTGATTGAACAGTGCAAAGAGAAGATGGACTGGTCCCACATTAGAGCCATGTTGCAACCTTCTCTCTGAACATGAAACAGGATCCCTAAGGAATAATGGGATTAACTGAGGAGAAGTGGGGGCACTTAGCTTCTGGCATTATTAGATCTTGCAATCCTTATTTGAAATTTTGCACCACACATCTCGAGCTACTTTTTGCAGAGGCAGACAATAACTGTCATCTGGCTGGGATTTGTGCAGAACAATAACACTTGGTTTTTAACAGCGGATTATGGATATTCTATCCAGCTCATGCCTGCTATAACTCTACTAACATCAAAGGGTTTGCACTAGGGATAAAGTTTGCACATTCAACTTTGTTGGCCAAATTCAAGTTGGGAAATTCAATGCTGTTGAACAGAATCAGTCATTAAAACACATAATAACTTATTGTCCTTTTGCTAATCATCATTAACTGAACTGAATGTCCTGAACTAGCCTTTGCTTTCTTGCAGGATGGATTCAATTTGGCTTGAGACCAGACTCTGGATCTGTCACCCATAGTGAATGCCCCAGCTGCCCTCACTCCATTGGATCCAGCAGAAGCTGCTCACCACAAGAGGAGCTCAGCTGGACTAATGGGACCCAGGGGCTCTTCCCACTCCACCATGGTTTTTTCATCTCCTATTAGGTTTTAGCCAGGTGCAGAATCCACTATCTTTTTCTTGATTAATCCAAATATCTGTTTTGTCACAGCTGAAAATACCAAGAAGCCTACAGAGAGCTTTTAATGGTGGCATGTACCTTCTTGCCATGTCTCTGGAATAGGTAAGAGCTGTCACCTATTGGAGAGTGGGAGGTCAGACTGATGGACGCAATGCACCTGTGGCAGAGAGTGGACCCTTTTCTCCAAAGGGTCTCTCTTCTGCTTTCATAACTCCCACCAGCAAAGAGGTGGCAGGAGAGGAAGCCTAGCTTTTCTTTTGGTCTACTGAAGTGGAAAAAGGGAAATGCCTTTGAGAGAGTTTGCCATTTCAGGAAGTTAATGGGTGATTTTAACCTGCCTGTTTTACACAAGTTCAGAGGTCAATAAAAGGTGAAACTCTCTACCTGGGAATCTTTCGCTGACACAGTGTTAGTTTAATGGTTTTTGTGACATGCTTTCATCAAGTTCTCTTTCCATCCCTCTTCTGCTAGACTTTACCAAACCCTGTTGATTTACTTTACTTTCTGCACTCCAGAAAGATACAAAATGTACAGGTGGCCATGCAAAGGGTCAAGATTGATATTCAAGGTGTTGCCCTTTGAGCTTGAGCATGAGGGAGAAGCCCAATACTTTCTTGACTCCATCTTTTTCCTTGTAGGGAAGGGGACAGATTATGCATCTGCTCACCCTCTTCTGAGCCTCCCCAAACAGCTCTGTTACACGGGCAAAGAAACAGCCAGGCTGTGCTGAAGGAAAGGCAGCCAAGGAAGCAAGGATCATAAAATAATGCTTATATGGCATGGCTGCAGCAGTAGTGCATGTATTTCCTAATCTGTACAATAGGGATGATGAAGGAAGTTGGTTAGGGTGTGATGCAGCCATTGACCACCGTGACAGGAATAGCTCCCAATTAGGAGCGTGTGAGTGCACACTCCTATCCTTCCTTTTTCTCACACTCTGGCATCAGAGTTTGAAGAAATTGCCTTAAAAATAAATTCATTACATCATCAAAGACATGTTCTGTTCAGCTAAGGTAGAAATCTGGAATAAATCTGTCCATGCTCTTTTCTGGATTTCTGGTGTAAAGTATCAGAATTTTTTTTTTTCAAGCATGATAGAAGTAACAGTTCTTACCTAATTCTAAGGAATACTTGATTCATAATTTTAAATATGTTTGTGCCTCATACAGTCTTAACTTTGACATATCCTCCCAGGTAAAAAAAGATTATATATTTTCATTAAAGGAAAAAAAGTTGAATTTGCTTGTCATAGTTAAGCAGCAGTCTTAAATGACTTCTCAGACAAGCAGTAGTACCTTGTTACATCCTGAATTTAATATTAACAGGCCTCTTGTCACCTGGTATATTTTTTTTCAACATCACTGCTTATAATAAATGCTTCTTTTTTTCTTCTTCTGAATGATGTGAGTAACCCTCCCCTCCCTGTCTCATCCCTGCATGGGTCATGGGTATTTAGCTGCTAAATTTCTGTACCTTGGGAAATTATGCTTCCAGAACATCTTGTTTATATATTTTCTAAACTGTTGCACTTTCCTTAAAATGATGAATGTCGGCAACAGCTGGACAGTATATGATTAAATTTCACCTTGTCTGCATTCCCAGAACCCTGCTTCCATATGGAGTTCAGTAAAGCAATATTAAAAGCATGGGAGCAGGGATAAATATGCCTTGAGCTGTAACTTGTTCTGCATTCGTAATTTTATTATTTGGGCATGCATTTTGCAAAGCACTATTTTCGTTTGCTTTTTTGGCTACCACAATTCATCTGTTGTTTTCTGTCTTTTGTCAACTGATTTGAAAGTTTGCTGTTACACACAGATGAGTAGATTTTGGATCTTACCTTTCTCTGGAGCATTGCCAATAATGGCTTCAATTGCAAATAGCGTATGCTGTAATAGAAATGGGTGCAGATCCAAGTTCCCCAAATATGTTTGTGGTTTTGAAATCCAAACACAGCCCTCAGTTGCTCAAAGGCAAATATATTTTAATGGAGTTGATGAAGACCTCCGAAGAGCAGTAAATGCAGAGGTATCCAGCACGGAGGTACATTGTTGGCAGTCACTGTGTCTCCTCTTCCTAGCTTGTGGATCAGATCTACTAGGTACATATCAGTAGGTTAGGTAGTTAGTACTTTAGGACCCTGCCTGAAATTAAGGCTCACCATGATGCAAGCAAAAGTTTGCAGAGTGTAGAACTGTTCTCTTAATCACTTATTTTTGAGTAGTATCTGTACAGTTTTGTGACACAGTGGAGACTTGCTTTTGTGAAGGTTTGTCCTTAATAGTAGTGATCCCCCATTAGACCCAGGACTCTGGCATTATACCTGGTCTGTGTTTAGCAAATCCAGGGATTTTGGATTTTTTGTGTTATCTTCCTATTTCAAGGTTATATTTCTTCTAGCAACAGCATGACATTATGCCTGGCTGGTGGTATTGCTTAAGTTCTCTTGTACAGAACTGCTTTCTAGAAAGTTCTTCCCTATTCTGTGTTTGTATGATTTGCACAGATTGTAGCATTATAGTTGAATCTTCTTACTCAAATACGATATTTGCCCTTGTCTTTTATTTTAAACCCCATCACTATTCTAAAAGATGAAATAATGTGCCTCCTCCCAGGTCAGTGTGTCCCTAGAAGTAATAACAGATACTTGTTATTTTGTATTTCACTGATGAGTAACACTGGGCACAGGGATAACCACTTTGAAAGCCTGTTCAGTGCACCCTGAAACAGGAAAGTCCCACAAGGGAATTCAGGAGCCAGGTGAGATTCTACTGGGTTTGAGTATCTCCATTCTTATCCCCATGTGTAGGTGGTTGGTTTATGTCAGATAATATTTGATAAGTTGCCCTGCTTGTCTGCCGTGCAGAAGACGTGCAACATGCACAGATGGTCTGGTTACCTCTGGGGGAATTCAGTGCTTCTCTGATGTACTGAGCAACTGGGTAGAAGTGAATGCTGAGATCGAAGTTTGGGTGGTCCTCTGCTTCTACTCCGTAGTAGTGCACAGGCAAGTCATTGTAGAAGGTGGGTCCGGTGTCGATGCGGAATCGCCCGGCAGCGGCGTTCACCACGTGGGAGATGCCCATTCGGCTCAGCTGGGCTTTGTCACGAGCGACATACCTGGAAAAAAGATGGTGAGTTATATTTGATTGCTGCATTGTAATGTGAGGTAGAACATACTGCTGATGCTGAGTTTGCTAAAACTGCATGAAGTTGTAGTGCCTATTTTCTGACAGATAGATCAGGCCCGAAGTGTCCATCAAAATGCTTTGAAGCAGCAGTTAAGAAACTGACTTTTATATTTCCCATATATTTTTTCCCAAACATCTGTTTAGGTGATTCTTCTCAGCTGATGAAAGGTGGTGGTGGAGATATTTCTGCACAAGCCAAGAGCTTTCTGGTTTGCTTTCTCACCAAGTCACCTCTGCTAAGCATCCATCAGTTCAGGGGACTGATGCCATCTGGCAATGTGAGGAGAAAATGAGGTTGATCCTGTTTTACCCAGCTCTGGCACGACTGCCTGAGGTACTAATGCCATGGTTCCAGCAGGCTTTTGCAGTGTGGGACTCCTGTACTAATACAGGAGGAGAAAGCAGGAGGGAGAGGATATTCTTTTCAGTTACTTACTTTAGTTAGGATGTCTTTTCTCTATGCTGTACCATCCTATATAAGTTCAACCTTGTTCAACACTTAGACTTGTTTGAGGGGTCCCCAAATTAGTACCTAGCTCTCTTTTTTTAAATAAGGAGTAGAAGATTTGGGGGGAAATAGGGTAGGGGCTAAGAGCTGCATTAACACCTTCAACCCTTCCCTCTCTCTTACAGGTCTCCCACGTAGAGGTTTGGCCAGACTTCATCCACGTGCCCTGTGGGGGATGAGCGTGTGCAGAGCAGGCGCCGCAGCTCCTCCAGGGATGGTGTCCCAGCACTGCTCTGACTGCCAGGCGTCCACCTTGAGGTGCTTCTTATCTTGGGGCGCCGTAAGTCCCCGCTGCACAAGGAGTCCCAGGCCATCCTGAAAGAGGGAGAGCAGACATTCACCACCAGCCAGAGACATTTCTGAGGTCTCCCTCTCTTTCTCTCACCATGTCAAACAGCTGATTAAAACTTCATTATTATATTTTTTAAGATTTTTCTTTTAATAGGAAGTGGGGAAGTTCCTACTGCTCTCTGGAATTCTAGAGATTACTATTGGCACAGTGAAAACACCCAGCCTTTGATGTGCCAGTATGAGAGTTCCACTTTCAAATGGGAAGCGGTAATGCTATGGAATATGCATTGTGTAAAGGTGTCTACTCAGTGGGTATACAACAAGGTACTAATTTGTTATGCTGAGGTTTTCCTTTAATCAGGTAACTAGGGCTTCCTTATATATACTTAATCTGATTTGTCTTTTATAATTTGCTCAACAAAATGAGCTGGACTGAACAAAATTGGTCTTGCAAAATCTTATTCACTGGTTAGCTATTAATTGTCAACTTCAATGGGAAAAACTCTGTTAGGAGTATTTTGATTCTTTCCAGTGGTTGTTACCAGCCATACTTGTCCTCGTGGCAAATGTTTAGAAAACTCTGCATGAGTTAAAGTGATTCCAGCTGTCATTCATAGGAGCATTAACCTATTTTTTAAAAAACTTGTTTCATTTGCATTCCTCTCCTCTCTGCTCCCTCCAAGAGCTATCCCATTTCTAATCTCGAAGTAAGTACTTCAGTTACAAGGAGAAACACTTTTTTAGGCATCCCTTTATCTCTGGAATTACTCTGTTCCTATGTGGTATGTTTCTTTTGAAATAGTGGTTCCTTGTGCTAGCTATAGATTTGAACTGTTGGGAGGATTTTTAAAGAGGGGAATAGACATTCTGTTTTTCCCTGTTCTAAGCAAATTTTAGAAACATATTTTTTCTATGTTCTAAAAATTAATCAAGTATCTGCATTACAGAGATATTACAAAGTCTGTCAACTCATGAGCTTTAAAACAGAGGCATCTATCTAGGACATGGGTGAAGTTGCAGTCAGTGGGTCAAAGTCTTGCTCTGGCACTGCCTGCAGCATATCTTTTGCATAAATTGAGCGGTGGTTTGGGGTAGAACAATCCAGGACAGCAAATCTGAAATCTTGCATCTTTTTCTCAACATCTCTATCGTTAACAGGTATTAACATCGACAATTTCTTTCCAAACACTAACTGTGGTGAGAGATTTTCCTAGTTTCATATCATCCTGTTTTCTCTAGCCCTAAATTCACATTTTGGTGTATTTTTTTTCTTAAGTATTAGTCCTTGCACGCACAAAGATGGAGCAAGAGAGTCTGAAGACTAGGATAATACTTTGGGAGCTTGTTGCACCTTCATATTCATCCATTGCTTTGCTGAATGGAAAACGGAGTAACTGATATATCCGTAGGATATGGAGGAAGAAATGGAGGAGGGAAGTGTCAGTGTTAGGCCACAGAAAGAACCCTAGCAGCCACTCTCCCACCGTGCACATGGGGTGATCTGTCTTGCCACGCAGTTGCCAAGAGGGGCCCCCTGTTATTTCAGTACACCACCTTCTGCTACCTTCATGGCAGCTTTGGCCTCTTGAATACAGCAAGTTTTCACCGAGTGATATTCCCAGGATGGTCTTGTATTGTTCCAAGAGCATTACAAAGAGCTCCACTGTGGAATGTGCTCCCCTCCCAAATGTGCATATCTCCTTCAGTGTCAGCTTTTACTGTGAAAACAAAAGCAGATGTTCTTGCCCATTTTGGATGGCTTTACACAAGAGAAGGCATGGAGGAATTCCTGTACTGGAACAGGCATTTCCCACTGATTTTGATAGCTTCTTTGGCACTGGTTACCCTAGTGCCCCCTGTGACAATTCTGCCTGGCTCCTGCTGGTGATCTTGGACACCAGTGTGACTTCTTTGATCCCACACAGGAGGTCTGCAGCAGAAATGGGACTTGTATTTCCTGTGCCCTAACCACAGGGCAATCTGCCAGTTCAATAAGTACTTTCAAGAATAACAGCCTCCTCCAATCCTTCCCACCTCATAATATCTGCAGCAAATGTTCCCCTTTTTTGATGTACCTCATTCCTTGCAGTGGAGCTAATGACCCCTCTAGGGCACTACTCACTCCCTGTAAACTTACTTTAAACTGCTTTAAACTCTTTTGGATACTGCCTGTTATCCCTTCCCCTTGTCCTCTCCACTGTATAAATACTTTGATTTTCCTATTGCCTAGCCTCAGAGGACTGAAGACTGCTGTCAGCCTTGCTTTCCTAAGCCTCATGGGAGGGGAGAATTGCAGGGTGCTTCCCAGAAGTCCTGGTAATGTTGTGACATTCGGGTTGCTGCTAAGATGGGAAGGGACACCCAGCAACTCAGTAGCACAGCCCTTTTGGGAGCTGGGCTTTCTAGGTCCTTAACTCCAGCTCTTAAAAGCCTGGGTAGATAACTCTGACGTGTAGTGCACCTTAGGAAAAGTGCTCCTTTGTTTGTTTGTTTAGGTTTTGTTTGATTTGATTTGGTTTTTTGGTTTGTTTTTTGGTTTTTGGTGGTTTTTTTTTTTTTTTTTTTTTTTTTTTTTTTGTTAAAGGTGTCTTTCCAGAAGGGAACAAAACTACATAGGCTAGGAAAGAGAAGGTACTGTGTGCTACATGGATATTGAAAGCTGTGGAATAATGGTTTGTATAAGATGGGTGTGCTTCTTCAGAAATCCCAAGATGACTTTCAGCTTGTGCTCACATGGATATTGTATTATAGCTAAGGAATTTACTCCTGTTGAATCACAGATGTGAACTGCTGATGCTGTGTACAAAACTTATTTCATTTTCATTCTGGTCACATTTTTTCAACTGGAGAACAGCATCAGTTCATGTAAACTCTGTGTCCAATAAAAAGGAAGGACTGGAGTTCAAATTTCAAATGTGAAATAACTGGAACTAACAGGCTGTGAATGATTCAAAAGCAGAGAATTCTCTGTAGGACTATTCAACTAATATATTGAATAATGAATCCACTGAAAAAAATAATAGCTTTCCATAGAAAATTCACAGACAGGAAAACAAGGCAATTTTTTTTCTGAATAAATGACTGCTCAGTTCTAGCATCACTCTAACATTTTAACTCACTAAATTTATATATGCAAGTGTTATTACTGGAATGCACATATTTAAAGAAAGAAATGCTGAGTTTAAAATTTTTTTTAATATTTTATAGGGAACACGAATAGATTAAAACAAATTAGTGTGAAAGGAAAATGATGATATGTAATAATGTGGTGGTTGTTCATTTTAAAAATAGGTTTTTAATGATTCTCAGCTCAATTCCTCTATATGGACTTTCTATAGTGGATCTGTTTCTGTCATGTGTGTTGTAAAAATGAGCAGTACAGTTTTAAAAATGCTTGTTTCTGAATGATGATGATATGAAATATTCCTGATCTTTGCGCTACTGGAGTTGTATTACAGTAATTAGTCAATCACATAGAAGAAATCTGACCATTACATTTATATTAATTCTGAATTGGTTTGTACTGCAACTGTAATTGTATCTGAACTATGTAACAGAATTTCCTTAATTATGACCAGCAGGTAAATTGCAATGAAAGGGGCCTATTGCAGAGCAGAAGGTCATTCTGATGAACTAGAGTGACCTAGAGCATGACACAGGCACCTGTAGCCACCTTCCTGGATTGGTGTGCATTGGTGGCTTTGCTGCAGTTGGGCTATAAGAGCAGCCAGGTCAGTGGTTCTTTATGTATCCCAGAAAGAAAGGAAAGTGCTCCTGTGAGAGGTCCCAGGTAGTGTCTCCTTCCTGACTGTTTAGGCTTCCCCTCTTCCCAGCAGTGAGTGCCCCTGTGGACTGCATTACACTGAGCATGCTTTGGTTGGTTTTCAGTTAGTTCTGTGACTGCAGCTTTATCTGTAACATAATTAGTGTTATCCAGTGCCATGCTGAGGAGAGGACCTTTAGAGTCAGGTATCCCATGGCAGATGTCTCAGTCTTTGCAAACATAGGCCACTTTTTATGCAATTTCTCCAGCTCCATAACATCCAATTAAATAAGAACAAAGTCAAGTCAGTGTAATTTGACAGTTTGGCATTATGTTGGTATGAGATCAAGCTGAGAAGATGGTATGAAGGCTGAGATTAAGCAGGACAAAACCCTGCAGCATGATGCTGTGGAAAGTCAGGAGAAAAAAACAACTCTTGTGTCTAGGATATTTACTAGAAAGCCTTTACATCCTCTGCTTTCCTTGTGTTTTCCAATGCCAAGATAAAGGAGGGATCTGAGTATACTATAAGGATGTCAGTGGTCTCATTTCAATCATGTACCAAATATTTTAATGATCCCAGGCCATATGATGGTTTTTCTGTATGGGTAGCCATTTGCCTCTGACATTAGTAAAAGTATTTCTGAATCTTTAAATCATGGGAACAAAGTACTCTACATCCTGTGTTTTCTCAAGCTGGTATGTACTGTAACCTTGTCACCCTAGTGAAGATATCAGGCTCGCTACACTTCAGATAGACTGATTTGTGGTGGCAAAAGACCAGGCTGAAGCCTAGGGCTTGGCCGAGTAGGTCGTGTCAAGTTCATTCCTATTGTGTATTCAAAAGTCATAAACATTTCTCAGAAAGCCTATCCCTTGGAAAAATTTCTCCAGGATAACATATGTTTGAGAGAGGTTTTTGTGTTGCTACATTGCCACACAAATGACAAGTATTACTGTCATCATTCTTTCTTCCTTAGTGTTTAACCCAATAGTCTTGCTGGAGTCACAATTTGTCAGTTGCTGGGAGCACTAGGAGATATAGCTGGTATGAATCAAACACAGCGAGGACGGAGGCAGGGCTGGCTGCACTTGAATGCTGAGATAGAGGCAGTTTCTACAGAGGCACAAGGTATTTGAGTAGCCAACTGTTTGTAAGAAAATCTTCCCAGCAGCTGGAGGATGTAATCTGAACGGCACTTCCAAATTTAGTAGAGGCTTCCAGACCCTCAACTGTCACCCACAAGGTGAGGCTTGGCAAAATCCATTAGGTGGACTTGCTCTCCCCAGACCACGCAGAGCCTGTGTTGAGGAGCAGACTAACTAAATCTCTGTACTGGACAGCTTTGAGCACCCAAGGAAGGGGAAAACATCTGATTAAGGTTTTTTCCCCCCTCAGTATTGTGTTGGTGCAAATTTTCTGTCCTGACTTGAGGGATTATAATATCTCCCCTCTGTTGAATTTTCCTCTGTGTGGCATCCAGGGAAAGCAGCAGCTACATTTTTGATGCAAAGCACTATTCAAATGTAAGGAAGAAATTAATCAACCCATCCTGGTTCTCAAATATGCTGAATTTACCACAGTTTCCACTGATGTTATGGGCTGCCAGGCCTCAGAAGCCTCAAAAATGTCTAATTTTTTCATAGCAAGTCTGTGAGCCAGGCAGCAGGGCTAAGACCTAATGTTCTTGACTGTTTCAGGATGTACATTAGCATGCAGGCTCCAAGGCAGGGTGGCCTTGGGGGTTTTTGCTGTAGCTGTAGTATCAAATATTCTCTTGTCATCATCTGGTTAGTACGTTTGTATTTACCAATCACGTGCGCAGTTCCTGACTGGCTGGACAGAGGCAGCCATCCTTTGATCTGCAGCAATGTTGTACCAAGTGTGCAAAAGCTGATCACCTGCTGATTTTGCTAATTTTTCTGGGTCTTGAATGTATATTTATTTTATTTTTTAGCCATGGGAAATCATCTCTGTAGAGTTATTATCCACACTGCAGCTTTGAGTGCATAAATGGAAAATGTGGGCGAAATAAATTTTCCCTGACCCGCCCCTTCCTCACAAATGCAAAACCAAGGATTTTCTGGACATAGTTCCATTTTTGCAATATAAGTGGGATGTTTTTGAGTCAGGCCAGAGGCTTGGAGAGAGTCTATACAAGGCAGAGGCAGGCACCTGGAGTATGCTTTACAGAAACCATGGCTGATAGGTAGCACCACCAGAAGGATTGCAGAGGTTCATCCCCACCCCAAGCTGTTCTGTGGCTTCTTCACCACTGAAGCTAGGGTATATTTTGTTGCTGAATTGGACTTTTTATTTGCTAGTTACAAATTTTACATGCCATTTTAATAGTGTGCATTGTAACTATTTAAAGCTGAATGTTAAACGGGCCCAGACACTGTTAACAATCTGCATGTTACGATACATTTTTTTTTTTGGTGACTGCTTGTTATAGCATCAGCTATTAAGAATTTATTACTGGTGCATTTTAGGTGGTGCTTTACAGTCATTTAATTACAGCCATCTAACAATCATTACATAAATATGCATAGAGAGCAAGAACCCCAATGTAAGGTGACCCGAAAAGGTTTTACCTGCCAAGACTGGAGTTCGGGCCCTCAGGTGGCAATGATGTCACCGGCATATGCAGGGAAACACAAATGTTTAAGGCTGTACAGGGAGCCCTGTTCCTCCCCACACTAGGTGTTCATGAAGTCATCAGCTGGAGCAAGAGCACTGTAGAGCTCTAAGGACCTGAACTTGGCTCTTGGCAAGCAAGCAATGGAAAATTGGTTCCCCTCCAGCCCTAGTCCCAGCAAACGTGCAGGGCTTTTGGCTGTTAGCACAGTTCAGCTGCAAAATTGGGCCCTCTGGAGCCCATTTGCTCTAGCTGCCAAGTGCATCCTTATACCCATTAACCCAACCTGATCTAGTAGACAATCAGACACACTTCATATGACCCAAAGACAGTAGCTGGTCTGAAATGCGTCTACCACATCTCCCTGCTATTTGTGACTGCAACAGCATGCCCATGTTTGGCAGTCTCTTGAGCTCCCTGCCTGGCTACCGCTCCTAGATCAAACTTGGTTGCTGTGTCCTCCACTGCAATAGACTTCAGCCACCAGACTTCACCCATGACTAGTCTGACAGTCTTTGACTCCTTCCTCTGTTCAGTACTGACATTTTTCACTCCTCCTTGAGAAAACAAAAATCACAATCTACAGCATTGTAGCACTAAACAGTTCTTATACATGCTATATTCGTGAAACACTGTTGCTATCCCTATGCTTGCACTTGAAGACAAGCTTGCCTAAAATTTAATTTTCTGTGTTAACATTGGCTTTTCTCCTGGGCACAAGGATTGTTATGTCACTATATGTCTCTTGCATCCAGTAACCTGTTGGAGGTGAAGGCCAGTAGTCTCTGAATAGGTAAACTCTGTTTTTCCTTTTAGAAGCACCCTCAGAAGCTTAGTGAAAAAACTGAAGGATAAAACATTTCTGAAAGACAGGCTGGCAATTTGATGCAGGTTGCTCTAAATCAGGAGCAACATGTGCACTTTTATTTCCTCTTGGAGCTGCCAGTCAGAACCAGTTGGGTTGTCTGGCTGACACTGTTTTTTTTTGGAACAATCACTCCAAAGTCCTCACCCTCCCTGAACAACATGAATCCTAGTTGCTTTTTCATTACTTGTAGCAATGCTTTACCTGTATTTGCAGCCTGCAGTTGCAGAGAGCGTGTGTTGCTCTCGTTACCCAATGATGTTAGTACAGCATGACTCTGCAGAGAGGTACAACCTTGAATTTATTCACAGATGGCCTGAAATGTGCTGACTCTGTTTCTCTGAAGCAGATCTGGTGACTGGAGGCTCACCTTTGTGGCGATGCATTTCAGCTTCAGCACTGTTGCCATGTGAGAGACAGAGCCTGTACACTGCATGGCACATTCTTTGCTCCCTCTCTGTGGCTGTTTGGGGTTAAGCTGTGACTGCCAAGCAGCCCTACTGCTACACTCTTTTGTATACAGTCTGCTTTGTATCTCACTTCCAATTGAACCAACATGGGAAAGCCAGTTGCTGGGTACGCTGCATCAAGCTTAATGAAAGAAGGACCAAATGTCACTTGGATGTTGCTTTCAGTCTCTCAGCCATAGTTTTACTATTCAGGTTAATTCCATATTCCATACCCCTAATCTAGACTCATCTGATTTTCCCAAGTCGCTCCTAAATGATCTGAAGTCATGTTTGTTTCTTGCTTTGGCAATGTTCAGAGGCCAAGGATTTCCTGTGCTGTGCCTCGTTCAGACCCTCAGTTAGAATTCAGTCCCTTAGGTCATTGTCCTGTGGCCCAACAGAGTTTAGCAGCCCACATCTGAAGGTGAATGAGGCTGCTGTTAACAATAACTAATATAGCACTGTCCTCCAGCCCAGAACTGAAAACATCAGGCTTCAGAATTCAAAGAATCCCATTACAAATGAATGGTTTCTGCCCCAAGAATCTAACCAAAAGGATGGCACAATGCAAAGCGCTTTTCCCCTGTGACTAGTTTTGGGATGTTTTTCTATCTCAAAAACAATATAATGCATTTTTTTGTTTGTTTTTGGTTTTGTTTTTTTTGTTTGTTTGTTTTTGTTTTTGTTCTGTTCTGTTTGGGGGCATTGAAAATTTCACTGCTCTTTGTTCTTCTCCTGTGGTCTCTACTAGCACCACAGACATAGCTCTATGCTATCCAACTTACAGGAGACAGTAGACACCCCTACACTGGCATAGCGGGAAGGTTGAATAATGTCCTAGGAAGGAAGATGGGAAACAGCAGGAGGTAGGTGGCCAAGGTTCCCTGGTGTTTCTTGAGCAATAGAATGCCTTTCATAGTTGTTATCACAGCGAGCTTGTGAGGAACAGTGCTGTTCCTACTGCACAGGTGGAGATGGTAAAATTAGGTTGGATGATTTTTCTACATCTCTCCACAAGTCTGAGCTGGGAGGCAGCCCAGGGGCAGAGTGCTGCCAAACACTGGTAGTGATAGCTGAATGTGGGTAAAAAGTCACCCTCGGGCTTAATGTGGGTCAAAAACTTTCCCTTGCCTCTTGTGAGCAAAAGGCAGCTTACAATATGAGGTGAGTCACAGTCAAGGTTGGACTTCCAGGCTAGGGGGACGAGGTTTTCTAGGAATGCTTTGGCAGATGTTGGCTTCAGTGCTCAAAAGAAAATTCAGAACACATAAAATCAAACCAAGGACACAGAAACCCTTTATCACTCCGCTGTGCTCCTGATACCTTCTTTTCATGCCTGCCAAGTCCTTTTTTAGAGCCATATAAAAAAAATACAGTATGATCTCTTATTAAATGCAGTGACATTATGGCTTAAAACCAACTGTACTGCCTTTCTAATAGTTTCTTTATCTTTCTCACACCCCAGCCTCTCTGATCTGATTCTTCCTAGCAATGTGATAGCCATGGCAGCACTTGGAGAGGTCTGGAAGGCTAGTTTCCAGTAGCCTGTATTTCGCACCAGTATCTTCTGGCAGAAAGATAAACCACAGAGCTGATTGCAAGCTCCTGTGGCCCAGGTTTCTGGCTACAGAACTGGGAAGGATAAACACCTCCTTAAGTGCTGCAAGATAGAAATAGAACAAGAGAAAGGAATGGAAATCCTCTCATAATGCAATGGCTAGAAGCAATCCAGCTGTTTTGTTTTATTCCCACCATGAGAACTACAGTCAGTCCCAGTGCAAGCTTGACCACCTGTCAGATCAGCTTTGTGAACTAAGTCTTATTGGAATTTGACACGCTCTTGTCTTGGAGCATGCTGATATGATCAATACAGATTCCTCCTATAGCACTGACACAACGTGTATGCTACCCATGCAGTCCCAGATGCCCCTCATAAATCATTAAAATACTGGCTAGCTCTAATCAGATCCTTTGAGTTATAACGTAATATACTATCTGAGAACTAAAAACAATAAATCAAGTTAGTACAGAGGTCAGACTGAGCCTGAACACAGCTGAGACTCGCTTGCTGATGTGTGTGTAGTCTAAGGGATGCAACGGAAGGAGATGAAATCCCAAGGCAGCTAAGCAAATTGCTTTCTTCTCATTGTAAAATCTCACTGCTCAGTTTGTGGAAGGGAAAAAAACAGGAACTCATCATCTTCTGTAGCACAGCTGATTTGAGGTCTCGAATTTCCCAGCAGTTGTGTTAGCTCTTGAGATTACAGGTATTTCTGATCATTTGTCCTTCAGGTTAACTCTTACTCTTTTTCTAAAACTAACTAGCAGTTAAAAATACATACCCCCAAATGTCATAGATCACCTGGTACAAAACCAGAACATTTTCTTCTAGAGCATAAGAACCAGTTAACCACAAACAGAAAAAAAATTCAGATCCCATTAGAAAGCAGCTGCTGTGGCTGCACTCTTCAGTCTTGCCTGGGACACAACAGGCAACTTCGTGAAGGGGAGGATGCAGTGCCCAAGTGCTAGGAACCAGTAACAGTTTGTGTGCTGAGGTGCTACTGCATAAACCCAAATAATCAATGCTTTCTTTTTTATACAGAAAAGGTTGAGGGCCATCTGAATTTTTTAAGTGTTATCTGGCTCTGAGGACAACGTGGTATGGTACGGCCAATCTCCATGGCCAACAAATACTTTGACCACCATAAATGGTACCTGTGAAAGAATAATACTGAAGGGTAACTTCCCTGTTCATGCTGTATCTGCCTATACTTTTTGTTCCTTACCTTATACTTAGAATAGAAATATCTAGTAATTGTTTCTTCCCTTCCAGCAAAGACAGCCTGTGGTAGGGGATCCTGCTCTGCATGTACCCTGCAGATGCTAAAGGTATGTAATTCACAGTATTTTTAATATCATTATATTTATAATAAGCAGTATCTTTAACCCTCATTTACTTTGCACATTTTCCTTAGCCTCTCTGGCCTTAATCAGGCAGGGTTATTTTGAAGCCCATACAGCAGAGTAGCTTGGCACCTGAGTTACATCTGTGGAGCTGTATTTCTGTAGTGGTCTACAGGGAAGGCTCTCAGAGGCCCCAGTTGTGGTTGCCTCCCTTCAGTCCCAAACATCATCAGAAAAGGACTTTGCTGTAATCCACAGGCTTTGCTCTGGGGAAGTGTGAGTTGTATGAACTCTTGGGGTTCATGCTGGTGACTCTTGAGCTGAAACCTCTGGAGATGCAAACCAGTAATGGTAATGCAAACCACTGATCCAGAAAATCATCATAAACCAGTGAACAAAATCTCTGTGAGTCACTGGCAGTAAATAAAAGAGCTAGCAAAAACTAGGGCTGTAAATAACTGGTGGTGAACAGAGTGGAACTTGGTCTGTTTGAAAGATACACCAACACCTCCAAACTGGGTGCATATATGGGGCAAGATGGATTAATATTGTGTTTTATTTCTAATTAGACCTCAAGCAAGTTTGAATTTCTTTTAAACCTTGTGGAGAAATAGTTGAAACAGAAGGAGAAACAGTGATCAGTTTCATCAGAGATGCAGCACAGCTTGGTGCAGGAACTTAATGAAGATTTGTTAGTCAACAACAATCTCCCAATCCACTTAACATGCCCTCCATTTAATTTGCTCTGCTATTGTAGCAAATTTGAAGTCATAAAGCTAGACTCAGCTTTCATGGCTCTTGTAGTCTCTGCAGTGTCAGCAGGAAGCATGAACTGAAGACTTAGAGCCTGGACTTGAGCAATGTATATTTCTCTTAATGAAACCCAAAGCCAGGTGAAATTTTTTGGAGAGAGGAAACAGGATATGGAGTCCCTTTGGGGGATGGGGGATGTTCATAACACTCAGAAACTTGGCCCATATTTCTAGTCTCCTCCCTTTCTTCTCCACAAAGGGCTTGTAACAGTTTTAGACAAACTTGGATCCATCATATGTTGTGAGAGAACCTGCTGGGAAATTTGGTGACTCCTGCACTCCAGAGCAGAGGAAACGTGTGTTTGTGCTTTGTGTTTTTAGGAAAGTAGGAAGATGAAATTCAAAATAAACCCCAACAGATGGGAATCTCACAGAGACAGACACTGGGAAATGTTTAGACAAGCTTTGTTCCTGGTCCTTGAGCTCAGAATTAAGCCACTAAACCGTAGGGAGACTTCAGAAAGACAATGAAATGCATTTTGGCTTCAAATACAGTTCCTCCAGAATCCAATGAGAGTTGTGCACATGAATCTGAAGGCAGAGTATAGCCAGCAGTATGGGGAATAGATGTAATGTGAGAAACTCTCATGCTATATTATTATAGTCTGAATTGTTTCCATCATTTTGGGTTAAGTAATTCCCCACTATCCATCTCTAAAGTGCAAACAGTACAGGCTTGATGTGCCCCAGGGAAAGGAAGGAAACCAGCCTTTGAATCTTTACCCAACCTTACTGCTCATATTTTGCTTTCAGTGAATAAGTGTTCAAATCCTTTAATACTTCATTCCCATAAAAATATATTTACCAGGGTTTTTTGTGGCAGCAGTGAGGCTGTGTTTATTATTTTAGGAACACCACACGACTGGCTTTAGAGAAAAGACAAAGCAGGAGCATGGGGTGCTGCAAATCTATCAGAGAACAGCATGTTTTCCACCTGTTGAGGCAGCAACCACAATAACAGATGCACATAATAATTACCTGTACCTCAAAGGCAGCACCAAGTCCTGCACCTTCTGCTCCCCACCTAGCAGACAGCTTGGTAACAGAATTACAAAAGAGGAACACTGAGAGAGTAGGTAGTGCTTTGTGAAAAATGAAAAAGCAGCTCTTATTAAAGAGAAACCGGAAGGTGGAAGATGAGAAGGAAAGATCTGAGGCACCATGATGCTAAAAGAAGAGTGGCGCTAAGGAACTCCAGGAGCCTGCCTTATTTTTAGAGTGACAGTCAGGATTTTGCTAATACCTTTTCCAAAGCTGCTCTCATTTCTACTCTTAACACCAGAGATAATTTCTACTGATAAAGAGGTGTCCCACACACCTACTGGAGCCCATTCCTTTCTAGAGATGGATGGTCCTGCGGTGGCAAGAGGTGCACACAGGGTAATCTGGGCCTCATCTCATGTGACACCATGAATGAGCATGACCATGTGCCAGTACCCTGTTCCTGTTCCCATCACTGCTGCCTGGCACTGGAATTGTGCTGGAGCTATGCTACCCTTTTGTTTGCAAGTGCCCTGGAGCATCTTGTGTAAGAAGACCAGGGGACAGTACAGGGATCAGGGATGCACGGCAGGTGAAACATTTCTGGTCTTTCCTGCATAAGTGCTGAGGCTTGTAAGGCTCTCTTTCTCCCCTTCCTTTAACTACCAAAAGGAAAGTGGTGACATTTGGCTGGGTGAGGACTTGACCTCTGGAGTGATTTGTACCATGGTGGTTCCTTGTTACACAAAGGAACAGATACTTCCTGGCAGGGATTTGTTGGGGAAATGATCTCAGGCCCCATTTAATCTTGACAGAAGAAGATGATGAGAAGACTGTGTGCTGAGTTGGAGTTTTCCTTTGAATTCCTATGGTGTTGAAGGCAGCACTATAAATAGACACAGTATCCTTTTTACCCTGGTACAATTCTGTCTCCAGCTCCCCATACAGACAGCAAGTCTGCTGGTAGGTATTTAGCAGGAATTAATTTAACCCAGTCTTGTCTTTCTGTGTTCTTTTACTCCAAGTGTCACGATGGCTTCCATAGCCATACAAACATACTTCCTCAATAAAAATATTCTGAGGAAGACTGATGATATTAAAAATCCCATTTCTTTCTGAAAATTCTAGTTATAAATAATCCATAAATGCCCCAAACTATAAATAGTTGGTATTAAAAAAAAAAAAAAAATTCACTTCCCTTTCATACTTCTTAGTCTTTCATTTTGTTTCTCCCAGGTTTTGTTTTTGAACTGCACAGCATTTTATTCATAGTCTGTTTCACATTTTCTCCAGTGTCTGGAGACAATGTGGACAGTCTCCCCCTTCCCAGGATCCAACTTGAGAACATCAGCTAAAAAGAAGGAAACCCAGATACAGTGTTTCATGGTTATTTTCTTAAAGATAGATCTGTAAGCAATTTTAATACAAGCTAAATCGGTATTTAAAAAAAAAAAAAACAACTCATTGAATTTAAGCATCATTTTTAGCGAGAGATCCTCAGCCTGTGATCCTACTGGAAAGCAAACTAAAACTTTCACAAATATTAATAGTTCCTGAGTACAAGGGCAGAGACGCTGATCTGGCCTGGCTCTGCCGTGGTCTCGCTGCTGGTGGAACTGGCAGTGGTTGTGTTCACGCTGCTCGGTGCAAGTACTGAGTTCACTGGGTTGGTTTGTAAACAAGAGTAAAGGTACTTGCCTGGTAGTCGAAGCTCCCGCGCTGCGGTCTCTTGGATTACCTTTGTTTGAGTAATACCACTCCAGTTTCCTCCTAACGTGCCACTTGCACAACAAATTTCTAGCCTCTCCGGCTGTTCAGTTTATTGAAGGCCTATTTTTAATTCTGTTAATTATAACCCGTACTCCCCTACCCTTTCGGACCTGCAGGCAGCAGCCGGAGCGAGCAGCTGGCGGGCGGCGGGGGCAGTTTCGGAGGGGGCCGGGCGGTACCAATGGCTGTGACCCGGCCGGGCGGCACCGGGACCGGGGACTGTGCTCTGCCCCGACACGGGGCTTTGCCACGGGCGCTCCTTGCGGGGCAGCTGCGGTTCAGTCCCGCTGTGAGCAACGAGGGTATCTGGGCTTGGCCCCTGTCCGTGGTGGAGCAGCTGTGTCCGTCCCTGCGGGCGGGCTGTGCCCCAGCTTTGTGGGGCGCGGGGCGAGACGGGGCGGGCGCGCTCCCGAGCGCAGCCCCCGCACCGCCTGCCCCGCGTCCCTCGGGGCTTGACCCGAATTCGGAACAGAATGGCCGGCGCGGGGCTGAGGGCCAGGTGGGCACCGCCGGGACCCTCCCGAGCCTGCGCGGGTGCAGGTCTGGAAGTGCAGGTCCCGGGGTGCGGGTCTTGGGGTGCGGGGCCCGGTGCGGTTCCGACCGAGGGCGCCGCCCGCGCCGTGCCGACGGCGCCACCTGGCGGCGCCGTGCGGTGCTGCGGGCGCAGGGCCGGCGATGGGATGCGGGATACGCGCCCTTGGGAGAAAACCGCGCGCGTGGCATCGCGGCCCGGGAAGTTACATTCTGTGTGTTTATCGTCAGAGTAAGCTGCGGGTTCCCAGTTGTACCCACTGGTATTTTAAAAACGCAGTAAGTTTGTATCGTGTGAAATGCGTTTAATGTGCCGGTGCTCTCGTACCCCCCAGCGAGAGCATCCTCGGCTCTGCCCTGTGCTCTACAGCCGAAAATGGCCCGCTGGCACCTTCCTACTTCCTATATAGGGAAGAATAAAAAAATGTGGGTTTTGTGCTTGAGGCTGGGGTCATCTCTACAGCCGGATCCACTGGAGGGTTTTGCCCCACGTGTTTTGTAGGTTTAAATCACTTTGTTAGATTTAATTGGTAATGGAAATGTGCATGCTTTTATTTGGGTTTGAAACATACTTTTAATTTGGCTCTTCCTGCTTGTTGTGGTTTTGTTGACTTTGCAGAGCAGCCCCAGAGCTCATGAGCAGGTTTCCTTACACAGGGAACTAAAGCAAAGAAGTGCTCCAGCACTGCTCTGCTGCTGCTCAGGGATGTCCAGCCCACAGGGTTAGTCCAAAGCAAAACCCCCTGAGATGCCCTTGCTGTGAGGGTCAGGTCCTCAGTGCTAAATGTTCTGCCTTGTGCTCTGACTCGTATAGTCTGTCCCACAGAGTAGATGTAGACATTGCCGAAGAGCGTTATAAAAGGTGCTGATTTGCCTCCTGAAGGCAGAAATCAACCTTGTAGACAATGCTGGAAATGACAAGGAATGTTTTGCCTTGTTGCTGTGCTAGTTTTGAGTAGCCAGCTCATATGGTGGGGAGTATTCATGCCTCTGCATTCCGAAGTTTGGTAGTAGGAATACAAACTGCCATCCCCAAGCTGGCTTTGTGCTGCAAATGCTTGTCCTCTGGGAACCAAAAGCCAGATGTGCTTCACATAGTTTCCAGGCTGCACTGATCCATCAGATGACAGTAGCTATTGAGTGCTCTTATGGTGGCCCAGAGACACAAAGATGAAAGCCTGATGCCTGTCAACACCTCCTTTGCCATTCCTGTGTGTCTTCAGTTTTCATTTGAGTTCACCTCACAAAAGGAAATGCCACAGAATATGATGTTGCAATGTTAATAACCTTTTATTTTTTGAGCAAGAAAATCCCAAGTTTTGTTATTTTCAACTGTCTGACAAATTTGAGATATGTTGAACTTTGCACCCACTCCCAATACCCATGCAGCTGGTTGGACCCTCAGCTGGGAACACAACTTCTTCTTCAGAAGCATTTTCTGCAGCATTCCTGGACGATTTTTGCTATGGAAGATGAACAATATTTGAATGCCCTCTCAAAGAAATGAATTTTCATGGAAAAAAAAACTCTGATGAATAGCCAAAGGGAAAACACTCTCTATAGAGAAACCTGGAATAATTTCTTAGAGCGCCTTGTGTTGTTTCACAGCTGCATTACCTTTAAAAAGCCTCTTACCCCAACTCAGGAGCTCCACCTATTGTAAAATCAAGAACTAACCAGTGCCAGATTCAAGTCTTAAAATACAAACCCTTTGAGATACAGGGAGCAAAGGGATGGAAGGGAGGGGGGGGCTGGTTCATAAGAAAACTTCTAAGCATTACTGTAGCATAAATAATATGGCATCTTTCACCTCAAATAGCCTAACACTTCATAAAGTGATATGAGCTTCACTAGTTGCTAAAAACACAGATATTTATGAAGTGGAACCTGATATCTTTCTTTTATTTTTCTTTTTTGTTCCTTTTTTAACCAGTAAAGAGCAATGTTTTAAGGTGGAGAGTAAAGGATAGAGTATACAATCAATCGTAGGTATAAACCTAGGAGAGCTTTGCAAAATGGAAAGATCAAGCAAAATCTACTTTTATTAATAACATGCGTTCTGGTGTCTCATAAACTTGTGTCCTTAGTATATAAATGCGGTTAATCTATAAGAGATACAGGCAACTTAAGTAAGATTTTCTCCTCTCTCTTTCAGCAATACTCTCTTACAGCTCTTTGGTAGCAGATGCTCTGGATCTTTTCTTCTCTTCATTCAGTTTAATGTCCAAATCCCGGAGCTGGCTGAGGAACCCTGAATTTGGGCAGATGTCTCTGTGAGCACCGACTGTCTTCAAAGCATCCACGAGTGTCATGTTTTCATGGATCATTAAAAAGGCAAGCACTAAAGTTGCTGAGCGGCTCACTCCCATGGCACAGTGAACAAACACCTTACCTGCAGAAAAAAAGAGGTGCGGCAAAGTGAGTGTGCCTTAGCATTTCTAAAGTGGAAAAGACAGAGGGAGGAGAAAAAATACCAGAAACAAGTTGGGAACACAATGGGGACAATTAGTGAATCTTTATGTTTTCAGAAAGATTATGCTATACCTGTCAGGCAAGGTGGTGTTTCATACTGACCTCCTGGATCTTATTTAGGCCTCAGATTAAAATAGTTGACATTTTCTGTGGCAGGAGAAGCTTTCTGTGACTAAACTTGTTAGTATAGTTTTCTGTGGAAAAAAATAAGCTTTGGCAGAAAAATTTGGCCCAGGCCTGACTGTGATCACTGGCAAGTCCCATAAACTCTGTGGGATAGTCTGCCTGTAAAAATGGAGTCGTAATTTACTGTATCTCAGCAGCCCAGTGTGAGCTATAACTGGGGATTTAATAAAGCACTCCAGTGAAAGCAGCAGATCCTGCAGCCAGTCAGAGTCAGAGCAAACTCTGGAACAAATGGAAATTATGATAACTAGGCCATAATCCAAACTCTGCTGACAAAAATTCAGCAGGCTGTGGGTCAGGCTCGTAGTTTTTGACTTAGTTCATTAACTTCTGCTGCTTCTCTAGCTTAATAGACAGGCTGAATAAAGCTCTAATTCTGCGAAGTACTTAAGCATGGGAAGCATTCGAGCCAGCACTGAAGTGCCACAGCTCCCAGCTGAGTGCATCGGGACCAGGAGCAGCACGTAGGGCAGGATTGTCCATCTGGAGCCTATGCCAGTGTGCAAGGGGTGGGAGGTGTGTATGGAAGCACACAGATCGTGCCAGTTCCTACAGGATGGGACCAGGGGGAGCATCTACAGTGCCATAACCTCTACACTCTGGTATTAGAGCTTGCCCATGGTATTACAGCTGCCCATGCTAGGCTGTGGGCAGCCAGTCTTCCCCAGCTCCTGGCAACCTGGCCATGGCCACCTTCCCTGCAGCACATGGCATAGGCACCCTTCTCCATCCTCTCCTTCGTGGTTCTGTGTGTGCCACCTTGAACCTTATGCTGATTCTGAGCTCTCTTGGTGCCTGTTACTGCAAGGAGAAGTCATTTGGCTTGTGTTGAAACTTCCTCCCAAAGCTTATCTTTGCTTCCCTCTTACCTCCTGAAGAGTTTAAGGCCTGGCCTATGAAATTGGCAGCATCATAGAAGAAGATACTTAAATCAAAGGAAGGATCATCAAATGCTTCTACTCCATAGTACTTTATTTGCAGATCTTCATAATATTTGGCTCCTGTGTTGATGCTATATGGTCCATCTGCTGCATTAAGGATATGAGTAATGTTGAGGCTTTGAAGAGTAGTTTTGCTCCTGGCAGCCCACCTGTTGAAAGACATGAAGGGCACATTGGCAACACTCCCAACATTCTGCTAAAATAGCATGGTTTAAAGTTAGTGCCTGCTCCCACTAAGAAAGGATGCAGGAACTGCATCTTGCCTACAGAAGAGAAAATTTTGAGAAGCACATAGTACTTTGTACATGAAAAATGTGACATGGGGGTGTAGAGAGCAGCAGGAGCACAGACTTGCCAGTGGGATACTGTCAGTTAAGCAAATGCCTCCTAGCAGTTAATCCCTGGGAACATGGCTTACTCTATAAAGTGGTCAAGATTTTCCTTTAAATATTTGTTTAGCAAGTTTTACAGCTAATCTCTCATTGATAGGGTGACTGGGTCTCAAGGGTAAGAACTCACACAGATGCAGCAACACCTTGTTCCTCGTTTTGGACATGAAGTGGATGCATTGTACTCACCAGCTAGGTTTCCCCCCCTTCCCACAATAAAGTGGGACTAAAGACATGCTACAAAACTCTGAACCTGAACTGATATATTTATGAGGAGGAGGAGCTGGGAAGAACAAGCCGATGATCTATGTAATCTGCTGTATTCCAATTGGAAGGAAATAGCAATAAATATTATTGGTCTCAGGAATAAGGTATTTGCATGAATATTTCTGTTTGATATTTTCAGTTTTGATATCTTTGAAAGAAACTTCTGATTTTAAATGTCAAAATCCCTACAGTATAATTCATTTGGAGCCTCTTCTTTCTATCTCTTGATCCTGCCACCCCTGTTTGAGCGTGAGGGCTACTGTGCTCTTGTCTGCTGCCTTAGAGCACAGTTTTCAGGACAGATAATACATCTCAGAATTGACACCAATTTGGCATAAGTTCTTTGAGGACTTTTGTCTAGAATACAAATAATTCTTAGCCTGCCAAATCCACAGTGGCTCACAGAATATAAAAAACCCAAGTCAGACACAGTAAGTCACCATTTTGGATGTCATGTTTTTCTTGACATCCAGACTCCTTATGTCATCAGCTTTGGAAGCCTGTATTGTAAAAACATTCCTGTAGACCCAAAAGCTGCTCCTCAGTGTACCACACCCGTTCCTCCGCCTCCCAGGGACTGATAACAGCTTAACAATAGGACCATATGTTCTTACGCATCTCCCAGGTAGATATTTGGCCAGACTTGGTCCACATGATTATCAGACCCTCCTCTGAACCACAGAAGCCGCTGGAGGTCTGACAGTGCTGGTGTTTCATAGGAATCATTGCTAGTCAGAGATGAAGAGTCTTTGGTGTGAGGCATCTTGCTGCTCTTTTGCACGTACTCAGGCTGTATCAGAGGCAGCTTTTCTGAAATGAATTAAGAGGAAATTTTCATACAGATATAACATTCCCTAGAAACTAGTCCCGTTCATTATCCTCCAAATAGCATTACATTATTATACCTAGTGTGTGCAGCAGGGCCTGCAGGTGTTGCTAAAAACATCCAGAGAGCAGGAGTGACTCTGTGGTAGGACTCTGGAGGCATGTAAATCCTCCCATGAGAAAGCAGCATAAGACAATGTGATTTAATTTCTTGTCAAGTGCTGATGTTGGAGAAGAACCTCCAGCGCCACCTGAATGCAGCCCTGGTTGAATCTTGTAGGTGCAGGTGTTATTTCTGTTACTGATGAGCATATACAGAAAAGCTTCAGCTCTATTTGTTGAAGGGTTACCAAGTGTTTGTGCACACTTGATTCTGATTAATTAAAACTGGAAGTTTTTGAAAGAATGGATCATTGGGCTGACTTATACTTAAAATGCTTCTAGGGCCAAGGTGCAAGTCTTAGGATGTGTGTGAGCGATATTTGTATAATGCATGTGTATACACATATGAAATACATGTGCATACAATTTTCTTTTGTTTATAGGGATGTATTTAAACATACATATACACAAACATATATACATATGAACGGATTTTTACGTGCATATATGAACATAGATATATGTGTCTGTATGTATAGAAATAGAAATTGAGAGAATTTGAACTAGTTTTTTCTCTCCCTCAGTTGAATACCCCTGAACACTAAGCTATACTGTTATTCTTGTGCCTGTCTGTCTCTGTCTCTCCTCTGGGAGCTGTTCCACTTTGTATAAATAATGTGATAGATACTTGCCTCCAGAGAGAGGCCATTTCTCTTATCTGAGGGGTGAAGTACTTACCTGGCATGTGAGAAAAGAGAGCACCTAAATTTATGGAAATTATAGAGCTGAAATTCTGGCATTGTTGTCCTGTTGAGAATCCCATCTAGGGCTTCCTTCCAGATCTGTGAGGAATCTGAGAGATCACACATCTGTGATGCCTCACAGATCACACCATGGAATTTGGGCATCCCTTTTGCAATGGTGTTTGCTGGTTTAGACTCAGGAAGCTCAGGCCAGCTGGTTCAGCTGAAAGTAGAGCTCGGTCAAGAGCAAGAGTACAAAGTCCCTTCTTTGAGACTTTAGGAGCATTTCTTCTGCCAGGATCTCATTATCCTGAATTGCTCTTCTCAACCCCAGAAAATATTAATGAGCTCTGTTTGGTTGCTTGTTGGTATTAGAGTCATAATCAATGTGAAAGGCACACTAGAACTCTTCCCAAAGTAGGGTAGATGGTGTTTATTCTCATGGGGCATCAGCTTTGCCTAAATCTAGAGTCTGCATTTATTTTCTCAGCAATTCTAGAAAACAAGTGTAGATGGGACCTTCAGAAATCATCTAGTCTGTCCCCTGCCCCACAGCAGCAGCCAGATGGATGTTGCATCTAAAACAACAACTTTGTCCAACATCCAGGTACGTTAATTTCAACGATGTGGGGTGTTTGGGGAATAAGCAGAAGACAAGGGAGAATATCTTTTTGCTTCTGGAAAAAGAAGTAGAGATGATGTGAAGCACATTATTGAACACATCACATTTATTTCTGTGACCTCAGCCTCAATTTGCTTCCCTTGCCCCCTTCTCCCTCCTCCTCCCCACCAATGTTAAGCACAGTGATAGCTTTTTGTATGTTCCAATAAAAAAGAAGTCTCCCTAGGGTAACTGCTTAATAAGTAAAATATGAAAAGCACAGTAAAAATCATGGGAGAGAGAGGAAAAAAAGTGACTGGTTTTACTTTTAATGATGGAGGAAAAGAACTGCAGGGAAGTAGAGAGGAATATAGAGATAAAAGCCTACGAATTTTTCAGGGCAGATAATGTAACACCAAGAGCTTTGGTAAAGGAATATGTTGTGCAACCCTTGCACAGATTAACATGAAAAATAGCACAGAAACAGATATTGTGCATTGCCCTACAAGTTTTACTGCCTTGTGAAAGTCATGCACTGTGTTCAAGAGCTACTGCCGGCATCTTCATGATGACCTGTTTGTACTTTAACTGACACAGAACGTTAAGCTGAAGCAGTAAAAAGAAATCAAGAAAAAGATAATACAGCTTCTACATCAGGAGATTCATAAGACCACAGGCTAATTTTCAAGGAGTGTGGCTGACTCTGAGTTGCTGCTGATGCATAAGGGCTGAAGTTGTGGAGGTAAGCAGATGGATACCAAACTTTCAGTTCTCTTAGCCCCTGCTGCTTTAAACTTCTGTTGTAGCCTGTCATTTAGTTACAGTAATGGAGATGATGAGCAGAGAGAATTAGATTGTGAGGCCTCTTGTCCAAGATCTGACTTTGAAGAAATTCTCCAAGAATTGAGTTATTTTGGTGCCAGTGACACTTTGGAGGTGACTCCAGCCTTTGCAGCCAGGGAGGTGCTTTGCAACAGAGCTCCCTTTCATACAGAAATCCACTTTTCAAAAAGCGCATCAACATCATTTTATTCGCATTTAATGCCAAACAAGTGAGCTTCTCGTGTCAACACGAACGTAGCTCCTCCCAAGAACGCTGCTCCCTCCTGCGTTGCACTGGCCTTGAAATTGAATTTCTCTACAGGGCCTTCAGGGTAAGCTTGGAAATAGCTATAGCAGATGATTGGACTAATGAGGAAAGCAATATGAATTTTTTAATTGAAGGCCAGGGACTTTGCTGAGGGTTTACCCCCCACCTCCCTTTAAGATACTGCAGAGCTAGCAAAAGTGCTGCCACTGATTACATTTCTCTAAGCTTCTCCCTTTGGGTGGTTCCCACAAGCTGCTCTAGTTGGAAACAGCCACTAACTGCAGGAGGGCAGAAGTCCCTGTACCTGGGGAGAAAAAAAATCTATCTTACAAGGTCACTAATGTTTTATCCAGAGATCTAGACCATGCAAGTTAGATAGGATTACTTTTCTTTTAAATTGTAGCCTGGAAGTACTTAAAAACTATCTCATTAGATTCTTTCTTCCTTTCTCTCTTTTTTTTTTTCCTGGTTAAAAATAAACAGAAACAAAAGAAGTCCTTCTACCTATGGGTGACTTTTGAGGCTGGATAGAGGTTTTTAAGGTCAATCCAGAGAATAGAAGGCAGCACAAGCATTAAAATTGTCTTATCATTACACAAACAGTTCCTGAAGACCTGGAGCACTGGGGTGCACCCCACGTGGCCAGGGCCTGCTTGGTTCCATGTCTGAGCTGTGCAGTCTGGATTTCCCCAGAGGTCCAAGAGCTGCCCTTGAGGCCCAGGCTGGAGGTGGTCATGGGGTGGCATTGCCTGGCCGCAGGCAGACGCAGGAAGGGCTGTGGGTGACTCCATGCTGTTTGAATGCAGCTGGGTGCAGCTCCTGAAGGACCCAGTCATGTCAGGACCTTCTTTACAACCACCTGGTTGAGCTTAGGATCTCCCCAGTATTGTTTAGCCACTTAAGTACTAAGTCTGCTAAGCTTTTTGGTTGTGAGGGGGTTTTTTGTGTGTGTTTTGGTTTTGTTGTTTGTTGATTTGTGGTTTTTTTTTTCCTTTCTTTGTCTATGTTGGAAACAATTGCCATTTTCTATTGAAGATTTTTCTGGCAAAGGAAAGAAAAAAAATCCCACACAAACCCCCACTGACTTGAATTGGGTAAAGCATTTAACAGATTTGTGTTGCATTTGCAGATTCCAGTGAAAGAAAACTCAGCAAAGTTCGGGGGGGGGGGGGGGGGGAACCAATAGAGTAGATTTGAAATAGTTAATTTTTTTTATTTTCAAAAAAATTACCATTTTCATTTTTCTATTCAGAATTACTTTGTTTTGGAATTTGTTATGCTGCATTGCGTAAAACCTTTTAAAAAATCAAAACAAGATGAAGTGGCTTGTTCCTGGTTGAGAAAAGCATGTTTTCCTTAACTAAAAACGAACACAGACTGAGTAGCCATCTATTTGCCTAGCCCTAATTTTCACTTCTGTTACAGGGGAAAATCTCCTGCCATTTTGCCATGGTTGTTACCTTGTCTCTTTGAGAGTGAAGTGAGCTGTAGAGAGATGAATCGAATGTCTGGAGTCCCAGGAGCAGTCTGGCAGGGCATTAGTTGGACCACAAGCATCCCTCTTTCCCTTTCGCTAGCACCTTCCTAACTGGCACAGCTCTGCCTGGGGTTATGTTCATAGCCCAGATGGGGACAGGTGTCTTTCAATAACAAGGCCTTACATGAGATTATTGAGAGCCTCAGGCACAGCAGGGCCTGTGGTTGCTACAATAGCATAAACACTGCCTAACAATAGCATGATACAGAAAGCTCCTGCAACCAAATAGTCTAAATTCCTTAAATCAAAAACCTGACAAACTAAATGGTTCAAAATTCCAAAGCATGAGGTCAGCATATAATTCATGTGAAAGGATAAAAAAAGGCAGCCTCCTGATGCATTTGAAGTTGCTGTCTACTCTGTTTTTTCTTCTCTCTTCTCTCAGCAAGCATCTCTGCACTCATCTTTTACACTCCTTGCTCTTTTCTCTCAGGTAGTGCTTAAACACTATGGCTCTTTGTCCTCCTGATGGAAAAATCCAGATGGAAAGAAGTGTGGTTCACAAGGAAATGATCATGTAAGTGGAATTAATCTTTCAGATACTGTAATGTGAAATATGATCTTCCTTTTTGTTAAGAAGACCCAGTCTGTGTCTCTACACTTTGGTCAGAATCTGATGCTAAGAGAACCCAGGAGTCTCTTGAGGTAGAGCTGAAAGCTTCTTTGCAGAAACAGGCACATTTAAAAGCAATAGCAAAGTTAAAACAGCCAGATGGGAACCTAGCAGGCAACCGAGAGGGGAACTCTCTGTTTTCCTTGCAAGCCTACAGGGGCTTGTTTGCAGGAATTAGAATCTCTCACCAGCAGTTCACTGCAGCTCTAATACCAAGTGGTATTGAAAATGAGAAGCAGGTTATGGCTGATGGTTTAAATGAGGCACCTATGGGAATTTAGAAATGAGATCCTGGACTTGTCTCAGTGTAGGCCGTGCACATGGCAGAGCAATATTGCTTTCTTGGCTGACTGCATCATGTATTATGGCCTTTTATTTTGCCCACAGTCAAACAGCAGGGAATAGTAGAAAGTTCATTGCTCCAGCTCACTGTTTAAACTCTGATCTGCCTCACTGGAGGCAGTGCCCCCGAATAATGGAAAGCAGAATCGGTCCCTCAGCCTCAGTGCGGGTACATATTCAGTGCAGCACTGAATTAATGCCACTGTCATTATTTCAGAGTGAAGAGAAAAGCAGAATGTGGAATTAAAGCTCTGTTTGGTTCAGTTTTTAAGGGAATTTACTACCTGGGAAAGATGCCAGATCAAGGGCTCTGGAAAAACAGCCCTCTCTCTAACAGCAGTGTTGGGAAAGATCAGGAGCAGCCCTGCAAGCCTTCTCCATGGCTGCCCTCTTGGCTCAGCCTAGCCCAGCTCAGCTTGCAGATGCCCCTTGCCCTCCACTTGCAACTGTGTTTTACAGGGTGGGAGAAAATCCAAGTCTTCACACCTCTTCACTGCTTGGTCTCCCTCCTGACATCTCTGTTCACATCCGGCCTTGTACTTTTATGATGGGGCCCTCTCAACTTCTCCAAACTGAGCCAGAAGGTACCAACTTTGCTCATAAGGACCCTGAGCTGGGCTGGAAAGCTAAAGGCTCCTTCCTCTGTGAGACCTCCTGTTCTTGCACAGAGCTGCTCATGGGGCTGGAGGGGCTCCTGTGGGACAGAGACAGCCTGCTGCTGCCCCACAGGAGCTGCATCCACCCAGGGATGGCTGGAACACAAAAGGCCATCTCAGTGGTGGGAGCAGTCAGAGGGCAGGGCAGGTGAGGGTAATCAGCCTTGGGCAAGGTTGGGATAGCCAGGAGAGCTCCTGGTGGTGAGGAAGGTCCCAGGTGAAGTGGGAAGACAAGGGGGTGCATGGCCAGGCACGAGCAGAGTTGTGAGGTCACATAGGTAGACATAAAGCCTGAGCATCTCAGCTCTCTCTCTCACACAGCCCCTTCCAGCAGCCCCATCCCAGGTCACACAGCCCCTATTGTCCTTAGACAAGGCAAGCACCCATGAGGGAAAAAGCTTGCTGACATCAGGCTCAGTGGGGGGAACTTCACCTGTGCCCTGCTGGTTTTTGGGGAGAGGGTGTTACTGCTTTCTCGTAGAAGTGCTCCTGGAGAGCATTTCCTTTCCTTTGTAATGTAATGGATCTGCATGTATTTTCCCAAGACTGCCATTCCAAGGGGGGAGAACCTCCACGCTGCCTCCAGCCCTCCACACCTCCTCCCCCAACCCTCCCATTTGAGAGCCACACAGCTTAGGAAGGGGCACTTCCCCATGCGTGGGGCTGACACTGCAGGAAAGGACCATTTAAAAATGGAGGCACTGGTTGGAAAAACGGGGAGTCCTGCTTGCAGTGACAGGTCATGGCTGTGGCATGACGACAGCTTTTACATCTGCAGCTTTCAGATTCAAAGGAGATAAAAAAAAGAATTATTACCTTAGCAGCTGGCATCTCTGAGCTATTCAATGCACCATCCCCAGCAAGACAGCGCTGCCCTCCACAGGCTCCTACCACAATTTCCAACTGTCTGTGGATATTTGTCAAGCCTAGGGTGATGCTTTCCCCTTTATTTCTCCTCTGGAGCACTCCAGTCCAGGGTACCACAGCTAGGATTTAAAGCCCTCCAAAACTACTGATTTTCTTGACACATCTCAACTACACTCATGCTTCTCCCTGAATTAAAACACTGTAGTTTTAAGTCCTGTTGCCAGCAGCCATAACTGTGCTGTATGCTGTAATCAGGGAAGCACACAGTCACCATGCAGCTAACTGCTTCTAATAGTAGAAACTTCACTCTAATCTTATATAACAGCAGTAATGGAGCAGAGAGGCTGTGGCTTGTGAGGAGCTTAGACAGAAAGCTTTCTTGGGCAGCTCGTGCCCTGAGGGCAGAGAAGCTGCAGCTGCAGTGAGAGCAAGAAAAACAAAGTGACCTTGATATTGATAACAGTTCAGTGAGTGCTGTCACAGCCACTGCTGTGCCAAGATCTCATTGGTGTCACAGGCTGTCGATAGATGTAAGTTATGGGCAGTTCTGATACAAATGATGTCTAGGAGACCAGACTCAGAGAGTGGGGGAGAAATAATGTCTTGCAAGCTTCAGGAAAGACAAACAAGAATGTTAATATACTGCTATTAAAAGGGGCTCCAAAGCACTTGCCCTTCTGCAGGCAGTATGGATTGGTGTGACTGTGGATTAAAGAAGTTTTTTCCTTCTCCTTGATTTACTCCTCAAATGATTTTTATCTGACTGCTCCTGTCAATACAAAATTGACAATGCTGTCAAGCTTGCAAGATTTCAGATTATTTGAAGGCATCAGAAAGGGGTTTTGATATTCCTCGGTCGTTTGGCAGGGGTAGCTTTGAGCTGTCTGTCTCTGTGCACTTTAAACGTAAGCAGTGAAGTGCTCTCCTTGCTTTGCCTTGCTTGAAAGGGTACATACAAAAAAGGCACCTTTTTCTAAGGTTGACAAAGCTGTACAAAATTTTTGCTGTGGAATCAAGAGCAAGAAAGACTTCAAAACTCTACAGTGGAAGGTCTATTTTGGCACTAGATTTTTTTTGGCACATCATAAAGCTTTCCAGGGCCATTCTCTGCTTTGCTGGAGCAGAGTGGAATGGGTTTTTAATTTTTTTTTTTTTTTTGATTGCTGATTTTAAAATGATTGTTAATTTTTTTATTAAGTCATCTTTTAAGAAGTGTGATTGTATGTCACAGAGGAACTGACCATTGATAAGATGCACAAGAGCAACTAAAAGGAGATATTAAGATCTAGAACTGGGATTTATTTTCACTTGCCAACTTTTGTTTATGTGTCTGATGAATATTTGCTCCTACTTTCTTATCTTGAATTTGAAGAAATAAAACTGTGAGTGGTTTGCCTGTTGTGCTTCCCTGGTATTGGGATGCGAGGTAAATCAGAGCAAAGCAGGGAGCTGCCTTGTCAGGGGTGTGGGTAAAGCAGGGTGTGCAGCCACCTCTCTGGGCCGTGATAGATGAGAGGTCAAGGGCAGTGGGAAGATGCTGCTGCTCTATGGAACATCCAGTCCCAGGGTCACTAGAAGAGCTTGTCCTGCCACTTGCTGGCTGGTGAGAAGTTTCTCTGCCAGGCCCTGCTGCGACGTCTCTGTGGGAAGCAGGCAGGGTGGGGCTGCCCCGCTCCCCAGACACCATGCTGATGGTATGTGAGTCTTGCAGTTGGTCAGGCAAGGCAGGAGCAAGGATTGTTATGGGTCAGCAAGTTTTTGGAGGGTCTTTTCACCTTTATCTTGCCAAGTGTTATGCTGTTGTTTTTCTGATGCTGTTTCATACTGAGGCTTGGTGTGCACTATAGATTGAAGCCAAAGTTGTTTCGTTGGTTGATGGAGGGGGAAAAGGAGCCTCCAGCAAAGCAGCAGCCTCATGGCTCCCAGGAGGGAGAGCTGAGGTCGCAGGGTGTAAGGCAGCCTTGCTGGAGGTTGTGCCTGCTGCAGGCAGTTTATAGCAGACAGTTTGGGAACACGCTGCAAACGTAACAGTCCATTTTCCCTAAGCAAACCTCAGTGCCTCCAGCACAGCCCTGGGAAAGCTGTCCTCTGCTTGGGAAAGTTGCTGTGAGCAGGAATAATTGAGGACTTTGAGATTCTCAGGTGCAGTGGTAATGGGAGCCGCCCATGAGCTATAAATAGCACTATCATCGTTTCTCTCCAATGCCTGGCATCCCAAGCAGTCATTTTTGCTGGTGCTGGTGAAAATGAACAAAGCTTTGAGAGCTTTTATTTACATTCTCTTTGCAGGTTGGAGTTTTGTGAGTAGTTTTTCTTACTGGCTCTGAATTTTGCATTTATTTTAAGGGAAAATATTGGCATTTTTTCCTTTCGGATTTTTTTTTTAATTATCATATATAATTTTCATATTTTTAGCTCAACTATGTGGTAAAAGCTATTGTGGTGGGAGAGTGGGGATCACAAATATTCATTTTCAAATAACATTTATGTAATTGCAGGAAAAGGGGAGGGGAGGGGGGAGTCCAGGAACCTAAATTTAATCTTATATAAAGCTTATATGCATTTTTAACAAAATAATGAAAATGTTTTTGTTTAGAATTAAGCAAACAATGCAGGGTGCTTTGGCAGGTTTTGTGGTGTTTACATTGTGAGGTCACATAGAAATAGTTGTTGCAGTAAAAGGAAAAGTTTTACATGCCTATCAGACAAGATCTTCCTATGGTTTGATAGGAAACAAAGATGTCTTTGTGAAGCAGCTATGAAGACCTGAGAGCAAAACTGGCAAAAAGGGCCCTCTTAATATTTAGTATACACTTGATTAAGTCTTGTCATAAAATGATAAGGCCTCACCTGTTATGCAACTCTCCTTTGCTGTTACAGACATTCTGGAAACATGAGGTTTACAAAACAGACATTTTGCACTGGGATAACCAAAGAACCACTGCTACAAGATCAACTGGTAGAGCTGGAAGAATTAGTCAACTTTTTAAATATGCAAGAAGGGCTGTATTTTTTTTCCAATTATGCTAACTAATCTAATTATACACTGCTTTTACTAACAACCCTTGCCTTAGACCAGCAGGCGCTGCTGCTGTTAGTGAAACGCTGTGATTTTTTTCTATTGCCACAAGATGGCAGGAGAAAGCAATCTTGAATGATTTAAAAATACCCAGCGATGGGCATCTCATGACGGGATCCACTCCTGACTTAAAGGGAGCACTTACTAATATACAAGAAACTGCACAGATTGGATTGAAGAAAAATGTGAAATGTACAGAATTAATTAAATTGGTATTGACCTGGGTGTATACATCAAAAGATCTACACCATATCCTTTCCCATGCAGGTTTTCTGTCTAAGAGAAGCCTATGACAGTACCCATTTTTTCCTGTACACCATATAGTTTGGCCTGGTTTTGCTCCACTGGCAAAAGCTGCTGTACAAACCAGTCCAAGACGTAATGCACTCACCCAAAGTAAAGAGCAGGGTGGTTCTTTTAGTCTTTTATTCTGTCTCTTTCCAAATATATTTCTCTTCCCATTCCCAGTTCCTTGAGTCGTAGTAGGAAAAGAGCCAAGCTAGAGGAAAGATCCACTGCCCCGATGTTTGGGAATAGAGGGAGGCATGAGGGACAGAGGCTGTGCGGGAGAACACACTTGGGTGGTCACAGCCTGTTGCACTGAGTGCTGCACTGGGCTGGGATCACCTCAGAGTGTCTCTCATGCCTGTTCTCCAGGCAAAAACTGACCCTTCACTCACATGGGTGTCACAGACAAGACATTTCCACTGCCAGGACTGAGCCTCTCAGGAGCTAGCGGGTCTTGGGAAGAGGCCTGGGATGGAGGAGTCTGCTGTTCATGCTCTCTCCCTGTCAAGGAAGGAAATTGGTTTGGGCAGTACAACCAGACTGTCTGGGGGCTTTGAGACATTCCTCCTCTGCATTCAGCATGGTGGTTCCTGCAACCCCTTCACCTTCCCCTTCCTTACAGTGAGGCATTTGCAGTTTGTCTGATGAGGGGATGAACCTCACGGACGTGACAGCTCTGTTGCCCCACAGTAGCGGCCTCCTCAGAACCTCCTCCAGCACCAGCCTGCTCCTCACCCACCCAGCCTGCTCCTCACCCACCCAGCCTGCTCCTCACCCACCCAGCCTGCTCCTCACCCACCCAGCCTGCTCCTCACCCACCCAGCCTGCTCCTCACTCACCCAGCCTGCTCTCACCCATGCACCCTTTCTCCTCACCCAGCCTTTACCCCTCCTTTTCTTTCTTTCCCCACAGCCCAAGCTAACCTCCCTGGAGCTGATGGAGGCCAGGTGCTTGTTGGGGCAACTAGGGAGTTTTGTACTAGGACCAGCCCTGCCATCCAGTCAATAGTAATTCAAAGCATCAAGAGGTTCAGGATATAGCCAATCTATTGAAAGCAAAAAGCTGAAAGATAATCAGCTGTCCTGTTTCTTATGCTGTCTTCCCCTAGACTCTGCTCTGGGCTGATGGAGAAAATAACTATCCAAACCTTCAGGTCTAACCTGCCTTGGTGCCTTTTCCACCTGTCTTATGAATGCAGCGTGCAGAGTACCTGTTACTAAATGTTGCATGCTATAACGTGGGCACCAAACATCCAGAATCTGCCCCTCAGGCTGGGAACCAATTGCCATTTCACAGTGGTACCATGGAGGAGGATGACAAGGAATCAAAAGCAAAGGAACAAAAGAAAAATGTTTGAAGCAACTTTCAACTGTTAAGATGATAAGGAAAGAGAACTGATGATATGGGTGCCCATCCCCTGGGCAGGAACACCCTTGCTCCATGAGATGATGCAAACACAGACCCCAGTGACCTCACACCTTTCCCCTCCAGATTCTGATCCTACTTGTCTTTTTAAGGTATTCTTTCTTGTATTGCTTCTTTTGGTAAAATGACTTTGGTCCCAGATTGGTTCTGCAGTTAGCAGCAGAATCAGTTTCATTTTGTGAGGAAAGCAAATGATGGAAGCTCTGCAGCTGCTGGCAACACCACAAGAACACTGTCAGCATCCAGGAACTTTCTTTTGTCCTTTGGCTGCCCACCTCAGAGTTACAGGATTGCACCTGCTATTCAGAAGTAGATTAAGCCTTCCTGGAAATTAATAGGTTTAACTGAGCACAAATGACTTTGAATCTGCCTCGTACAGGACATCCTACAACCTTGGTCCTTTTGCCAGCCTTGCAGCCACTGAAGCTGGAAGGGTCAAAGCAGCTCCAAGGTATGCTTAACCCTGCTCTGGACATGAGGTGAGCAAGCCTTTACACATTGAGGTTTTAGCAGATACGTGTGTATGGGGGAAACAACACTCTACAGACATCTGTTCCGCTTCAGTGCTTGAAAGGAAAAATCCTCCCCTTTCAGCACTGAAGCACTTACTGCAAGTGTCAATTTGCTATCTTTTTAGTGAAGACCAAGAGTGAGAAACTGTTCACCACAGGCAGTTTATCCCTCAAACAAAGGCAAATTCAGGGCTGTCCAGGAATTTGAAATCTCTGGGTAGAAGGGATTTTTTATTTCTATTCTATTGGGTGAGGGATTTATCCCTGAGTTTTTAATTTTTGTTCTATTGAGCAAGGTGTATATACCTCAGAGGGAATAAACACATGTACAGGTCAGCTCAGAAGGGAGGAAGTTCCTGCACAGGTGACTTATTCACAGTTGTGGTGCTGGATCAGGTCTTGAGAAGGCTACACTGAGGTCTGCTCTTCTGCCACTTTTCACTATTGCCACAAGTAAGGGCTGAGATTGAGTGGGTGAGTCTTAACCCAGAAGATGAAATCTGATCTGAAATGCAGGAGCCCAGAGCTAGGTGAGCTTATTTGGGCTCTTCTTTTTATTTCTGAGACTGTCAGGCACAGGAAGGTGGTTACTGACTACTGGAACAGAAAAATGTGCTGTAGAACTGAGGTGCTTTCTTATCCTGACTTACTAAACGTCTGTCCCACTTCCTTTATCCGTGAAGATGTCTGTCATGCCTGTCCCATTTTCTGCCTTTCCAGGGTCATGAAAAATAGTGATTACCAAATAACTTCACCTCGTCCCTCTGCTAGCTTAACCATTCTGTTGATGGGTCACAAACTGGGTGATGACAGGCAAAATTTGTCATTAAAAATTCAGACTCCCTCTGCTCTCAGAGGTGCTGGCATGGTGGCGAAGCTCTCTTTGCACACACACAGCCTGCCTTCTGGCAAATTACATCTCCTCCTCCCTGCAGGATGATGCATCTTGACTGTACAGATGCTCTGTGTGGCTACACATGCCTTCACAGCGGGATCTATTAGCACCAACCAGCCCCCCTTGCAGGGATCTGAAAGCATGCCGCTTGTTGGCACAGGAATGAGCCTGCTATCCCCACAGGACATAAAGACAAAAATCCTGGCCAAAGAGGGAACCATGAGAACAGAGCTAAGGTTATGACTTTGTAAATGTTTATCTCCAGTCTGTATTTGATGTCTGGATACTAAGGTGACCAGTCCCTTACAGAAACCTAAGGCAGGTTAAACAACACAGAGACAATACAGTGGTTTTCTTGAGCTGCAGCACAGAGCATGTGCAGGGCATTCACCACTTGTCACCTTTGTGGTTGAGGATTTCATGCAGTGTTTCTTCCTAAGCCCTTCAGATTTGAGCTGTGAGTATGGTTGATACAGCTGTGCTTCTTTTTTATTTCTAAAAAAGAATGGCTTTCCCTTTGTACTGTTTGCATTTTGTCATGCTGTTTGGTTCACTCACCGTTTTCCTGGGTTTGGTAAAGCCGCTGTCTGTAAAAACAAGAATAGAAAAAAAAAGAAAATTATCAATGCCTTTTTCTTATATATGGGAAAGAGATTTTTTTGAAGGCAGAAGGGTGAGTCCATCAGGTTATGCACTTCAGTACTATTTCTGTCCTTGAAAATCTTTCGCTTACAGTGCTTAATTGGTCTGTACAAATCCATTGCCAAAGAGGTAATTGACCATTTTTAGAGAAGGATCAGTAACGAAAGCACTCCAGGCTATTGTTCTAAAAATAAAATAAAAAAAAAAAAAAGAGGGAATTATGGAAAGAATGTGTTTCAGGGCATCATCTAGCCTCTCCAGAAGCTATGCAAATTCACTTGGTGAAAGCAACAGCAGACACAATGAAATGAAGAACTGAGATCTCAAATGTGATATTATGCAGAAGGTAAAGAGTCTGTACTAGATAAGTAACAGCTCAATGTGTTATCAAGGGTGCACTTTGATTTTGATGAATGTTAAAAGAACCTTTAGCCTGGAAAATAAAGAGGATAATTTCTCTCTAGGCAACGGCGGCTTGTGAAAGTCATAAAATAAGAGCACTGGAGCTCTAATTTTATAGTGCTTTTTAAATGATTTTCAAATGGTCCAGCTGCTTTGTGCCACAATAACACAAGGCGGAGATATTTATGCCGGCAATAACAAGCATGCATCAGCCTGCCTGAGCAGCTCACGCAGGCAGCCTGCGCTAGGTGGAACACACGTGGAAAGAGGATACTTGCCAATGTGGATTGATCACAATTACACCGTGGTCAGAGAGATCCTGGGAAGCCGTTTTTTCCACCAGACAACTTGATTGTTTTTCTTGTCTGTGTCTTGCCTGCAAAGCACAGGATGTGCACAGCTGGCAACGCTGGTTCTATTTTGGCACTTGAGAACCTGCCAGCAGTGTGTGCCTCATAGGCCATGCCGTCCTTGGCAGACTTCTCTTTTCAGAAATAGGAGGGCAAATTCAGCTCTGGGTTGCCTCGCTGGTTTTAGGTGGGGGTTTCCACAAGGATTAGTTTGGCCCCAGCATTGGTGCTCTGATATTGCCCTGCATTATATTCTATGGAAATGCATACATGTGACAAAAGAACTCTGGGCAAATGCTGTGGAGTTCGGTTGAGATGCTGAATTGCCAGCAGCAACTTTCTCAGGTATTTTACCTCTGCACGGTTAGGACTTCAGTCTAAAAAAACAGTTTGTTTTCCAAGACTTGCTCTAAGATGCGAACTACCCCAGGGTGGTCTAGCTTAGCTTGCCAATTTGGCTAGTCATTTCAAAACTGTTTTTATCTTTACAGTGCCCTTCCCTTTGTGAGACATTGACAGAAGACAGGTTACTGGGAGAAACCTGTCTTCTAAGTCAGCAGAGTAAGGCTGAAAGAGCAGTTCATTTATGAAATATTCCTGTAAAATTAAAGAACTTGTGTCTTTCTGTGTTTGCTAGTGCTAGAGACACAGCAATGTTTCAGGAAAAAAGAATTTTGGTGGGAACTCCGAGCATGAAATAAAAAGGCTGATTTGTGGCTGAAAATTTTTTACATTTGCAGTAATTCATAGGTCCATGAAGCTAAGACAGAGCTAGGCAGAGAGCATTGCAGGAGGAAGATACCTCTGGGAAGTCCCCAGCCATTCAGCATCTGTGGTCACCAAGGTGAAAATCTCTGTCTCCCAACTGGATGACTTCTTGTACAGTTTGGACAATTTTGTCCCCTTTTCATTTGCTGATCCCAATGTAGCAGAACATATTTGCATCTTTTTATGTCCGGGAACATAATTAAGAGCTTTAATTTTAAACAGGGGCCTATTTTCTCTTGGAGTTGAGTTTTAAGAGTTGGAACGAGCAGAATGGACAACAAATTAGTATTGTATCCTAGAGAAGTGTCTAACACATTTGTTGCCTTCATTTAACCAAATGATCAAGGAATGACTGGAGTATACAAAATTCAGAAACTTTCTACACCCTAAACAGGAAAGATAGATTTGATGCCAAAGCCTTGGGTCATGTTCCTTACATCTTTATGTCATACTCAGATTGTCTTGCATTTCTCCTTGACAATTTGCTTTTTAATCGTGTAAGAGTTTAGTTTACATAGGTGTATACTGTATCTTAGTTCAATATGTAAATCCTGCAGCTTGATGAAATGGCTCGCTACCAAACAACTCTTTGGATAGCATTGCCTAGAGGAAAGTGACAGAGTATGATAAGGCCAGCCAGCAGAAAAGAAGCAGATCTGCTTTTCTAAGAATACAGCAAATAAAGATTTTTCCCTTCCAAACAGAAATTAATAGATGTAGTGCTGTTCCAGCTGCAAGGAATAGTGCCATGGTCACAGATTGCATTTCTTTTGCTTCACTCACATCTCATCTCATCTCCAGGAGATCCAATTTACGGCAGATGAGATAAAGTAGCCTCCAGGGTATTACATACATCCCTTTCATAAATCAAGAACCACTTTTTGTTACTAGAGACCTGAGTCCAGAAACAGAGGAAAACACATGGCATTAGGCATTGTAAATGACCAATTGGCATGTCTCTGCAATAGCTCTTTGCAGGTTTTAGCTGTTTCTCAAAAGAAAAGTAACTATTTTTTATTGTGTATTCTGATGAATCAATACAGAGAAACTAAAAAAGTCAGTGATTTCTGACTGAGAACTCAGAACTTTCTCCCCAGTCACTAAAATACAGCATCATTCCCTTTTATTATTGTTTTTTTTTTTTCCCCTACAGCTACAGAAGATACGCTCTGATGGCTTATCAGTAGACCATGGATGATCCTTGCCACTGATGTGAGTATGGTTTTGCTGGTCACTCCTAATCTTTCAGGATCCTGCTGTTCTCCCACCTGCCAATGGAGACAATGTCTGTAGGTGGATAATTAAGCTCACACAAGTGGTTGAGGGAGGTTTAGTTAATGTTGCTAAAGTAATTTGTGATTGCTTAATGGAAGTGCTGTGTAGGAGCAGTGGTTTACCACTAGGATAGGGCCTTGCCATTTGCCCTTGTGAATGCATTCAGAGATGATACAGAAATGTGCAACAAGGTAGAAGTCAATCGTGTCCTCTGCAGGAATTCCATAATAATGCATTTCCTGCCCATGGAAAATTTGGTCTCCTTTGATACTCCACACAAAAATGTGCTGCACTCAGTGCATGGGTGTCACCAAGCCTTTTTAGGTCTTCCTTGTTATGGGTTATGGAACTATGGAGAATCATGTATGAAAACTCATAACAAAAACATAGCTCAAGATATTTTGTTGCCTTGAAATGTATTCCTGTCTGTAGAGAGCAGTGCCTACTACACTTTGAGACAGTTTTCCCCCTTCAACATTTATAAGTGAGGTAGTAAAAGAATGGTAAAGGTGATGATTTCTGAATATACTCAAAACATATCTGGAAATGCAGAATTCCAAGTTATTTCACTTCTGCAAATAAATGAATTTAAGAAGTTTTACAGGCTCCAGTTGACTACAAAGGCATTGGGGATTGCTGGCCTAAACACCTTACGAAAAGGCACTTCAGGAGGTAGCTCAGGTCCTCCTATCATTGGATGTTGAAAGAATACACAAGGTTTTAGCCCAGCCTGTAACCATTTTGCCTCACTCTGTATGATGTTTCTTTGCTGAAATGATATGAGCCTTGTCAGTCTGGCTAAGCTCCAGTAAATAAGCCTGCCTGCTTAAGATCAGCGTGAGGTTTGATTTCTGCAGAATATTTTACATAATGTGCCCTCAGTCACTTATGTAGTATTTCAAAAAACATTTTACCTTTAAACCCAGAAAGTCTTGGCCTTGGCCTTGCATAAAAACAAAGGCTGATAGCCAGACAAATATTTAATAATCAGTTTGTTGACAACTTCAAAGTCCTCCAGGATGAAGGTCGTCATGAAAAGTCAGCCTTGCCCACTTGATTTCATGAGAGAAGTTTAACTTGTTTAAAGACAGTGATCATCAGATTCCTGATAAACACATAAGGAGAAATATTTCTTATAAAATACAGCATTAATTCTAGATTGATCTTTGATTTCCAAGTAGTTGCTCAGAAACTGCACACAACTGGTTCCACAGAAACAAGAAGTGACAATATATGTACGTATGATACTGCTTTGGATTACTTTAGCTCTGGCACAGGTCTTGATGCTGGCATGGGTTTGCTCAGTGATAGAAACATCCACTGTTTATTGACTTGACTGAGTACTGGGTTGGGCCCTAAATGTAAATATTTAATTATTAATTTAATACTCTATTCCCCATTTCTATCTCATGAAGATCACACAAAACCTTATTCTAAGGTGTTGTTCATATTTGTCTTATTGATGTTGGCAAAATAAAGAACATTCTGTCTGTAGCACTTGATTAAACTTTCAGTTTCACTGTTTGCAGTCTGTAGCTTGTATTTAAGCAGGTATTAGCAATCAGCTGTTGCATTAGCAAACAAACCTGTTTACATTTTTATTCCTGTTAGCTGAATGTTCTCGAAGTTCATCTTTTCCTTACTTCACATACATTCAGTGTTTTACATTTTATTCCCCCACAATTTTTTTCCCCTCAAGAGACAGAATGTGATTGAAATAAACATCCAAGAATAGTTTGGAGCAAATATACTCATGGCCATTAAAAAGAGGCCTTAAAACTGCACTTAGAAGACTAAAATTGAATGTTGGTGTTAAGACAACACAATTGCCATGATTTTTGTATTAAATCTTTGCTTTTACTACCAGCTGGGCTCAAATGTACAAATCCAAATGGTTCTAATAGGTAAAACTTTAATTTCCAAGTACAGTTACAAGGTTTAACTGGAAAAGCCAAGGTTGGTTTCCCACTCTCATTGCCAAGGCAGAAGTTCAGTGAAGTTCATGTTGTTGTGTTGGCTTCTGGCTCTCCACACCCAGGGCCCCTGTTGCTGGGCCCACCTGCAGGGTGTCACACTCCTCATTAGAAGCACAGTGAGATTGGCAAGCAGGTTGCAATTTGCAAAACCAAGTTCTGTAAATGCAAATTATTTCCCCATCACCTAGCTCATTTTTTTTGGCTTTGCTTTTTCATAGCTAAAAAAATGCCCACTTTTAGCTGTAATCAATGGGTAATTAGCCAAAGGATTGTTAGTTCCTCCTGCTTCTCTCATGTAGGAATTATTGTAATTTTAATTTCCAAGTAACAAGTTTGCAGCCTGCTGGTGGTGAAAAAAACTTGTTTTGGCATAACATCAGGCACTAGGCATGTTGAGTGCAGATGACTGCATGAGTGAAATATCTATCTATGCACCTTTTAAAAACAAACAGTGGAGTCTGTTGTCATTCAGAACATCCATATTGGTTTTTGTTAGAAATTTCAACTGCAAATCAAGTTATCATATAAACAACCAAAATCAGAATACTTTTTAATGTGAAAATTTCCATTCTAGTTAAACCAAAAAAGGTAAAACCAATCACTGTTCAATTTTAAGGCTACTCAGGATCATGAGTCTGTCTGTCTTGTGCTTTATATGGTAAATGCTGCAGCATTTATAAAATCTATATGTTGAACAATTATAAAATAATGCAAAGCAATAGTCTAATTCTCTTTTTAATTAATTTTCTGTTGAGTGGGTTCTTTAATGAATCATCCTTTTGATTTCTTCTAATGCTAATCTTAAGTCTATTTTAAGGCAATGAAGTTTACCAACGCTAACTAAATAAAGTTGAACAGCATATGTTAACGAGTACTGTATTTCCCAGCCCTTCAGAACAGCTCAGCCTCAAATAACACTTACATATTGCCTATGTAGAGATTAGGCCACTCTTCACCCACGTGATTTACTTCCACCTTGCAGCTCTGGCAGTTCCTGGGCAGAGGGAATGCCAGCCTCAGAGCATTCCCAGGCTGACAGGGTCTGACTGTCTTCAGGCGCTGACCCCTTCGGAGGCCACACGCAGATTTAGGCAGAGGAAGGCCTGCTGGAAGGCGCTGCTGCAGGACCCACAGCGCAGTTTTCTGCTGAAGCAGGCTCTTTGCTGCTGCTTGATGTTCCAAGCAGGTGGCTGACTCTAAATACAGCACGCGCCTTGACGCCTCCCTGGATTAGCTCAGCGCTACATCCCTCATGCAATGGGCAACAGCCAGAAAAATGAAAACTCTGCATTAACTGAATCTTAAGCAAAAAAATGCTATTCCCCTCCCCACATGAGCTATATTGCTGTTCCTGCCAGCATAGAGCCTTCCCTGGGAAAGAAATGTCGGTCAATGCAACTGAGACACAGTCCCAAATGCCTCATGTGACCCAGTTCTAATAATAAGCTACCAGGAAAGAGCATCTTAAGGGTGAGTTCAAAATAAAGATCATGGGAGCAACTGTCCTGAGCCTTAGCAGGGTTCATTGCACCCACTATCCTGTGCATCCTGACTGGATGTAAGTGGATGCCTATAGAAAATAAGAACACACAAGTATGAATTACACTGCTTTCTAACGCTCTTCCAGCTTCCATCTGGCTGCAGTTCATGAGCTTCCTAAACTAGATGGAGTTTCTAAGTATTTTGTAACCTGAATGGATTTCTGTCCCACAAAGCCTGGGGCAGGAAGGCCTGTGCACCTGTAGCTTCAGAGGAGATGGAAGGTAATCAGCTCCTGGTGAGGAAGGCCCACCAGGGCTGACAGTTCCTACAAGCTCCTAGGAGGGTATGCAGGCACTGCTGCATGAGCCTAGGTGCTTTGGCCAGCTTAGCAGGTACCCAGTTTACCTTTAGGTACTTAAACATCTTTCAAAATGGAATTCTCCCTCAGTCAGAAGTTAAATTTCAGTGCCTTTATTCTCCTGGGTTGTGTAGACTCTCTTGACAAATGTGCATTTTTCTGAATGATGTGCCACTGGCAAGGAAGTATTTTTCCTTTGTTTTGGTTCCTTAGTTTAACTTGCCAAACCAACACTCAAAATACAAGTAAGTTTTCATGCTGATAGTGGAAAGAAGTGAAGTGCTAATGTCATATCACAGTATGACTTGAATTTTGGGTAGTGTAAGTAATAGGTGAGGAGGTCCCTTTTCCTCTTGGTCATCTAACTTCTTAAAACAGAAAGCATTGTTTGCTGTGATGTGCTAACTCTTCTGCTTTTGCTTATGCTGACAGGAACCTTTTTTCCTGAACAAACCTGGATTCAAAGTTAATCTGTATATAAGGAAGGGAGCAATGCAGACAGATGGGAAATATAGGCAATGCTGACTCCACAGATTAAAAACACTTCTGCGATTTGCTAGTGCCCTTGAAAAGAGCATTAGTTCATTCTCTCCACTGAGGTAAGTCTTGCTTACAAGATCACTACCATGTCACTGGTGGCTTGAATGCCCTACTGACTCAGCTTTGCTCTGTACTCTTCTCTCCTCTACCCCTGCTGGAACAATAATCTCCTAGGATGAGCAGTATCTTCAAGAGCAGGTACTAATTTACAACAGGAGCGGCTTTCACAGCTGTGGCTTTGTAGGACAGATGTTCAGGGGTATGCAAAGCATTATCCTGATGGGGGGATTCCATTAATCTTGCTCAGGTGTCTAATTTTGCCCAGCCTAAAGCCACTAAGATGCATTATTTCACTCACATGTGAAGTTCAGATTTTTCAATGCCATGTCTTCAAAAGGTTTCCAGACTAAAACCTACTGTAGTGTGAATGAAGTATAAATTATAATGAAATATAAACCCATGTAAATCCCTATTAATTTTAATGGAGAACTTCAAAGCAAATCCAGCTCCTCCTCCACCACTCTGCTTCTTTGTGAGGTATAAAGATTGTCCCACTGCTGTTGGGTTTTAAATGTGATTCCCTATTTGATCTTTTTACATGACAATGTCTTATCTTTCTCTCATCAGTGAAGCTCTTTGGCAAGGTTTAGGAAAAGCTGAACAGTCAAATTGATGTCTGGAAGAATCTTAAATATGCTTATTTTGCAAAGCACTTGTATACAGTGAAATAGGGACAGATTTCTATATTCCCATAAATCCTAAGCAGAATCAGCATTCATGTCATAACATCTCTAAGAATTAAGCAGAATATGGGGTCTGGGAAGGAAGAGGTTCAACTCACAAATCATCACTATTTTAGTCTTCTAATAATTTTGCAAGTCTCTTCCAGCAGAGAAGAAATTATCAGAACTAATGCTTCAAATGCAAACAAACAAGCAGAAATGTATTTACTTTATCTCACAGAGAATCTTTATAAGGTCAACTAATCAATGAATCAAACCAGTAGCAAAGGGCAAAACCAAATTTGATTATCACTTCATGGTTCACCACAAGGTAACAAGCTAATTTGAGTCAGAGTGGTAGCATGAATTTCAAACGCAGTTGCTGTATTAAAAATCCCATCAGTTTAAGTACCGGTTAACTGGTGATAGGAAAAGTGACATCCTCAAAACAGCTTAAAACTAATTTGTATCAATTAAGCCAAGCCACTGATGTAAGCTAAGCTTCTACCTGTTATTAAACCATGGATGATTCAAAGCCACTGACACAGAACTGATTTGGGATAATTTGGAGTGAGGACGAACTGACGAGTTTAAGCTTACAAAATGCTTCAGAGACCTGACATTTTTTAATGTCCTCAATATACTACATGATATACATTATCTTGCTGAAAACGTATCTAGCAAGAAAAGCTTTGTGGTTTTGCTGACAGACTGCAGAGAGTTTCACAGACGTTTATTCTGCTGGTGTGGGTCTTCTGGCTGTCAAAGCTTTCTATAGCATTGTAATATTTAGCAGATCAGTGAAAGAGGAATGTTTCTGTAGGAGTCCCTGGGCTCTTAAGAAACTTCCCTTGCCACATAACCAGGCCTGAAACACAAAAAGCTTTTCTTATGAGAACATGCATATGAGAACTGTAACTAAACTGATGAAGATGACTATGTTACCCTCCCAAGTAAAGGCAACTCAAACATCCTTTACAGCTAGATGCAATTACTGAACTTTCTTCTGGCATTAGCACAAACCAGGAACAAACTCAGTCCATCTTAACCACTTCAGTGGATTCATCTGGTGGCACCACTGTAGGCACAGCAGCTCCACAGCACACAGTGTTTACAGTGCTGATGTTGGCTGTGCTGGTCTTGGAGGAACTGAGCTATCAAAATTAATCCATTTACAGTTCTGTTGACCTTTGATGCATATTTTTCTTAATTTTTGTAACAGGCACTGATCATAGGAAGTGGTATATGCACAATGACTATGAAGGCTGAAACTCAGTAAAGTGAATGTAAATAGGTTTGCCCAGTCAGCAGTCTTTCTTTCGCTGTAGCTGAACATCTAGATTTCGCAGGTGTTTCAGAAAGCCACGATTGGGTGAAATCCATCGATGCTCCTTCACTGTTTTGATGGCTTCAACTAATGGGAGGTGGTGATTTATCATGAGATATGCTAGGACCAGAGAAGCGGACCTGCTTACTCCAACCGCACAATGTACCAAAATTTTAGCTGGTAAAAAAAAAAAAAAAAAAAAACAAAACAACATGGAAGAGAAGCAGTACAGTGGACGAAGTTTAATTTAAAGGGAAGGCAAAGCCCTTCTGCCTTCTCCAGCTTAGAGTAACATTGTAAACATGATGTATTTTTTACCCTTCTGATGGATCACATGAACTGCTAACAACTCTAATTTGCCATTGTTACACTCACTTGTATAAGAAGTGCCATAAGATCCCCACCTGATGTCAGAAACACTGTCAAATCACAGAAAAAAACCCTGTTGAAGTAATGAAGTTGTTCTGTTGTGAGAAGGAGGAAAATCAGACCCATTGGTTTCAGAGGGCTTACTTAGGCGAAGAAGAATGCTAAAATTTGGCCTGAGTGGACGGCACTAACACAAGAAAAATGACTGGCCTAGTACCATTGCATAATAAGGCAATTTGATGCAACTGTAATTGTATTTTGAAGGCAAAAAAAATTTTTGTGATACAAGACAGGTCCATTAATGCCAGTTTACTCATGCTAAGAAATGATCTTTTATGTAAAACAGGGTAATTAGTATTTTATTGTAACACTGCCAAGAAACTCAGTTTCTTGTGCAATTCACTATAAATCTCCTTGGGTAAAGGTAATTCTTATCCTTGGGGACACAGCTCTGCAGGTCATGGTCAAACAAGAAGCTCAGCTGCAATATATGAGCCTCCTCATATGGTTGTTGATTGTAGAAATCAGGACTTTTGTCTCTTTATTCATTTGTTCTTATAAGTACAGTTGCTATAAAAGGGTCTCAAAAGAGGGTGTTAATTTTAAATGGATGGGTTTGATTCTCCCTTTTTGAATGAGCCTTTCCTCACAGATATTCTCCTCTCCTCCCCTCTCCGTCCCAGTCTCCCTCCTGCACTGTTCATCTCTTTTCTCACATAAGCTTTTTGGAACCTAGTTAGAGCTACATCCATGTACACAGCACTCCCTCCTCCTGCCACCCCCTGTGCAGGTAACCAGCAGCTAGCAGGACACCATGTAGTGACTTGTCCACCACTGAGCTTGTGGAGCTGATCTGTTATGAGAGGCTGCCAACTTGCATCAAAATATGACCAACAATAATTTCATACCTCCTGGTGTGTTCAAGGCTTTGTGGATAAATTGTGCTGCAGAGAAAAAGAACTGGCTTATATCAAAGCTTGGCAGGTCATGGGCTGGGACACCATAATAATGAATGGTCGCTCCATAATAGTCCTGGCCTCCGTGGCTGTAGGCTGTGCCATGGGCAGCATTTAAAACGTGGGTCACACCCATCTTCCACAAAACAAATCTGTTGTGAGCTGTTACTCTAAGGAAAAGACAAAGACAAATCAAATGGGTGCAGTGATATTCACAGATCAGGAGGAGCACTGTGAGACTGCATTTCCCAGGGTGGAGCGTAGCTTCTAAGGGTAGCTTAGTCATAATTTTATCTCGGAAATCATGCTGTCTGCAGTGTAAATGACAGCAATTAGCAAAACTATGAGCTGCCTAAAGCCGCACCCACGAGGCATACTAACAGACAGACGGCATGGCAGAGGTGTGTCCATAAAGCTGTACTTACAGGTCTCCTAGAAAGAGATTAGGCCATACTTCATCAACGTGGTTGCAAGAGGGCCGCCCGGTGTTCAGGAGCTGCTCGATTTCTTTAAGAGAGGGGACGTCCCCCGTGCATTCCGCAGCGCCTGCAGGTCCCTGGGTGTCCAGCACCTCCGCCCCAGACATGCTGGGAGCCAGGCAGAGACCCCGCTACCCCGGCTGCAGTCCCGGCGCTGGGACGCTGCCAGCCCCGGTCGGTCATGGGGACACTGGAGATGGGCTGGGACAGGTGCCGGGAGCCAGCCTGTGCCAGCAGCCAGCCTGTGCCAGCAGCCAGGCCTTCCCTGCGCTGCAGCCGCCCCCGGGCCCCCTCCCCAGCGCTGGCCCCTCGCCTCTGCAGCACCCGAACCGGCACAGCCAGTTCAGACAGATGCAGGGACCAAACTGGGCATTACTGGGTCCTCACTCGTTCCAGTCCGCTTCTCAGGGCTCGTCCCCAGAGCCGCACAACAGCCCTGGTAGTGGGCACATCAGCCACACGTGGCAGCAGTCCCCTGCCTGCAGGACACCCCCCAGCACATGGCTGTGACTGTGCTCAGTCACGTCCTCGACAGAGCATTGGTATTCATCACAAGCAATTGAAGGCCTGATAAAGGAAAAATAGAAACCTGTCCAGTGCAAGTAGAGTGGCAACTCTGTCCCATTAACAACTGTCTGATTTCGAGATGCTTAAAAACATTGCTGTGAAAGGGTCAGAAATGCATCAGTGGGTCCTACCAACATGGTCACCAGGAGGTTAAACACCAAGCAGATTATTATGTCTTGCTTATTACTGATAATCTACAGAAATTTATTACTTGAAGTTACTGTGTTTTCACCAAGTAAGATTATCTGAGTCTAACTGTACTTCAGATTTTTAATATTTTCTATTGCAGTCACTACTTTCATCACTGTGTTAATACAATACACCTGCCACGTATTGCATGGTACCTCCCTCTGTTGAAAAGAGAACAAAGACCGTGAGTATAATAGTTTTCAGGTGACACTTGTGAGTCATGGAGTTAGTTTATATAGGAAGGTCTTGGGAGCCACAGGTTAGAGACCCATCATATCAAACTGTAGTACTAGTGGGCCCTTTGAAGTACAATGGCGCTTGTGCTTCTGGTCTGCAGGATGTGTGACTCCTGGCAGGGGGCTGTAAAACTGTCAGTGATGGAGCTACAAAGCAGAACAAATGAAACACTGATGCTCTTTCTCTGTAAGCCAGGCAGTCCTCAAGAGAAGGTGACTCAAGGGAGAAGCTGGCTGCTGATAGTATCCCCTGTGGAAAAAAAGGGCAATGAATGAAAAGAATGGTCAGGTCTGAGCCATCTTTATTCTACATACATTTATATACTATTATTGAGAGAAGGCTTGCTTTAATTTATCAAGAGACATATCATGGAGAGCCATTTCAAACTGGGTAATAAAGTCTGGACTAATTAACTATGCTTAGGAGTATCAGGGTGAGAGATCACCATAATGCAATGCAATACTTTCCAGCATCAGAGGGCAAAAGTCACCAAGAAGAAGAGAAAAGAAAGTGACTTTGTATAGAATATCCCATGAAGCAGAAATTACTAGTATTCTGTGGATTTAGGGAAGAAACTGCTTAAGAGCATCCTGTATATAAAGAGACTTGTTTCTTCCCCCTGCCGTATGTGTTCTGACCTAAAAGATGAAATAAGGGAAACTACAAGCAACAGCGCTGCGGTGCTTATTTAGAGGGGGCAGTGAGACAGGCAGTCAGGCTCTGCTGTGAGGCAATCAGCTGGTCAGATCCAGCAGAGGAGAGGACTGGAGAAATGGTTGAAGTTATATTAAGGGCATGTACATATTGCTTGTAGTATGTTACCTTGTTTTTCTGTTTTGCTCTTCTTTTTTTCCTTTACTAAACTAGTGCTTTTTAAGCTGATTGATTTGTGCTCAAGAATGAGGAAAATTGAGCAGGTTAAGTTGTTCAATTTAGTTTACTTTTCTCAGGTTTCTGGGTGGAGACTTAAGGTGAGGCTTTACTATCAGGTTTTTTTAAATGTAAGCCCAGCCCATTTGTTGCCAGTCAAGTTCTGTCAAATAAGTGACATTCACATTTAAGTTTATGCCTTTTCTGCTGCAAAACTTTTACTGCCTCTACCCCAAACGCACTAAGAATTCAAAGTGCATTTGCAGCATGAGAGATGACAAACAGAAAAACGTCAGCTCCAGAAAAATGTTCTTCAAGTCCTGTGTGCCTTCAACATTTGTATGGCATGCAGTCATCTTCTTCAAAACACTGGCATTCCACATCTAACATCCTCTAAGCATTTAATAGTCTGCAAGCATGGCTTTGGTAAAGCTGCGTTACTGACCTTTTTTAGCCAGGAGTTGCCTCTGAAACAGACAGGAGGCAGAGATCTGGCTTTCAGATACATTTGCCTCTCAAATCTGTGCTTTTTTCCCGGCCCTTTTAAATCTACTAAGAATGGATGTAAAAAGCAACAAACTGATATGTGGCCACACAGAATAGAAGCAAATTTAGCTTTCTGTGCGGAAGACACCTTTTGAGATTCTAAGAATTTGGAGGTTCTCCTGGCTGTTGGGATGGTGGGCAGCTCTAAACCAAACATTTGTGTGTAATTATATATGAGTAGTAGCTGCTGTCTCAGTTGAAATTAATGCGTGATTAATTTCAGAACAAGCAACAGAAGGCATTCTTCTAATTGGACCATGCCTTGGTGATTACTTTGTAGGTAGTACTTGCTGGAATAATCTAAATCAAACATTCGCTGGCTAATAATATATTAGGTGGCAACAGTGTAAACTGCCATGGAGTGCTCTAGTAGCCTGCGGCATGGCATTATCGGGAAAACGCGCAGCAGTTGAGAACAGGAAATTCATGGTAGCTTTTCTATTTCTTCTATTGAAATTAGTGCCATCAGTTCTAACTGACACCTTTCCATCTCTCTAATGAAAACAGGGCCAAAATCAGGCTCCTTTCACATAATCCTGAAAGAAGAAAGCTTTTACAGGGAAAACGTTACAGAATGGAAGTTCAGCTAGCTAGGATTCTATTGATAGAGTATCTCCAGCTGCAAAATATCTTATTTCACTCGTCACCCTGTTTTCAGGATTTGATTTTTGGGATGGTAAACTATTGAAGAAGGATTGAACTATTTGAATTCTGGTACATTTTGGTCAATACTAAGTGAGACAGTTTTCTGGTGTTCCACAACACAAATGTATTTTTAACATGTGAAACAATTTTGTCTGATGATCACAAAGAGTTAATTCTTTTTTTTCCCCCCTTTTTTTTCCTCCTCTAATAAGCTCATTTTTTGTCTTGAAAAATGATTGTGATTCACTACTTTGATTATCCCTTAGGCATCCAATCTATTTCTCTTCCATTACAGAATTAGGAAATTTGAAGAAAAAACAGATGCTTGAAAGTTCACGTATGACTGACTTAAGTATTCTGCAAATGAAGTAGATTACAATGAAATTATAGGGCAGGACCTGATCTGTGCAAAAATGATATTACCAAACCAACACTCCCTCCAGCCCAGAAAACGATTTAGATCAATTAGCACTTCTAGTGAAAGACATTCCCCTTGCCATATTATATTCTTTGCTGGCTGAGATTTTTCATAAGCAATTCTTTCTCTGTTCAGATGAGGCCTTTCTTTCTTGTGTAGGGTCTTAAAATTTGAGATAGATTATTTCAAATAATTAAATGCTAACAGTATTCTTTAATGACAGTGTTTAAAAAAACCACAAAACATTACATTAATGCATCTCATTTTCCTTTGCTATGTAATATATTGTAACTTGAGCTAGTTGGAAATTTTCAATATAAATTTCCTTTCTTTTATTGTATTAAGTGTCAGCCTGAACATGAAATCAATCTAACTATGTGAATTGAATAAATTGTTTTCAATCTAAAGATGCATCAGTGTTATTACACAATTTAACGACTTTTTTATCTTGGCAATCCATAGCAGTTTTAAAAGGATCTGTAGCACAGAGTTTGTCATAAATTCTCAAACTGACATGTCAGCATTGGCACTGCCTGTCAAACTTACTTCAATGCCTTCATGTCACATGGCATGAAGTGACATAACTCAAAGTGAAGGAATAAGGTTTATCGGAAATTTCTGTTAAATAAAGTACAAAGTATTTGGATAATTCATCCTTTTAAAGAACTTCAAGTGTTAGCAAGTAGAAGTAGTTTTCAGCTTTGAAGTGTAGGAGCTAAGCAGCTATTATATATCTACTTTCATCTAAGAGTTAGAAGTTTTAAATTATGCTATTTATTACTTTTCTGTGCAAGCTATTTTGGTAATTTTCAAAATACTTGTTAGGTGATGAAACTAGACAGAACAGAAAAATGCCATTAGCAGTGATAACTGTGGATAGAAACTGACCATCAAGCATTTTTTCCACTGCTGAGGTTCACAAAATCACAGATTTGTTAGGGTTGGAAAGGACCTCCGGAAATCATCCAGTCCAACCCCCATGCCAAGGCAGGGTCACCCAGAGCCGGTTACACAGGAACATGTCCAGGTGGTTTTTGAATGTCTCCAGAGAGATGGACTCCAACACCTCTCTGGGCAGCTATTCCAGTGTTCTGCCACACTCAACGTAAAGAAGTTCTTCCTCATCTTGTGTTTTAGTTTATGACCATTACTCCTTTTCCTGTCACTGGGCAAATCACTGCTGCAAACCAGCCCAGCACCCTCTGTAGCCAGACACAGGGTGCTCTCCAGTGTGTATATGTCTGTCTGTCTTAGTCACTTTTACTCTGGATGCAACTTTTGGCCAGGGGTTCACTGCATGGAAATCAATTGCTGGAATCACATACCTTAGGGCCTGTAAACTTCAGATAGTCCTGGATTCCCATGCTTGTGTAAATATCTCATTTTCCAAGCTTGACTTCTGAAGTCTATAAACTGAATTTGGGAAGTAATTTTTAGTTGGGTTGCTGGTCTTGCTATAAACTCTGTAGGGAAACAGGGTAAGGAAACTTTTGCTTTCATTTTTGTTTCCTTCCTGGAATCTGGTGAGCTGGTAGATTCTTGTGCATGTTTAGAAGAAAAAAAAACACCAAACCACATCACAAAGCCATAGCACTGTGAACAAAGCAGCAGTTTCCTGGCACCTCCCATGAGAAGGCTAAGAATGAGAACCTGAAAGGTGAGTTTAGCTTCAGGACTGTGCTTCAATCACTGTCATGGTGACCTATTCCATGATGAGACAGCCCTGCAGCCTGCTGCAATTACTTTTGCAGCAATTTTTAAATTTTCAGTTTGTGCTTATTTTTACATTTTTAGCTCATACGAGTTGTTCAGATACAAGCAAAGGCTGCAATGTATTGTAAATTGTACCAGCTTAGGACCTGGAAGTGTACAAAAAGTTGTGCTTAACTGGAAGATGGTAGAGAAAATTTCACATCAAAAAGAGAAAGAAGGGGAACATTTTGAGGGCTGCAATCACACTTGATTCCTACATTGTTTGCAGAGGCTGCTAAACTGGCAACAAAAGTGGAACATTCCCTCCAATTTCAGCAAGTTATTTTGGGAAACCACATCATTTAAAAACATAAAAGTGGGACAGAACAGACTGCCTAGAGATATGCACCTTACAACCAATATCAGGCCATGTGGAAACAAGCAGAAGTTCTCACAGCTTGTTTCTTATCTGCATATCCAGGATACAGCCCATTACAGCTGAGATTGTACAACAGTGGATGTTTGCATTAGATTGCTTGATGACGACAACTTGATGCAGTTTTGAAGCACTTCGAAATGCAAAATTTCCTTGTTTCACTGCAGCAGCATATAAGCATTGCGAAAGATCCTTTTTTGTTTTCATTTAGAATACAGATCACAAGGCCACATTCTCTGAAAAGGCTAATGTCATTAACTTAATGGAGCTACGCTGGCACCTGCTTTTGACTTCTACTGAAGCTACAACTTAGACTTGTCTTGGACCTCATTACATCATCAACAAAGTGAATTTCAGTGTTCTGAAAACTGCTGCAAAGGGCTGGTTGCTACCACAGTCAGTTGATATGCAACATAAATTTATTTTTGGACCATTTTTTTCCTAATTTGTCTGTCTCCTTCTGTCCTCTCCATTTGTATTATTTATAGGTTATGGAACTCCTGAAGTTACAATGCCTTGCTGGAGCTCTAAGTCATCTGTGCTGTTCACATCTCTGCTGTGGATCACTGTGAATAAATGAGTCAGTGAGTGAGTGTTGTCAGCCAGCTGCAGTTTTGTTTTTCCTATGGGCATCAGAAAAGAATAATGCTGCAACTGAACAGTTTTTCAGTGATTGATAGGAGGATTGACAGGACGAGGCTCCTGTAAATTTTCTCTGCTAGTTTGTCCTCACACATGCCTTTAGATGAAGGATGGGGATATTTTTCATTACCACACTGGTAGCTTTTTAAATTATGTCAGGATCACTCACTTTTGAGAGTTTTTACTCTCAAAAAAAAAAAAAAAAATCCTATTTAGTGTCTTTCTCACATCCAGGCTGTACGAAGTTCCCAGCGATGGACAGAAAGATCATATGGGAAAAAAATATGCTATGGTTTCTTCCAGGAGAACAACTCCCTTAGCCTGGTCTAAGCCTGCGCAAGACACCCTTGCATCTCCCTTCAGCTGGTCTCTGTGGGGATGATGGATTACTTATTCACTTGATTTACGAGGTCTAAACAGCACGCTGCCGACCCTGTACATTCCTCCATCCTCCCGCACCGCTCCGGGTCTCTCCCGGAAAGGCCGCAGGGGCCCCGTCCCGCCCCTTCCGCCGCCGCTGCCGCCGCCCGGCGCCGCTTCCGGACGGTGATGGGGGGTGGCGGTCGCCGTCGCCGCCGCCGCCGGGGACAGCGCGGGCGCGGAGGAGCCGCCGCGCCGGGTGCGGGCGCCGCGGCCCCGGCACTGAGCGGCAGGTGAGGCGGGGCAGCGGCGGGGGCTGTGCCTGCGGGGCCGGGGCCGCCCCGCGGTGGGAGCCCGGCGGGGCCGCGGGTGCTGCCCCCGCTGCGGCGTGTGCGCCTCCCGGGCTGCGGGAGGGGAGGGCTGCACCGCTGCAGGGGCGGTGCTGGAGGAGATCGGCTTCGCCTACCGCGGGAGGGGGACCAGCCTCCTGTGCCGTCTGCCCGCACTAAAATCCGCTCGGCCGTGATTGCGCGCCGGTGCCGGGCACATCGCCGCGGTCTGACCGCCCGCCGGGCCCTCCGGGCCGGCCCGTGAGGGACCAGCCTGCGGCTGGGGGCATGTCCTGCGGTGCTCGGGGTGAAGTGTTCAGTGCTTGGCCCCCTCGATTTCCGTCTGAACTTTGTAAGCCTCAGTAGGAGACGGAGTGTGAGGGTGATCAGGGACCCGGGGGTGCCGAGGGGCGCCGGGGCACAGCTCGGGGAGGCCTGGCTGTGCGGCCCCTGTGCGCTTCGTTTGGGGGTCTGGCGAACCCTGTGGGCTCTGATTCCCGTGTCAGCCTGCGCAGCAAACAGATCGTTCCTGGAAATGATGCTTTGTGTCAGTCGTACAGTCAGATAACCAAACAGTTGGACCGGGTTCAAAACAGATACTCAGCGGTCTTACTATTTTTTTTTCTGTAAAATTGGTGGGGTTTCTGAGGGCGAAGTGTTTAGTACTGAGTAAAAATGCTTTTAAGCGTGGAAAAGTACTGTTACTGGTTTGCATGTGTGCTGTTGGAGTTTCAGGATTAAATGGAGGGGTCTGCCTTTGGGGACAGGTTTTGTGAGAGTTTGAGGCTTGAGCGTACTCAGAAATACCCACTCAGTCTCTTAAATCTATATTGCTAACGTATTAGGTGGCCTCAGACCAGTCACTTAGTCATTGCTGATTGCTATTAAAAAAAAAAAAACAAACAAGAACTTCAAAAGGGTAGATTTTTTCAGCTCAGTAAGTTAATGGAAGAAGTGGCGAATGACAAGTAGTTTTAATGTTCAGATGTTTATCGGTTTTTAAGAAGTCTCATGGCTTTGTATTTGAGGCTTCAGTTTGCAAAATTAATTTTATGAGAACGCAACACGCATTCTGCGTTGTAAGATGACTTGATGGAAGATTCCACTTGGCCAAGTCTACTCTGTGGCCACAGAGGTCCCTCGTGCAGCTGGACACGGAGCCTGTGCCGCCTCCGCAGAGCAGCTGATCATGCTGTGCTCTGGAGTGGCAAGAGCTGACGACAGTTTCTGGCATTTAAGTGCCCCTCGTGTTTGATAGGGGGTGCCTCTTGCTGGATATCAGAGGTAAGGAAATTCCCGTGGTCTTGTTCTTCCTTTTGCTTTCTGTGACACAGAGAAAAGGTAGAATTAACCCGCACGATTAGCATGAGGTGATTTTTATACTAAGTGGAAGGAATTTCTTTGGGAAGTTTTATAAACTTATGTTGTGTTGGTGCTGCTTAGATGTGAAGGAAATGTTTTGTAGATTAGTTAAGTGCAAGAATTCTAAATTACCTGGTTTGATGTTCTATAAAATCTTTTTAATAACTGGTTGGGGTGTTATTTTGGTAGAATACAATTAAAAACACAGCTTGGCCTAGGATTTGCAATCTTTCTGGGTCTATGCTATCACTTTTCTTTGTACAGAGCTCAGTTTTGCAGCCTGCTATGCTGGTTGAGATCCAGTAACAATATTAGTTTATGTATGTTTGTTTGATAATTGCATACCTTTTAAAAGCTTTTTATTTCTTATTTATTTTAATGCATCTAAAATGAGGAAGGCTACTAGATTTTCACTAGACTAGAAAGATGAGGGGGTCAGTAATTGTGGAGAGTAAGATCAAACAGCTTCACTTCAGATATTGTTCTGGTATTCATTTGGATGGAGAAATTGTTCATGTCTCCCCCCATCTCAATTCTGAGATGAGGGTGTGGGATGAAAAGGGGGAAAACAAACCTGGGGTGTGTTACTACTAAGTTGTGTAGGGATAAAGAGCAGCCAACATTCTGTTACAAGATGGATATTCTATTTCTTGAAGCTGGAGGCAAAGTACTTGACACCTGATATTTAACATGTGAAATGTTCAAGAGCTTGTACAAATATTAATGAAATACTGTGAATTACATGCTATGATAAGTGGTGGAGTACTTGATCAGTTGTTTAAAAATCACTTGTGTGTGCCTTGAATTATGTCAGTAGGATAAAAAATGTTTTGTTAGCTGGTTAGTAGATTAGGAGTTGAGCTGCTCTTAGTGTTCACTTGAGTGTAATACAACCTGTATGGCTTAATGAAGTGTAAAAATAAGGGAGCAGTATGCACGCTGTTCAGTTTGCTGCAATATCTAACTGCGCTTAGTGGTTCTCAAGACAAATAGTTTGCCTTTCAGGACTTTCTGTAGTAGCTGCTGTCAGTCTTGCATGGAGGTGTCCCAAGAGAAAGACTGCTAAGCATCTATAGCTAATATTTGATCCACATGTTACACTCCCAACAAATAATTCTCGAAAAGCTCATCTTCCTCAATGGCTTAAAACCCAAGACTAAACTAGTGTTACTTTAAGAGATTTCTTATCTTGCATTCATTTTCAATTAGTGACTTTGAGTACAGTTAAGCTACTGCTGATAATCTCACTTATGATAGCAAAGGTCTTAGTGCGATGCTTAGTGCTAGGCTGCAGGAATATTTCTGCATTTGAAATCATTGAATTCTTGCTTCATGAGACTACCCAATTTTTCTGTCTCATTGTGCTGTGTTGGATCGATTTTATATATAGTATGGTAACCATTGTATTTAAAAACCCTTGAAAAATTGTGTATTGTTTTTGCAAGTGTTGTTTTTATCCTTTTTTTTATAAGATACCATACTATATCTGGTCGCATTTAGAAGGTAATGATTAAGTCATTGTATACTATATGGCAGTGAAATCTTTGGTGCTATTTGCTTTAAATAAGCATTGAAGAATTCAGAGTTTCCAGGAAGAACAGGTGACAGGCTTCTGATGTAAGTCAGCAGAGTAGCCGAGACTTTTGCTGCATAACAAGGCAGTGCTGTGTGTTCTTTTTCCAGCAGAGCATTACTAAGTTGGTATGTGACAGTAGCCTTACTATTGCAGGCTGGCTCAGCACATGTTTTTGTGTATAGCTTTTTTGTGCTGGGGAACAAGGCCTCAAACATGGGTCTTGCCCACATTGCAAAACAGCAGCTTTGGCACAGAAGAACTTTTCCCCTGAGGTGTGAGATGTGCTCTTGGACCAGCAGACCCAGCAAAAGAGAGGCTGAGTTGGAAAAGAGATGTAAGTGAAATCACTTGAGGTCTGATATTCTTCATCATCCTTCCTAAAATTCCTCTCATGTATGGTAGGAATTGAACCTAGGGGGAAAAAAAATCAAGAGGCATGTCAGCAAGGCTCTCCTGAGTATATGAGGGCAGGTGGTGGAACAGTAAATGGTACTGGTAGAGTTCTGCATGTGTGTCTGGAATAAACAGAACCAATCAGCTTTCTGCTAACTGCTGTGGACATAACTAGGATCATGTTTAACTGCTCAGCTATGATTCTGGTGTAATCAAATTTTGTTTCCGTAACAAGTTTGCAGCCTATGTTAGTGTGATATTAATGCTATTTTTCCTTGGCTAGAGTAGTGATAAGCAGATTCAACTTTCCACATTTTTACCTCAGTATATTGTCTCAAAGTCTGTAAGCTAGGAAAGTTAGGGACTTAACGGTGGACTGGCAATAAATCAGTAAAGGGAAACATGATAAAATCATGGAAAATCATTTTAAGAGAGGCTAATTTTCCATATTTAAATATACACCTATACTTTGTATACTCAGCCTCTCAGAGGCATCTCATTTCTTAAAATGCCCTAACCAAATTGTAGGACTGTTCAGAACTCATAAAGTACCATTTTTCTTTTCAAAAAGTTAATCCTTATACACATGCGCTTCATATTGAGCTGTGTTCATGCTCTTATTTGAAAGGTTGGGGGAGGAAAATGGGACACACGTTACGTACTGTTGAGGAGCTTCCAAGTGTAAGTCACAGTACCAGGAAAGTAATCAAGTAGCAGGATACAGACATTGCTGATGGCAGGTGAAAAAGTATATTTTGCCCTCTGACACTTAAGTCTGTGCTTGCTTTGTGTTACTCATGCATGTTACTCATCAATAAATACTGTTATCCTATATTTGGCTTCAGCAATAAAACCAGTAATGGGGAAGGCAAGGTAGTTACCAGTGCTTTTTTCTTTCAGAAGACAGGTACGTTATCCAGGGGACTTAGTCTGGTGTGTGTTGTAAATGTTATGTTGCATTGTTCAGCTTCAAAAATGAACTGGAGCAATTGGACACAGCGATCTGTATTGTATTCCAGGTGCTAAGATTGAAGTGTAAGAAGCACTTCCCCTAATAAAGTATGGAAGTGGCACTAATTGAGTAGTCTGAAGGGGAAGTCTGTTTCAGTATTCTAAGAAATGACCTTGTCATCAAAACTGAACTTTACTGTTGCTGTTGAGATGAAATTAGTTATGAGCTGTGTGTTTAAATTTGTATTTTGTGTTGATTTCTTTATCTGCTCCAGCTGGTTAAAGGTCTTGTCATAGACAGGGTTTAAAAGCAGGAGCTGGTCCTGTCAGCTGCATCTTGAGGTTAATGTAGACTTTCTCCCAGGTCCAGCCCATAGTGACCTTTGATGGGTATGCTCATTGCACATTTGGATGGGTTTTATTCTGGCAGTGCCACATGAAGAAAGACAAGGCTGTTGTTAGCCTAGTTGACTTGTGACAAATGAACAGAATTCTTAGGTTAGGGAGAGTTTCCTGCTTTTGTCCTGAGAAGTTGCTGTGGTTAGAAGACAAATCAGTAAGTTGAGTGTATTTGTAGTGAGTCTACATTCACTGCATTTAGAAAACTTGTGATGATTACCCTTATAAAAACCATTGTGATTAACAACTTCTTTTTAAGTATTTCATCTCTGTTTCTGAGTAAGGAAAGTTGGAAGTTCAGATAAGCAACTCAAGTTTTTTCTTTTTACTGGATGTTTTGGATTTAGTATAAGAATAATGTTGATAACACACTGATGTTTTAGTTGTGAAGTGGTGCTGACCTTAAGTTGAGGAATTTTTGGTTTCCCCTGCTCTGCCAGGTAAGCAATTGTAGTGTGCATCACTTGTCTTTCTTGTGTGTTGTCTCTCTTTATTATTTTAATCGTTCATTATATTTTATTTGATTATTAAACTGTTTGTGGGCAAATGGCTCCATGGCACCTAGCTGCCACCCGGGGTTAAACAGCAACCCTGAAGTAAGATAAAAATATGTAATACAAAAAAGGTCAGTTAACAGATTAGTAATTGCAAATTAAATGTAATAATTTCTTTTATTACTAGTTATGTGAGCAAAGTAGTTGTTACAGTTCTTTTGAGCCAGACTTTCAAAAATAGTAAGATAACATAAAAATGAGAACATATTTTTTTATATGGAGAAGGAAGACTATAGAATATCCAGATATTCTGGTAGTTTTTTAATGGATTTTTGGCAACTATTTAAATCAAGATATTAAAGCTTATATATGTATTGACGTATATGGAGTTTTGAGAAATTTAAGCTATGAATCAAGTACATGTTGTTAATATACAGTCAACTCCTGAGAGAATATCTTGAGAAGTACCACACCCTTAATTATTTTAGAAGGGCAAGTTTGATTTGTGTGCTCATTTTTCTTCTAAATTATTACTTTTGCACTGCTGGGAAATTCCACTGAACAAATTGAATCTTCTCTGATACAGTATAAAATAGTTTGTGGTTCTGTTAGATGAAAGCCAGAAGAAAAAGTTGCATCCAATAATTATATTAAGAGCAAAATAGGTACTACACCTCCTTAAAAAGAGAAGTGAGAAGAAAAGAGCTTCTGTTTTTGAAAGAGCTGTGCCCCTGATAAAGATATAGAGCTGTGCTGAATATTCATTATGGGTTTGAGTACCAGTTTACTATATACAGAAGCTAAATAATAGATTAAATACACTGTTTCTTTGCTTTCATTCTGAAAGCCTTGAATGATGCATGTGACACTAGTGTATTGTACTCTCTTGTATTTTCTGAGATTTGGTTGGCATGATTGAAGCATTCTAGTTAATTAGGCTGGTTTTTTGAGTACAAAAGAGCTGTGAAATTGTAGCTGTTTCTTAGATGGTAGCTGTGCATGAGCCACCAAATATAAATTATGCACAAATCCATTCTGTACTGCTGTGGGTCTTAAATATTTTATAAACTTTTCAGTACTTTTACTTCACTGGTAGCCTTTCAAAGTTTTGTCATGTATTCCACGTAATGTCCTGTAGTTAACTTTTTTCTGGTTGTTGTTCTGGCGACTTGTCACCACCATGTGACTAAAATGTTGCTGAGCTGTCTCTCCTTCCTTCAAGCATTATTCTGTAGTCAGCAACACAATTACTGAGAAATCTGTATGAAAAGAATATATCTCTTCTGCTTTTGGTATGTTACTATGTTGTCTACTAGCACATCACCTTTAAAGATGCTTTAAAATCGAAGCAAATGCTTCATTTCTAGTAATTTTATTTTTGAAAGCTGAATATTTTAAAGGATTCACAATACAATAAACATCTAAATTACTTAGATCAAACAAAGATAGTTGTATGTTGATGGTACAACCATCGTATTTCTAAGATACATCAGGTCAATATTATTGTAGATATCTAGGTTTACTTCAAAGCGAATGGAGGGAAAATGTTGTGCTACCAAAGCATCAGTATATATTTTAAAACAGTGGAATATATTGGACCAGTAATGTGTTATTTCAGCTATAATTCAATTTTGCATGGTTAGTAGCTATACTTTCTTGCATAGTTGATGAACTGTAAACAGATGAAAAGACTAATGATTGATCTGGTATTCAAACATAGTAGTATTTGGTTTTCATTGCCTATTGTAATTTATAATTTTGTTACAAATAAATAAATAAATCAGAGATGGTTAAAGAGTACTAGATATGTATAGGAAATATTCTACTAAGCTTTAAATTTCTATATAGGAGCAAGTGAGATAATCCTAATTTAGTTTTGCTTGCATAAAAAAATTCAAAGCATTTTTGTATTACCTAAGAAATTGTGGGTTTTAGCTGTCTCTTATACAAAAAGTCTTGGGCTAATTAAGCATCTAAAATTGCACAAAAGACACTGGCATTTCAGTAATCTTTGATAAACATTCTGGTCTTGTCTCCTTCTCGGGTATCAGCAGGTCAGTTTGATTGGTGGATAAAGAAGGACCATGGCAGGCAATAACCAACTTTGCATTCGACGTTGGACTACCAAGAACGTGGCCAAGTGGCTGAAGGAAGAAGGCTTCTGTGAATATGTGGATGTTTTGTGCAATAGACATAGGCTAGATGGAATCACACTGCTGACACTTACTGAGTATGATTTGCGATCCCCTCCGCTGGAAATCAAAGTCCTGGGGGATATCAAGAGACTGATGCTGTCCATACGCAAACTGCAGAAGCAACATCTTGATGTCCTAGAAGAGCTGGGTTACAACAGTGACAGTCACCTTGGCACAGTGTGCCCAGCTGGTTCACTGCAGGGTACAGACTGGTTTTGTAATGGTGAAGTACCTCGGGACTATGACGGACTAATGACTGACCTGAATGGTGATCAATATCAGTATGCAAACGGAAAGAACAAACATGCCACACGGAGACTGGACCCCGAGTACTGGAAGACAGTTTTAAGTTGTGTGTATGTTTTCATAGTGTTTGGCTTTACATCATTCGTTATGGTTATAGTGCATGAGCGAGTACCTGACATGCAAACATATCCACCTCTACCAGACATATTTCTAGATAGGTAAGAAATTTTCTTTTAAAACAAAATAGTAATAATGGTTAAAATATAGGCTGTCTTTTCTCTGTTTTCAAAGTTCCGTTTGCTCTAGAAGGCGCCTCTGCAAAATACTAATTAGAGTGTAGTAAACCATTCTGGTAAGATTGAAATGCACCTCAGTTGGATGCAGAGATTTAGTCTTAGGAGAAAATAAATTGAGCTGTTATTCTACCAAGTTTGTATTTAATTTAAATCTTTAGCTCACCACAACACAGGAATTAGTTCATCCATCCTCACTTTCTAGTAAAAAGCATGATGGTCAGCTGGCATAGATAGGTAGCCATATGCATTTTCTGAAATCCAGTTGTTGCTATGAAGCTTTACATGTCTTGATATAGACAAACTTCTGATGAAGGAGTATTTTCTTACACAGTGCCTGCTCAGTTTTTTAAAGAAAATATTCTACTCCAGGAAATAGAGACACAATAGCAAAGGTCAAATTCTAGTCATTGTCCACAGATTATTGAATTAAAGGATAAATGCTCCCTTTGAGGAAGTGCACTTGCAGCACAGAGAACTTAACTGCCTAGAGAGTTTTAAAAGGCAAGCTAAACTGTTTAAAAGTTCAGTCTTTGTGATCTTCTTATTCCTGCCAGTAATTTCCATTTTCATTAATGGCTTTCAAGAAGTCAGTAGGAGTCTAATCTTTTGACTAAGTGTGCAGAATCCCCCCTAAATTTATATTAACTCAGCAAGGATGTACCACATCCAGCAGAGTCAAAGAGAGAAGAGAGAACAGGAGCTATTTTGTTCCCAGGGTGCTACCGTGGTATTCAGTGGGCAGGAGGATAGGGAGGTCAGAAAGCAGCAGCTCACAAAACAATGAGAGGGGATTACTACAGAGCTCATATTTGAGCAGCTCTTTGCTACTCCTTTGTATCACGGGGAGCACAAAACTACAAGCAGCAGCCTGTCTGAAATCTGTTGATCTGTATTTTGGTGATTGCAGGATAGAAATTTTTACTGGTGTCATGTGTGTGCAAGAAAGTTTTTTAAATTGTTTTCAAAATTTCATTGATAATCACTACATGCAGACCTTCTAGCCTTCCTTGTCAAAAGATTTATTTGCCCTGACACTTTTCTGTGCAGTTTTGCTTCATTACAAGTATTTAGGATTTTAGGCTTTGCAGCATTTCATGAATTGTGTTGACATGGCATTCTTACAAGCATAAGCAGCCTAATTGACATGATGCAAGTTTGTGTCAGAATGAAAAAGGTTGTTGGGAAACAATGGAACACATTCTGTCAGTAAATCACATATGTAAATTAGGAGAGCATAGTAGAGATCTTCTCTGACAGTGAATTCTGTGTAAATGTCTGCGGGAAATACATTATTAGGGAGGAGATAATGTAATTAAAAATATTTCAAATTCTATTTCCTTCAGTCTAACAAAAGAATTTTTGGCTGTAGTTTATACTATTGTCAGATGAATGCAAATTAGTTTTGAGGATAGAACTTTATATGCCCTTATTTTCAATACTGAGACTAGGGAAAAAATTAGGCCTTTGTATTAACTTTCTTGCTTTGTCCATTCTTTTTTTTTTTTTTTTTCAGTGTCCCTAGGATACCATGGGCTTTTGCTATGACTGAAGTATGTGGAGTAATTCTTTGCTACATTTGGCTGTTGGTTCTTCTGCTTCACAAACACAGGTAGAGTATATAAAATCCAAATTAACCGGTACTTTAATTCAGAGGAAGAACCGTAACAAGAATTTACAATGATTGTTTGAGAGTATCCATTCAGTATAAAATCTTGTCAGCTCCTAGTATGTCCCTGTTAAAATGGATTAGGGAGGATTGAATCAAGAATGATGACTTGTGAATCTTTCAAAGGAGTAATCTGAATTTGCTTTTCTACCATACCTATAAGTAATTTCCTTCAGAAGATATATATTTTTCTTTTTTCAGAGAGTTGTCAGTCTATACTCTCCTACTGTAATAGTTTTATCTATAAGAAAATCCTAAAAGAATGAATTTCCACAGTTTGCTTTCACTGAGGGTAGAAAACACTTTTGTGCGCACGCATATTTTAAGTTAAATTTTTACTGGTTTATTGATTTTTATCAATTTGCCAACAAAAGGTATGAGTGCCAAAGCTTTTGGTACTTTTTGTTAAGTAAGCTTGCTATAGTGACTCACTCTGTCATGTGTAACCATATCTTGACAATACTACTTAATTTTAAAAAAATGTTGTAAAACGTGCAGCAGGGATGAAGAGACTTCACAGGATTAAGCTAGGGTGAGGTGAAATGTTTTTATCATAACTTTCCTGGTTCCAGTTCTTGTGTACTTTTCCCAGATCTATACTCCTGCGCAGGATGTGCAGCCTCATGGGGACAGTGTTTTTACTACGTTGCATTACAATGTTTGTTACCTCACTCTCAGTGCCAGGCCAGCACTTGCAGTGTACTGGAAAGGTAAAAACTTAATCATATCTGTAAGATTTTTTTTTTTTTTAAAGAAAACACAATTTAGAGCATTTTAAGATTGTTGTGACTATAGTGTTAGATGAATGTTTTTTAAGAACAACACGTTTCTCTCCTGTTTCCTTCCATGCTTCTGTATTAATTACCATATGCAGGCAAGCATCCTTAGGGGTCTTAGATGCACTTGCGACTTCAGAGAGGATACAGTTACTTGGGGAAGGGCGTTCAGAATATTTCACAGTGTAAACCAGAGAAAATACACCAAGGCGTGCACTTAAGATACTGACTTCATGAAGAAAGGCTGAAAGGGTAGTAATCACTTCTTTGTCTTGTTGAATGGATAGTTTTGAAAAAGACCCCAAGAAATTATTATTATTTTATCCCTTCTCATAAGGGATATTCCATAGAACATGGGATTTAAGGTTTCATCCTAACTTTTAGTTAGGAGAGGTTTGAGCTGAACAAATTGAAAGCTTGACAATAGGGAAGCCGAATACATTCAAAAAAAGTTGGCAGACTCTGTAGGTAGATCACTTGCAACAAAGTACTTGCTCCAAATTCCAGTATTCATCAGAGGTATGATGAATACAATTATTAATTGTAGTTACTAATGTGACTCACTGCCACAGCACATCCAAAGATGTGCTAACCTGCATTTTAATAAAAGGCACAACGTGATAAATGGTATTAAACATACATAGTGCAATACAAGTAACTTTAAGGTCATACTGTTTGGGAAGTGGGATTGGAACTTAGTAAAGGTTAATGTCACTGTTTTTCAGTTGTATGGCAATGTTTGGGCAAAACTCCAGCGGGCATTTGCAATATGGAGTGGCTTTGGAATGACTCTGACTGGAGTACACACCTGTGGAGACTACATGTTCAGTGGGCACACTGTTGTCCTGACCATGCTCAACTTCTTTGTCACAGAATGTAAGTACAGAGTGTCAATACTCAAATGTCCTTAAGTATTAAGAATACATACTGCTTGCTGTCAGCCAGGGGTGTGAGAGTGTAAATATTTAAATGTCCTTAAGTAAGCTCCTTGACTTCCTCAGAAATTTCAGAGTGTAACATTTAAGCAAACAAATACAAATTCAGATTCCTGTGCTGTTTCTCGGGTTTGTGACAGTGAACTTGCAGACAGGAAAGGAACACCATCACCTGGATTAATGAGGGCATGAATAGGGCACTTGAATTAATGTGTGAGCCAAGAAATTACAAAGGCTTTCTGGCTTGCTACTGGGAAAGTACTGGGGAAGATACAACTGTCTGTTGTCATACACTTCCCTGGGTATCCACCACTGACCTCTGTCAGCCAAAATACCTGTCTAGGGGGCCATGTGTAGTATCATCTGTAAAGTCCAAATACCAAGCTTTAAAATGTGTGAGAATATGTGAAACAGTGGTACTCTCCTGTAAATAAGTGTGACTTGATACATAATATAGCAAGAAAAGATAATTAGTTTGAGTTCACCTATGATGGATTGATTGCAACAACAGTAATGTAAGTTTCATTACATTTTCCCCCTTATAATGTAGAAAATGGCTGATTTTCATTAAAACAAGTTGGTTGAACAAAGGATCCTAAGCCATTTTAGGATGCTGTATTAATCCAGAAGTGCATTTGTAAATGAAGTGATAGACATATATAATTTGTGTGGTGGTTTTGGTTGGATTTACAGGATCTCTATACAGTATTTCCAAATAAAGACAGTAATTTCATGACATTTTTAGATGAAACATCTTTATAAACACATCAAATGTCCAGGTCTGGATTTTGTAGTGACCCGGATTTTTGAGACATTCAAAGTTAATAATTTTCTGTTTTCTCCTAGATACACCAAGGAGCTGGAACTTCTTGCACACCTTATCCTGGGTCCTGAATCTCTTTGGAATCTTCTTCATTTTGGCTGCACATGAACATTATTCTATAGACGTCTTCATTGCCTTTTACATCACTACAAGACTCTTTTTGTATTACCATACATTGGCTAATACTAGAGCATATCAACAGAGCAGGAGAGCAAGGATCTGGTTTCCAATGTTTTCTTTTTTTGAATGCAATGTTAATGGTACTGTTCCAAATGAGTATTGCTGGCCCTTTTCAAAACCTGCCATACTGAAAAGATTGATTGGCTGAAGTCTATGTGGGTCAGTTCAGACTTTTATGAAGTGTTATGACTAAGATCCTACAGGGCTAGCTGGGGGAGGGGTGGGGGGAAGACAAATAACATTTTTCACTCCATGATCTCCTCCTCCTTGCCTTGTTTCTTAGATTCTTAGCCATAAAATGGGGTTCCCATACTTCACAGGGATGTGCTTTGTTTTCTTTCTGTGAAAATAGAAAACAATGCAGGAACAGGTACAGGCTGTCAGTGAACCATGACTATAAACCAGAATACTTGTACCCTTAGTAAGGTTCTGTGTGAATGTTTGTGGAAGTTTAACCTAAACGTGCTTGCATTGAATATAATACACCCTTTACAGGTCCAAATAATCTGTTACCTTTAGATATACTAACTAAAAAATCAGAACTTTATGAAGTCTTTGAAGAAAGCAGTATAGTTCCTTGCTGAAAGGGCCTCTTAACCGTTAAATAACAAGTCTTAAAGTGTAATTGAAAATATAAATGGTTTGCATACAGGTTGCCAAAAATGAAAGTCTCCCTTGTGGCTATGCAGTGATTATATTTTTTTAATAAGAATTTATTTAGTCTAGCCTATCAGTTGTCTATATGGTTGTTTTATCTTTTGAAGGTTTTCTCTTTTGTGTTTAAATGCGTTAAAGTAAATGGAACAGCCACTGAACGTAAAGATAACTTAGCTTTAGTGAGTTTAAAGCCACAAAGTAACTTTTGTGTGGTTTTGATTGCTTTATATCCAAACCTGTGCATGCTTTTCAGGGGCAGCTCTTTCACGTTGGAAAAACAGAACAATTGTCTTCATGTATCTTACTGTCCCATAAATGGATGGGAAAAATGCATGTAGTAACTCTTTCAGGAAAAGTAATAATAGTGAGTGTTGGATATAGTGCTCATATTGATGTATGTTTTAGCACTCTGGTGTCAACAATATGGTGAATATCTCTAGATAGATATATATATGCACAGTATATTTGGTTATATATATAAACACACAGTGTATGTTTTTCTAACAAGTATGAAAAGAAACTGGTTCTTAAATTAAGTTGCTCATTTACTACCCTGAAAGATGAAAGTACCAAGTTTTGCTTGTTAAAGAAAACAAACCACAGCCCACAACAAAACCTCCTCCAAACCTTCAAACCAGCACTCCGAGTCCGTAAGGCATAAGCAAGGTCACACGGTGATCTGTTATGCAGTGGATTGTAAGGGGACAGTACTAATGTTGGCTGTAGAGCTGTAGGCTGTTGAAATTAGATTTATGCTAAATGAAAACTGATAGGTAGAAGGTACAGATCATAAAAGTGGTATAGACCTTTTCATTTGATTATTGTGATTTCAGAATAGGTGATAAGTGCAAAAGGTAGTGTAAGTCAGCTTTAGAAAGTTACACAAAGCAGTTCCAGCTTGGTACAAGCTGACTTAATGAGCACAATGTACTTGTGTGTGCATGGAAATGAATCCACTTGGAATTTGCCAGTTTTGTATTTGGAGGCTTGTAACCTACTGAGGGCTACTCCTTGCTGTATTGTGTTCCTTTTATAAACCTCAATTGTACTAACTCGACTCTCTTACAGTCTTCATAGTGTATTACTTTTGTAACTTAATTTGGCTCCTGTTCCACAGAGGAACTGTGCATCTTGAAGTATCTCTGCCAACTGTATTAAGCACATGTACATTGTACTATTCTGCAGACTTTTATATTTGTAACATTCCAATTTTCTACCAAAATTGCAGGTTTAGTACTATATTGTTCAATCTGTCGTAGCCTGGTGGCTCTTGCCTTCCAAATTGGGGGAGTATGCTTACACTGAAGAAAAAAGGAGAAAATATTTTGAAATATTTAAATACTTGTCATTTGCTGTTCTTAACTTTCTGATTTCAGAAAGGCAATTTGAACATTCCTCTTGAGACTTTATAATGAAAGAGCTCTATTTGTTAATTTATTTGCCTTTGCAATGCACACAGTTATGAATGCTATTTTTCTAAATTCTAGGAAACATCTGTTCTCCTAATGTGCAGGATTGTATTCTGAGTTATATGGAGAGGTATGCAATTAAATTTGCAAAGCTGTTGATTCTGAAAATAACCATGTGAGTGCTAATTGGCATAGCTGTGTCTAAACTGAAAAATTATTTTGCAACTTAAAACATGCACGAGAATTTTCAAGTACAGCCCAGTGTAGCAATGTTTACATAAAGCTATCATTTCACTTTTTTTAAAAATGAAGTTCATATACTTTGAAACGTAAGGTTTTCTCTTTGTTCTAATTTAATTTTTCAAAGTCTGTTGAGTAAATTATGTTTTAAATCAGCATTGTCTATCATTGTTTTTTAAAGGAAGCTTGCTCTGTTGTGCTGTTTCCCTTGATACTAAATATCCGAGCCCAAGATAAGTAACATAAAGAAATTGGTTTGTTAGCATTGGAGTGGGTTAAAATGTTGTCAGGATTAATTGTTCTCTACTGTTGTGGAAATTCATTGTCTGCCTATAAACATGACAGAGGAAGGCTTGAAATAGAAGACAGAAAAATCTGGTCTCATATGCAAAAGAACACAGGTCATTCTGTAAAGTTCATAATGTAAGCTTTATTGCTACTTAGATGGAAACAAGTTGCAAGTAGCTGACAGGCTTAAAATTTTGTACCTCCTTTTTTGAAAGAGTCAGTGTTTTAAAAGCATTTTGCTGGTGCTTCTGCTGGCAAGCACTTTTAAGTAACAACAGCAGAGCATCACTGGGCCTGGGATTTATTGCTAAGTATGTTCATGGTTGTCCTTCTCCTTTATGTTCACGCTCCAATCTTTTCGCTGTCGTTTAACATTTTGCACCTGTTTTGTCCTAAGTTGTCTTCTGTGGTCTGTGTGAGCACCCACATAATCTGAATTTGGAGTAATGAATGAATTATTGTGTAATGTCAGAAATTGCCTTAACATCAGTCTAGGACTACAAAGTGCACAGACTAATCAAGTACAAAAGGCTTAAGTTAGTAACCAGGCATAAACCAGAAGAGGAAGGTGACTTTTTTCCCCTACCTTAGCAAATTTAGTAATATTTGTAACTTGGCAACAGTCTTGAGCTCTTGCTTACTATTACATCTGGGCTACGTATATACATACCTGCAAGGGATAGATATGTAGGCACTCCCTCCATCCTTTTTCTTTCTTTTCTTCTACCTTACAGTACAGTTTCTTAGAATGGCTTTCTTAAAACTTTTGCCTCTAGTTTTTCATTTCTCGAAGGTGCCTTAGGTGGGAAGAAAAACTCCTAAAAATGAAAAATAAAAAAAAATTAAAAATTAAATTAAAAATTAAAACATTTTAAAAATTAAAAGAATAAATAATACTTTAAAAACTTAAGAAAATAAGAATAAAAATACAAAATAAAAAAAAAGGTAAAAAAAAAATTTTACTACAGTATGAAAGCTGGCAAAGGCACAAAGGCTATGACACGCCCTGCTTACAGGGAGGTCGCCCAGTGCTAAGCCGGCCGGGGCAGCCTGAAGGCGCCCACAGGACTCTTAGGTATGCCTGCCCCGGGCGTGCCAGGGAGGTCCCTTTGCCCAGAGGGCCTTTCTCGTTCCCCCTCTTCAGCTCAAAACTGCTGCTCTTCTGGCCCACTCCTGCCTCGTCGTCCCACTCTGCGCCTCTGCTTTCTTCTCCGACGGCTCCTGACGAGGCAGGAGGACGCACTTTAGAGTTTCTAACTTCCACTAGTTTTCCTATGATACTTCTGATTGTCACGTCTTTGTCCCTGATATTTCCTCATGATTTTACCAGAAAATTTTAATTTGTATTTGAATCCCCTAAGGATTATGTCATTTTTTTATGCCCAGAAGGTTCCCTTTAAGAAGAGGTGAGTAACACAGGTTTTCCCTCCCAAGATCTTCATTCTGTCCCTCACACTTCACCTGAGGGTTTCCCTCAAAACGTCCCCTGGCTGTGCTTTCCAAGTTCCCTCAGCTTTACCTCTCCGAAACTGTCCTCTCTGACCCACGTGAGCTTTTCCCTCAGTAAGTTCACCAAAACACCTTGTTGCCCCCTCATTCTGCTGCCCACCACTCCCTCTCTTCTGTAACAGCCCAAAATCTGCCCCAGGTCAACTCCCAACCTTTTATTGAGCCCCTCACAAGTTGGTGGGACACCACAGCTGAGGAGACCAAGTTGTGGAGAGAGAAGGCAGCAATAAAAACACAAAGCATTTGCTTCAGCTTCTGTAAAACTGCAAATGTTATTTGCACTGGATCAGGCTCTGACCAAATTAGGCTTGGATTCTTGCAGCCCTTATTTTACTTCTCAGTGGCTCTCTGTCTGGGCAAGCTCTGCCTTCTCTTGTGAGATACTGACTTGGCTTTGGGAGGTGTTGCCTCAGTTCACAGGGCCCTGATGAATGATTTCAAAGTGTGCTCTCCTACCCCATCAAACAATGCTGCAGGGTACTATGGGGGCATTGCTTGCTGGGACCAGTGTTCCTGAAGAGGAAAGCAAAGTTAGCCAAGTGCTTTAATGAGGGTGCCAAAAAGTGATTCAATCTGTGGGTAAGAGAGGGTTGCAGCATACTTGGCCAAAAGCTCTACCTCTGTTTCTGTCCTTCCAACTAAAAATAGCCCCAGGGGACAGAACAGCCCCACATGTGACAGGTGTAAACTGTCCCTCATGAGACTGAAAATACCTAGAAAAGCTTTTGCTCTCCTGCAGGCTCTGTAAAATGAGCAAGAGGAGAGAGCAGAGGAAGAGGGAGAATAGTTTGCAATGGCTCTGCTAAAGGTGGCCCTTCCTGAAGGTCTCTGGTCACTCTTGAGAGGACTCCTTCACAGAGCTGGTCTTCATTTTGGTTGTTCTGCTTTTCTCTTAATCATGCTGTTTCCCCAAGCTGTGTGTTGCAGTAACTAAAACCAGAGCTTTAGCAGAAGGCTGGTGTCTGGTTTTGGCCAGCAGGAACATGTAAGACCACTCAGGTGCCATCTCTGTCCTAGCACTGCAGAAATGCTGTCTTGATGATTCAGGCTGGGATTCAGGAAGCAGGGACAGGCTGGTGTGATGGCATGACCAAGTTAGGGCTGTACTAGTGTGGTGTGCACACTAACCAGGAATGGATGGGGGTTTATATGCCAGAATAAACTTATTTTATTCCAGGAAAAGTTGCCTACGGGATGGAGGTACACCAGTTGCTAAATCCACAGACAGATTCTTTCTTGGGCATTATCTCTATCACAGATGCATCTGAGTTGAACTCAAACCCATGCTAGCTGGTGGGGGGGGGGTGATGGATGGTTCACCACCTGTGTCATTTTCACTTTGGCTTTTCAGAGACAATGTGGACTGTATTATCTGATGGCTACTGATTTGCCCTTGGTTTTCCACATACTATTTATAAGTACAAATCCCTCCTCTGCTTTTTCTGTGGCATGGGAGAACTGGCCATGAATTACAGAATAGCCCAGGTCACTGCAGCACCATTGGAAGTCACAGGATTTTCCCTGCCAACACATGGTGTGGTTGAGCACATTATCCATAAGAAGACAGTGGCCTGAGCTTACCTTTATTGACATTTTGCCTAGGTGTTCAAAGTTCAGTGCCAGCTAATCCAGTACTAGTAAATGCTACCATGTCAGATGTCGGAAGAGTTTACATTTAGAGCTGCACAAAGATTAAGGAATCTTGCTCAGCTCCTTGACTTGGTCTTAGGAAATCTCCCACGTAAGACTAAATGCATATATCATTATCAATATCGTTCTTTGTTTCAGCTCTCAAGAGGCACTGGTCCCCAGTCTCCAGATGTGCAAGATGTGGGAACCTAAACCCATTGGGATCCTGGGGCTGTAGGTGTTTGGGATGCAGAGCCCTAGTATCTCAAATTCCAATCTAACTACTGAAGAACTGTCAGAATTCATCCTCAGAGAGGCAAGAAAGTTTCTGGCTTAGAAAGCCTTGGTAAGAAATGATGGAGCTTCACTGAGTGACAGACATAAATTAATCAGTGTTTCTGAAGGCATTTATCAGGAGTAGAATAAAGGTATTTTGAATTCCTTAATCAAGTGCACTGACTTCGTTAAAGATTTCATTTTTAATAGTAAAATGTGGTGTTCTCGTAAGGTTTTCTGGTTTAGATCACTAAGAGGAGTTTATTTTTATCTAAGGATTTTTGTTCCCAAGTACAGGAAAGAAAAGAATGAAGCTGATTTTGATTCAGATGCATATTTTCTTGATACCTTTTCCTCCTTTTTTCCCCTCAACCACTGAAATATTAAAAAAAAAACTTGTACCACACTTTCCATCTTCTAGTCATAATCCCTGTGATATTGTTCTGCCGTATCTGTGCTAGGCATGAATTAACTTGTCAGCTAGCTACAAATACAGGCAGGGGAACTGAGGACTAACACACTTAGATAAAGAAACCTACTATGTGGTGTGGCTGATAAGATTCTTGAGTCTTCCAGGACAGACCTGTGGGGAATCTCATGGCAAAAAAATCAGAAATGTGCTCTTTGTTAGGCTGAAGATCCCTTCTGGCACAAACCTTCTATGCTGTAACATCCTTCTTGCTGCCTGAGTATAGGCCAAAGGTGAAAGATCTTTCGAAGGCCTTTTCCTCTGACAGAAGTGATTAATGGAAAGCAGACAGCCAGCAGATTGGAATAACGGCTTGAGTGCCAGGATCCTGCCAAAAGAACTATGCTTGTGCACTAAGATTACTGAGCACTGGCTTTTGTCACTTGAACATCTGTATCCTGCTCTGAGGATTTCAAAGCGTGTCTGAGATTCATCCTCTTGGAAAATGAAAGCACAGAAGTAGTTCCAGGCATGCCAAAGATTGCAATGGGTTTAATCAGACAAACTTCTTATACTGCCTCTGGCTTCTCAGAGAGCTTATTTAAAACAGTGAGAATATCTTCAAATCATAGTCTCCAATATATAAGTTCCCTGAGCTCTAAGAAATCAGGACTACAGTCAAAGAAAATAAGCACACTACTAATAAAACTGCCTGTTTGTGCCTGCAATGAACAGCTGAATAAAAAAATAAACCAAAAACCTAAAAAAAAGTTTAAAAAATAAAAAAAAAGAGAGAGAGAAAAAGAGGAAAACAGAAAAACAGTGCACACAATTGTTCTTGGTCCCTAACAGTCTACATGAAGCAGATCACAGAAACCTGATGAGCTGTGAGCTGCTGGCAGTGCCAGTTGTAGAAGCATGGAGTAGACAAGGCTGTGTATTGATTGGTGTATTGTACACTGCAGAGAAAGGCCAGGTAGGCAGAAAGGCCAGGAAAGCATCCACAGCAACACTTCACACTACTTTAACTGCAACCTGTATCAGAAGAAAGCTGCCAAATGTTTGAAAATGGTGCTGGAAACATGAAAACTTAGAACAGGATGTCTCCCTCACAGGAACAATCACAGCTCGCTGAGATACCCCAGGATGGGGTAAAGTTCTACACAATATGACTCATATTATATTTGGCACTTGGTGCAGTTAATCTTATGCTATAGGACTGAACAAATGTTAGTGGTCATATAATGGCACAAAGTTCAGAAATCCACTGTATCACTGAATCAGTCATCCTGGACTGTGTTGGTGGATATAAAGCCTGAAACTGCATTTGATTAATGCAAAGGTCATCTTTATTTTGTTTTGGTTTTTGTTACTTCTTTTTCATAATCTGAGACACTGTCAAAAATATTGGATATCACAAGGTTTAACTTTCAAAGGCAGATTACTCTGCCCTTCCTGGTTTAAAAGTGTTTGAAAAAAAAATTGAATTGATGGAGTTCACACCTCCAGTACATGTTTCCATTTACTGCTGCTGGGTGAATTTTCAGTGATGGCATAATCCTGGATGCTGATGTCATCAAGCTGAGGCATGTTAGGCTGCTGTTTGACTGAGCTGTTTCCTGTGTCTAAACAGAACAGAGATCTCCACGTACAAGCATCTTGCAGGTTTTATCTTTGTCATTCTCTAGCTTCTATTTTAGGATACTTTATGACAAATTTTACATTATTATCTTCTGATCTCCATTACATCTTTCTCCTATGAATATCTAATCTTAATGGATGAATCTAGCATATTGAAGGATGACTGCTGGGTAACTACTGATTTAATTATACTGGAAATGCAGGATTGCATATATCAACCATTACACTTCCTGCCTAGCTGAATCTCTATTACTGCTATTATTTGAAACCTTGGTACAGCATAATCTTTTTTTTTTTTTTTTAATCTCTGAAGGAATTAATATATCTAGGTTATTCTAATTAGTAGCTTTCTATTACAGTCATAAAAAGCTTTAAATTTTTCCCTATTAGCAGGCGAATAAGGGAGAGGCTGTACTGATAAAGAAAGCACAACAGTTGAAGCCTGACTCAAAACTATAATTATTGTGGCTTGGTTGAATCTCCAAGCCTGTCTGCAAGAAGAATGGAAGTGTTAAAGTAAAATAAGGGGATGTGTTTTCATCCTTTCCACAGGGATACGTGGGGTGGAATAACTTAAAGCAGTTTGGCACAGGGGACTGAGGAGCCAGATTTAGTGCAAATACACAATAGAAAGGAAAGCTTCTGGGTTTCTCAGCTTCTGAAAGGCACAAAATCAAATATCTGGTAACTTAAGCATCAATTCTCAATTTCATGCGGCTTGTCGGAGAAGTGTGGATCAGACCTTGTGTGGATTCACACAAGGAGAACCTTGGACCTACTGGAGGACTGCAAAACTCCAACTTCAGTATAATTTAGAAAGCATGACTAACCTGTTGATGTTTACCTTGATAATACCTTTGCAGAAACCCACTATAGAATAATATGGTTTATAATATGTTCCAGTAATTTTCTAAAATGTGGGAAACTATTTCAATAAAAAAACCTCCTCAACTTGTTTCAAGAGACATTTTTTACTACATTCATAAACTTAAAATATGTAGTGTGTAACTATAATCAAAATGCATCTGGAAATGTGAAGTTTAAAGGTATATACAAATTTATTGAATTGAATTGAAGTGTAGTTCTTTGTTTTATTCTATTTCTTAAAGTTATATTTTCTATTTAAATCATGTTAGTTGCCTGGAAACTTTCCCCTGGGTCTGAAAACATCCTTCTAGAAAACTTTGTCTCTACATGACAAAACTGGAGCAAAGGTTCACTTCTTTCTCTGAAAGGACTCCTTCTTGTGAGCAGTCCTTATGATCAATGAACGACGTGCTATTTCTCTATATATGTCCTAGCTAGCCTCTTAATGTTTATTACTTCCTTAATCTGTGCTGGGTTAATTGAATCACTGGCCCATGTCCTGCTGTGAATACTCATCGAATGAGTACAGCAAAAAGAAAAAAAAAAAGAAGGAAAATAATTATTATCAACTGAAGAAAAATCCAGAAGAATGAATAAGTACAGGCTTTTCTGCATGGAGGTTGTTTTTATTTCAGTTTCTCCTTGCTCTTTAACAGAACCTTTTTCACATCTCTCTTCTTATTTATTTGGGAATAGGGCGCTTTAGGACTGAACATGTACTAGAGGAATGCACAGTATGTCCACAGGCCATAACAAGAAGCACTGGATTTTTAGTTTGCTTTATCTGTAGAGCTATGGGCAATCAGCTTTCACTAGCTTTGTAGTTGTAAGATGCTCTGTGTCTCCATCAGCCTTAGTAGGGACTGCAAGTAAGTGGGCTGCCTTTTTGACTTTCTCAAATTTGCTTTCTATGTGCCTTAGCTATAAAATCACAGGTTTATATTAGCTGGTTTTCCTCTGAGCTAAAATGCTACCTCTATCAGATTATATAAATCTGCTACGTTCTGTGTGGACCTGTTTTAAGTGTATCTTAGAATCTTTTAATGGTCTAGAATGGTTTAAGTTAAACTTCCACCTAATAGTTTAAGCTAAACTGAAAGAAGGCTACTTAAAAGTACTTGGAAAAAAAAATTCAAAGTCTGTCAGTCTAAAGGACCCTGGCAGTATGGGCCTCTTCTGGTTGTCCTGCTGGGGCTTTCCAGATGCCTGGTTTGCATAAGGGCAGTTGTAAGGTATGAAATGAAAGGTGTAGATATTCTAATAATCCTGCCTCTGAGATGATGAATTAAGCAATGATTCAGGCAATGCATGCCTAAAAGAAAGGGTGTAAGAACAGGACAAACTCTATTTGCAACTCAGGGATTTTCTCACTTCAAAGAAGCTATACAGCCATAGGTGATGGTTGAATGCATATTAGTAATTAGTAATCCTTGCTGGATTTTTCTTCCCTTGTCTAGTTTCCCCTGGCACCCACATAAACATTTAGATGCTTTTGCCAGGTAATTCCACTGGATAGCACTCCTTCAGTAGAAAAAATCCCTTTGTTCTGAACTTGTTTCCTGCTAGCTTCAACTATTTTCCACGCTTTCCCTGCTGGTTACACTTTCATAATCTCTGCTATATCCCTTAAGTCAACTTGTTTCAGAATGAGTCCTAATTTACTTAGTTGTTCATTTTCAGACGTCTTGTAAAATTTTTTCTCCACTGAATCTTCAGGGCCTGCATCCGGAGAAGAGAGCAGACACTGACTTCAGGCTCATGTTAGAAGTGAAGACAACTTATCAAAACTGTTTGATGGAAACCCATATATCTGTAGCCACTTGCTCTCTTTTTGTTGGCCACATACATTACTTCAGCAATGTGTAAGCAGCGTTTGTGTTTAAATGGCAGTAAACTTTTGTAGTGATCTGTTTCTTTTTCAAGTGGCACCAGTAAAACATTTGACTCTGATGCCAGTTATGTAAACACATGGCCATATTCATATCAAGTTGTTCAACTGAACCTTCAGTTCGTTCAGTTGAAACTGGCACAAAAACTAAGAGCTGCTTAGTTCCAAAGGAAAGCCAGCCCCTTTAGAGTGAGTGCACCCGCACAGGAGGGGAGTGCACTGAATGCTACGAGGAGAGCTTTTAAGAGGAAAGGGCAGAATAATTTAGATGGATTGCTATTGGAGGCCTGAAGGTGTGCTTTTTTGGTGCTCTGAGCTTTAGCAGACATGCTGAGAGAAACAAGGCATAGTTGTACGAGTGAGGGATGGGGGAAGAGTGAAAAACACTGGCAGACAGAGGCTGTTGCTACAGAAGCCTGAAACAGTAATGCAGAGGAGTTTATGTGCTGTTGATTGTCACAGGTTATGTCTCTGCCTTGTCTCACAAAGCAAGTGATTCACTGCTTTTCTTTTGCTCAGGGTGGGGCAGTAATTCCTTTCCTGGATTGCTAAAAATAAAGCCAAACAATGACAAAAAAAAAGTATTAATCTTTAAAGGAAAAAAGAGGCAGAAAACTGACATCTCCTGTAAATAACTGAACCTTTATTCACAATGGATTTATACTATTAGTATGAATAATAAATGCATGTCTTTGAATACTTATACCAAAATCTATTTTTACTTAATCAGATCGGTTTATTCCTAATGTATGTTTCCATGCACAGTAAGACACACTAGTTTTCTTTTTCTACTGCTATTTATTTTCTCAGCATGTGGCTTCCCTTCTTGATTCATCAATACATATTCATCTGTGGAATGCCAAGCTCTCTTATTTAAAAATATCAAAATGACCTGTTGGGCCTTCCGATGTGAAAGCATTTGACTTGCATCAGAAAAAAAAATCAGTTGTTTATCTTTGGATATAACTAGTAGGTGATGGCTGGCATTATGTTAGATATTGCTGGTCATCTGTTCTCTTCTCAATAACCTGGAAAATTACTGCTGTACCATGTGGTACATGTGGAAAATTAATTGTGTTGGATGTTGAAATGTATTTTTCATATCATGCAAATATAGCTTGTATTTGTTAATGATTTTTACTTTGAGAAACTTTGACCATGTCATAATCCAAGCAAGCAGGGCACAGTTATGAATTTTAGAACTGCAGTTCCTCGGCCTAGCAATGGTCTGCACTGGTGACTCAGTGATTCCTGCTGCAGAGCTGTACAGGGACTGCTGCAAAACAGTTATGGGACTGTTTTCTCCAGCAGGTCTGATTTGTGGTCAGCACTATCTAGGAAAGCTTTCCAAGGATTATTGCTTCTCTTGCCCTTAGATAACAGTCTTCTGTTGTGGAGTGCGTGGGCATCTCCCGGTGGAAGGTGACTGGATGGTAAAATCGGAGTTTAGGCCGTTGGAAAGTCTGTGGTAACTTGTTTGATAGAGGCAACAAACCTGGTTAGATGGAGCACAGCTGCCAGCCCAGCGATGTCACAGCCGCCCTGCCGGGTGTCAGGGCGGGTCTGTGGGCTCCCATCGCAATAGCAGCGCATGTCAGTGTAACCAAGTGTTCAATTTCAGCGGGAGAGGCAGGGCGAGCATCCCTGCCGAGCCATGCTGGGCACCGCGTCACCTCCGCCGTGCCCCGCGGGTCCCTGCAGGGAGGGAAGGGCTCTGGGAAAGGGCTCCTGGGGCTGCGAGGAGCGAGGGCCGCCCTCGGCGAGCGCCTCCTGCACAAACGCCACGGGCCGCGGAGCGCTGTCCGCGAGAGGCGCGGGTGAAGAGTCCCCCGACTCGGTGTGAGGGAGGGTGGCCTCTGGAAGGGTGACGGGTACTCGCCCGGGAAGGGCACAGACACCAGGCACAGACCCTCCTGTATGCAAAGCCGAGCACCATCCACACCCACCCACCCCGTCCGCCCCCTCGGCCGCCGCAAGGAGAGAGAATCCTTGGGCGCGGCCGCAGCGGGGCCATGCCCGGCGCTCTCCCGGCTCCGCCCCTCGCAGGCCCCTCCGCCTCCGGGACTGCCCCGCGGAGTGCCTGCGTGCCCGCGGCGCCCCCGCCCGGGCCGTGTCCCGGTGCCGCGGCCGCTCCCTGTGCCGCTCGTTCCCGCGGCCGCTCCCGGTGCCGCTCGTTCCGAGCCCCGGGCAGGGGCCGTCCCGGCCGCGCGGGCGGCGGCGGGCGCGGCTGGCGGGGCAGGCGGCCGGAAGGGCGGCCCCGGCGCGCCGGGGTCCTGCGGGCGGCGCGGCGGGCGGGCGGATCGGTGTCTCCTTCACTTCGCCCTCCAGTGCCCGCGGCTGCAGCAGCGCGGCCTCCGCACGGCCCGACCCGCGCCAGCCCCTCCGCCGCCCGCCCGACACACGCAGGTGCTGGCCCGGGCCGACACCGCCACGCCGATACGGGGAAGCGGGTGGGGCTCGTCCTGCGGCGAGCGGGGCTGGGGCCGCACGGGCCGGGGTTGGTGGGGCGGCGGGCGCGCTCCCGGCGTCGGTGGCTGCCGCGGGCGGAGCGGGTGGGGCGCTCTCGGCGGTCGCTGCCCCCGCGTTCCCGGGTCGGTCCCGGTGCAGAGCGCGGCGGGCGCAGGCCGGGCCGGGATGCCCAAGATGGCCGCGCGAAGCGGGTTCACCTTGCGGCGGGGCGGGCGCGCCTGGCGCCGGGCCTGGGGCCGCGGGCGGGCCGGCCCTGCGGGCGCACCCTCGCTCTGCCCTGCGCTCCCTTCCCTGGGGAGGCGCTGCGTTGGTGCCCCTGCCCGCGGTCCTGAGCCTGCAGTGCATTTCCAGGCGCGCTCTCCGCAGTCAGTGCACTGGCCTGGCCAGCGTTAGGCTTGCGTGTCCACCTCCGAGCTGAGATAGGGAGACACTTAATGCAGCGGGAAGGACGTGGATTTTCTCTTTTTTAACCTATGTGTAGTATCCGTGTAAGCTAGACGGTCAGTGCATGTGCAATGTATTTTAACAAATTATGCTTTAAATCTCGTTTTTCCTGTTGCTTTTTACTGGGCTACTGGAATAATTTTGGCATAGTTATTGCTGCTTTTTAAAATTGCATGAGTCTTTTTTTTTTTTTTTTTTTAAATTAATAACCTCATCTGGCTTCTGGTCTGATCTTCAATATCCTGACATCTTAAAGTTGTTAGAGATCTTAATAGAAGTCTGTGGCATTCCTTAATTATAGGGTGTGGGATATTACCTCGAAGGAAGATGGTGATGTAATAATTCCGATAACGTTAATAGATTTTTCTGTTCTTGGGGTCATTCTTTTTTCTTTTTATGGGAGAAGAAAGCATGATTGTGACTCTTAAGTAAGAGATTAATTTTTTTTTTCCTTCCCGTGGCCTGAAACAAAGATTAGGGTGGAGCTCCCACTTGGTTCAAATACATTCGGTAATTCAAGTAGATTATTTCTTAGTTATTTTTACAACAAACCTCCAGTTGCTAAATGGTACTTATATTTTAGCCACTTTTAATTAGGTATTTTTAAGTGAAAGACTCTTCAAAATAGGGTTGAAATTTACTTTTGATTATAAGGACTTGCAAACCTAGCTAACATTGGAGGACAGGGCATTGATTTTTTTTTTTTTTTTTTAATGGCCCTATTTTCATTTAATGGATATTCTGATGATGACACTGGTTTATCAGGTATTTAGTATATCCAAAATGAACTTCTGGTTTCCTCTTTTGTCCTTGTCTGTCCCTGTTTGTATGGAATTTGAGCAGCAGCATGGCAGTTGTAGTGTTTTAACTTTTTATTACAAAACTTGCATGTGTAGGCTGGAATGTCTGACAAATACTGGCTAGTTTCCTTGCAGTGGGAAGAATGCTTAACTAGGCCTGATAAAATGGCAACATCCTCTTTACTGTAGTAATCCTCTAAATTTTGACACAGATACAAGTTTATTAACTTCTCAGGACATTTCTGCTTAGCATAAATCTCTTGTGGTTGTTTAGTCAGATTGGAAACATTAAAACAAAAGGGAAAAGCTCGTTTATTTGCACTCTAAAACCCTTTCTATGCTGAAGGCTACTATAATATTTTAAAACTAAAAATAATTATTCTTATGAAGATGCTAGTTAGAAGTGAGATCCGTTCATTAAAGGAAACATATAACTAGACTCATTTAAGGAAACATATAACTAGACTTTCTTTAAAATATTTTAAACTAAAGAATTGTACAGTTGCTGTACGGCAAAAATGTAGAGGGGCTAGAGCAGTGTTCCCACACTCCCTTGCAATTTGGTCAATCATCTGCTTCATTTTATGGAATAAATAATAGAAGCCATTTAATGACTTGTCGCTGGGATTGAGATCTGTTCTGTAAACTTGAATTTGGGCTAAACCATTTTAAACTTCACATGCTCTAAGTAATTTTCGTGTCTTTTTAAAATTTAACGTTTAATTTAACTCCCTGGAAAAACAGACTTGTTTTAAGTTCTTGAGTAAGTGATAGATGTCTTGCTGTGGTGACCTGGTTTAGATGTCTTTGCTAAAGGAAGTTTTTTGTTTGTGTGTTTGTTTGGTTTTGTGTGTGTGTGTGTGTGTGAAAAAGAGTGTTAATGTCGGTGGCTCAGAGGAGGTTGAAGTTATCCTCTTCTGGCAGGAGAGAGATGGAGTAAGATACTCTGGAAAACTGCCTCACGAATTGCAGAAAAATAAGGAGCAGTTTTGTGCCTTTCCATTGACTATGGAAATAGTTTGTTGGTTTTGTTTTTGTTTTAAACAGTAGCAGTTTATGCAATTAGGCTGTATATAGCAGGTGTAATTAGGGTTTGGGTTTGGTTTTTTTAAATATGGATGGTGTTCTGTAAGAACAGTCTGCTTAGTGTTGTGGTGCCCTGAAGGCATTTTTTTTCTAAATTGGATGTTATAGGAAAGTTTTCCTCGATGTAGATAAGGCTGTGAAAAGATGGAAAGAAATAGTTTTGAGAAGGGAAAAAAAAAGGCTTGCCTTTATCCTGTATTATTGAGTACACTTTAGGATCTTGTATAGATCTGCAAAAGATTAGCAGTCCTATAGCCAGATGGTGGAAATTTAAATACTGGTTAAAAGTACTATATAAACATGAAGTATTCACTTTTGCTTTCAGTTGGAAGTTAATGTGTAAGAATACTGCCCTTGTTATTTTTCAGGTTCTGAAGATAATTTTTTATTTACTTAAAAAAAAAAATCCCCTAGAATCCCGCCACAGGAGCAAGATAAACAACAATTATGTTAATCTGACTTTCTCTGCTAAACAAATGTGACCAATCAGTTTGAGAAGATAAGATTTTTGTTTGCTTGTGTTTGGCCTTTTCATGGCATTATCTAGTTAGCTGCACTGTTCCTCCACCCCTTCTCCCTCCTTTCACAGCATGGAGAGAGTTATTAATATGCTGTTTTCTGTACTTTGCAGCTTTAAAATACAGGGCCTCTGTAGCAGTGGCCTTTTGCTCTTGAAATCATGAGATCACAGTCCCCGAAGAAAGGTGCAGATAGAGTGTATCTTCGCAGGGAGGAGAGCGATACAGGCCGGGGTGAGACCTTAGCTTGGTGTCTTCCATTGCCCAGGCTGGGCTGGGCCGGGGCACAGCTCATCTTGAGTGACAGGTTATCCAACAGCCAGATTGCCAGAGACTCCTGTCAGAGAAAGGGACTCCAAAGAGAGCTTTTCTCATGGATCTAGCACTCCTCCTACTTTTATGTTTTAGCAAACAAGACAACCTCCCAAATTTAAACCCTTGCATACTGTAGGGAGGAAAAAAGTCAACTGATTGATGGCTAGTTAATGGCATTAGATGTTCTTTCTTAATTTAAACATTTTTATATCTATATATGTATAATAAATATAAATAGCAATGACATGTCTACCATATAAAATGCGGGGCGGAAATGACGTTGCTGAAGTATGTACTTTCAGATAGTTTTCATAGGCACATGTCAAATTTGGTTTAGTAGAACTTCAGAGAATTAACTGTCTGCATTATAGTTTTTTAGATGTACAGTTTCCAGGTGTTTGGTGATAACTGTGCCAACTCTGGAAATGTATTAGTTTATTTCTGGTAATTAAAGATGCATGGAGAAATGGACTTGAAAAATTAAGAACTGGGTGGTCTTGTAATGCCTGTTCTCTGAGAAAATGTCCCGCAGTGACCTTCACTGAGAATATGTAGGTGTTTCACAGAACACTAATTTTGTGAACCATTGTGTCCATTAACTGCCTTCATATAGATGAATTTGCCTTCAAGAGTATCTTGAAAGAGTTGTGGTAGTGTTTTTTTATGTGTGCAGTGGAAAAAGATTCACTATTAATTAGCCCTTTATCTTTCAGCTCCAATGGCGATTCCTCCATCGTACGTAGACCTTGGCAAATCTGCCAGAGATATCTTCAATAAAGGATATGGTAAGAATAGTACCTTTTCTAAAATACAATGTTTGAGGTGCAACAATTAATTGCCTTTTAAAAATTGTATGTAAAATTGAATGCTTAAATGCCTGTATTTCTGAGAAGGGAGAAGTTGTGCTGTTTTTATATGATTGCAGTCAATTAACATCATTGGAGGCTTTTTGTAGGCTGTTTTGATGTGAAGTCTGTTAAATCTTACTGCTCTAGCCACATAAATGTCAGAGGTGTACAAGTATGCAAGAATGTAAGCAGCAAGTGTAGTTTAACTTAAGAGTACACTTTATTTACTGGTCTGTCTGTGCCACAACATTGGTTGATGTAGGCAACATTACCAGTGTAATGTTATAGCCTTTTTTGGAATAGAAAGAGGAAAGGCTATTGGGATAAAGAATCCTTCTACATTTTGAAATTATTTAATACCACACAGTTGCATAGTTAAATTATTCTTTGTTACAGTGCTGTTTCTTTCTGGTCTTTGGGAATGAAGGTGGGAGCTTTTTCACCAAGACTGTTGCTCAGCTCTAGGGATAACAATGTGAATTGACACTCCCATAAAACCTACTTATGTTACAGTTCCAGTGGTCATGTATTTCCCAATGACTTTTACAGAGTTTTACTTTGAGATACTTTGTCTTGATGCTGAGAGGAAATGTAAGCAATGCCATTCCAGGAACATAAAATCATGTATTTCCTCTGTCACTAAATTTACTCCTGGAAGCCATCATTTGGTAGTTAAATGTACAGTGTACAACTGAGAGACTACTCCCCACTTTCTGTGTGGTGATGATTGAACAGAACTCCCAGCTTGCTTTGGAGTAGCTTCCTTTACTTGCTGCAGCATCTAAAGTTTGCATGTTGCTGAAGTCAGTCTATAGTTGTTTATTTCTATGTATATATGTGGCACACTGCTGAGACTGCTGGGAAGACCAGCTTCTTGAAAAATGTGCAGGGCCTTAGTTAAGGCCTAATCGTGTAACTTTGACTTCTATTTGTTAAGGTTTTGGGTTGGTGAAACTGGATGTGAAAACAAAATCTGCAAGTGGAGTGGTGAGTTTAAATAACTTTTATTTGTTATATTTTCTTTCTGGATATGTTTCTCAGTTAGAAGGGATGCTTTGCAGATGCTATAAAGTATTTTACAGGTTTTATGAATGATAAACTTTGGTGCAAAATAATTTCAGAAGCCCTTAAAGATCTGAGTGTAACAAGGGTATTGCACTGTTTAGTAGTCTTGGTAGGATAAAAGAGTTTGTTATTTGTCCCTGGTCTTAGGTCTGAAGGTGAACAAATAGCTGACAGGTTTTTAAAGTATTTTAATATACTGATTATAGTGCCTTATGATGTTGTTTATATTTGGTGGAAATTTCTGCCATCCTGATGCTTGTATGAAGTAACTGGCATGGAATTAGCTTGTTGAATCTTTGGCTCTGCTAGGTATTAAAGTGTTGCAGTAATGTTCTGTGCAAGATGTCTTTGTCATGCACACAGTGCCCCCTGTAACTTTGATCATTTCTAGAGCAGACTTTGCAAGATACAAAGGTAAATTTTTTATTTTCCCTTGTAACTGGAGCTTTAGCAGTGTAACTTGCTGTTAGAAAAAAGAGTCCTGAATTACATGCTCTGCTTTTTCAAGAGGTCTGTATCCCAACTGAAGCACAGGAGCTTCAGTTTGCAAGAGCCCCGTTACAGATGTAGGTGGTGGTATTCTAGCTTGTGCTTTTCAAAAATACCGGTTATGCTGGTAAAACTGAAAAATCTAAGCCATAATGTGAACCCCATGTCAGTTATAAGCCATTCTTCCCAGGAGGACAGACTGCTGGTATGAATGTACTGCAGATGTTTTAAAGCAGAGGTAAGAGGTAATAATTTGCTGCTTCTGAAGCTATTGCCACAATAGTGTCAGTCACACAGACCTGTGTAGTAAGGGCAGCACAAAGCAAGAAGTTCAACCTGAAGGTATTTGCGTAGTCCCTGCCCCTTGCCAAGAAATAGACCTTACTAGAATTATGCAACTATGTAGATCGTTTAGGGGTCCACTAACATAGCACAAATAAATGTCTTGGACATGGTTAAATTTGATCAGCCAGCATTAAAGAACAGTCTCATGCACGTTTGCTATGTGCTCTCTGGGCTTGGGCTGTCTGAGTGCTTAAGGACTTGTGATTTTAAATGAGTTTTTCCTTCTTGGGGAGGTGTGAGAAGTGTGAGAAAGGTGTTAGAAAACACTATTTGAAAATAGTGTTGTGCATGGAGGAAGACAGAGAAAAAAATTTTTATTTATATGTTTTAGAAAGTTGAAATAATCAGCTTTTTAAATCATAAGGGCAGTAATATTTCAGTGGAAAGAACTCTTTTAACTTGTATTGTAAAACCTGGCCTCTACTTCTGCTATGTATTGCCTTTAGTTTCTGAATAGTGGCACAGAGAAACTATTCATTTTCTTCTTTGTGAGAATCCAAACAGTGAGAAACATCAGGGACTAAGTCCTTTAATAAAGAGATGTGAGTGATATTGGTAACTTCTAGGTACTTTGAAGAATTCCAGATAGGTCCATACTGTACCATAAAACCAGACTGTTCCCTGAGCTCACTATTCAAACATGAATGTTACTCCTGTGTGTCATGAAACCAAAGTGCCAGGGAATTTTATAGATGTCAGTAAATACATATGTACCTGTGGCTGGTGTGAAAGGCTGGTGTGTTGGTTAGACTAATAACTCTCTTTAAAAATAAATAAAAAATCCAAACCAAAGAAAAAACCAAACCACCCACTCCCAATTGGAAAAATGATGCCATTCTGTGACATTTTACAGTTGTCCATAATTTATCTTTGGGGATGGTTGACAAGAAAAATGGAAAAAACCCCCAAACATATGTGATCCTTCAAGAATTTTACTGGAATTGCATTTTGTGCCTTTTAGTGTTCTTGGCTTTTGGTTTGATTTTTAAGTTGCTCTTTGGGAGTATCAGACTTAGCCTTACATTTAAAGAATTTGATTCTGCTTTTAAGGAGTATACTTATGGTGACTGTTGTCTTGCTTTGGAGTTGGGTTGCAACCCTGTACAATCTGTAATACTGGCAGGAACACTGCAGTTGAGATGGGGACTAGGGAACTTCTTCTTGGCCGTGCCGTTCTCCCTTTTACCCCTGCAAGTTGTCTACTGATTTTAAACTTGTTTTATAGAATAACAAGATCTTAGTGTTTGCTGCAGAAAACACTGTATAATGCTTTCAGGATCACATGTATCTTCTGTCCCTTTTAGGAATTCACAACATCTGGTTCATCGAACACAGACACTGGAAAAGTGAATGGGAGCTTGGAGACCAAATACAAGTGGGCTGAATATGGGCTGACTTTCACAGAAAAATGGAACACAGATAACACTCTGGGAACAGAAATTGCAATTGAAGATCAGGTAATAGATTAGGATAGTATTTATTTGTTTTCCTTATCTAACAGAACAGAACTTAAAGCTTTATCTTCTCTTTTCCCCATTCAATTAGATTGCCAAAGGCCTGAAGTTGACATTTGATACAACTTTCTCACCAAATACAGGGTAAGAATTGTTAACCTTTTTACCTTACTTAGGGCAGTAACAACACCCATGGTCCGTTCATCTGGTCTGTGATATTGACAGAGCTGTTTGTATGGTTTGCTATTGATCCAAGTTAGCAAATCCCAATGGTAAAGGATTGTGCTATTTATTTTATTTATTCTGCTTTCATCACATCACTGTGGGGTTAGTATTGTACATTTCACAACAGCCCACTTGGCTTATTGTCTGGGATAGAATACTTGGAAGATTGCAGAAGGCATTCAGCTACTGCTGCCTTTATCAGAAAATGTCTGTTTGCAGTTGCCCCATGTGCTCGGGATGGACTTCTGCCCGGCCTAGGGGCTGTATGTGCATGGCATTTAGGTACATACAGCTATACAGCTTGAATTTTGCAGTTCATTGAAGAAGATCTTGTATGCCTTGTCTTAAGATAACTGTTTCTCTGTTTCAGAAAGAAAAGTGGTAAAATTAAGTCAGCTTACAAACGTGAATGCCTAAACCTAGGTTGTGATGTTGACTTTGATTTTGCTGGACCTGCAATCCACGGTTCAGCTGTCTTTGGTTATGAAGGCTGGCTTGCTGGTTATCAGATGACTTTTGATAGTGCCAAATCAAAATTGACAAGAAATAATTTCTCTGTGGGTTACAAGACTGGAGACTTCCAACTGCACACTAATGTGTAAGTACTGAAAATTTTGTCCAGATTTACAGAAGCAGGCTTTCTCTACCTTTCCTTCTAGTCAAAATACAAATGCTTGAAATATCAACAGGTGCTTACAAGGCCATTAAATGGAGTGCATTTTTCAATAGGAAACTCTAAATAAATGTAAAAGATATTTTTTCTCTTTTTCAAAACAGTAAACACCTGTGACTTGTTAGCACTTGCAGCAGAATAACAGCTTGCATAGTATTGAAGTACATGCCAAGTGGAAGTGCAGTAGTTCAGTTATGCAGAACTGATCATAATGCTTTTTCCAGCTCTCCTATTACGTTGAATTAACTGTATTAAACTACAATTTAAAGATAGCAGATTTGTGAGAAGTAGAGTAATTAGTGTTGCACTGTTTAAGCAGGTAAGTAGTAGCTTCTAGGGCAAGACTAGAGCTTTGCTTTTGGACTTAGAGTAGGTTCATCTTCTTGACTGTCAGGAATGAAGAGTGCATAAAACAGTGTAACTAAACAAGTGTAAGACATCTTGTTCATGAAATTTCAGACTTGCTGCTTTTAGATCTTATGTGCTTCAGAGTAAGCTCAGAAAAACCTGCTGAAAAACATGGTGTTTTCAATTGGGTTAATAAAAATTGCTGGAGTTCTAGTGCATTTAGGTAGGGAGAAGTTTGTGCTTTTGGAGGGGAAGCATGGTCTGCCCAAATTCATGGAAATTGAGGAGTATGGGAGAAAACTACAAAATACTATATAGTCTGGGATGTAAGAATTCCATTTCAGTTCACTAAAGTAAAACATTGTGGCAAATTTTTTTTAAAGTAATTTAATTCTTTAGGATTTTCATATATATTCCATAGTCATGAATTCATAATGGCCATTTTCTAAGTATTAACATTTATCCATCAGTTTTATAAGGATGTGATCTGGAATTTTGTTCAACAGTAGCTTGAGAATTGCAAGTAATTCAGAGTAGCGCTCTGGAATACCTGGGAAACAACTCAAACTTCTGAAATTCTGATTAAAATAAAAATTTTAAGTAGTAAAAAGAAAAAAAAAAAAGGGGAGAGGTATGTAAATATAGGAAACTAACTTTTCTTAATTTTTGCAGCAATGATGGTTCTGAATTTGGTGGGTCAATTTACCAAAAAGTGAGTGACCATCTTGAAACTGCTGTAAACCTGGCTTGGACAGCAGGCAGCAACAGCACTCGATTTGGCATTGCAGCTAAATACAAGTTGGATTCCACTGCTTCTATCTCGGTGAGTGTGGCTGTAACCTGAAGGGTTGTGCTGAGCACAGTGTATTTTCAGTATCTGCAAATCTGTGTGCTAATAGTACAAAAAAGAGTCAGGAAGACTTGTAGGAATTACTCTTTACCATCCTGGAAGTTTTAATAAAACCAGCAGTATTTAAATTCTGTAATGTCTGCAGAATCTGTCTTAAAACCTGACTGTCAAATGCTATGTGTACTCTAGAGATCTTACTGTGTTTATTAAAAAAAAAAAAATCACAAAGGGGAAAAAAAACCCCTTCATGTCAACTCTGTAAGTTTACAGAGTTTCTTTAAAACCACTGTTTGGGGAGCTCTGGTACATTGTCATGGTAAGAACTCCTTGCAGTAGTGATTAAAAAGGTGAGAAGCACAACAGTTTTCTGTACATTACAAAGTTAGGATTGAACCTGGATCATTGGAATCATCCTGTTGTGGAAGTGATGCAAAGTGAGATAAATAAGTTTGCACATATTGTTTATGATATATGGAAATAAGGAAATTTTTGCTGCTTGGCTGATTGGACTTGTAATGGTAATTCTATTGTAATAATATGAACATTGAGGTTTCTTCTGTAGTGGCATCTTTTGGGAGACTGTGGTGATAAATGACTGTGGCCTTCTTAAAAGGCAGAAGTGGGGAAGTTCATCTGCAAAACCACATTCCAGTAACAGTTCTCCCTGCTCTTAAATGTCTGCTCTTAAATATGTTACTGCTTCAGCTGTAAGTACAGGGACAAGGGCATAAGCTTGAAGCAGAGAATTCAGGAAGCAGAGAGGTATTGAAAGAACAGGTAGAAATTGGTTAAGCTGATAATGGCAGTGTTGCCGTAGTTATTCTAGTTTCTGAATGTTAACATAAAACTAATTAGTTACATTTCATTTGCTTTTGTCTTTTTTAATAGGCAAAAGTGAACAATTCTAGTCTAGTTGGAGTGGGTTACACCCAGACGCTGAGGCCAGGTAAGAGTTATCACATAAATTATGTCACATATATATCTTTAATGCATCACAAAGGAAAAAAAAAGAGATTATGCATTTATATGCAACTGTTTTCCTTCTTCAGATAATTTTGTCTTGACAGCAAAGTAGATGTTCTACAGTAGATTATGTTGCACATCTAACCTTTAACTAAGACAAGCTCCATTTTCTCTAATGGTATTAATGCATTATATTCCTCATTGATTTGTACAGGAGTGGACTGTATTGTGTTTGACAGCTTAGCTTTAGGCTAGGCAAAGCAAGCTTGCTTTTTTGGCATTGTTTTCTCCAATCATACAACACTGAATGATAACAGGTCTTGAAAGAATGATTAATTGTCAAAAAAACACTTCCTGCTCTTCATATTTAGTAAGGAAACCCTCCAGAACTTGACCTGTTCTGACCTCTGTCTTTCTGTCCACAATTTTCCTCCTCCTTTGCACACCTTAATGCAGGAAAGGAGAGCTCTTGTATATTTAGCAATTAGAGGCTTTGTATATCCACTTCATAAGACAGTGTTTACAAAGAGTATCTAGCTTGGTTCACATGACTAACTTTCAGTGGATTTCATGGGTAAATATATTCTTCTGTAAAAGTAATGAAATAGAAAAAGAGCTACAACTGGGACTTGTAGTGATGGAGGTTGGGTTGCATAAAAGCTACTGTGTATGTTGTAAATGTGCTGCTTAAAAATCTTACAGGTGTGAAGCTTACACTGTCTGCCCTGATAGATGGAAAGAGCATCAATGCTGGTGGCCATAAACTTGGTCTTGGCCTGGAATTGGAGGCTTAAAAAGGTGAAGAAACTGCTGCAGAGAAGGGATATCAGAAGAATTTGGCCTTAAAATGTATTTCCAATGTGACCAGCAGGCTTTTTTTTTTTTTCCAAGAAGGATGACCTAGAACAAGAGCTGTATTTGAAGTATTTAGACAGTTACTTGTTAGCTGGTTTCTAGTTAAATTGGTTACCCATCTAGTTAAAATTCTGCATTAGTGCAGTCACTTAAACATTATTTAAATGTATTTAACTGTTTAATGCGCTACCCACAAATAATGAAATAGACATTTATGAAAACTGTACAATTGTGTGCATGTTTGTTTTTATGTTCCTTTTAACATTCGATATTGCCATTGAATGAAAAAAATGGATCAGTGGATGTTTTGAAATGAGGTCAACAATTTTGTTGAATCACCTGAAGTAGAAATATATTTGGTATCCCAAGACAAATTATGAATAAAACAAGTACACACACATACTTGTGCCTCATATATTTTAAGAGTCAAGATATGAGGGTAGTGCTCATTTAAGTTTTAAGTAATCCAAGAAGTAGTGCTCTGTACCTTTGTGCAATTAAGGACCCCCACCCATGACAATACTGAGTATAGGTGAACAGTTGGATTCCTCAAGCAAGTTGAATGTGCTTTTCTGTCAGGTAAGGTTGGTCATGACACAATAGTTTAATTCCCCCTGTGTCCCACAGGTGAGATGTACTGTGTCCCTAGTTGGCCTCCTGATGCAAAGAGTGCAGATCAATGTACTTGGCACACTGAGACATATAGAAACTGCTCCTTGAAAAACCCCACCACAAACACACCTTTGCTTATATTTGTATGAAGTGAGATGTATCTCTGCAATTGAATGTAACAGTGTAATGGTTTAACAGCCTGCTTATCCCAACTGCTGTGAGAGGTTTCTGCTTAAAATGACTGAAATAAAGACAATTTTAAATGGAGATGGAGGAAAATGCATCTGATCTTGCTTTCCCTTTAACTAATAAAACGTGGCAGATATCTGTTTTAAATCCAGAACCATACAGAATAATGGGAAAACTCATGTTTTTCCAGGATAGTATTGAGAGAGAATTGAAGTACGAGGGATATTTGGTCTGTGAACCTAAGAGCCCCTAAGGTCAAACATACCTAGCTGTGAATGCTTTTAATGTGGAATATATTCAATACATGTAGTTGCACTGCTTACATTTAAGAATGGTGACTTACTGAGTTCAGGAGAGTGCCAGGAGCCCACTTAGAGTCTCTTAGAGCTGAGAAGTGAGTCTTGATAGTTTTGCAGTCTGTGGTTCACAGCAGCTTCCTTCATAGGGCAAGTGGCTAGCTTTTGATCAGGGGGTTTTCTCTGGTTTATACTGGATTAGACTTACTGCCCGTAAAAGTCCCAGTGATTTGCTCAAGGCCTTGTTCCATCCTGCACTTGCCCTCTTACTAAAATTCTCATGTGAAGTACTCCACTGGGAACTGCCCGTGTTTAGGCTTTAGCTGTAGAGTAGCTGAGCATCTTTGCAGAAGACAGAACAGAGTTTAAGCTTCCAGCTCAGGGTCTTGACCAGGCTTGCCAGTGTGTTTGACTAATTTTCTTACTCCAAAGCACAAATGCTTTATCATTTACTGCTGTTGTCACTAAATGCCCTTTTCTGAGCATTTCCACCTCTTAATGGTGGAAGAAGCATGTAAGGTGCAATTTGTTGCTCTCATTGCATGTTAAGGTCCATAATACATATTTTCAGTTTGAGGTGTTTTTATGTGCTAGACCACGTAAACGCTGGAGACCATGCAGCCAGCCAGATGTTGAATTTTAGTACCTGTTCTCTTTTTAGCGTAACAACCTTTGTGTGCCTGTATGTGTTGTCCAGCTCCAGCACCCAGGCAAATAAGGGATGGCATCTTTTGCTCATTAATGATGCCTTGTTTGCATCCTTAAACCAGCGTGGCTGCAACACTGAGGTTTCTGGGCTTTTGATAGGACTGTAATGGTCTGGCACTAATGGTGGTGGGTTTTTTTTTTGTTTTTTTTGTTTGTTTTTTCATTTGTTTGTTTTTTTTGGTTGGTTGGTTGAGTTTTTTTTTTGGTGGTATTTTGTAGGTTTTTGGATTTATTTTTTTTTTTTTTAGAAACAAGAACTCTAACCCTTTTCTTCTCTACTTGTTCCTCTAGCTGTTTTTTTCCTGAGGTCACTAAATGGATAAGTGAAATAAAAGCACATATTGCAGAGTTTCTCTTCCACTCTTACAAATGAGTAGAACTTGAACCTATTCATTTTACTCTCTTTTTATGTGCGTGACTTTACTAGTCCTCAGCCTTTAAACCTTAAGTAGTGTTATTTGTTATAATGCTGATAGGCAACTGGAGAAAAAAAAGGGCTCTGCAGTAGTTAAGTCAACTGTGAAAATATGAGATTTCCTAATATATTCTGTCATAAATCACTGTTCTGAGCATGAAAAGGAAGTTCAGTGTCTATTTCTTGACATCTGTCAAGGCTTTTAAAAATGGCCTTCAAACTTCAACTGTTACAGAAGCTGGTGGTGTATTGGAGTTTTGTGGTAAGCAATGTTGGTAGTTTCAATAGTTCCATTTTGATTAAAACATGTAAAAAGCCTTAATGATAACTTTCAGTGCCAGGTAGCCTTTCCTCAGGTGTCATTCTGAATAAAAAAACCCCACTTGAGATAACCAATGACCAGAACATCATTCTCCATCTTGTTTGTGTGAACTGTAGCATTGCATTCCTGCCTGGTACAGCTGGAGTAGGGGTTGTCTGTGTAAATTGCAAGGGGACTTAATCACGCTTTCATAAATAAAAATCCTTTCACATGAGATTATGGTGCCCTGGATTTCACGAGTTACTGTCTTGAGTGACCTGAACGTTTATGTTGTGCTGTAAAAATTCTCTCGGTTGGTTCAATTAACCTTGCATTCTTCACATGGTTCAGCTGGGGTGTGGTTTATTCCTAAATCTGCCTCTTGCATACTGCAGTCATTCAAAACCAGGAACTATTCAGAAATGGGCAGGGAAACCTTTTGCCCCTGAGCGTTGGGACAGGTTTTTACCTTTCCCTTGGCTCTGGATAAAGCCAGGCAGCAGTAAGTGTGCTTGCTGCCCCCTAATGTCCTGTTCTGGTGTTTGGCTTATTGCTGCAACAGTCTGGCACAGATACCTTTGAATCCATGGTGACTGGGGAAACAGAACTGAGCAAACAGAAGACAGCTCACACATGGATGATTCAGCCCCACTCTTATCAAAGGTCCTCGTTTCGTTATCATACTAGTGACCAAAGACAGAAGTAATTCTATGCAAGGCAAGTCACTAATGATGATGAAACCGGGTCACACCTGTAGCAGCAGTGTCTTAATCCCAGGTACAAATGCTTCCTGTGAACCACCTAGCAGAAGGGAAACCCAAACATTGTTGGAAAACCAACAACGCTGGTGGCGTTGTTACAGGGCATGAAAAGGCTACGTTGTGTAAGTGGGTTTATTGTGTTTGTCAGTGTCCCTTTGCAGTGGAATGTTTCTGTTCCCAGTCTGGAATAGAAATAAAAACTTGGATTATACCAATTAGTGCAATGTGCATTCATTGTATTTTAGTGATACTTCCCTTCTCATGATTGTTCCTGGGCCTGCCTTTTAGTTGTCCATTGTGTCCATCTTTTCCATGTGCTGCTGGGTCAAATGGAAAGCAAGTTTCATACAGATACTCATATAGAAAGGGATAATTTTTTGGCAGTAATTTCTGAGAAATAATATGCAATTAAAACAGAAATACTATTAGACAAAAAGGGGGGTGTTATGCACTGGGATTTGATTCATATCTGCACTCATGTACTGTTGCTGGGAAAAGTGCTGACAGACCTTTAAAGATGGCAAGCATAGACTATTTCAGCTCCAAACATTTGACCTTTACTACAGCATCTTTTTAAATGAGAGTTTTGTGCTGAGCCCAACACCATGGCAGCACTTGCAGCACATTTGCTGCTGGTTAACAGTAGCGTACACATCGGAAATCCCAAGGGTCGGTGGGTGTTTTCATGGGATGTTCTTTGTCCTGAATCCACGGGAAAAGATCCTACTGCTGAAGCAATGAGTCTGTTTAATGATTTGGCATTCTTAGCACTCGGTACCTTTTTTTTGGCTTACTTTTCCTGTTCTCCTGTGGGCATCAGTATACTAAATGGCTGTTACAGAAATCTCCCTGATCTCAGTCGGTGTGTTTCCTAGCTTGAGTCAGAGCTACCTGAGCTCCACCTGAGACTGGGAGTGGAGGCAGAGCTGAAGTGGGAGCTTACATGGAACCAACGAGCTTTCTTGGATACTTTACTGGTCTGTGGTGGCATTATCAAAACGACACTTTACCCGACTCTGGTCAGTTAATGCAGCTCCTCCGTTTAAGAAATGCTAAGTTTTGCTATGCTGTGTTTAGCGCTTGGCTGCGGTGTGCAGAGAGGTGCGTGTGTGTGTGTGCATTTCCTCCTGCACAGTCCGGGCTGTTGTCCCTGCAGGTTCTGAGGGCGCTTTGCTGTACTTCGCCATTCCCCGTGCCGCGGGGCGGCCCGAGCCGGGGCGGTGCCGTGAGGGGGGTGGGTGTGACCCCCAGAGCCGGCCGGGCCGGGGCGGTGCCGTGAGGGGGGTGGGTGTGACCCCCAGAGCCGGCCGGGCCGGGGCGGTGCCGTGAGGGGGGTGGGTGTGACCCCCAGAGCCGGCCGGGCCGGGGCGGTGCCGTGAGGGGGGTGGGTGTGACCCCCAGAGCCGGCCGGGCCGGGGCGGTGCCGTGAGGGGAGTGGGTGTGATCCGCTCCCCCGCGGGGGTTCCGAGCGGCCGCCCCGCGCCCGCCGCGGGCCGACGGCGCCGCCTGGTGGCCAAGGCTGTGCCGTCAGGAGGAGCCGCTGCGGCGGGCGCTCCTCGAGCACCGTCCTCATCCCGCCGAGGGAGGGAGGCAGCGGGAAGGACTGCCGGCAGCGAGCCTGAGCCTGATTCTGAGCTAAAGAAATAGAATTAGAGGAGGAAACCCCCCGCGTACGCGGGCACTCGGTGTGCTCTAGCAGTACGACCCGTGTTCTCCTCACGGGCCGCAGCAGCTGGCTTCTGGGAGCTTATGCTCCCCGGTCTACACAGAATCAATTAATGCAGCAGGTTATCTTCCTGACTCCTGATCTGCTCCTGACTTAACAACATTTTTATGTAAGTTATCCCCAGATGACTTGCAATCCCTTGATTTCTAAAGAGATGTTTTGGCCACCCTTGGCTTTGAGAAGCACTTGCTGTCAGGAGGACAGGACACACCAGCTGCCAAAAACCAGCAGACAAAGGGGAAGGATTCAAAACATTGCTGACTCATGATATTTCCATGTCTGGTGGCATCATGCAGCATGGCAGGGCTGGACTAATGCTGTGGTAGCCACAGGGCATGGTGGCAGTGCAGGCGCATGACCTGCTCAGCCTGGGCACCTCAGCTGAAAGAAGCAAGTGTACCACCGTCCCCTTCACACAGAGGAGCTCTTAGAAAGCTCCTGTGCAGAATATTTCAGCTAGGGGTGGGGAGCAGAGACAGGGTTTTTTCTGGGTTATTTTGTTCGTGAATGTTCAAAATTTGTCTTTCCTGGACAAAACCAGAAGACTAATGCATCCATGGTGCTGGTCAGTGAACTGCTGCCCTAGGCTCCCCACTGCCTGTTCCTGGAGAGCACCTCACCTTGTCCTGCTCTGCTCTTTGGGGATCCCTGTTGTTTTTTGGAGCCCTGTTATCCTGCCCAAGCAGAGCATGCAAACACCTCTTTGCCAGGTGTGTTGAGCCCCTCAGCTCCTGGGGAGTGGGAGAAATGGGTGTACTGCCAGCTGCCCAGGTGCAGGGGCTGAGCCTAGGCCCAGAACAAACTGAATGCTACAGTCAATTTTTCTTTTGGTACCTTGTTGATTGTTTTGGGTGGGTTGCAACCAATCACAAGAGACATCTGGTATCATTCTCGCTTCTCTAACTGGTAGCACATGCTTTCAGGAGCAGGGGAGGGAGTGTTTCTGCTTTCCCTTGTTGGTAGTGCTCAATATGTGTCCTTTAAAGCCTGCCCCTAGTGATGGAGTGTGTAGTGGTTCTTGCTGTCATACCTGGGAGGTTCATTGGTTTGGCTGAACAGGACAAGCTCTTACAGATGTCCCCATAGATGTGGCAAGCAGAGGTGGTGGCCCTCTATGCTGCCAGCTGCAGAACCTTTGCTGACAGAGACAACAGCAGGTGAGTGTGAATTGGCATTTCTGGTGTTTCAAGAGTCAGTGTTTTATGAAATGTTTTTAAGTAAACTGCAATTCACAAATAGTTCTTCAGGGTACTGTACTGTAGATGTTGGCTTGTATTGCAGTCTCAGAAGGCGGATCTTCCACTGTATTTGAGAAAATATTTTATTTTTGTTTTAACTTTTGGAAGTGCCTTAGGAAATCTGGTACAGCATGCACTCCTGATCTAAGACTGGTAGGCTTTCAGGTGAGTCCTAATGCTTTGTAGCAAAAGTTGTCTCTGCGTTTAGGGTATGTGAGCTTCTGTTGAAATTGTTTGCAGTGCACTAATATAACCTGAAGCTCACCTGGTCTATCGTGCCCATCACAAAGTGAGTTCATGAACAAGCACTAATTTAGGAGCCTTTGTAGGTCTCCCTGCCAAGCCAGCACAACTGAGCTAACCCACCTTCTGCCTCAAAACAACCTGGCTCAGAGTCCCATATACTAACACTTGCTTTGGTTTTGTGGGCAGCTGTAGCAGAGATGTACCATAGTTATGAGTAGCAGCATGTCCTGGGGCACAGCTCCTCCTAACTCACAGCACACCCCAGTACCAGAAAAGTGCATACGAGGTGCTTGCCCTTGGTTCCCCACTGTGTTTGGCAAAGCACCACTCACTGCTGAGCAGAGAGGGAGGGGCTCGCAAGAAGCGTGAGCCCCCAGCCTGACAAAGCTTTTGTGTTAAGCCCATTAAGTTTCTTGTTCATGATATGAGATTGCTCTTACATTTCTGTCTGGGATGTCTTGAATTAAGAAGAGACGTGCTTGGTCTGATGGGGCTGGGGCACATCTGGCCCTGCACACCTGGCCCCGGTGCACTGGCCACACCAGGGAGTGTGGCTGTGTTGGTGTTGCTGGGAGTGGGTACTGGCCTGCCTTGACCATGTGAGGTGTGTGCCTGAGGGGCAGGGGTACAGGCACAGAGACTTCAACCTGGTGAGCAGCAAAAGACAGAAGGACTGAGTAGTAGAGAAGCATTCAAAATGTAAACTTTCCAGGAGAAGAAATACTGTAATACTTGCCTGCACAGGATAATTTTCCTGTTGCTTAGGAAAACCCGTTCTTACTTCTCTGTTTTAATTCTCATACATTTGATAGCCTTTGATTCCTTGGAGAAAAAGTACAGGGAATTAGCTGAAATGACTTTGTGTTGCTGTTACAATGTTTTATGAAGTGAGATAAACACAAAGCAGAAAGAAAAGATAATTAAACACAGAAAAGGCAGCTATAACTTCTGCTGGCAATTCCCTAATTTTGTCTTCTTCTGCTAGAGAATTGTGACCATGACACAAAGTTGCTTGGCCCTTCTGAGACCTAGGAATCCCCCACTGGCACAGGCTGTCTAAAGCAGCTACATTCCTGTTTATAGGTTCTCAGTATATTAGCCTGAGGCAAAAGAAATAAAATGAGACCTAATAAGGTCAGGAAGGACCACATAAAAGGTTGAATGCAGAAATGCTTAATCATAAAATTAAAATCCATATTATAATACCTATATGTAATAGGGGTTGTCAAAATTAAGATTGCTTGTGCAAATTTAATTAGTCTTTTGCAACACTGTCAATGCTTACCTTTGCAGCCTTAATCACGTGCCTTTAGTGCAGTTTGTGGAGGTGACCATAAACGGTCCCCAAGGTCAACAGGCAGACCCTAGCTGCATGTCTGATATTTTCATTAGGAGTTTACCATAGTCCTTGTCTGGAAGTTTAAATACACACTTGAAGTTAAGCTTGAGCTAAAGGGTATCGCTCAGTATATAGTATGTGAGGACTATGTTGAAAATCAAAAAAGGAAAACTTGGTAGCACTCATCAAAGTAACCAAAGCTGCGTGAGAGAGGGGAGCAAGATAGTACCTGTGACACTTTCTGTAATACCAGCAGGAATTTTGTGACCCCAGGTCTCTGGGTGTTAATTAAATGTGTCTATGCTTTGCCTCTTTCAAGTCAGTCTTCAGTGGTAACTTGGATCAGCTTGGATTGTGAGGATAGGTCTGATCCCATGCAGCAGTCCTTGACAGGGGGCAAGGGAGCTCAGCTTTGGTACTGTGGCCCAGACCCTCCACAGGACACCTTCCTGGCTCTGTTGGTGGAAATAGCTCCCAGGAAATGAGTGTGCCAAAAATCCACAACAGCTGTGGGATGACCCAGAGGCGATATAGAAGCTGGCTCTACATATCTATGTAGTCTCTACCTGTGGAGAAACTGCAGCTTTTTGTACAGGAACCGTTTTGTCAGCAATTTGATCTAGTGCACATTGTTTAGTAATTGAACTTCGGTAGTGCATTAATGCTCCTCTGCTCTGGGGATTTCTTTGATGCTCACTGGAATATAATCTAGCTTTGCTGTTCAAAGGAAACCAAAGAGGGCTCTGCTATTTCCTTCAGGTTGTAGTAATCTCTTTGATGTAATACATGTTGGCACAGTAGCTGCACAGTTAACTGTGGCTTTCTGCTTTGGAAGGACCCCATTAATTACTGTACATTGAAAAGATGGATTAAGTGTCTCGGGAGAGCATTTTATAGCAGCTGACATTTAGATGGCTAGAGGATATTGAAGGTGACACTGGAAGTGACATACCAATACCCTGCTGATGTGCCCAGGAGGCTGAGAAGACCCTGGTAACTGGGTGGAAGCTGCGGTGAAGGCAGCTGAGGGACCCTTTCTCACCTCTGTCTGTGGAACTGAACCTTGATGGAGGTGGAGGCAGACGTGGGTCCCTCTACACAGAGCAGCATGGAGGTCTCACTGTACACTCCCTCCCTCCCTGACCCCCTGTAGTCCTCCTGGCTCTGCTTGGTTTCGGATGTGTCCACTGCCATCTAACAAAACTTTCCAGTTCTTCTGGGTGAAGCAGCTGTTCCCGTTCCTCCTGCTTTCCAGGTTTTGACCTGTACCAGACATCAGTAATATTGACTTCTAGTACGCAAATGCAAAAATATGTACCTTACAAAGACATGAAGTAAGCATTGAGAGTTGTGAGCCAGAGCCTGTGCGAATTTCTTTGTTATCAGGAAAAGAGTAGGGCGTGCAGACTAAAAATAATGCTCAGAAGTCAGAGTTTGGGATCTAAGTATTGCAATTTCTCTCTCTCTCTTTTTTTTTTTTTTTTTTTTTTTTTTTTTTTTTTTTTTTTTGCTAGTCCAAGGAGCTACATGTTTTGCTTACCTTTAAATGTAAGCTCCTAATGTTTGCTTCCTAAAAAAAGACACATTAAAAGACAAAGGTGACATTATGGACAAGCATGAGGTTCCTTACAAATAAGCCTAAATTTTATCTCCAGCTGTGACTTGTGTTTGAAGGCACAAGGCATCCATTTCCCTTCTTTGTGATGGTCTCTCTGGACCTGTTTCTTTGCACGTTTTAAAATGCGTTTGTCGCTTTTGAGTTTGCTTCTTTTTTGTTGTTGTAGCTTGTTTGTTTTTCATCTCATGCTGGAAGAATCCCACTTTTCTGTTGCTCGGGGTTGTGCTATAGGACAGTAACATCTGGGCCACAACTCTGTGGACTTCTGTAGCCACAACACATGATGTGATACACAGAGCTTGGGTATCCTGTGAAGTAGTCCTGAGAGTAGATTTCTTCTGTTGATGTTTTGCATTTGTGCATTTGATTAAAATTCTTAGTGAATGTACTGCAAGGCTTTATCTTCGGTAATGAATGCTGTGGTGGTGTGTGGGTGTGCAATACTTAGGCATTGCATTTACTTGTGACAGCAGCAATAACACTTTCTCATTAACTATCTTCTGAAATCGAATTTCATTATGTCAAAAAGTTACTACTTTAGCTCACCAATATAACGCAAGTCTGCACCTCAGCATAACTCAAAAGGTTGCTGTAAAAATTCACCATCTCTTGGTTTTTCAGGAGGTGAATAGGAATAAAATTATGAGCCTTTAAACTAAATAATAATTTTTTCCTTGTAGTCTGAGATCTGTTCAATCAATAATCTTTCTGCTAACTCTGGGGAGAATTTTAGTTGCCTCCATAAAATGTTTTAATTATTTAAAATCGTAAAATATAAGTAGGCACAATTTGCTTGGAACTCATTAGGGAAATATATGAATAAGAAGAAAAGAGAATGTTTGCATCTGCATTAATTTAAAGCAGTCTCTAAAATATGAAATCTAATCCTGGAAAGCAGTGACTTATCAGCAATGTTTACTTTTCTTATAATAGGAGTAAATATTAAAGCAGCTAGTTATGTGCTTATCCCTACAGTATTGCACTGAGCCAAAAAGGAAGATAAATAACTTGTCTGAAATCCCACATTAATTTCCCTGTTTTGCAGGCTTTATGTTTGTTCATTTCCTTCTTAAAAACATTGCCTTTAAAATTATTATAAAACAGGTGACTTGGAAACCATGGCTAGCTGCAAATGCATGAGACCAATTTGTGTGTGATTAGAATTATGCACAGGTAATGCTTTATACTCAGCAGAGCCTTTCAGCCCAGTGCAAATCACTAGCACAACATGCAGCAGCAGGAAAATGCCAAAGCCCTGGGACAGGGCTTGGCAGACCAGAATGCAGAGCAATTGGTGAGTGTGCAAACAAAATGATTCTTTAAGTTCCTCTGAAGAAACTTCAGTGCTCACTGTGGCAGGAATGCTCATTTGCAGCTCTTAGGTGTGCAAAGAGGCAAGAATCAACTTTGTCATTCCCCTGTTCAGTACTTTTTTGGGATGTCATCAGCAATCCCTCCCCAAAAGAACCTTCTTCTTTTATATATGGCTTTTCACATTTTCATTTTGGGGAGAACATGACAGTGCTGCCTCTCCCATTAAAATGAAATGAGCAGTAAAATGAAACATGCTGCAAACCACTTAGAGGTGGGCCCAGATCATCTGTGTGTGGGGAGCATGTGGGTTATTTGAATGTGTTGGTCTAACCATTGTTTGGAAGAAGGGATGGAGCTGCTCAGCATGGTCATCCCTTAAGTGCAAAGGTTGTGTCACGGATGGAGGAGACCTGTGCAGTTTCAGTAGATGGGAAGGATAAAACCAAGTAGTATTAATCTCAACCAGTAGGGTGTCATGGTTTAACCCCAGCTGGCAACTAAGCCCCACACAGCTGCATGCTCACCACCTCCAGTGGGATGGGGGAGAATTGAAAGGGTAAAAGTGAGAATACTCATGGGTTGAGATGCAGAAATTTTAATTAAAAAAAACCACCACCAACAGCAGCTGTGCATGCAAGCAAAGCAAAACAAGGAATTCCTTCACCACTACCCATCTGCAGGCCATCCAAGTTCAGCCATCCCCAGAAGAACAGGGCTCCAGCCTACACAACTCAGGAAGACAAACACCATCACTCTGAATGTCTCCCCTTTTTTCCTTCTTCCCCTCATTTTATATGCTCAGCACGATGCCGTTTGGTATATCTTGGGTCGGCTGGCCCAGCTGTCTCTCCTCCCAGCTTTTCATGCAGCCCCAGCCTGCTCCTTGGTGGGGTGAGGTGAGGGGAACATCCCTGTATTATCAACACTGTTTCCAGCACAAGCCTGAAACACAGCCCTCTCCTATCAGCTGTGACGAAAATTATCCCAGCCCAAACTAGCACATGGGGAGAAAAATCTCTTAAAGCACAACTGACTCTTAGCTTATTTGCTCCTGTTATGGCCATTGGGGATGGATTTCTTCAAGTAATAAAGAGAACATACACAGGGATGCAGCCAACTATGCTACTGCATCGTCAAAAAGGAGCCAGCTGAAAGTCATGGAACTTGCTTCTGTTGCCACCCCAGTATCAAGATTGCAGTACATGAGACATGGCATGTGCCCGAGATCTAAGCTGCAAGGTTTCTGGAGAACTGCTCATGACTTGAAGAAATCTAGATGAGGTTTATATTCATATTCCTTTCCCAGTATCCTAAGGGCTTTGTCGTATAAAGCTTGCTAATTGTCTTCCATGAGCAGCAATTCACAGAAAGTACTGTGTATAATGTGACTGAATTCAAACAGATTAAAACCACTTTATGGGTTTGTTAAAAGGAGTGAAGGCAGTGTCAGAGGTTCAAACAAGTGCCTCTATGTTATGCTACACTCAGTAGCCCAGTTTTTCTTTAGGTCTGCAGGAACATGAGAGACTTATGATGCTCCCTGCTTCACCCCCCACATGTCCCAGCAGATTAAAAGCTGCAGTGTTGAAAATGCAGAAGAGCACCTTGAGCATTCTGGAACCCCTGCATCTGCTCTTGGACAGCAAGTTGTTTCTCCTTTTTGGGGCAGTCTTCTCTCTAGATTTCAGAGCATCCAGTCTCAGTCCTGGGTGTTTTCCATGCTGTAGAGAACTCCAAGCTCTTGTTATCCTTCTTCTGGGAATATTGAAGAGGGCCAGTACAAAGGGAGAGCACATTAAATGAGCCTTGTCTGCTCATTGAATTAGCAAGTAGATATGCAAAGTCTACTCCTAAAGAGTCTTCTGTTCCTTTCTCTATCACTCACTTAAATATCACATCATATCATTTTGAAATTGACATCTCTGGAGCAGGGACTGAGATACCAAACCAGCAGTTAGGGTCACAGGCTTTCATTCTCATTCATGGTGGCTTCTGGGAGTTACCACATTAGGGGAAACTCTCTCTTTTTGTTCTGTTCCTATTTTTTTTGTTTGCTTTTTTAATGCACTATGCTTCAGCCGCATTTGCTTCTAAGCATGTCCCAGCTGTACATTTGTCACCTGCGTTGGCCTCTCTGGGGTCAATCCTTGCAACTAGAAGAGATGCCAGTGTTGCAGGAACAGCTAGGTGGTACAGTTTGGGCAGAAGCTATGCCCCTGGGTCAGCTCCTCTTCAGGGGTAGAAAATACAGATCCTCTATAGTGCAAGCAGTAGCTCAGGCAGGTGTATTACCTTAAAGGCGTGAGAAGAGCCATGAGCTTCCATACATGATGTCTCCATTAGAGAGAGACAAAGACTTGCATTGCATTATTGGGTGGACCATTTTCACCACCTAACGAAAGCCTAAATTCCCATTGTCCCCACAAATTCCCCAAAGCCGATTCACCACTTGAATTAAACCATAATTATATATTATCAGCAGTCAGTTTATAGTAAGGTTGAAGGATTAAATGCAGTTAGTGGTGATGAATTCCAGATGCGCAGGACAGAAGCCTGAAGAGAAGGCCAGCTTCTGAGTAACTACAAGATAGTGTAATGTATTCTAAATATTTGATTCAATTAAGCTTCCTTCTGCTCTTTGTTTCAGCTTACAGATGGCTCATCAATCTATAGTTTAGGGACACATTGCTATTCTTTCTAATGGTAATTAGGTGATCAGGAAGGAGACAGGTTTGATGAAATGCTCACACTATGCTCTGCATATTTAAAATGGAACAGAGTCCAAAGCAGAGGCAAGATGCTAACCTGCTACTGCACCTGGCTTCAGCCTCAGGCACTCATAGGTCTTCCTCTAGCACAGGTAATGGGGACTTTGACAGTTCCCACCATTCAAGGAGTAGGAGTTTTTGAATTCATGTACTATTATTGTTTGTACTGGTTTTGAATGTTGCTAAACTGTTATTTGACAGTTTCTTGTGAAAATACTCATGATGCTCGCCCATTTTTGGCTCAGCTTTACCGAGAGGGTTCTTGCAACTTGGAAATTAGTAGCAAACAGTTGCAGTCTGTGATCAATCTTCCAGTGACTTCCGCATGCTGGGGAAAGGCCATCATGCTACTTTTAGGACAGGGTATGTATTCTTAACAGTTTGTAGCTTGCTCATGATTATCAGTCTGCAGCCTCTGAAAGCATGAATATTTAAGGGGATGCCCCAGGTGTGAAAGTGTCCCATTTTGAGTTTTTAATCCCTACAATTTTTTGTTATCTACTGACAAAGTAAAATTGTAAAGTAGAATGTGGCCAGAAGCTTTGCATGCAAATGTATAATGATCCTGTACATTCCTTTAGCCACTCCATCTGAGAGCTGTTATAGTAATTAAAAATTTAATACGGTGTTATTTCTTTTATGCAGATTAGAAATTTGAGGCATGTAGAAGTTTGAAGCTCTAAGGGTAAAATTGCACTCAGGGAAAGAAACTGGGCAAACTTTACCCCCTATTAAAATTCCTATTTAAGGGCCACATGCACCTTGTCCTGGCCTTCTCACAGACATGGATTTTGCAGTCAGTCCTCAATGCAGCAAAGTACTTAAACACATCCGGACATGCTCTGCTGAATCAGGGTTTTAAGTGGAAGTGACAGAAATAGAATTGAGATCTCAATCATAACCTCACCCTGAAGTCATCAGGCAGTGCCTCCTTTCTTCACTGCTCTCCCACTGCAGCAAGCTACAAGTGTCCGAGACAGGCAAGACCCATGCCCTGAACCTCTGCCCCTTACCAGAACCCAGGCCACCCAGCTGGAATTTCAAAAATATGAGCCAACTAGACAGTTTTAACAATTCTGAGACTTGAGATCTTTGTCCCCTAGTGCCTTGAGTCATTCAAGTCCACTATTTAAGCAAATGGAAGTCGTATTCTTTTAGCTGTGATACAGCTTCCCTACAGGAGATCAACAAATCTAAAGATCTCTTTGCTCTTTACATATGGTGCCCATCCAGTGTTATCAGTCCCCCAAAACAGTTACCAGTGAAGCTTTTGTCTGTAAAATTCTACTTTCAGTTTCTTGTTTATTTAATTAGGTTTTATCTGCAGTTAGGAATTTCAGGCTGAAATTTTGTTACATGCTGTCTAGTAAAGGGAATTGCAGTACTGATTTGAATAGCCAGTTAACAGCTGTACTGTGGCCTCATACAATCATACTTCTGTAGACTTGCCACCAATGCTCTGTGCTTTCACCTTTCTAGGAAACAAGCATCTAGTAAGTTGCTTCTTTGAGGGCAAGTGGGAGGGAGAAAGGAAGGAGGGAGAATTGTTTTGGTTTACTTCTTACCCATCTGTTCTTCCTCATTCTGACTTCACAAAAATCTGCCTGCCTCTGTTACTTAGGTGAAAGAAACCCAGTCCTTGTGCACAAAGGTTTTAGAGTGTAAATACAGTATTGCAAATATACTGCATATACTGTTTGTCCTTTGGCAAGCTTTTAAAGAGAACTTTTTTTTCCAGATCATGTCTGTTTGAGGCTTGTTATGTAGTACTCTTCAAGGATAAAGAATGACTTTCAATATTCGTAGTTTGAGAAGGCTAGCAATCTCCTTGATGTCATTTCATTAAAATCCATTTTTCTATTATGGCTATAAACATTAGTAAACTCCACTTCTTTTCCTTTTGATGGTAGGACTGATTATTTTGCTACTCAAGAGCTTCTTTTAGGATAGAAAATTACTTTGTTGTGTTGACTCACTTGGAACTCAGACATTCAATAGAGGGAGATTTTTTTCAACCACTGTCTTACAAGGAACATTTCCCATAAGTTTATTTGCTTTATTACAATTAAAATAAGAAACCACAGTAGATCTCAAAATAAGTCTCTCTTCTCTACTTAGGCACCCTTAGGACACTGCTGCTCCTAAAGTGTACTTTCCCGGCTATGCTATCCAGTGGAGATACAGGTAAAATTACCATTTGTGATACTGCTCCACCTGCGTTTTTCCTGATGATTCGACGCTGCTCATTATTTCCCATCTGCTGGGCTTCCTGGAGTTACAGCTTGAATGCCAGTGTGACTCCATCCGCCATGGGGAGCATACTGATACTGATGCGGGAATCTCTGAGCAGCTTCTCATTGAGGCGGTGGATGCTCTGCACTGCCAAGTCGTCCTTTCTTGGTTTTAGCACCTTTCCACTAAAAAGGACCTATTGAAAGAAGAACTGTTATACATCTCATTTGTTCCAGTATGGCCCTTGGACCATAAAGGAAGCTTTGGAAAAGGTCCAGTATATTTTTTAGAAATTTATATTATTTATTGTATTTCAGACTTCTAATGACCTCTGACTCTCATTAGTAAGTTGGATTGGGAGTCCACAGAATTGGCTAATTATAATTCTGCTGTAGATTAGAAGCCAAAATAAAAAAAGATATGTTTAAACAGAGGGTTTTTAAAAGCCCCTATTTTGCTGCCACCGTAACCCTCAGGGTGCCTGAAGTTTAACATTATTTGTTTCTAGTAAAAGTTAGCAATTGATAACTTATTAGTAGTTACTGATTAAAAGTGCTACTTTTGATCTTGTGTAAGTATAAGGTACTGTACATTGTACTGTAAGTACTGCACTACAAGACAAACCAGAATAATAGAGAGAATTCTCTGTAATGAAATACTAAAAAAATTTCTAACTTTCTGTTATCACAGACTGTTTTATGTGCTAACATAAATTTAACACATTACTTTTAACTTCTATAGGGTTTTATTCCTTCCCTATACTAGTGTTTTGTATAGCTTACTTTAAGTGTTTACGTTGAATTTTATTTTCATTTGTGTAACATGGAACAAACACGTCGCAATAGGCAACCCAGCTGCAGGTCAGAAATCACTTTACTAGAATCCCACTGTGACTTTCCCATAGCCAAAAGCAGTAACTCCCTGTGCTATTACCACTACAACTGCAGTACTTACATTATCAATGGCTATTATTCCCCCTTTCCTTATGAGTCGCAAACATTTTTCATAGTACTCATTGTAGCTTTCTTTATCCGCATCAATGAAGGCAAAGTCAAAGGTTTCCGCTTCTCCACTGGCCAGCAGTTCATCTAGATGAGCAACAAAGTGAGTCGTTACACCCTGGTTGATGCTGTGTGGGAGGACATAATCCATTTCTGTCAAAGTTCTCGTTAAATAATGTTTTTTGCTGCCTTGACCAGGCAGCCTATTCCTCCACAGGTAATTACTAGAAAAGCCTATCCCACAGAAACCAATCTAGACATGATGTATGCCATAAAACACTCAGTTACCGAGTTCTGCCTGCTTAGGAGTTCACAGAGTAGCTCTAAACCTGCAAGATACAGCTGGGACTGCTGAAAGGTGCAGTAAAAACAAGTCAAGCAGTTTGAAACTGGACACATTCTACACCTTCAGCTGTTTCTGAGCTGACTGAAAACTGTTTCCTTGAGAGGATTAGAATTTTTCTCACATTTCTGAACAGGTTCTAAATGCTAATCTCTTGTTGAAGATCAAGTGCGATGACAGAGGTCATGAGCAAACCCTGTCAGAGATATTTATCACAGCAAAAGATTGATCTAAGTAGTCCCTCTCTGGGCCGAGTTAAGTAACATTCAGTTTTAAGTTCTCCTAAACAGACTACTTGACTAAGAACTCCAAATTGCCAATTGTGGATGGCTGACTGCTGTTTTGTAAGGTTTGCTGCCACCTCTCTCACCTGCCCTTACCATCTGTCAACAGAGCATCGTTTCTTCAGAAGCAATGCCTAGAAAGAGTTGTTTGATAGACTTCAAGGACAATGTATACTAGCAATGTGCTTATATTTGCCTCTTAGGAAAAGGATGGATGAATTTGGAAGTAGTACAAGGTTATGAATAAATCTGTGGATCCATCAAACACCTTTGTCGGAAACCTTCTTCTGCCTCCAAGAATCCTAGAAAATTTCTGGCATTTTCCAAATACTTATATTTTTACTCTGCCCCACACTTTCTCTTTCCTTGAATGAGAAGAGTAATTGCCTTACTAATGGCCTTACATGCTTTTGGCACATCCTAAATTTGAACTTCTCTGAATACAATTCAACTACTGCACCCTAAGTTTTACATCGGCTTCTGACTTTTTTATGCACTTCAGCCCTTTCAGAAAACTCTTCCTGTCTGTAACAAAAGAATTGCTTAGAATGCACAATAGATAACAGAAACTGGTCTCTGTCTAACTAATCTGTTTTAATCAGCTTTTCCAGCAGCATCTGACAATAGTACTTCATAGATTAAATGAAGTGATGAACAGGACAGGTGAGGACTAGTACAGCCCAATACATAGGAGTATTTTCCTCTTCTCTGCTAGTAGGTAGGAAAGCTGTGAACTTCTAAAGATTTTTTTTTAAATGTAAGAGAATCTGTTTGTTAGCAAAAGGGATCACATTCACAACCATATTTGGTTTTATGTTTCATCACTATTGTAATCTTCTTCTTTCTATTTCTAGGGAAGGGGGAACAAAAAGTTAATTCAGTTTACTTACCAAGTGTTTGAATTGCTGGCTTGATCCGTAGGTCAATTTTATGCTCTACTCCTGCCTGAAATGAAAAAGAACAGAGAGCTGTTAGAAGTGGTCAAGAAATAACCTCTTAGTAAATTGCACTCAGAGAATGACTGGTGTTCAGATAGCTTTCCTATTATTTCTAGGTTCCAGACACCACGTATTTGTCTTCCCAAACTGAACTTTTTCAGCCTCCTTAAATGATAAGAATACTTCTGTGTGAATGTGCAAGTCTAAAATATCAAAATCTCTCCACCTGTAAATGCAGCTGTTACAAATGTGTAACAGGAGATGTGTTGCTTACCTCCTTCCACAGTGGCTTTCCAATTTTGGCATAGTCCTCGTTTATATCACAGGCAATAACTCGGCCATTATCTGGCAGGACAAGTGCCATATTCAAGGCATTATAACCTGTGAAAACACCTAGGAAAATCATAGGAATTATCAACACTTACTGTATTGTGGAAAAAAATAAGTAAGTAGTGAACTACATGGCTCTCTTAAGGAATAAAATCCCTAAAGGAGTCAAGGATGGCAATTTGTTAACAGACAGTAGAGATTTTCCTCTCCATTTTAATGTAATGGGTTGGGAGAAATTTTTACTTTTTTTTAAATCAGTCTTTAAGCAAATCTTGGCTTTTTCCAAAAGTCTCCTGGACAGACAAGGCCCTGCATATCTGACCCAAAGGGACTGGATGAGCAGCAAAATACCAGGGCAACTTAAGCACCAGGCCACAAACAAAGATAGTGGAAACCCACACCTGGCTGCTCAGCATCAGTGTGGCTTTGGAACATCAAGGAAAGTGGATTGGATTCATGGCCTGTACAGCAAAATACTTTCTTCTGGCAAGAAACTGATACAGAAAGGAAAGAATAGACCCTGTCCTGCAACTGCTGGAGACCCAAGTGATCTACTGATCTGATTTTTTCAGACTCCCTCGGAACTGATGAGCCATCCATGCTGATGCCAGAACTACTGAACGCACAAAGTGGCAAGCAAGTGCAAATTGGACCATCCTTTTCATGCTGTAGTTTGAGCACCTGTGTGCTAAGACAGGTATGCAGTGCCTTACTGTATTTGGATATCTTATGGTATACGTGGCTGTATTTAGAGAAGAACAGTGAGAAATTTTACTCTTACCTATTTCAATAACTTTCTTGGCTTTAATGAGTTTGACCAAGTTTGCCATAAGCTGAGCCTGGTCACAAGACACCATCATTCTGCCCCAGGGATGCTCAGTGGTGAGCTAGAGAGAGGGGGGAAAAAAATAAAACACATCACAACAAACCAACCCCAAAGCTACCAAACCAATATTCTAGGGGAAAAAAGGTGAAACTCCAGGAAAAACAGATAACCCTATCTTCTCATTTTAGATGGCTTTGTGCTCTATGAGCCAGAAATTGGATTGAATTTAACTGTAACTAAGGAGGGTGTAGTGTGTGTCATAAGCAGTGGACATTCAAAGCAGTAACAGGCCCCAACGTTACCAGAGCTGTGGCAAACTCAGCAATATTTATAACTGGTGAAAAATCATAGGGCAACCTTGACTGCGAAAGTCCTTTATTTCTGTGAATTTACATAAACAGGTGCACTTCCTTCAAGACACGTAGAAAGCTTTTATGAACTGGTGGTTACCATCTGTTGCCAAAGGTCACACCACATAGTTCTGGCTACACAGTGCAGAGCTGGAGAAGCTTGAGCCCATCACAGGGCTCCTGGCTCTGAGGAGGGCACAACAGGAGAAGCAGGGCTGTGCTGTGACAGTTGAAGGGAAAGTATGTCCTCCCATTTCCTTTCTTCCTCTAGGGCTTATTGCCAACCTGTTCCAGTACTTAGCATTTCAGTGTTTTTATGCAGGAGCAGTTTGTTTCACCTGAAATGACTTGATCCTGAGTCATGATCTCATGAGTGATCTCTGACACTGGAGCGTGCTGGAGGACTTCACCTCTCTCTGCTACAGGTTCCTTATATGCCGGCTAAAATGAACAGAAGTCATCTGTTCAAGTCAAAATCAAATGCATCCCAAACACATGGACTTGGGAGCCAGAGATGAAGACATGTCTAAAACGTATGTCAATACTATTCAACACTCACATAGGTAGCCCTGAACACTGAAGAATCTGGGTATTACCAGTTCAAAAAACCCTCTAGGGCATATGCAAATGAGATGGAGGAAGGAATGTCACAAGGATCCCAGCAGTTCAGGATGAGGTGTGGGAGATACTGACCAGACGCAGCTTCTTTAGAATTGGATGTTCCCGCAAAGAGTGATCCAGTATGTATTGCCAGAGAGGACTGTTTTTCCCAATTAAACTCTTAGATGACTTTGGTGTCCCAAAAACTAAAGAAGGGTATCTTTTACCTAAAAAAAAAAAAAAAAAAAAGGAATAATAAGAACTTTTTTACTTTTCAGTTATTGGCTCTTTAAATAAAGCAAGCATTTTTACTACTCAAGGTAAGAAAGTTGTTTGCTCTAAAAAAATCTGTGAAAATGGAAAATGCAGTGCAGTTGGACAGCTCAGTGGACTGTCTTTCCTCTCCTCTCCTCTTCCATCCCCTTTTTAAACTTTAAGATGTCTAGCCCAGGCCTGTAAAGGCTGAAAGGGAAAGGCTTGGGTATTGTGTTGTTCAGTGGCTGATGAGATGCTTACAAGCTGCCATATTTTACAGGACAAGCAACCACATCAGAACTCAATGCACAAGTTTCAGCTGAGAAACATGAATGTGACACGCTATTTTCTTAGTCTAGGGTTCTTGTTTTGCAGATGAAAAGAGACTGCTGGTTTTTAGGGCTGTCAGCTGATACATCTTCTCAAGCCCTGTGTTCTCCTCATGACACGGTACTGGGTCCTGCCCTCTAGCCAGAGGAAACCTGGTTTTGCTCAATGGCTTGTTTAGCATGAAAACAGTAGGCAAATAAAGGAGGTGCTGAAGGCTGAAGCTTAAGGGCTATTGCATGTCTACTCAGATACAGAACTCATTGCACCTTTGATGCCCAATGCTTCTTTGACCAAATGGGTCAAATATTTTAAAGAAATAACAACATGCCCATATCCTGGTAGCGTTTGCTATGAAAAACCACTTTTATTTTGAGGGGTTTATTTTCTGTTAATCGTTGTATTTTACAGACGATCACGCCGAGGTCTAGATTATTTCAGCAACTCGCTTGAAGTCAAAGAGTAAGTAAGCAAGTGGCCGCATTAGAAACCCAGCACCAATTTGCTTTCCCTGCCGGATCGTCGGATCGTTCTTCCGCTGATTCCGTGGAATGAAAGCGAAACTGTTACCGGAAGACAATGCTGTAAGCAGGGCCCGCACAGCGGCGTTCCGGAGATGGCCAAACGCACGCAGGCAGGAGCCGGGTGGGGTAGCACGTCCTCGCCTTCGCTGGGACCTTGGCGCCGGCCCCTCAGTGCGGTAGCTGGATTACAGGGAGCGGCTTGGGCTCTAAGAGCATCAGTGTGTTTACTGCCGCAGCTCAGCGAAATAAATCCCTGCCCCCAGGGCAGCGCCCAGGGGTCCATCTGCTCCCCCGACGGCCGCCTGGCTGCACCCGCGGCGGGGACTCCTGCCCGCCCCGGGGGGAACCTGCCCGGGAGCCGCGGTCCCCGCGCCCTCCCCCGTGGGGACACGAGGGGGGCGCAGCCTCCACGTCCCCGCGTGTGTGCCGGGTGTTGGGGGGCGCCGCTTACCTGCCAGCACACCCGTGGCAAAGGCGATCCCCAGCATCGCCGTCCCGACGGCCACCTCTTTGGGCACGCTGAGGAGCGGCATCCCGGAGCCGGGCGGGAGCGGAGCGGCAGCGGCGCAGCCCTGCTGGTCACACGCGGCGGGCGGGGCGCTCCGCCCGCCCCCGGGAGGGCGGGGACGCTCTCCGGGCTCTCCGGGCTCCTGGAGACCGCGTTGGGGTCCGTCTGGGTGGCTCGTACAGTTCCCGCTCCCGGCGTCCTCGATGCTGGGCTCGGCTGGGAGGGCGAGAGGGTGGGTCACCCATGTGGCTGTGGTGTGTAAAGTGACACCTGGGATTTGTGCCCCCACCTCCGCAGAGGCTGGTTCTGGTACCGCTTCACTGCAGTCTTCGTTACAAAATGCACTCAAATATCGTGTGAGCTGGTAATGGGCTCTGATGGAGGAGCTTTTCGCAATGACTCCTGAGAGCCTTGGTCCTCCAACTAGCCCAGGAGGTGAGCTATCTCCTTCCCTCAGCACAAACGTCGTTTGTGGAGGTGTGAGCAAACTCCTTATCAAAATGCACATAGGATTTTGGGACTTTAGTCCTGTGACCTGTGAGTTTCCAGGTCAAAGTGGTCAAGGAAGATTCTCCAAGAGAGGGGGGAATGGGACCTGTTTTTCTCTCCTGGTGGTTCAGCCCCCTCTGCAGTGCCTTCCAGGTGAGGAGCAGCAGTGGTGAAGGCAGCCTTGTTGTTTAGGGGTATCCTCCCTGGCCTAGTCCATTGCTGAGGGAATTGATATATAAGCCAACAGTGACTGTGTAATCATATTTTTTAAAAGTCAGCCTAAATCTAACTTTTTTTCTCTTTCATGAAAGGACCTTGCAGTGCCTTTTGGAGATGGGCCAGGGATTTAGTTTTCATTTTTGTGAAGTGTTGAAAAAATCTGGATTTTGTAAAACCTAACCAAGATGTAAAGTTGCTCTACAGGAGATGAAATTAGCAGTGTTGCATACAGACCAGAATATACAGAAATGGAGTGGGTTGCAACTTAGCCTCCACACATGTAGAATGAGAGCTACAAAAAAAGGTAAAAATTCCCTTTTGACGTATAGTAAATCTCTAGGAAGCCAGATGATTTGTGTGTTGGTAGGTTTGGATGATAACTTTTCAACTATTTTCCTATGCTAGCAAAACTATCTAGTGTTAATGCAGTTAGAAGAAAAAGATTCTTCTTTAAGTACATCTTAAATGGAGTATTAAATATATCACCAGGGTACTGACGGGAAGTGGGTTTGCCCATCACTGCATTTTTAGTGTGTATTAGACCTTATTTATGAAGACTTGAGCCCAGAGCTCTTGCATCTCTTTTGCAACAACTAATCATGTCAATCACTAAGCAGTCTGCTGTGCCTTCTGATTTGCAGAACAAAGCAAGACGTATGATCTGTCTTGGCAAATAACTTTCAGTTCACTTCTAAAATTTATTTGATTTTAAAAACTAGGATTGTTGTTTTCTTGATGGCTTTATTTTTTTCATTCAGTATCTTTTCGCTTTCTCTACGTACATTTTGCTTTGGTAATTTTTCGTAAATGTTATCCCGTCTTTCAGAAGATGAGTTATTAGGATGCAGTGGAACATGTCAGTTTTAGGAGGCAACAACTCTTCTAGCGGCCATAAATCAGATTTGTGACGGTGCGGCTCCATCTAGTGATTTTTCTCTACAACTGCAGCAGGAGGGAAAGAATAACTCTGGGTTACTCTGTTTGTAAACTTCCAGTGTTCTGTTGGCCTCTGGACTCTCAACTTGACGAGGTGCCTTACTTGAAGCTGTCTGGAATCTTCAGGTTCTCGAAATCTCCAAGAGAATTAGTGAACTGAATTGCTAACATATTTGAACGTGTGTCTGAAACTCCCCCTGCCCTCCCACCCCCAAAACTGTTATTCAGTAATAGCTTACCTGTGGTGACAGTGTCAGGCGTTTTACTATATTGTTTATTGGACAACGTATTGTTTCCTTTAGACAAGGAAGTTGATTTTCAGATATCTAAGACTAGGTAAAACACTTTCTTAGGGGAGGCAAAAGAGTTAAAGTGTTTCAACTGAATAAAATGGTGCCAGCTGCTTTTCTTTGAGCTGCTGCAATTTTCATTTTACATAGCTCTGTGATATATTATTGAACAGGAAACTTTGATTGATCAGATTAATTAGATGCTTGCAATGTGCTGTGGTTACTTGAGCATTTAAACATTTTGTCAGATTTCTGCCTACTACTTACGCTGAGTAATGTGAAGGCTACCTAGAGATAAAAACTGTCTGTGATACGGTCTTGGATGCAAACCCCACTGCTCCCTATATCTGTAAGGACAGTTCGGTTGCACAGATTTCACAGGAGATCAGGATTACTCCCAGTGTTGTAGACAGTAGGCATATTTACTGTGCCTGAAAGTGCCTTCTCTCTGGAACTGCCTTCTTGAAAGGGTTAGGAGGGTTTTGGCAGCATATTCAGACTGCAGCCAGAACGTGATTGCTTTTGTGAAACATATGGGGTAGGACAGACAGGATAGTCAGTGGTTGACCTCAGGGTGTGCAAATTCTCACTTTATTCATATTGCTAATCTATCCTGGTTTCACAGGCACTGTGTAATTGATATATGTAATAGTCTGTTCTACTGGAACCTTCCTTCCAGGAGTGTTTTTCTATGTAAGAATGTTGCACACCATCTACCTTGGTGTCATTTAGCTGTGTAGACTTACTGTAGCAATGGGATTGGCAAAGCATTAGCCTACTGATAAGGGTGTCATCTCACTTCTGGGTTTTTGGCTTTCATTTGCAACTATTTTTAGATCAACTAGTTGTGCCTAGTAATTGAGGCACCAGTGTAAAATGCTAAATGACCTGTCTTGAGTTTAATAAGCCGTTTCCTTGCACTATCGTCATAATTTATCTAATTTTCTGTCGTTATTTTTGTTTTTATTTCCCTCTTCATAGGTAGTGTCAACTACCTGAACTCAGCCACGTGTTCTGGCAGTTCGTTGCTGATGTTCTGTGGCCTGCTCCAACGTGGTGGTAAAAAGCAGTGTGTAACCACCTTGATTGTCTTACTGCTGCACTAAAACAAAGTAAAATGTGTGGGTGTTTCAGACACTCTCTGGTGTGGACAGTCAGGGGTTGTCCACACTGTGACTGAAAGCCTACCTACAATGTACATGCTAAACCACAGTTGTTGCTGATGTGGTTTTACCAGACTTATTGGCGACACGTACTAAACCTCAGTGACAGCTAGAATGGTATTACTAGACCAGAGTGGGTATAGATGGCTCTTTCTAAAAGATACTCACTCTGTAATGGAAAATCACTGTACGTCACAGATACCCTGAAGGAAGTGTGTATAGGCATGTTTGAAGAGCACAACTCCCTGGAAATAAGCCTTACACATTTGTTGAAGCTATATTGGACTATGACATTGGAAAAAAATTAGTGGAGTTGCCTGTTGTGTCTGCTTCATTCAGGCTGCAGTGTTGCTAGTGTGGCTTCAAGCATAATTTGAATGGTGCTTACTTTATCTGTACACTGCTCTCTGTTTACAATGAGGATAGCAGTCACACAGTCCTCTAAAACATGGCAGCATTTGCATGAAATTTGAAGAGCAGTTGTAAAAGCTATATATATTTATTTCAGTGAGTAAGGTAGAAATATGTTTGTAGTTTATGTACAGCTGAAAGAGAAGACAGCTGTCTTTGTTCCCTAAAGCTTGCAATATGAATGTAAAAACATGGTCTTGGGCAGGAAGTGTCAGGAGTTGGATTGTATTGAGCAGTGTGCTTGGCAGTAGCCTAACTATCAAGTTTCTTAGGAGAAGTCAGAGCAAATAAGCTTTAAGGAGAGTTCAGTAGGAATTAAAATGAAGTTTGGAACTGTTTAATAGTTTACCTCACATATGAGTGCAGAATGAGTAAAAGCCCAAATACAAGGAGGAACCAAAGAATGCATTCATACATTCATATGGTCAGATTAATTCCTGAAAATGCTGAATTGAGTTGACATTCTGGATGAGTGGAACTTGAATGAGACGAGAGCTGGGGAAAGAAGTTTCAATAAGCAAGGTGATGACCTCGGACAAAAGCTCTGAGTTGTGAAGATGAATGTGCAATCTTGGAAATATGTCAAAATCTTTCTTATTGTTTTGTATGGCTGAATGTGAGGGCCTGCAGCAAAATTAGAGTTGAAAACGAAGAGTTATGGGTTGAGTGATAGGCTAAATAGTAATTTTTACCTATACTGTTGGAGCAGAAAGTTTGTAGAGCTGAGGCTGACTTGGTCTTAGCCATCCTCAGAGAAGTGTTTGACACAGATTGGGATTTTAATCTGGCTGGAGGAAGAGAAGCGTGAAGAGGCAGATTTGCAAGTTATCTGCACTGACATGGTGGATAAATGCGTGCATATATTGGGGCAGATACTCAGAAAGGACATCAAGCCATAAATTCCTTACCTTTTAAGATATTCATGGATAAGCAAAGCCATAAGCATTTGATTGTACTTATTTAGTCTATTTTAATAGGTTTTCATAATATCTTTGTTTAAAATTGAAACAGAATTTATTTACCATATATATGTGTACATTCATCTGTCCATTTTGGGTGTCGTAGATGGAAAATGTGTGTATTTTATTTTAAACCTCCCAATGTATATCCCCTTGCAAGACCTAGATAAATCACTTGATGATGGTGTCTTTTAGAGGATTGTATATGAAATTATTATTTTTTATTCATAATTGAGATTTCTTATTTCTTCCAATTGGTTTTGCTATTGTATTTGTTTGTCCGTCCCTGTTATCTCTCTAGTATAGTGCATGCTTAACATTTCATTTTTGCAGTTCTGTAATGCAGGGTTTGCCATTTACTGGCATAACCTCCTTGACCTTAGAGATACTCATTCCATACATATCTGTTGTAGCAATTTTTTTGCCATAAATGTTCATTCATCTTCTCAACTGAAAATCTTGGAATTGTAAGAATGGTGCCATCTTTTTCTTTTTTTTTTTTTTTTTAGTCTGTGATAAATGGAATTGCTCTCCAAAATTTTCTTCTGATAGTTGAATTCAGTAATTTGAAATAAGACTAATAGTTTCCCAAATACTCATCATTGCTCCTGAAGTCATCTGGATTTTTTATCAGACGAACTGTAACCAGCGAAGTTTCCTTTAATATGATTCATTGTCCGGCTGGAGCGTAATCACTGAAATGGAACACAGACATGAACAATGACTTTAAATAAGTTGGTTCAGTTACTTTCATCCTGCTCAGCTACTTCTATTGCATTCAGTCTTTTGTGGGAGCTGTTAAAGTATGTCTTTCGATAACAGCTTGTAAAGGCTGTGGTACCTTCACATCTATTTCAAGGCTAAGGTATCAACATTTCAAATGCTGCTGCTAAGAAAGCTGGTGATTCATGAGCCCATAAGCCTTAAGCCATTAAACTTGCAAACAGCGAATGGTTTAGAAATGGTTTTCAGCTAGAAGCATTTTGACATATTGGTAAATATTTTCAGGCCTTACTGGCTCACAGGCCAACATTTTGAATATATATGACTACTTTTTGCAATCTCATTACAAGACTAGGTTCAACTTTGGACATGCAGGTATCGTGAGGAGAGATGGCCCCTGCCAAGCAGCATAATTCGCAGTGCAAAGTACGTTAATGGCTTCTATGACAATATCGCACAAGTATCAAGGACTGTAAAACTCAAATTGAGCTTGACTGGGGGAGACCTAGTGAAATGGCTTGTTCAGTGGTTCAGCTTGACAGGCCAATGATAGAAGCAGTTCTTCTGACAAAGGGAGTTTGTCATTGAAGTAAAGGATTGGAGGCAAACTGAATTCCTCAAAACAGGTGTCAGACTGTTCTGAATGATCTCCTTCCAGGTCGTGGTCCAGCCTCACACTTGGAACAAGTGCACGGACAGTCGTTCAAAGGGTATAAATAAAGGAATAAAGCTTGGTATGAATTTGCTCCTACAAATGGTCCCCATGTGATTGAAATAGACACAACTTGTGTGGAGCATTCTGTTTTACTTGCAAAGCCTGCTGTAAGCCTCAAGATGCTCCTTCACTTAAGCCTTAGCGCATAAACAAAATGTGAGAAATGTGTCTCCTTATTACTCTGATACACATAATAAAGAAGCAGTGAACAAGTCAACCATAGCTGTGACACCTAATTAACCAGGCTTTCCCATGCCCATATCTTTTGCCTCTTTTCTTTACATCTGAAAAAAATTGGTGTTGAAGCCCAGCAGGCTGGATTTGTTTCATACCAGCCATGTGAACCGATACAAAAAAAAAAGAGTACTTTTGGAAGCCCAGTGTTTTTTCCCTTCCCTTGAGGGCATTTGTCCAAGAGTGCACAAAAGCAACAGCATGATGGCAGGAGAGGTGCAAGACTGTGTTGTTATTACATAGTCTACCCCAAGCATATTAAAGAATGATGAATGGTTATCTCACTAGGCCTGATTCCTAGAGAGCTCTAGGTCAGATTTCATTTCACAAGTAAGAATTTGTCACAAGCAGGTGAAAACTGTGCCTGACTGTTAACTTTGGGACTTTAAGTCAAGAATTCTTAGTAGACTATTTGTCAGTTGGAAAGAATAGAGAAGGGGCTGTCTATGTTAGTCAACTGTGGTTTGCTAATATGATGCAGCTGTGAAGAAGGCAGTACTGGATTTAGCAGGTAGAAAACATATGTTGTAGAGAGAGCCCAATTAGTGTCATCACCTGAAACTCCATGAGTAGTGCATTACCCCCTGCAGGCTGAAAAGACATGCTGGGGGGGAATGGCTCAGATATTCCCAGAAAACAGGAGAGTGAGATGTGCAGAGAGCAGTGTCTGACATCGCAAAGGCCAGATTGCTTATAGGAGGAAACAGAGAGAAGGTAGGAAGGAATTTTTAAATTGTGTGCAATGCTCCTGCTACTTTCTTGCTTTTTTTCTTTTTCAGTTGAAGGTAAACTCTTTGTAATTGCCCTGAACTGAACTCACTTTTTTCTCTCTACATGTATTTGTAAGGTGATTGGTGTGTATATGATTTTGTTCTTTATCATTAATAGTTTCTGTTTCTTTACTGTTGTATTTCTGTGAGTTTGAATGTTAAAAAAGGGCTATATGGACTCCTATCTACTTATCCTGTTCTGGCTTCATTTTGTTATTTATACATATTTTATTATATATATACATGTTTTGAATAATCTCAGTTCCTTTTAGTATAAACGGTTGCAACATTTCTGTTAAATTTGGTAAGATTTAATCCACCTAACAGATGAACTGTCGATCTTTCAGTGCCACTCATCTGCTTGATAAGAATAAGGCTTTTTTAGTATAGTATTTTAAGATTATATTTTTAATTCTTCTTTTTAGTGTTTTGAATACTGCTTAGTATACTTGAATCATATTTTCACCTTTTATCGAAGGTGATCACCTTTCTATCCATTTTGTTTTTAAGAAGTCCTTTTCTTGCCATTCCTCAAGCCTGGGCTTGACTTCATGAGAATCTCTAACTGAACCATAAACTACCTTTATAAATATCATTTTTTCTTGAAAGCTATATCTTACTGCAATGACCAAAGTTTTGTCATGTGTTAGATTAAGATGTCTGCCGAAAATCAATAATGCTGAGGTAACAACATTGGTTTCTGCTAGGCTCTCAATTACTTTCTCAGTTGTTTGTCATAGGAAGAATATATGATCAGTTGTTTCCCCTGCAGGCTATAAAACCAGCCTGTTCTCCTTTGATCACTTCTGCATACTTCACTTTTACTCTCCTAAGTGTAACACAGATTTTTAGAGCCTTGGACCTGTGAAGTAGCAAAATGATTCTTCTGTAGTCTTTTCCAAGGGATAATAGCTTCCCTGTATAAAGCATCATAAATATCCCTGGACAACAGTTGGCTCTTTCAGGTTGCATTGCACAATTGCTATGGAATCCATTCCTGAGTTTGCTGTGGTCTTTGAAGAAATATCTGTGAGAAATTTACTTCACAGTCTTTCCTTTGCACCTCATGTTTTCTGTAGTCCTTTTCACCTTGCATTCCTTGTTGAACTTCTATTCTTTTGCAGGTAATCCCTTATTCCAAGTACAGCTGTAGAACAGCTAGTCTTTTGGTACTTTGTTTTTTTTTTCCTTTCTCCCCCTCCCCCTATACATTTATGTTTTTTGTTGTTTTTTTTTTTAAGGTGGTTTCTGGTGCCATTTTGTTCTTGAAGTTGCTGCATTTTGCCACAGAGGGGAACGAATCATGCTGTGCTCTTTCCTGAGAGATTTACTTTGATTCTCTCTTCTCCTTTATCTGAAATAAATTACACTGTGCCTGCATGATGTTACTAAAGACTCTGCCAAGCTAAAAGAATACTTCAAATACTATAGTCTCTTGTGAAAACGGGAGTGACTGTAATGGGGCAATTGACTCAACAGCTGCTTGTGTTCTTCCCTTAAAAAGAGGCATGTTTTTCTGAATGAGGCTTCGAAGGTAACAGGGAGAAGGTAAATTGAAGTTTTGGTCACACTATATCACTGAAGAGAAGGTGCCCTAATTTGCGTCTGTATTTTCACATGTCCTGTGTTAGAAGGACAGAAGGTAATGAAGCAGAGCTGTAAGCACTTATTTTGATTTGGAATAAAACAAACAAAAAAACAAACAAAAAAAACACCCAAAAAAAAAAAAAAAAAAAAACACCCAAACCAAACCAAAAAAACCAAAAAACAAACAAACAAAAAAAATAACCCACAGAAATTTAGAAATTATTCTTGTCACTTTCAGTTTCCTATCCGGGAAGTATACGGGAGGCTAGTCAGATTTGGTGGCATGAACATTTGGGTTTCAAGGACATGCAGAATACTTAACGTGGCTATACCTTGGCAAAGCCCTGCTGCCATATTTCACACTACAGAGCAGTTAGAGAGCTGTTATATTTCCTAACAGAGTATTTGTAGCATGTTGTAAACAGCTACTGTTGTAACTGAATTCTAGGCTTGATCCTTAAAACCTGAAACGTTACCCAAGCGCTGCCAGAAACCTTAGTGCAGTTTGCCTTTGTCTTCTGTCAGATTCACGTAGGCAACAGTGGGAAATGCCAGAGTACTTGGGAGCTAGGCCAGGAGGAGGATAGGTATGCAGCTGGTCGTCTGTCTCGATGCTTTTGAGAACATAGGTAATTACTGTGTGCCATACACCTTCCGGATGAAATGCCTTTTGGAAAATCGAAGTTGTTTGTCTCGTTCCAAGGCAGAGACAGTTTCTGTGACCAAATGGGGTTTAGTAACTCTCCCAGCCTAGCTGCAGTCTGTTTCATGAACTGTTTAGCTTTTTGATGTTTATGTACCCACTGAGTTTTTGTATACATAAAATAAGGCATGAAATGTGGATGTGGTGTTTATTGTGCAATCAGCTTGGCCTTAAAAAGGGCAAGTGGCATAATGGACTAAGTGTTGTAATCCTGGTAAATATGAGGCTTACTGTTCCTCCCCAGTTCTGTACCTTTTTCATGTGTTTCTGTATTGCCACATCCTTAGAAAAGGCAGTGGGTCTTCTGGGGCTAAAATAAACTTGCAGACCCAATTATTCACCTTGCTTGAAAGCCTGGCTCTAATATGTTGGATCAGACCAATTTCCTGTCTTATAGAATAGAAGTGACAGCTGGTGTGTTCTTAACAGATTGATGAAGTAAAGTCAGTGAAAAAAAAAAAGGAGAAATCTAGATGCTTTGAAAAAAGTTTTATCTTCTGAGGCCATGCATGTAAGGTCATCATGGAATCGTAGAATGCTTTGGGCTGGAAGGGACCTTAGAGATCATCTAGTTCCAACCCCTAGCTGTGGGCAGGGAACCTTTCACTAGAGGCAGGAAATCTTCTGCTAGAAGGTGGTTTCTCCTTCACTGAGTTGAAGGAAAAAGCTACAAAGCTATAAGGTGTGCAGGTGTTGGAGCACTGCTCTTGTCACTGTGCAAAATCTGATGCAGTGTGAGAGTCCAAGAGTACCTGGGGATTCTGTGCAGCTTTAGAAGCTTCAGCTCCTCGTGGAGGATGACAAAAGCTTTTGTTAGGCATTAATGCATGTAAAATATTTGACTACACACGTGTTGGATGCTCCTGAGTCTTTGGCAAAGAATACTGGGTGCTGTTGTTGGAGGATGATGCCATATATTATGTTTTTTCACTAAAGTACATCAAACTCAAGCAAAGCTGCTCCTTTCCAGTGTTTGGTATTGTAGTACTACAGTAAGTCATCCTTCACTTCTGTTTTTCTTGGTGTAACAAATTTTTAGAGCCTTGAACACAGGAGATAGCAAAATGATCCTTTCAGAATTCTTTCCGAAGGGACAGTAGTTTCTTAGGAAGAAGTATTTTAAGTATCCTCAGTACAAATCAGAACCTGAGCAATACAAATTGTAACTGTAGGAAGACAGAAGTGAAAATTCCTGCTTCCTTTTACTACTTTCTGCCATTATAAAGGAATTTTTTGAAGTCAGTGCACAGCATTAGCATTGTTCAGTTCCTTCTAGATGTTTGTAAATGTTAACTTTCATTGTTACTTGGTTACAGCTGCGTGCATCAGGTCTGCTGGTGGTTGGGGTTGCTTTCCCTTCTTCATTCCCACATCACCCCCCTTCCTTTTGTGACTTTAAAAGCCCTTTAGACTATGGAGCTTGCTCCCCTTTTTATCTGTTCTAATGTAACACAATGTGTGGTGGGTGAAAACATCTGGGACCACATGCAAAGTGATCAGGAATTAATTGTTAATGAGATACTGTCTCGGGCAAAGAAAGGGCTGTTGGTGTCTTCAAACCTGCACTATGAGGACAGATGCTGAAGCACTGAATTGTGTCTGATTGTTAGATCAAACTCAGTCAGAGAAGGTCCTGAAAATGAGGACTGGAGACTGGACTTGTTAATGGGAAATGGAAGAAAATTCGTGTGTGTGCAGGACAGCAAAGGGATACCCTTGCCTTTAGTTCTGAGATGAGCTGAAAGACTGTGCAAGTGCATCAAGTAAGTTGAGTTGGAAAATTAGTACTGGGCTTTTTAAGATTATTTGCAAGTGTACTTCTTGTACTAGCTTAGAAATTATTAATTTTCTGTCTTCCACTTCAACTACTGTTTTTCTCTGAAGAAGTGCTCTGTAAATCTGAATTTAAGAGGTTCATCTTAATAACTTTAGGCACCTTCATCTGAGCAGATTGTCTAGACTCTTGTTTATCACTGGTAGACACAAACAGGTATTTTTGTATGCACAACTCATATCAAGATAGATATCCAAAAGTCTCTGAAGATGAATTGTGTTCTGTAAATGCCTGTTGCTCTCTGTGTATTATCAGATCAGAGGTAGGTGTCAGAGTTGTAAATGTCTCATATTTCATGGAGGGCACCAGAATGATGGGAGCATTCATGAATTTTGGAAAGGGTATGCATTAGTTACTGAAGTATATTTATAAGAGACTGAGTCTCAGAAAATGGGATGTTTTTTGAACTGTCTTACTTCAGTATAGTAGGTGGAGAAATGAGTGGCAGAGAAGATGGAAGGCTATGAATCTTCAGCTGTTAAGGGAGGACAAACCTTTCTCTCTGATCAGTGCAACACATCTTATAGTTAGTTCTTCCTTGCCTTGCATGTTTGGGTGTGCATGCATGTGTGTGTAATTATGACACATTATCATCTTGCCTCTGCTCTAGGCTGGGAAGGGAAATGGAATATAGTAAGAGTATTGTTATTCATTTCAGAAATACTCAGGAAGTCTTATAGATATTTGTGTATAAATGAGAGAACACAATAACAATATAGAAACCTAGTTCTTCATTGAAACAACCGGTTCCTGGTGTTGTGTGGCATTTCAAGCTGGAGGTGTTAGTGGTGTTTTTGTAGATGGAGGTGTGTTCTGTGTACACAAATGTTTCCACCAGATCTTTATTACTGTATTGCAGACTTGCTAGGGTGAAATTCTGCCATTCTCTAGCAGCACCAGGATAACAGAAGAACCAGATTTTTTTTTTTTTTTTTTTTTAAGAGGATATTGACTATGGGGCGTATGTTGTTAAAGTCTTATTATTCTGACTGGATAGAACAGGTTAAAACATTGGTCATTCATGTTATCCTCTTGGACTATCCCTCTTACAGCCTGAGTTTAAGAATGGGAGGCTTGTCCCTGTAAATTGCCATAAACATGGAATAAGAGATTCTCTGAGAAGGTTATGGATTACTATATTAAGTTATAAATGTGCTTGGGGTAACTCTTTTAATAAGCTTATTAATAGCACATAAAATTTCCCTATATTTTATTAACTAAATATGCTGCTAAGAATGGCTCTCTAAATAAACCCTACTTTTAATAACTTCAGTGTCCCAGTGGCTTTAAATGCAGTTCCTGATCTGAAAATACAATGGCTGATTAAATGAGTAACTTTTAAAAAGCTTACCACTGGTAGATTTATCCAGTTAGCTTGTTTTGAATTATATGTAATACAGGAGTTCTTCCTAGCAGGCAGATGTAAAAGTATTACACAGTTTGAGCTTTAAAAAGGCTATATTCAGCTTGCCAGTTTTTGGTGGAGTTTCTTGAAGGTGGTAAGCATACCAAGAAGCAAGTGCCCTTTCCCCTTTTAGGATGGTAACTCTGTGAAGCCTCTCAGTACATCTGCTGGCATCTCTGCTGTCTCTTTTTCATGGAATCTGTCTAGCTGCTGCAAGCTCCCTCCTTTTACTGTTTTATGGTAGGATTGGGCAGTCATTTATTGTTGTGGTAAGCAGCAAGATTGCTTTTTCCCATGTATTTATTAAGAGGAATATCTCTTAAGGGTAAGAATTGTTACATGCAGATTTCTCTGTTGCCTGTTTGTATCTTATTTCTTGCCAGCACTGATTCGAGTAGAACCATGAAGTGAAGCTCCTTCCCTCCTGCTGTCTCCTTCTGTATTTATGGTCACAGCAGTTTTCTTCCATGCTGCATAGCTAGGTGTGCCTCCAGATTTGGGATACCTTATTATATGTTTTAGTGCTTCAAAAGGCAGTGAGTAAGCAGCATATTTGCAAGAGGAAATGGAGAAATTTCCTATGGGCTCATTGTTCTGTGGTGTCTCAGTCCTATGTGTTTGGTATTCCCACATGCTGGTCAGCATTCCTCTTAATCCTGTTAGCACAAGCCCTCCTTGCTGCTATCAATAACTATCTCCTTTTTTATTTAATCTGAATGTCCTCAGCTACCTGGGTTTTCTTATATGAGAGAAAAATATTAAGGGGATTATATTTTCTAGACAAATTTCTGGTGGGGAGAAAAAGCATGATGTAGGAATATTTTCAAGAAGCAGAACTTTCAAAAAATCAGTTAGTTTTGCTGACCTCTGTTCTTTCCTTTTCCTGAGCTTCTTTTTCTGTCCTTGAGGAAGTCAGAGAAGGGAAAAGATGCCCATTTCACATCTGCTGCACTGACAAGCAACCAAATGTACCTTTTGGCTGGTGGCTGGCATTTTGGCAGCACAAAGCCTGCAACTCCTACCCTTTTACAATGAGATGGGATGAATAGCAGAACTGTGCTATATTGGCAGTTGGCATACAGGTTAACTACAGGGGCTGCATATGAGTCTGTTCATCTGAAGTTATCCTTTCAGATCACTGCTTAGTTTTCTAACATAATCTTCTTGGAAAATAACTTCACACATTCATCTCCTTTTGTTTTTTCTTTCTCCCCTCCCTGTAATTTCCTGGTGTGCAGTAGTTACCCTAAGCAGCAGTACTGGTATCTGAAAATGAATGGACATATTGCAATCTAGAGGAAATGCCATATCCTTCTGCTGTGGATTCTGAGTCATATTAACTGTGGAGGGATGTGTGTAGTGGGCATGCTATAAATTGAACATTGTCTTTGCTTCAGGCAGGGGTACAATGCTTTCTCATTCTCTCTCTTGTCATTTTTAGACATCTGAGAATGGAATAAGCCAGTTGTAAAAAGCAGGGCCAGTTCAAGGTAGATAAGTACCTTCCCCTGTTGTAAAATTCAGAGCAGCATTTAAATCCCTTCCCTTCCCTAACACTTCTCTAGAGAATCACCCAATCACTTGTAATTGTGTGATTAAAAGTGCATTGGAACATCTGAATTTCCCTGCACTAAGGTAGCTCCATGTTATATTTCTACACTCTTCTGAACCAAAAAAAAGCTTCAGACCCCAATTCATGGTTTCAGCCTTTATGATGTGTTGGTTGAGGGCAGCTAAGCTCTTTGAAAAACAGGAGGGGAAGTAGATAGTCTGTTAAAAATCCTGTTCATATAATTACTTTTCCATCCTTTTACCTCATCCTCTGTACTTGGTTCATCCCCCTCATTACAACTTGTTTTAAATTAGGACTACTTTTTGGTGAGGGACCTCTCTCTTTACTGGAGGTATGCTGCATTTGGCACATGGAGTCCTCCTCTGGTTGGAGCCATTAGTTGCCACTAACACAGATATGCTTGGAGAGCAGGGCAAATGCATCCTTCAAAGAAGAGAGGACTGCAAATTTATGTAACTTCTGCAGCATCTTGGGATATAGGAGCACACAGTTGCTGGTAATGGAGTAGCCAAAAGGCTTATAACTTCCCTCAGTTCTTTCCTTGTCTCCACCTTGGGTTATCCATGAGTGAAAATTATGCTCTAATAGAAGGAAAACAAGCAAACAAACAAACAAACAAAATCACCCCACCAAAAGACTGCTTACAGCCTGGGGCTTGAGATCTTGTGTAGAGCTTTATTCTGTGATTATATGTGATGGAGTGCTGCTCTCCTGGAGATGGCTGAATATGTGCCTGCCCATGGGAAGCAGTGAACTAATTCCTTGCTTTGCTTGCATGTGTGGCTTTTGCTTTCCCTGTTAAAGTGTCTTTATCTTGATTCATGAATTTTCTTGCTTTTACCCTTCTGATCTCTCCTGCTCATGGGAGAGTGAATGCGTGGCTGTGTGGGGGTTAAACCATGACACCTTGATACAGATACACCTGGTCCAGTCTCACAAAGTGTTCACGGAAGGTACTGACACCATGCAACAATCTGTCATGGCAGTCTGGAGCCTCCCTGTACCTCCCCTCTGATGGCTGCACTCAGGCTGTGACTGACAAGATCTTGAGGATGCTCAGGTGAGCACCTGAATTCAGAAACCTTGGATGCTGCAGGAGATGGGGTGTTGATTTAGTAAGTGACTTGTGTGAGTTGCTCTTTCTTTTAACAGGTGGAGTTCCTTCCAGGTGCGTTTCTAAGGTAAGGGCTTAAGTCAAAGGTGGCATTACTTCCCATCACTATGTGCAACCAGGATTATCTCCAGTACCTTGCTCTTTTCCAGCTATAGACTGTTTCCTTAAGTTGACCTACCTTGTGAGGTTTCCTTTGGACTACCTACAGTGTGGAGTTAAATTTTTGCTGTTAAATCTCTTCAGTGTTTCTCTGCAAGGGAGACTGCGTTCCAGTGGTGATGCAGGAAGCAAGGGAATTATTCTTGTGCTTGATTTGCTTGTTGAATCAAAGCTGTGAAGGGCTTTGTTTGCCTGTGGTATGTCATGACACTCCATGATAGGCACACTGTCTTCTTCGACAGAAGTGCTAAGTTTGCAGTATGAGTTATTTTTATTGCCTGCCTACACAGCCAGGCTGGGCAGGTAATGTGTGATGACACTGTTTTTGTCAGGTACCTTTTTTCTTTTTTTTAATATGCTGTCAGCTTCCTTCATCTGAAGCATCAGTTATGGTCTCTGATTGTGTTAGAACCCTTCATCAGTTTGCTGCTCTCCCATGTCTACTCTGGGAGTATATATTAAGCTGTGATATCTGTGGCTGAAACACTGGTGCCTCCTTGATGTTCTTTTTCCACATCCCTTCCAAGTAGTCTAATAATAATTTTTTTTCTATTATATCCCAGCTCTTTGCTTTTCATCAGCTTATGACGACACCCTGCCTAAAATCATGTGGTACTTCAGCAGCAAAGTAATTCCCTTTGGTAAGAGGAAATGTTGATAGAGTTAACAGGATTTCTTTTGGAGATGAAAATGGCTTAGGTGATGTTGTGGCTACTTTAGCCTGGTCTCTGGTGCATGCTTTTCCTTTCTTTTATATAGTTCCATGATTCTACCTCCTTTAGTATCCAGCAAGGTGCAACCTAAAATATATAGAAAAATTTGATTCCACTTGGCATTGAATATCAATAAAAGGTAGTGAAGTTCAAGTTCTGGCTACCCATTTTTCTTCCATGGGAAAGATTAGAAATTAAGCTGACCAGTATGTTTTACTTAGTATGGTGTGGCAAGATATGCCTGTTCTCAGGACAGCCAAGGTTTGTGGGTTTCAGCAGGTGAAAGAGCTGTTAGTCATAACCCAACAGCTTATTCTGAACCATCTGGCATTCCTTTTAACGTGGTACTACTTACTAAGCTTTTAGGAACATTTTTGTCCATGGCCAGTGTAATCAGTGCTTAACGGAGGACCTGGGTGCTGGGTCTCAGCAAGAGTTACACGGTGACTTGGGTCAGTGTTGAGTGCTCAGGTGATCTCACCTGGGTAACTGCACTCTGTGAATGACTGGTGGAGCAGAGCTTGTATCAGTCACTGCAGACTGCCATGTGTTTAGTATTGATCTACACTCACCTGCAGAACCAATAGCTCAGGCCTTTGCTGACAAAGCATTTCAGTGCGGGGAGTGGGAAGATGAATGCAACACAGAGGCTGTGGCTGATTTATAAGTGCTGATTTATCGAGCTACATGCATACGAGGAATCCACCAAGTGCAAAACACAGTGTGTACATTACTAGATGAAAAGCTACCCTGACGATGAGGGGGAAAAAAGCTTCCAGTGCATAGTATTTTATGCATAAATAACATATGTTGCCTGTCAGCCAAATGTTACTGATCTTACTGTCAGGAGTGAGACTACAGGTCATTTGGCTTTAAACTTGAAAACCTGGAATCCTAGTTATTTTCTATCATCACTTGTGAAGAGTTGACAAATTGCAAAGGGTGACCAACTGAAGCAAATACTAACAAACAGAAATGTATAGAAACTTAAATAAAGTGGATTACTGTCATCTTGTGGACCCTGCAGGGGATGTAGAGAGATGTTAGGTGTGGATACAGATAAAGATCTGAAATACTCTACTACAATATTAAATCACACAAATTAAGAAGTGTCATTAAAGAGATCGTGGGGAATTTATGGCAAAGGTAGGAACATCTAGTTGTGCTTCCTTGTTGCTTGGTTTACATTGTAAAATACTCTGTTCTGTCAAAAAGAGGTTTGTGTTGGTGTGACTTGTCTTCAGGTTTTGATTCTTTATCGGTCATTCTTATAAGCCATGAAAGAGATCTCATTTATGGTGCCATGTGAACATAAGTCATTAATAAGCTTTTGATTCCAGGATCTCTAATCCTTCTAGACCTAGGATAGCTAATTTTACATATTAAATTACATAATAAATATAAAACCCATAGAGGGATAAAGAATCCTGAAAGTGGAACAAGCTACTACAGTACATCTTTGTCCTTGCAAAGCACTGGAATGGAGGTACTCCTTTTCTGTTGTCTTCATTGATATCTGAAGAATTTAAAATTTGCTGTGCAACAGTTGTTGGGGAACTGTTGTTATCCCAGTTTGGAGTAAAGATCTCTAGGGAGTGGAAATGACTTAGCAACAAGCCAAGAGGTCTCCTGAAGCTTCCTTGGGCTTTATTCAAATGCAGTTATAACACTTCTCTTTCAGGAAACTAACAGAGAAATGCTTATTGGTGTGTGTGACAGGGTTTATAAACTGTAACACAGAATCAGTGTTCTAAAATCCCAGTTTCCTTATCTGCTTAAAGTTTTCCATAGATTAATGGCTCATACATACTTTGAGTTGGGTCTTTTTTTTGCTTATGGACACTGGGTAAAAAGTGAATGAGCTGGTAAGAAAAAAGTGATTGTTTTTTAGTAAAAAAAAGCAACAGTGAAGCAAATCCGAGCTGTAGAAAGCACACTTAATCCTTGCCAGAAATACTGCAATCTCTAATTGGGGAACAGCTAGTCTGCAGCCAAGCTGGCTCTGGAGGAAAGATGAAAGTGTTTGATCTCAGCTGTGTTAGCACCTGTATCATGCCAGGGAAGTTAAATGCACTGAAAGAGCTCCACCTACCATTGATTTTATTTCTCCAGATGAAGAATGTGTTGATAAATGGCTGATGAAATGAGGTAGCAGTGGGAAAATGGGCACCCTACCACAATCCCTTTTTTTTTTTTTTTTCTGTCTGGAGCCACTGACCCTGGCACCATTAAAAGAGATGCTGCTATGCAGTAATGGCAATACTGTCAAAGCAAGTGGTGGGCCAGTTCCTGCTATTTGAGGTAATGTGATGAAAATCTGAGATATAATAAAATCATTTAGAACCAGGAGAAAAATACATTGCTTTAAGAGCTCCAGGACTTGCTATTATGTTCCTTCTCTCCCCCATGCCAGCACTCATTTCCAAGACACCTCCTTAGATAAAATGGTTTAGAACAGGAAATATGGTTGTGTTGCACTGGCACAGTAAAACAGGAATAAGCTCTATGCAGACAGACCACTGTGAAAAGAGGATGTGTAGTGCCTCCAGCCTTCCCAAAATACTTTGAAAAAGCATCAAGATGCCAAAAGAGAGAGGCACATGAGCAGGCTGCTTTGAGAGTCTAGGGGGTAAGTCATATGTGGAGCAGCTGAGGGAGCTGGAACTTTATCGCTCTCTACAACTACCTGAAAGGAGATTGTAGCCAGATGGGGATTGGCCTCTTCTCCCAGGCAACCAGTGACAGGACAGGAGGACACAGCCTCAAGCTGTGCCAGCGGAAGTTCTTCCTGGACATCAGGAAGAATTTTTTCACTGAAAGGATTGTTGAGTATTGGAACAGGCTGCCCAGGGAGGTGATGGAGTCATCATCCCTGGAAGTGGTCAAGAAATGACTGGATGTGGCACTTAGTGCTGTGGTTTAGTTGGCTAGGTGTTGTTCAATCAAAGATTGAACTCTGTCTTGGAGGTCTTTTCCAATCTTAATGATTCTGTGATTTGTTCTGCTGTCACTGAACATGGAGACAGTCTACCATTGTATCCCGGTTATCCATCCTGCCACCACTGTGTAGGGTCTTGGGAATGCCCCACATTGGAGATGTTCTTATTGAAGCAGCAGCACCTTCATTCAAAGTGGCTATTTGGAGTGTGCTTTAATAGAAAGACTCTGCTTTATTGAGACTTGCTGATCTTGAGTTGATTGCCTGAGATCTTTGACTCCAAATACTATTTAGAGTAACCTGATCCATGACATAGGGATGAAAAGAAAGCTGAGGAGACAGAAACCCAGTTAACCTAGCTTGTGGAAATTAAGAGCTCTAAGTAATGAATGAGAGGCATTGAATTAAATTGAGTTAATCACATTGGACTGTTCAATGGGATATTAAAATCTATAAGAATCAATAACCTTAGAGCTGTTGTATATCCACTTAAATGATTTATGATGACTGACCAGTTTGTTTAATCTGTTATTGTCTGTCAAAGACAGTTGGCACCAGGACAAAAGGAAATAAACAGTGTTAAATGAGAGGAATAATACATCCAAATCCTTAACTGTCAAGTGAGACATACCAGATAAAAACTCAATTGTGTCCCAGCTACATGAGGTGACCCAGCAGGATCTCCATGGAAAACAGCATGCACAGATGGGAAAAGTGGCTTCTTTGGGTGATTTGGGAAGCCTGGGAAAAGCCTGGGAAAAGGCTGGTTAAGAACATCATATCAAAGTGGTGCTATGCTACAAAATGGGCTTCTATATTAAATGTAGCTTATGTAGTTCTCCATTTAAAAAATGTAATTATGAAGCACCGTACCCTTCAGTGGAAAGTCCTCTGGGGGAGAATGGGAGAATGAGGACAAGACTACTTTAAAATGATTCTGAAAAGCAGTAAGAGTATAATACTAAACAAGACCTTTCCTATAGCTTGTATCCTGCATTATTATTAATTCCATTAGCATCTGGATTTAGTAGAGACCATTTTCTTTGTCATTCCAGGCACTTTAGATTGCTATTTTGGAAGTGATCTGCAAGTATTAAGTATATCAAATCTCTTGAATTTAATTCTTTTGTATCTTTTTGAAATCCCACACTAGGTCTTGAATTGGCCTGTGCTCTTTTTTCAGAGGCATCTTTTAAGATATTTGAATTATTGTTGTGATATTGACCCAGAGAGATTAGGTACAAGAGTTGGTAATTGCTATTATTTTGCCTGAATAATTCCTAAGTGACTATGTTTAATTTTTACCATAGTTTCAGGTCAGACTGAATTGGTTTGAATGGAGTGATGAATGATGCCTCGGCTAGTACAAGCAACTTGCTGTGCACAATAGTGCTTTGTTTTATACATCTATCAAAGAAATAACTGGTGTGTTGGAAATGACACATGGATTTCTCTCTGGCAATAAAGAACCTGACTGGCTATGTTATATTATAGTGATGGTTGCAGTATAACAACCTTGATAGATAAAACAGTAGCTAACCTTTGGGCTGGGACGTTTAGGTCAGCAGTTTAAATTGGAGACCATCCATATCGGCTTACATTTCCATCCTTGTCATCTCACACTCGGCTTCTGTTGTTCCATGTGCCTGAATGTCTATGTGCTACAGAACTTCTGTTGCCTACTTAATGTACAAATGACATAGTATTTTCTCTGATTTGCCACATTTGCTTTGTACTTTTACTTATACCCATCTTTTCCTCTGAGTGTCCATATTTAACATTAACTGCAGTGCAGATCAAATTCATCTCTGAGGATGAGCATTTGAACTTGAATGGTGAGTGAATGATTGACAAGGTGCAAGTATTTTTGTGTCAAGGCTGTGACATGTCATTTGTTGAAAAAGCTATTCAGCCGAATGCTGTACTCATCTGAAAGCTGGGAGAGTGAAGAATTTGCCAGATTCTCGAAAGGATGGTGCTTGATGTCTAGTGGCACTATTAGTGACATTTTGATGCTAATGAAGAGGGAAAGACTTTCTGCTCTGGAAATTATGCTTTTTAAGGTTAGAAGAGGATGCTTTATGAACTCTGCTACACTGTTTCAACCCATGTAGCCATCCAGTTTTGCTGTATATAACAAAGTTACAGTTTGTGGACTGCTGTAGTGCCTGTTAAAACTGTATGAAAGACAGCTGAAACAGTTTAAATACCACTATGCTAGTGCTTCCCTGCATAAGCACTTACTCAAGGTGCCTCAGGGATGTTAGAGGGATGTTAATGGGAGAAGGGGAAGCTGTTGGGGTGGTTATGTCTCTTAAATTGTACTCTGCAATGTGAAGAAAATCTGAAGAATTGCAGAGATAGTTTGAACCAAGTTAACACCCTATTCCCTAGTGTGAAAACCTAAAATGCTGCCAATATTGGGTGCAACTACTCAGCTCTCAGCAGCACCACTGTTAATAAGTAGCTGTTTACCTGTTTTATGAGAATATAGCTGCAAATGAGCAAGTTTTAAGAGCTAGGTTAGGTGAATTTATTAATTTCAAACTACAGACATTCTGATTCATGGAGCATCTCCTGGATTTTACTTCTGAATCCATGAGCTAGATCAATTGACTCTTCACTAGTGTTGCTTTAGTGGGAGATGAAAAATACTTCATGCTATAGCATTTGTATGTTTTTTCCTCTCAGTCTAATATGGACTTAAATATTTTAAAACTGGTCTTTTGCTTTGGTGTCCTACATATCTTCAGACTTTTGTTTCCTAATATTGTGTAGGAATGACCACAGAAGTCATAAGCAAATTAGTTTAAGAACATAAAATTGTGATGTCTTCTAAGTCACTCAGCAAGGAACAGCGTTGCTTTGTCACACAATAATAAAAAGATTCCCCCCCCCCCCCCCCCCCAATACCTAACAGACTTTCTGAAAAGGGAAAGAATTTTGTTTGTGTGGAGGAGAGGAGGAAAGATCCTCTAGAGACCAGTCTGTCCTGGGAGCTGAAGTATGCTAAGCTGCTTTGTGGCTGTGGCTGTAGATTTCATCTTACCCATTTCTTACAGATACTGATGAGTTACTGCATCTATCGCTCTTTGGTATTCTAGAGCCACAAGTGGTCGACTAACAATAACACCACTGCCTGAAAGATCAGAGCACTGAGCATGCATAGCCATGGCTGTTGTTACTCCATTTGTTGAATGCACCATATGCTGGTTGCTTTGCTTTGAGATTTTTTGGGAACAAAATTCATTAAAATCTCTTCACTGCTCTTTTCCTGAGACAAGGCTGGGGAGGGAAGTAGAGAAGCATCTTGCCACTCTCCTGTCTCCATGAAATTGCTGCTGCAGATGCTGTCTTGGCTGGTAACAGTGTCAGAAATGGCAGCAGCCTTCTGCAAGAGTGGTTTAAAAATAGACCTGTTTGGTTATGCTTGTTCCCTTAAAGGGACATTGTCAGTTTGATTTAGTCCCAACATTTTAGCTTGGTTGCTGTTAGCAATGCCATCTCTTCTGAGTCGCCAGCCAATTTGGCCAGGTCTGCAATGGGTTCAGTAATGTTTTATATACAGGCAAATATGCTTTGAACATAGCACAATAAAGTTTTACTAAGCCTAGTAAATTGTTGATACTTGGTTTTTTTTTTTTTTTTTTTTTTGCTTTGTCTCTTACCATGAAAGCAACATACAGCTAATGCTCCCTTGTCAGTATTGTCATCTTTGCAGTAGAAGTCCTTGTGCTATCAGGTTACTGGCATTAAGTACAGTTATCCAGGTACTTTCAAAATATTCTCTCTGTTCTTTCCCATACTGCCTCACTGCTCAGGATCCTGCTCTTTTTCTGAGTCAGAAATCTTTTTTGTCCCTTTTTTCTCTTTCTACTGAAATTAATTTAGGCACTGCAAGGGAATAATATTGGAAATGTGCAATCCCTGTCTTCAATGTATCTTAAAAGCCTGAGGTTGCTTCTAAGGGTGAGAGTGGTTCTTTGAAATTATGAAGTTTCTTGTGTCAGTGACTTCAGAACAACCCAACACTTCCTCCTTGTGACAGGAGGCAAATAACAAGCTTGACCTACAGCCCTTCTGCCAGTAAGACCATTTTTGGTGGACAAATGTGAGAGCCAAATGTCCTGGTTTTGCCCAGTGTTAACACAGATTGTATTAGATCTCTGGAGATCAGAGCAGGTGCAGTCACATGAGTGCAGTGACTGGTAAGGAGATCCAGGATTCAGTACTGAAAGCTCTATTTCACTTTCTTGCTGCCTGTAATATTTGGTCCCCTCTGTGCAATGAGACTGTGCTTGACAGCACTGAGCAAGGGCTGCGAAACCTGACTGAAGCAGGCTAAGAGGGGACTGTTGAAACACAATTTCAAGCAAATACATTTGGCTTTGCAGTGGTACCACTGATTTAATATCTCTCTCCTTCACTGTCTTCTCCATGTTAACTGCTTCTTTCTCCTTTGCTGCCTTATTGCCCTTCTGGAATGCCTCTGTTACTCTTTGACATGTCCTCATCTCTTACATCAACTATCACTTCCATCTAGACCCTCTGGCCTCTTCGTAGCCTGATTTCCACTTGTCTAATCTTTTTTTCATTAAGAGTTAGATTTTTGCTGACATCTCTAAGCTTCCCTATCTCCTGACTTGGAGAGTTAGGCATTGATTTCAATTAGAGCCCATGCCTAGAAGGCTCGAGCAAACAGCGTCTGCTCTCATGGTAATGAGCTGTTGTTACCACCCTCCCAAATGTGCTCACTTGTGCACAGTTGCTCTGATTTGCAGTCTCTGATCAAGCCATAGAAAAGCAGGGAAGTATCCAAGGGTCCTCTCCCTGCTTTTGTTGGATGGGCAGCCAGGAGGCAGCTGCAAAGGGCTTTCCTCTCAAAGGAGTCTTGAGATGCTATTGTGGTAATTTAAGTCCCTGAAAGTGGACTAGATTGAGGCACATACCGTGTAGCATTTTAATTTGTCCCTTCTTGGTATTTGCTCCTGGCTTAGTTTTGCTTCAATGAGATACATGATGCACATCATGTGACAGGTGTGTAGGTGCTGGAGTCAGTTTACGCTGTGCATCCATAAGCAGTTTTAAAAATGATGGCATGTCCGCCTCTCTGTGACGCTGATGATGTTCGTCTCTGGATCTGTGGTGAGTTTCCAGAAGCCTGCAAGAAACCTAATGTTGTGCCAATCTATAAAAAGATAAAACAAGACAAATCCGCTAATTACAGCCCTGTCAACTTGATGTTTATCCCGGGCAAAATAATGAAATGGCTGATTAAGGGATTTGAGTAGCAAAGAGTTAAAAAGAATAATATAATTAATGTCAGTCAATTTGGGTTTATGGAAAATAGATCCTGTCAAACTAACTTGATATCTCTTTTGATAAATTTAGTTGATTAAAGGAAATTCTCTAGACATCTCTAAAGCATTTGACTTGCTACCACAGGACATTTTGGAAAAAAGTGATACAGAACTAGCATGGCACTAATGATATTACCAACTGGCCAGCTGTGACAGGTCTCTAAATGTGATGGCTAACAAGGAATCATTGCTGGGCACGTATGTTTCTAGTAAGGTCCTGCAGCATTTGGTTCCTAGCTCTGTGTTGTTTAATACTTTTTAATAGATGAATGTGGAACGAACCCCCTGGTCTTGTGCCAGCAAGGACGACAGTATTTTGTCATACCATGTTTCTAAGCCAGTAGTACCATATAGGAGAATGTAAGCAAGCAAATGTGGAGTGTCCTAATAGGGATAAAAGTTAAATTTAAAATCTAGGAACTAAAGAGGTCATGACTGAAGAATAGGAGACCCATTAGGGAAGGGGGGAACTCTGAGAGGGTCTTGAAGCACCTGCTGAATAACCAGTTCCCAAGTTACCACAAGGATTAATGAGGTCTTTGGTGGTGAAAAGGAGGGATTGTTAAATGAGAGGCAAGAGGTAATGCCTTTGTCACTGGGGCAATTGCTTTTGTTATAGTATGCCTGGCTCTTGTTTCAACAGTGCTAGAAGGATGCTGATAAATTGGAGGAGGATCAGAGGCAATGTCAGAATGATTAAAAAGGTCTGAAAAACATGTCATTTAGTAACATGTTCTGAGAGCACAGCCTGTTTTAGCCTATTGAGCAGAGGTTTAAAGGTGGCTTGACCAGTCTATGAGTACCAGAAATGTTTTTCTATCTACCTGACAAGTGTGTTGTGATTGCTGCTGGCTGGAAGTTGCAGATGGGCAAATTTAGACTAGAAAAAAGAGCTGTGTATGAAAAGGATGAGGGTAATTAACCACTGGAGTGTTTTACTAAGGGTTGTCATGGATTTTTCTTCACTGGCAGTGTCACTCTTCCTTGACAGTGTGCTCTAGTCAAAGCAGGGAATTAATTTACCAAATGGTATGATCTGTTTTACAGGAGGTCAGAGAGGGCGCTTGGTTTGTTGTCTTTTATCTGTAGGATCTCAGAATGCATTACAGCAGTTCCTGGTGGTGCTGGGTAGTTTGCTCCAGCAAACAGAAGATCTCTTGTTTTAACTTGTGTAAAATGGATGCAATTTAAGAAAATTAGACATCAGTTCACATAATGAATAACCTTGATTTTATCAATTTGCAGTTCTATTTTTCTGCAATTTGACAAGTTTAAATGGCATTCAAATAGCTTTTTATGTAAGGTGTCACTCTGTTTCCTTACTAATGCCTGAGCAAGTACCTTACCTATTGTCAGATTGTTAATTCTCTGTTATTAAGTACTCAGGTGCTTCTTCATTGAAAGGACTGTCAATTGTCAATGTGGATCATTTAGATAAGAAACCAACCTGTCAGCTGCTCCTCTTTTTTTTTTTTTTTTTTTTTTTTTAAATTCTCCCCCAGGAAAAAAAATACAAGTAATCAGTAGAAGGGAATCCACTGTCCACTTGGGTATGCAACATCTTCTGACACGTGTGCACGCAAGTCCTCCCTGCTTAATTTAATAGTAGTGCAGAGGGAAGAAACTGCTTGTCTCTGAGTTTAGATTTGTTGTTGCTCTGATTATGATATTGGCTGTGTAATTTGGAGCTTAACAGGGTGCAGTTGATTGCTTGACCTTATCTCTCAGAAAAGAAGCACTGCTTTAGGACTTGGGAGACCTGCCATTGTCTGTTTATGCTGCCAAAGGACTCTGGTGTGACCAAAACTTTTCTTTTGTGTCTGGTTCTCAGGAATATGACTAGTATTACTGGTTTCCCCCCTAACTTTTATTTGTCTTGCCTTGATATTTTTAAGGATTTCACAGCAGGGGAGGTTTTCTTGGCTTTTCCTGTGTGTCACTATGTATAGCACAGCAGAAGGACTTAAGAATCCTGTAGTTGGCTAATGAACACATTTGTGATCTGGATATTTTTTTAGAACTGCCTGGAGGCCAGGCTGGGTGGGAGTGTTTGTGTAACATTTGTGTATATAGGTACCTCAAAAGAGTCTTCTGGAGCTTGGGGTCATTGTGAATCCTTTGCTCCCCTAGCAGCACAGGTTTGACTTCGCCTGTGTTGTGGTCAGATAGCGGGATGGCTGTGTATGCACAGAAAAATGCAGCTGTGTACACCACCAATCTGCCTGCATCTTCCCTATGGTGTTTCGATCAGAGGCTAGACAGATTCTGTGTTTCTGGAATAACTGAATAGTGGCCCAGTCAAAGGAAAGTATTTGTGGAGAAGAAGGTTCCTATGAGCAGTCAAAGAATAGTACTGGAGGAGTACAACCAGGGCTTGTGCAAGTGGAGCTGTATCTTCGCTTGGTTTTCATGAAGCCTTATTCTAAAACAGCCAGATGTTGAGCCATACCTACCTCTTACATAACCCCACTAAATTCAGTGTGGTCTTGAGATTATCATCCTAATACCTTTAGGTTCTAACTCTAGCTGTATGAAATTTCTCTTGGTGAAAGCTGCATATTTCCAGTCTGGAGTGACAAATATCCCTTAGCAGTCTGTCTTTGTAAAGTGAGGGCCCCCTGCCTGCATATGAAGTAAAGAGGTAGGTGAGAATCTGTAGTTAATCATGCACTGCAGTGTCACTCAGCTACTTACGTAATATCTAATTAAAGTGATTATATTCCTTTGTGTCTCAAACTCTTAGTTGGAGGCTAATCAGGTAAAAGTGAGGCATAGCTTTGAATCCTTGACTGTTGTCTGGCTTCATGGTTTCCTCTGCTAGTAGATCTTCAAGCATGTTGCAGTTAAGACATTGTCAATACTATTTTCTGTGACTCATGGGAAAGCTCCCAGGCTTCTCTCCCTATAATAGTCAAATAAATTGATTAACTTCTGATTTTAGCCTCAGCGCATATGGCTCAGTACAGGGGCTAACCTCTCTATATTGTCATCTAAAGAAGTGTGGGGTGGGGTGATTGTAACATTGAAGTCTGTTCCTCAGCCCTACTGTCCTCACAACATCAACCATAGCTAGTTTTTTGATATAGAATGTGTGTAAGCATATGCTGCAACCTTTAAACTTTGAAAATAAGTTGGCTAATGTTGAGTAGCAAAGAGAAATTTGACTTGTGAAATTTGACTCATCTGTTTGCTGAGAAAAGAGAGACAAGGAAGAATGACCTGGACAGTTACATAATGTAATCTTGTGAGATTACAGAGAAGTTTGCAGGAAAATAATAAAAGTGGAGTGAATAAGTGATGATTTATTTTCTTTTTTCCAAAGTAGAAGTGAACTGATTACAAAGCCTGGGTGAAATTGTTCTCAACTTCCTAAAGTCTGGTTCTGAATGTAATGTTTATGTCTTAATCCTATCTACGATAAGCTTGCTTTCAGCCCAGTGACTTGATAAAGGCCCTGATCTGCGTTCTGTCTGGTAGGCAATGTGAATGTCATCATTAAGCAGCAGATACCTGGGTGGCTGCTAGAATTTTGTAATGTGGCCTATTTCATTTAAGTATATACCTGTTGGAGGGTTGTCATTTGGAGTATATCCTGATTACAATTTAAAGAAGAAAAGTACTGTGCTGGCACAGAACTGTTGTTCTTTCTTGTTCTTTCTTGTTGTTCCCCATCAAATAAAAAATTATTCTTATGGGTGGAACACAGAGCTTTGGAGAAAAATAAATATAGAGAGAATATTTTCAGTTTCTTACTCTGGCAGAATGAAATGCTGGTTTATGACCTTAAGGTAGCTTGTAAGGTAGGTTGTCTAATGGTGTAGTATTTTTGGTTTTGGTTGTTGATGCAGTGTTCAAGAAACTATTGTTTTATAGGTCTGGGCTTCTGCTGAAGAGAACTTCTAGGTTTCAAGTGTGAAAAAATGTTTTCAAAGTATTGGTTCTTGATTTACTTAGCTCATTTTATAAAAAAGCAAATTAAAAAATAAATATGTGTTTTTCCTAGGAATTCTGTCAACTATCACTAGTTCTCACCAGCAAATAATTGATTAAAATGAAAAGGCAAAGAAACACTTAAGCTTGCTAGACATAATAAAAATGCCATATATATTCTAAAGCCGAAGTCAGTTCAAAATGCTGCTAGAAGAACTGGCTGTTTATGGTTACGCAAATCTCAAGTTATGTTATTCTCTTCCACAAAGGACCATGCTTTATTCTGAAAGGGATTTAATATGTGATCTAGGTTTCCAACTTGCAAATCCTGGTGACTTCTGTAAAGGTGTGGAGCTATGACTATTATATATAGCTATTTAAGTCTTCAGTTTGTATTAAGGTGCAAAAGTACCTGAATCTGAGCTGAATTGAGGCTGAACAGTAATGTCAGAAGTAACTTACTAATTTAGACTTTAGTTCATAGGCCATGTTGAAGTTTTTTTATGAATGGCTCAATATAGAGACTGATTTCCTTTCCTTCTGATTGTGGGAAACTCTGACTTGATTTACTAAAAGAAAGAAAAAAATCATTAGTTTTCATGTTGTGTACCTGCACTCTCTTGACTTTAAACGTCATTTCCTAGTTTCTCATGGTGTCATAGCAAAATTATGAACCTCCTATGGTCTTAATACAATCTTATTTTTGTCCTCCAACATTGCCTAAAAGACTTCTTCAGAAAGCATGATTTTAATGGAAAACCTGCAAAACCTGGACAATCTTATTTAATTCCTTGTGTTTTGAGCAGCTTAACGTATTACCTTGTTGACATTCAGGACTGCAGCAGTGGAATGAAAGTAGGGACCAACTGTCTGAATAAAAGTAAAGTTCAAGACAGAGCAGTCAGGTTTGAACTCTGAAAAGCCACTTTTGGCTTCTTAAAGGTGTCTTTAGTGACAATTTTGCAAAATTGTGTCCTGAAAAAGGACTGGTACTTTCAGAGGTCCTACAAGGCTGGCTCCACCGCTGGTGAAGTTGTTCTGCTGGAAAGGTGGCTTGGATTCTGGCTGGGAACATGTCCTGTGGTTGAGTGATTAGAGATGACCTGCATTCTATCCTGGTCATTTCTCTGGTTTGCTGAGTAGCCTGGGATAAACCATTCCTTTTTCTTATGCCCAGTTCTGTATCTGATGAATGGGGTTGAGGATTCTGGTTTCCTTTAAGATGCCAAGTGAAATATATAAAGCCTTCTCAAGGAGCATTCCCAGTGCAGGAGGATACTTGTCCCAGTACTCTTGATCTTCTGGTGAAAGGTGCTACAGAAAGTCTTAGGTGTTGTTTATTTTCTTTGTGTTGCAGATCTGTAAGTGAGCTCCAACTCAGATTAAAGCCTGAAAGTTTCAAATTTCAAATGCAATAGAGCAAGAAGAGGGACTTTGTCAGTAAGATAACAATTGGTAGGGAAAAAGAAACCCTATGGGGGCGTCTTTATATTCTTTCTAAAGTCAAGTTTTGATTTTATAGTCTTTTAGATCAGTCATCAAGTAGTAGCTTTGTGAAGCTGTTTTTCCTTTCTTTGTTGTTGTTGCACAGTACTTTCACGAAGCTAGGATTTAAAAAATTATTTAACCTGGGCATGTCAGCAAAGATAACCTGAAGTTGTCTAGTTTCTATTTTGTGTGTATTTGTAAACCTTACTCTGATATGTAGAAAGCCAGTAGGTGGCAATCAAGAGTATACAGGCTGATGAATCTGTATTTCGTAGGATCTGAAGGGCTTCTCTTGTATGACAAAATATCAGCTTTTAACAAGCATGCAAAATTGGAGTGCCTGGAACGAGTGGAAAGTTGTGCAAAGGTTGACTTTGGTCTCTTTTCTTAGCCTGTAATTAGTAATATCTGTTTTCCCCAAGGAACAGAGAGGGGTTAGATGTTCGTAAAGCATTTGTAGCTTTGGTTCCAAGCGTTTTAGCTTCAAACTGGCTCTAACTAAACTTTTACCTTTTGAGCTGTTGAGAGCAGCCCAAGTGTATGTTGCGAGTCGGAGCATGTCCTTGCATTGCAGAGGGGCCCTCTTCTCAGGCCAGCTATGTCTGATGCAGAAATGATGTCCCTGCAGGGTGACATAAAGAGCCTGCAGCAATGCAGCCAGAAGAGAAGCTATATATATTTATGACTCAATAGTGTTATTCCTTTCTGAGCTTGTTTTGCCGTCGTGGGTTTCCACGACTTTGTTGCTTCCAAAGCCACTCCAATATAGTGACCTGGGAGCTCACTCTAGGCACATTAAGTATCATGAATTGGAAACAACTTCCCTATAACTGCACTCAAGTCAGATGGGGTAGGATTTTTCTAGTTTCCTTTCCCCCGGTGGGATAGGAAAAAATTACTGTTCACTAATGAAGTTAATGGTTGATAATTTGCTGGTAATTGGATGGACAGATTTATTTTTGGTGTAGCGGGGAAATCTTATTGCTATACATAAAATTTCCAGTGAAACAGTTTGTAAGATTAAATTGCAACTGACAGTGCAGCGTTTGCCTCTAACATTTACCAGCATAGCAAATGACTTTTTCCCACATCTGCCCTCAGCTTGATCTTTTCTTATGATAGGAGGCTGCAGTGAAAGGGAGAAAGGTGCAAGGATTTTACTTTGTGGAGGCCTTTTTTGCAAAAGAAATGGCAGAGGCATGAGGTCATTTGAAACATTGACTGCTTTGTATTGGTATTGTTAAAGCAGTGTGACCTACATTGCTTGGGCACTGTAATCTGCTTCAATTAATGGATCCGTCAGCACAGATTAATTATAAAACTGACAGCCACTTCTAGATGTAGTAGGTGCTGGTGACCTCTAATCATGAGAGGAAGATGTTGCTTCTGAAGTGTGTGTGTGTGATAACATGATTTGTATGAAAGGTGCTTTGAGGAAACTCTCCTTTTTAAATGACAAATGTCCTGTGTATCATGTTTGAATTATTTTTAACAGATTTTAGTTTTTTAATACACTAGAAGTCTGTAATGTTAACTTGATTTGCATTTTGGAAGTTTTCTTCTAGTCCTGCGTTTTTCTTTACTTTTAAAAAATGCATCAGTTGTAATCATCATTGTATTCTGTGATTACCTTAATTAATGAACCTTTCCTGCTCTTAGGCAACCGCTTTTCAATCACTGTATGAAAAATGCACTGAAAGTAAAGGATTTTGTTTGAGCCCTGTTCTGTGGCCTTGTATAGTGGCAGAGAGCACAGACTACTCTGACAAAAATAATGTTTCTAATTCCTATGCAACCTCTTCTGGATTCCACTCATCATCCCAGATCTGCTTTCAATTGCCTTGGTTTCTTCCCTGTGTTTCCAGAGGGAAGATTGAGCTAGGTGTTTCAGATGACAAGTTTGATTTAGAAGTTGCCTATCTGTGTGCGTATAGTTTCTAAGCTTTGCTAAACACAGACAAAAAGGAGGGAAGCTGTCTGCTTTAGAAACTCTCTTCTCATTGGGAAGAGGGCAGGCAACTTGACTATGATTTTCAGCTTGACTCCTCTATCTTTATTCCTCTGAGAGATCTCCCTCCATGTTTGCAACTGATCAGTATACACGAGAAGTTAAGATTGTTTTGCCAGTGTACATTAGTTTAAATTCATGCAAGTTAAATATCATCTGCCAGTGTGTTGTTTTGTCCCCCAGAATGTTTCAGGACAGCTGTAGTGTCTCAGATTTCATAGCTCTCATCAGCTGAAGCACTTTACTCTTGCTAAAAAACTTGGCCTATCCTGCATCCACCTCTCTTCTGTGTTAGAAAGAGGTCTAGGAAACAGACTCTCCAAAGGCCCAGGCAGCAGGCAGTCATAGGAAAGGAATAGGGTAAGAATGTGACATTAATGTCATGTCACTTAACTGTGGGATGTTTCTGTATGGGAGAGGAATGTTCATAGTGACATATTCCCTTTTGATGGCTGATCTTTAATATTTCATGAAACCAAACTAGTTCAGAAACATAAAGAAGCCTTTTACTAAAGTGATTTTCTAGAGCAGACTTGGCATAATACACATAGGCTAGGTCTAGCCAGAAAACTGTCAAGCTTCTTCCTCCATTTTCCCTTCTCTAATAAGCTGAGACACATTGCTCTTATGCTTCAAGGCATCCCAGGAAGCTGGAGATCCCATGCTTCTGAACTGGTACAACTACAGACGTTTTCCCTAGGATTTATCTTCTGACTCCTTTCAACTGGTCTAGAAAAAATTTTTCTTGTGCTTCAGTGCACAGTAGAGAAATTGTCTAAAGCTGTTTGGAAATATCTGTGCACTAAAATCTTTTATTTAAATATTTGGACAGAATTAAAATTGTGCAATGATCTAGTAGGAAGCATGAGCATACCGTAGGCAACTTTTAAACCCCCCAGCAGGTGACATAAATATTTTCTGTGGAATATGCCAGTTATATCTCCCTTTTTGGAAAAATTTTCCTAAATTTATGTTAGCTGCTGGGCACAAACTACATTTTTTTTTTTTCTCAGTAATGAGAAAGTTCTTAGGTGCCTAAGTGTTGACTTACAAGGCCTTTCTCTTTGACACCTTCACTACCTTTTCAGCCTCCTGTAATCCAGATGTTGCCACTTTCCTAGTGCTTGAACTTAGGGACTGCTAAGACTTCACCATATGAAGACCTTTTGTCTCATGCCTTATGCACCGTATGCGTGTATATATATATATGTCAACAGCTTAAAAATGGGGGATGAAAATCTGATTCTCGTTGAATGGCAATGTGCGAAAAGCACATAAAGCTTCATGGGTCCAGATGAAGCAGAAATCCTGGTCCATTTGTACCTTACCCAGTTACCCTAAAGAGTCCAGATAGCTCTTTTTTGATACCCTCCCCTAAGAGTTGTATTCCATGTCAGCATGCATTACAAATTTTTTACTCTCTAATAAGTACAACATCCCCTCCAGCAAGAAACTCTGACTGCAGCTTCCACTGTGGATAGGAGTAATCATAAATGATAATTGCAGCACTATTTAAACAAACTGAAAATATTTGTTAAACCAAAGTGATGGAGAGAGAGCAAAACTAGAACAAGGAGGGCATGGGCATAACTTCCTTAAATTCATTTATGTTCTTAAATTTACTGCTATTTCCCCTTACCCCACCCTCCCTTTTACGGGAATGAGTATGTAACTGTGGAGTTGAAGGGCAAGTTAGCATCCATGATGGAAATGGTAGTATGAAGGAAGCTGGTTGACTTTGCAAGGGTCAGTTTGTTCTGTTTCTTCTGTTCTCTCAGGATTTTCCATAGTTTTTCTATAGAACTGAAGAAAGCTTTCTGTTGCATCCTGTAAAAATGTCACTGGTTCTTTGCCTTTTTAACAGCACAACAGGAACTGGTTGAAAGGAATTGGAAGTTCAGCAGTTGCAACTGATCTTATGGGTTTGGATGTGTATATGGTCTAGATGCTTTCTTTCTTTTGGGAGAAAACTTTGAGTTTCCCAGTTCCATGTCTGTCCTTAGAGCTGTTAGTCTGCAGTTTTCACTCTGGTTTTATAATGTACTGCTTGAGCATGCTGCATCTCTGGGGGGTAGGGAGGTGCTGCTTCCTGCAGGCCCAAATATGTTTGACCCTTTTATAATTCTGGAAAGGATTCCACAATCCAGGATTTCAGAAGACAGTGGCAGAAATAGCTTGCTGAAAACACATGGATTTATTTATCCCACATAAACACTACAAGTAGAGAGAAGTAGATGGAAAATAATAATAAAAAATTTTTAAAAAAATTTAAAAACAAAACAAAAAACCCAACCAAACAAACAAAAACAAAAAACAAACAAACAAAAAACCACACACACACACACACACCAAAAACAAAACAAAACCCAAAAAAACACAAAAACCACCACCCACCAAAACCCAAAAAAACCCCCAAACCTTATGTGCCTATCAAGTGACCTCACTTTTGGAGTTCCTTGGCAGCTAAACAATTTCTTAACCTGGACACTGGACAGATCCATTGGGCATTGCACTGATGACTGCTGACACAAACTGAGCCTGGCAATTGCTATTACTCCAGCACTTTGCTGCTTCTAGTTATTGTGTCCCCATAGTACATAGGCTGTGCCTTTAATCCTTTCCAGATATTCAAAATTTTCTTTTGACTCAGTCCTGCATTGCATCTGATGATCTGTGTTTCCAGGTGTACCTGCAGGAACCTTCTGATGGTGAGCTCAGCCTTTGTTCCTTCAAGGACCAGGCTGTTGAAGGGAAGATGCTTCCTGCATTCCTCCAAATTTGAAGAGCTCAAACCAGATTTAACCTTAGAGTTTCCTAGAACTAGGCACGAGATCATCCTGAAATCCCCAAATACGTGTCCTGTTGATAACAGCTATGTTTTTCATTTCATCTCCCAAAGTAATTGCTTTTTTCTCAGTGTATAAAATGCTCCTGATCCTCCAGGCTCTTTGCAGCAGTTACACAGTTGAAATTACTACAATCATCTGACATTAGTTCTGCAACATATTAAAAAGTGCATCTAGGGCTACCCGTGCCACCCTTAGACTGGCAGTAAGGCAGAGTATATTTTCTGGATCTAAATATGTATGCCCCTTTTGATGTGTTCAGGTTATTGTGTTTTGCAGGAAACTTCAAAGGGGCCATGGCAGTATCTGCTTCTCTGTTTTGGGTGGCAATGGATGGTAGTCACCCAAGAACTCCTCTCAGCTAGAGGAATCCCCACACAATTTTAACCAGCTTCAGGAGAGAAAACACAGGACAAGCAACTGCTCCTTTGTCTTCTGTAATGCCTCTGTAGGCTGAGGAGCAATCCTTTACTAGCTGACTCTGTAACTGGAGCAAGTCCACCAAGCTTTTTCTGGCAGTGGTCTTAGTGAGGAAGCCAGCAGTGGAAGAGTGAGGGATGCTCAGTTCCCTTGGCTCCTGCAGCACTAGAAGTCTGTGCAGGAAGATAGAGAGCTTCAGGAATATCAGGAAAGAGAAGCTGCTTCTGTGGTGAGGGGGGAAGGGGTCCCCTGCTACCATGCCTCTGGAGACTTGCGGGATAGGGGTTACTCTGCAAGCAGAACTGCAGCCTTAAAGGTGGCAGTGTTCTGTTTTGGGTCATGCTGCAGATTGCTTATGCAGGGTGCAATGTGCTGGTGTGTTCTTTTAAGAGGATATTTTAGATAAAACTGCTCGAGTGGAGAATCAGAGCAGACTACATATTTCTACCTTGCAGCTTAGGGCAGGATGTATTTGGTGTTTTTAGTATTTCTGGACAAATGAAGCTCAACAAATCCAAGTTTAAGTGCACCAAAGTTCTCTCCTTAGTTTCTGTTTAAAAACAGAAGTTACGGTCACTTATGCCATTCCACTGTTCAGGAAAATTCACTGGAAATGAGAGGATGACTGGATAAACTTTCAAAAAGCATCTGGAAATACTCAACTCTTTATCATATGACTGAGATCTCAGAGCCCTTTGTCTGTGCCTTATTCATAAAATAGATGTTAGAGGAAAATAATAAAATTCTATTAAGTAGCTTCAGGAACAAGATCATCTTTAGGTCTTCATATAATTGTTCTGAAGTTTTAGCCTAATAGGACTAAAGGAAAATCCACTATAAGGGATGAATGGAAGGGAACCTCCTGCTCATATTTTGCCTTTGCAAGGGTTTCCCGCTTTTTAAAATGCCTGATCCTTTTGAATTTTGCTGTAATTTCAGATACCTTTTGTCTTAGTGACCAGTAGCAAACCCTGAACAGTCAGACCTCACTGTCTCAGTATTTGTTGCTGAGTTTCACCTGTGACTCACTAAAGTTAATCAAAATACTCTTAGAGTGATCTTTAAGCAGACTCTGTGAAAGGGAAAGCCTCTTCATTAGGTCTGAGATTAAGGGAGTGAATAATTCCTCCAAGCAGAGAATGGTTTTTATTCTTTTCCACTGCAATAGATAAAAGTGGTATAGTCCTGACTTCCTACATGATGTTCTGCTCCTGTTCTATGTGCCTTTCTCCTCTGTAGGAAGTGTTATGTCTTAATCTGTAGCCCTGTCAGTCTGTCAAGAGATGGGAAGTCCTGATGGAGATGGTTCTTGACAGAAAGGAGCAATAGAATGTGAGGAGAATGAGGAGACCACAGGGACAGATCTTATTTTGCACAACCTCATTTAGGGCTCTGCTGGCAGACAGAGCTGGATTTCCTGAAAGGGAGCACATTAAGGAATTGCTTAGCACCCTCAGCTATGGACTATTGCAGTAAAAACTCACTTTGTTACATCTGAAGTGTACAGAAAGCTCTTTTGTCTGCCCAAAACACCAAAAAAAAACCCCAAACAGTACAAACAACAAAACACCCCCAAAAATCCCAAGACCACAAGGAACCCCACAAAAAGACCTCCTTTTTTGCCTGTAACCCCCCCCCCTTCCCCGGAACTAAAATTTAATTTAGGATCCTTCTCTTCATGAACTCTTATGTGTTCATGTAAATATTCTCATCATATGGTTTGTATCTAGCCATTTAGTTAACAGAATACATGAATGATTCATGGTAGCCCTATACATAATGCATAATTAAATCACAGACTGATGGAGTGGAATTTATTAATTGTGAAGACACATGTGTTACCATGATACTAATTTATTTCTTTCAATTTTATTGGCATATTGCTCACTCATCTGTGATTGCCTGCTTTGTTGCATTACCAGAGAACAGTAACATGTTGTTAAAACAAATTATCTGGATGTTTGGATAGGCTGTTTGTTCACTGATGGGAACAATATGTATTTAGCAAAAAGATTTAATGTAAATTATTATACATGGGGTATTATCATAGTGCAGAACCATCATGCCAAAGCTGCTCTGATGAGCCATATTAATTTCTGATATGAGTAAAAAAATATTAGAAAAATAACTGCAGAGACTCTTGCATGAGGAAAAAAGCAGTTCATGGAAAATAATCTTGGCAAAATTACATGGTAAATTTTTATATATTTTTATAATTTTTTGTAATATTAGATTGTAAAATTTAACAGGTATTTTAGCTCAAACTTAGAATTTGTGCCTGCCTAAGGCTTTTGTCTTTGATTGCTGTCATGCCCTGGTGGGATTTTTGGAAAGTGATTCTTGTTTGTTTATGCTAAATAAGAATTTGATGTCTTTAAAGTGGAATTTTATTTCTATTGTGGATAGTATGGTATTTTTTTGAATGTCAGTATTTAAATAAAATTAGGGACTTTTTTCTTTCTGTGTACATGCCAGATCAATTGGAAATTGAAGTTGTGGCATTCAAAATTCAACTGAATAATTTTAAAATTAATTTTATGAAAGAAGTCAAGTTGTCTCACTTTGAAAAGAGACCACACTTTAACTTTTTCTTTTTTAGCCTTTTTGTTAGATAAAGTAATCATACTGCTGGAAGGCAAGAGCTTGTTCTCCTGGAAGACTCTGTGGGTCCAAGGAACAGTAACAGTCCAATAGAAGTGGAAATGAAAAATGCAGGCTCTTAGGAAGATTTGAGCAGAGAAGATGTGTAGTTGTCTTCAGAAACTGTGGGTTAAATAGATACTTAGTGGAATATCTCAGGTGTGCCTGAACTCTTAAATCAATCTGCTGTCAGGAGCAATCTGCAACAAGCCAAATTGATGGAAACTCCACTGCTATGTGGTGGAGAGAAGCAGTGTCCATAGAAAATCCTGTGTCTTTGAAGCCAGAAGCTGATAGTCTGCTAAATATCATTAGCCTATTTCTTTTGTGATCTAAGCTGTGGAATAAAGCCAGAAGGGACACCTGGGTCATCTCATCCTACCTGTTGTGCACCCCGTGCTGTTACTGTTATAGTTCTGCTGTGGTGGCCACTTGTGAGGGCAGGGTATGAATCAGTAGAGAATCTCTTACCTTTGGCATACCTTGATCACTTTTTGGGTTGTCATATCTGCTGTATCTGAGTTAGAAAATATGTTCTGCTTTTATGCGGAAGACTCAGGTGGGCCATCTTAAAATCACTCAAAATTATTAATCATGAGCTTGTTTCAGTGCAGAAGCTATTTCTGCACTTGATTCTTCTGGAACGTGGATGTTGACTCTATTTTGCCAAGCAGGATTTCTTCCACTGGATTCACACAGCAACGTGGTTCACAGCTCCTGCAAGGAGGTGAACTGGAGCTTGGTGCTTGATGCATGAAGCCTTCCTTCTGTTTTGCTTTAAGATTTACTGCCTTCTTTCACATAAAATGATGCTGGAAGATACTGAAGGACAAAAATGGGGCTGAAAAAATTATAATACATAATCAAGTAACATTTTGGGGTTTCTTTTTGGTTGTGGGGAGGAAGGAAGCTGGGGTGTTTGTTTGGTTTAGCTGACTACAAGGACTTCAGCATGCCAGGTGCTATATTGACATATATTAAAAATCAGTCCTTGCTCAAGAAGTTTGCTATTTGGTGAGGCAAGCAAAAGCAAGATGAGATAAGAACTATCACTCCTCTTCAGAGACAGAAATTGAGTTGCCAGATACAGAACTAATTGAGACCCTGCTTAAAAACAGTTAAATGACTGACAGAGGCCTCCCAGGAATTAGACTGCAGAACTGAGAAATGAATCCAGATTCTAGTGTAGGGTCTTGGCCATAAAAATTAAGGAAAAATGTGTACGCTGAAGAAGAGACAAGAACTGTGGAAACACACTTCAGAATACTGTCCTTGAGAAAAAATAATTTAAAAACATGCAGCTGAAGAAAATTTTATCATTCAACTCTAGGGTTTTTTACATATCAAAGTCATTGTTTGAATTCTGACTCTTTCTCCATGATTTGAACCAGATTGTGTCAGCAAGAATATTGGTAAAATTTCAGCTTGTCACAAATTAGTTTGTGCAAAAGATTATCATATGCAATGATTTAAGAGCTGCCTTTTTTATGAGCAAGCTGGTTTCAGATTTGCATGAGCTTCAGAACAAGACCATCTCAAGGTTTATCAGCATGCACCTCTTCAATAACACTGAAAGCAATAGCTCTCACTGTACTGAGTCTGTATCCATCAGATAAAATATAGTATCTGTAGTATATTAGTCATCCTGGACAACTGAAGAAAAGTTACTATTGCAGAACTATCAGAATAGAAATATTTTCTGCTTTGAAATTAATCAGGTAGTTTTCTCCCAAGCTTTACCTTTGCCTTTGGTCTTCTTGCAGGCGTATCATTGGTCTCTCTGTATCTTATTCATGACAAACTACACTTAAATTAACACAAAGAGTTTAATTTCCCCCTCCCCACCCCCATGGCTAAGGACCAGGTCCTTGACTCCTGCAAGGAGGTCTTGTTCCCATAGAATCTCTTCAGTGTCTGTTTTATTAAATGTGCACTTCAGCATTTTCAGAAAATTACTTATTTTGTGAATGTTGAGCTGAAATGTTAAACTTGAGCCCTTTTCCAGCATCATATTACCAGGCTTTCTGATCAGGTAAATCAAAACAATGTAATTCTCAGCTGAGGTGCTGAGAGAACTTCTCAGCTAAAGATAGCTGGGTACTGAAATAGAATACTCAGAAAAGCTGTGGAAACTCTACCAATGGAGGCTGTGTGGTTGTTTTGGTGGTTGGTTTTTGTTTGTTTGTTTTTAACAATTTCTTACACAAAAACAAGACCCTGTGACTAGAGGGCATATATGTATACATGCTCTCCTCTGGGAGAGGTTATTCTGAGGTTATTCCCAATGCTTTTACCTAGGACCATGCAGACTGTTCATAAAGTGATTTTTCTCATCAAATCGTGCAATTTAGGGCTGGTTGGCTTCTGCCCTTGCATACTTTACAAAAAGTTAATGGGTTTTGGATAAGGTTATAAAAGCAATTTAGGGCTCTATTGTCAGATCATGTATCCCTAGAGAGAGTAGCCTCATGTTAGGAAAGGAAAATCTCTACCAGTTCCTAAAGACTTGGCATGAGAAGCACCAGAGCAGAAATGTGGGCATTAGGAATAAATTCTGAGGAGGAAGTTAAATATCCTTCTACCTTCCAGTCATAACAGTGTGAGTATTAGAATACTAGCTAGAAACCACTGAATTTGAAAGGGATCAAGGAGGCAAAAAACATTTAAGTCTTCAGTCAATCCTAGCTTCCAGCACTCCAGAAAGAGGACTGTGGGACCTGCTTGGATTTGGGCTTGTGCCCATCTGACTTTCAGGCTGTGAGTAGCTTTCTTGAAGTCCACAGGATGACACTGTGGTAAAGCTGTATGATTAGTGGTGTCCTCTCCTGAATGAGACTTAGAAATGTTCCAGCTGTTTCCCTACAAATCCGGTGTGCCATTTCTATAAGTTAGATTGAGGAATATTGCTGTGTTGAACAGTAGTACTTGGATAACTGAAATACAGTTTGTCTCCTCACATGCTGAATACGATAATACCTATAGTTGTGGAAAGGACCTTGCCATATCCACAGTAATCTTTAAATCCAAATGCCTACATTAAGGATACTGGCCTGAAGGCTAAGCTTTTATCAGGCCCTTCTGTATTTGCTCTGGTCTTAGATTAAGGGTTAGATTGAGATCTCTGTTCCAAAGATTTGTCAACTTGGGGCTCTTTGTATAATCTTAAGAGTCTCTGTTTTCTCGAGGTCCTGATTTCTAGATGATATTTCTAAATAATTCCAGACGGTCAGATTTAAAAAAAAGAAAAAAAAAAAAGGAAATTTGTGTTCCTCTCTAACCTGTTTTTTGAGATGGGAGCTAAAAGTCTCATGTGAACCTAATCCAAAGTGGTTGACTGTAGTTTATCTTTTATGCAGTTAGCCACAGCAGCTGCTGGAGATATGTGAATGCAACACATCTTTAATAAATGAGAAGGTACTTGCTTTGACTACTAGTACAGGAGATGGTTTAGCCTGAGGCAAACCTACAGGCTAGAGATATTTCAGCTGGCCATGTACATTTTTAGTGCTAACTTGAAGCCATGCAAAATAATAGATCACAGTCTTTAAATAGATATTTGGGGACAGGGCTGAAATGAGTGCTAAAAGGAAAATATCCAAGCAATGTTTTATATTCATAATATTTGATTAGATCACTGAGAGGAGGAAAAGAGTGTTGTCCCCCATATCTTTTAGCTTCTATATGTATAAGAAACCAGTTGACCAACATAGTTTATTGGGGTTAAGATACTGTGCCTGACTATTGCAATGTTATTGTAGATGCACAAAAAAAGGGCTCAGATTCCACAGCAATGGAAATACTATGGCAGCAGGTAGAGCAATAGAAGGAAACTAATAAAAATATGTGGTAATTAAAACCGACGATGCACATTTGATGTATGAACACACTGAAGCTGGGTCTTGCAGTCATTGAGAAGGACTAATATCAGCAGTTTTAGGCTTGCCCAAAGTAAACTCTCAACAGAATTCTCCCTTGGAACTAAAGAGCAACTGTTGAAAAGAGAGGGAGAAGAGGGACCAACTGATTACACTTGAAAGGCAGATTGAAGGAAGGAAAACAGGAGAAAGCTAGCAGATTAGAACAACTTTGCTTTTCTTCTGTGGCATGCAGGCTAGGTTTGGATTTTGTTTTGTTTTTTCTTTTCCCATCTCTATACTGTCACTTAGAAGAAGATTAAGATGTTGTGACATCTTTTAATATAGAACTGTAATGAAACTGCAGGTGGACCCTACGTTTCCTAAGAGGCAAAGGTCTGATTAGAGAGAGCCCTAATGTTATAACTCTCACATAAGACAAAGTAATGGAATGCCTTTTCAAAAACACTAAATGTACAACAAATATATATTGCTGCAGATAGCATTTCAACAAAGAGTTATGCATTTATTGTGCAGGCTTTTGAGCAGTCATACATAGGCTTCTGTGGTTCAGACAGTTGTTTTTTCTTCATGCTAGTAAGAATTAGTGCCAAGTTTAAAACTTCCTGTTTATAGGCTAGTTTTTTTTTCTGGGCTGTATAGTTTGCTATATGCTGCCCTCATCCCTAGCTCAGTGTCCCTGTATTTTAAGATTGCCAAGTTGAGGTCATTTATCATCCTGACACTGAGCATCTGCCCCACTGTATTACCAGTAAAAGAGGACATTGCTAATGCATTTGCAGCAGTACTATAGCTCCTGGGATGTAGCACACAGAGGTGAGATGCTGAGCACTGGTGCCTGTCTCTGGATGGGTCAGCAAGGTCCCAGCCAGACATACTGCCTTCCACAGGGAGGGGGATTTGTTAGTCAACATGAAACTCTGGGTATCAAAGAAACCAAATACTGTAGGGACAGCCTACACCATCTCCAGGGTAGTGCACAAATTTAAAATAAGTTCAGATTTAGTAGTTACTGAAATTAAACACCATTTGATGACTATTTCACTCAGTGTTGAGAGCTTGGTATCTCTGGTGCAGATATCCCCAACTTGAAACCGACTGCTACCTCTTGGCATTTGGGGGGGCTGGGGGCAGGAGAGATGTAACATGATTTTTTATTTCACTACGATCTTGCAGTCCAAGGTGGCTGTAGGATTGCATGAACTTATTTCTGAGTTGAAGATGGCCTGGGGAGTGCTCAGGAGAAAAGCTTTTTAAAAAGATGTTTTTGGACATGTAGAGTAACTCTTATCGAACTGTGTGTGTTACCCAAGAAAATATATATGGGCAGACATAATAACTCATAAAACTGTGTCATAAAAGGCCTCTGTGTACATCCAGGTTATGTTTACATAATGCAGAGTTCAGTGGCAGTGCTGGGTTATTTGATTTTCAGCACCGTGTCACTTATTCTGCTGCACCCATGATTCAGTGCTGCCTCAGCAGTAGTTTCATGTTCAGCAGTAGGGCCACTTGATATGGGTTGATAGATCCAGCTGAGAAGCACTCATGCTGAGCCCAGGGTAGGGCTAGGGGTTGAGCTGGATCAGCTTTACTTCCAGGGAAGCTGAATGGACAGAGCAGTCCTGCTAATGCAGTGCAAGCATGGAGCAGATGCGAGGGTAAGTTGCTTGAGCCAGGGCTGCTGCTATAAAAGAATGAGGTGGAGCCATTCCTCAGCTGGCCCAGCTGCTGGAGTGGCAAGTGCTGTGAGCTGTGTGAGTGGGCTGCTCTGCATTTACAGAAACAAAAGAGCCCAAAACCACTTGGTAAGGTGAAACCACAGATAGGTCCCACTGACCTCACTCTGGATCTGAGGTTCGGTGATGTGCTAAGTGCTTGCCTTAATTCAAGACAGTACCTTCACAGTATGGGCAGGCAATCAATCCATAACTTGTGTGAGCAAAACTATTGGTAGTAGTCAACAAGCACTAAAAGTAAGATATTATTTTTTCTTTTATAGTAATATATGCTTTATGGTAATAAAAATAGATGTTGGTACAGCAAGACCAGGCTTTGGTCAGCTCTCTTATGGCTCTAGCTCTACCAGGTTGACGGTACTCTGTCCTATGGCCATCTTTACCCCTGGCCACTTGCTATGGGGATCCCTCCCTCTGGTCACCTGGCTTGACTGCTCATATAATTTAATGTAGTTAAAATCAATTGGTTTAGGAAAAAAAATGTTTAGCCCAAGCAAATAACTTTGTTTGAAGTTGTTTAAGGAAATGATGTCACAAGCAATTACTCTAGCAGACCTGAGAGAATATATCTGTGAGGGCAGGAATGGGTTGGTGACAAACAGCTGAGGTAACTTGGAAGTGGCAAACCCCTGAATGGGACATCAGACTGCTTTGTTGCAAAGCTTGAGGGGGAGGAAATCCCAAAGGTGCTTTATGGAAATCAAAATTTTGTGCTTATAGGGAAGCTTCCTGGAATGTGAGATTCTATCACCCATTTAAAATTCAGGATCAAATCAGTTGCATCTCTGAACAGTATTGATTTACCAAGTGAAGTGTGTTTCCCTTTGGGATTTCTTCCCCAATTTAGGCTTCAATTGGTGTAATCTCAGAAGAAAAGCCTTGCTTCCCCTTATAAACTGTTCTCACCAGATGTCTTGTAAATCTTTCCCTTTATTCCTTTCAAATGACTGGGCTTTGACCTTAGCTTTCTTAATGTTATTTAGCCCACATGGAATATCTATAAAAATAAGAGCTGCAAACTCTATTAAGAAAAGCACATATGACCTCTGCTTGTAATAACAGAATGCAATTAATGTCAGGCTCGTTTTGATGATAAATTGGGGGGTAACAAATGGATTTTGCTTTTTCAAACAAACCAGTATGAAGGTAAAAGGGAAGATGAGCTTTAAACTGCTTACTGAAATTTTAAAAGATCTCTTCTTTTGCACCCAGGACCTGAATCAATCAATACAACTGAAATTTTTACCAGATTTGCACGTTCTAAACAAAAAATCTCCAACAAATAAACAAAAAAAGTGCCTTCTATAGGCAAATTAAATGAAGGGCTGTAGTTGAGAATGGGGGAGTTCTTGTGTTACAAACTAGGAAAAGTTCCACTTTTGAATCCTCTTAGTAATTGTACAGCAGTTGCCACAACAGTTCCAGGGGAACATGATGAAGATCATGTCGGTTCAGAGGTTGTCATAAGCACACAGAAAACATTTGCACCCACCTTCTGGCATTTAAATGTTATGGCTTCTCCTCTGTGTTTATCCACAATGGTGCCATCAACCACCAGGTCAAAAGCCTTGCTCTTCAGCTTAAGCCATAGATGCTTACATTTCCAGAAGCAAATAGCTCTGTTTCAGTTCAAGGTAGCTGACTTGTGTTATTTGTTAGTAAAGCATTTCAGAGGATCAAGATGACCTAGGTGGAGTTAAAACATAAGGAGCAAGTTTGACAAAGAGCAGGTGGGAAGTGTCCAAGGGAGTATCAAGTGCCAGGACTACAACTGCAATTGCCCCAGCTAAGTGACTGCATTTAAGAGCCTTTCCTTCAGCTGACCCCCCTCCTTTCACTCATGCTTCAAGTCTGTGCAGGAAAGCCTTACTTGGGCAATTAGATTACTTTAACACTTATGATTGGAGAGCAGTTTTGGGGGGGGTTAATTGCTAATAGCCAAATACCAATAATTTTCTGCTCTAATAAGTTGTTGCCCCTTCTTCATCCTGTCTTGTAATTGGGTGACATAGAGAATAGCTGTGTGGTGTAAGTCACCAGAGGTTCTCGTAAGGACTGCGTGCATTTGGAGCAGGTGGTTGCCTAGAGCAGAGAAATGTCCACTGAGTGTGGTGCACAAGCAGCTGAGTAGGGAACACTGTTCATTTTCTATTTGCCTAGGGCAGCAAGTTGATAGAACAAGAGGTACAGTTAGAAGAAAGAGGGGAAGAGCATTTAGTTTCTGTATGCAGTGATTTCAGCATAGCAACTTAATTTCAAAAAAATGTCTGGTAAAGCAGAGAAGAAAACACAACGAGAAAGGCAGATTACTTGTGCACAGGCTGTGTTCATGGAGTAATTTGTCCTTTTCTCTTCATTAAAAAAAATAATTACGAAAGGTGCTACACTGGTCTGCAGCTGTGTGAATTATTGTTAAAAGTGATGTGTATCTTGGAAGGGAACGTACAGTACTATGGAGAGCTGCTATAGCTATCATCAAGAAGTTTTTTAATATGATAGAGTTTGACAGTATACTTTTCCTGCTGACAGGGAGAAATCCCTAGGCATAGTTTTTATACACAGGATTTGCTATAGGGACAAGATTTTGGTCTGTAACATTGATCATCCAGGAGCTGGCATCAAAAACCAACAGCCCAGTGTCTTTTCTCTTGCCATAACACTAACTCACTGAACACTGAGAGAATGTGTATTGGGTTTGTGCAGCAAGGTTTTGTTAGTGGGCAGCGGGGGCTGCAGTGGTGGCTTCTGTGAGAACCTGTTGAAGCTTTCCCTGTGTCTGATGGATCCAATGCCAGTTGGCTCCAAGATGGACCTGTTACTGGGCATTAGAGATTGGAGTGGCACCTCTGGGATAACACAGTTAAGAAGAGGAAAAAGTTGCTGCACAACAGCAATTACAGCCAGTGAGAGGAATGAGGATGTGAAAGAGAAACAACTCTGCAGACACTCAGGGCTGTGCAGAAGGAGGGGTAGGAGGTGTTTGAGCTATCGGAGCAGAGATTCCCCTGCAGCCCCTGGTGAAGACCATGCTGAGGCAGGATGTCCCCCCACAGCCTTTGGAGGTCCACAGTGGAATAGATATCCTTTTGCAACCCATGGAGGATCCCACACTGGAGGAGATGGATGTGTTCAAAGGAGGCTGTGGCCCTAGGGGAAGCCTTTGTTGGAGCAGGCTCCTGGCAGGACCTGTGGAGCCATGGAGAGAGGAGCCCATGCTGGAGCAGGTCTCCTGAGAGGACTTATGATACCACACAGAACCCATCTGTTCCTGCCAGACTGCCCTCTGTGGAAGGGACCCATGGTGGAGCAGTTCATGAAGAACTGCAGCCTGTGGGAAGCATTCCTGTAGGAGAAGTTTGTAGAGAACTGTCTCCTGTGAGAGGGACCCTCCTGTGAGAGTGTGAGGAGCCTCCTGCATAAGGAGGAAGGAGTGGCAGAGACAATGTGTGATGCACTGACTGCAACCCCCATTCCCCATCCCCATGTCCTACTGGGGGGTAAGGGCGTGGATGTGGGTCTGTATATAGAGAAACTGGGACTAAAATTAAGCCTGAGAAGAAGGAAGGAGTGGAGGAAAAGGCGTTTTTAAGATGGTTCCATTTTGCATTATCCCATTCTGATTTGATTTGCAATAAATTAAATTAATTATTTGACAAGTTGAGTTTTACCTGTGTTACCTGTGTTTTACCTGTGATGCTAATTGCTGAGTGATCTTTCCCTGTCCTTATCTCAACCCATGAGCCTTTTGTTATAATTTTCTCTTCCTTATCTAGCTGAGGAGAGGTAGTGATAGAACAACTTCAGCGGTCAACTGGAATTTAGCTAGCATCAGCCTAGCATGTTCTTCTCCTTGTACAAGTTTGATTGAGCAATGCAGTGGATATGCTGTATGATAAAGTAATTTCTCTCTCAGTGAGACTACTGTTTAGCATATTTTTATGTGTTTATCCAAACCTTACTGAAGAAAGAAACAGCTTTGACTTTTTTCTTACTTGGAAGTTGTTTCCAAACCTGTAATGAAGTTCAAAATTTACAAAGAAAAAAAGCAGAGAGATACCAACTTTATTAGTATTTAAAAGGTAAAGTATGGGAGGTTAGCAAAGACAAGAAGACTTCTCTTTCTATACCATGAATTTGAAAAAGGTATAATGATGTTTTGGAACATGGAACTTCATTGTATTTTAGATCACTGCTGCCACCACGTGGAATAGTTTCCTCTAACTCTTCAGGCCTTAAACTTGCACTTGCCTTCAACCACCTGTTCGTTCATGACATGGGAACAGAATTTTTAAGTGATCCTAATAACAACAATAATAATAAAAGCTATCAACTGCACTTCAGTGTTGTTGGCTTAAGGTAGTGTCGTTGATGCCTAATGTGCTGCTTGTCTAAAAGTGTCTAAGCAGCCACACGGTACAAACTGAGTTGGGGAAAATGTTTACTCTGTGCATGACAGAATTTGGGGCAAAAGGAAAATAATGTGGTTCATCAGTACTGAAACACAAACTTTAAGGAAAAGCAGCACCAATTTTCTGAGTTTTACAAAAGGAATTGCACATACAAAATAATAGACTTGGGTTAATGTAGCTGTTTCAGTTGCTTGCAGTTTTTCAGTTGCTTCTCTTTGACTAATTACTGTAGGTGACTTCTATCCTTTGCATCCTCCTCTTTCTTTGTAAAGAGCCCTGTGTCAAAAAGGTGGCCACTTTATTAGGTCAACAGCTGCTAAAAGCTTCCTTGCAAATCTGTGGTTGCTTAAGGTGTGTTATAATTGAGGGCAGCATCTGCACAAAGATGTGTGGTGTGAGAGGGGAGGAATGATTTGTTCATCCTTAAGACAGGTTGGTTGGTTATCTGACTGATTATGAATGTGAGGGGGTTCCCTTAGTAGACAGTGACACTCCTACTGTCTCGCATACCCTGTGCCACTGTATTCCCAGGAAGGTGATTCACAGACTTGTGAATCAAAGGGAGTATCATCAAGGCCATCAATATACTGTAGCTGACAGCATTGAAATTGAATTTCTATTTTCATAAAAAAAATTTTAGCTGGCAACTGGACAACGTTGTCTCCTTTCTGTGAAAGTAGTCTGCAACGATGTCTGAATATACATTTCCAGGCAGGAGCCTCTCAATAACAATTTTGGAAAAAGCTCATTTTCTCTTGACTTTGAAATTGAACGTGCCAGTGATATTGAGCAGTTCTGTCATCTGAAACAGCCATTTATCAGCCTGCTCACAAGGCTGTGTTACCTGTTTCCTTTCTGAGGAGTCTTGGATTCATGAGACTATGAAATAATAGTGAGGTTTAGAAGTTCTAGAGTTTTTTGTGTGGCTTTTTTTTTTTTCCTCCTTTGGTGCTCCCTAATTTCAGTTGCTTGACAATTGGTAGTCTCACTACATGTACCACTGCACTTCATTCAGATGTATTCCTGCAATGCATTTGTGAGTCCTGATGGTACAGCTGTGTTATCCACTGAACACTCTGGGTGCTGGTTTCAACAAAAGCATAGAGAAGGCCTTTAATTTCCTCAGCTGACAAAACTGTCATGTGCTGCTTTGAAAGTGTTGGCTTGCATCACGTTCTGCCTGCAAGACACTTTCGTCCCTTAGGCTCTTTTACCAAATTTTTTTTGGACAAAGGTGTGCAAGACTGAAATCATCTCTAGTCAAAGAACAGATTCAAATGATCCAGATACTTCTTAATAGTTCAGACCATCACTGGAAAGAAGTAGAATGTAATTTAATTTTCAGTTCCCTGATTTTGGATTTTGTCATTAGGGCATGGAGATAGTGCTATGTTTTTTTCTGTGGATGCCCATGCATCAGGATCTGGCAAGTTAACACAGTGAAACCATTCTTTGAGGATGTTATCTAGCTGACAAATAAACTGGCTTTCTTGCTGGTAGCTGTAATGTTTTGAAAAAAGTTTTTTTTCTTCTCTCATTGGGTGGAAAATTAAACATGGCATGAAAAGTCAGAAACACTTCATTTTAGAGATGTCAGAATGCTTTTATCTTGCAACACTCTAACATCACATAAGATTATATATGCCGATATTTGAATAAAATGTAATACAAAATTAAAAGTCAGAATGAAATGCAGTTTGACAGACAAACACAAGAAGTTAAATTAAATATTCCATCATAAAAATCAATATTTCAAAAGGTTGTGTTGTTGACAAAATTATATTTGTCATCTGAAAAGCCATTTTCTCCTCTAGTTGAAATCTTCTTTTAAATGGGTCTAATTGAATTGCTGAGTTTTGTGTTTGAGAATATGAATGCATTTCAAGGAAAGCATTGAAAAGCCACTTAGATAATGATGAATCTTCATCAGTAATGTATTGATTTTGATTTGGCATACTGAGTTAGAAAAGCATTACTTTGTATACAGCATCAAATTTCTAACTTAAATATTCTATGGGTTGTGCTGTGTTTATTACTAGGACAGATAAGTATTATCCTCTTCAGGCTATAATTTAAGTTGTTTCACATTTTATAGATTTGCCTAGGCAATGTTAAAACCACAACAGTGGAAGAAGCAGAGGTTTCCCTGCTTGGAAGACAAGAAACAAGAAGTCACAGAATTCTAGCACTAGACTGAAGTCTGTCAGTGTCTTCATTGTCTCTGGATTGAAGCCTCCTTTGTACCTTGTTCCCTGCACACAACTTTAAAGGTTTCTTTATACTCCTTTCTATTAAAAAAGGGCTCTACTAATGGGAACTTAAGATTCTTTTCTTCTTGATTTAATAACCAGAATGCAACCATTTATTTATGTAGTGAATTAACTAAGATGTTCTGAAATATCATGAGAAACTTAAGTTTCAGATACTTCAGAGTTCAAATTACTTTGTAAACCATAAACAGACCAGAATTTAATAAAGGACAGTTACTGTTAAAAATCAGAACTATGAGTTTTAGATAGTGAACAGTTTGTCTCTCCAACAATTAATATTCCAAATTATTTCCATTTACTTGAGAGTGGGTCCTACTTTATTTAGCCTGAAAAGGGTCAGTTAAATGTCAGTGACAACTTAGAAGACCAACTGGGCAAAATGGGCAAGGAATCCTTTGCATTGCCTGTTCCCCACTCCCTGCTTTTTTCATGTTTGAGACATTCTTACCAGTCTTTAAGGGTACCAGGGGAGCAATATTAAAGTTTGAATTTTGAAGTACATGTAAAAGGTATGTATGTGAAGGGGGATGTAATGTAAAAATGGTTTCTTAAAATATTTGCTGATGAACAGAATTCAAGTCAAGAATTTGGTACCTTGGAAAACAAAAGTTAAATCAAAGTTACTTTTCCATCTAGTGTGAATCATGAGCTCCTGAGTTTCTCCAGTATCAAAGTGTGTCCTGTTTGGAGCTCTGTCTAGGTCATTGTTTTTAACTTTAGGGATAACATTTCAAAGTCAGTAAAGGGGACTTAAACATCCAGCTTCCAATTGCTTCTATTATTTTGGAAATCCTATGCCAATGTTCTTTGAAATTTTCATCTGCTCATTCCCTTTACTGTAACATTGTGTGTTTCTTCCTGCAGTCTTTGCTGAGGCTCATTTTCCACTGAAGGCAAATAGACCGTTCAGTAGGTGACTATTTGGTTCCTTATGTGAGAGGTTTTTTTTTTTTTAATAACTGTTGCAAAAATAATGCTAGTGACACTTGCCAGAACTTTTTGCTTACCTGCGTGTGAGCTGATGGATGTTCCTCTAGATCACAGAAACCGTTGTCAGTGTTCCAGTCGTTATGGTATGATTGATTATTTTGATACTTTTCAGTTCACTGGATAGTGTAAGATATCTTTCTTTCAACTAGTCTTTGGTTGATTTGGTTGGAACTCCCAGTGACGACATGGCTTTTAACCAAAAGTAATGTTTTTTCTGGGTCTCAGTTCTGAATCATATCCATTTAGATGACTGGTCTCATTAGAATCTTCCAATGCAAACAGTAGATTTGGGCTTCATTCAAATAGTAATGTCCTGAAATTGAATTTATTATAGGACCAGCATTCTGTACAAAGTCAACCCCAAGAATAAAAATATTTATTCTTGGCAAGAATACTAAAGTTTGTTTGCGTTACCTTGTCCTGTAGAGTTAGGTCAGGAACCATCTATTTTACAGCTTTGCACCAGCATGTATTGTTTAATGAAAGAAAACATCTACTCCCAGGAACATTGAGCAATATTAGCTTCTTATGTTAATAAAATGAATGATGACACATTATTAATTAATATCTTACTAAACTATCTAGTGTAATGACACACAGTTGTCTGCACATCTTAAATACTACCTTAGATACAGACTAACATTAGTGTCTGTGAAAGAACAACTAGTTTTATTGTTAAACTCTGTGGCAGTCCCTGTTGCAGTGAAATTCATAGTCTAGTTGGATGTCAGGATGTCTGGCATAATTAGTCCAGGGAATCTGTGCTTAGCACTTGATTGCTGTATCTCATTTCCAGATATTTTGGATAAGAAACAATAATGTTTGGCTGCTGAGAAATATTTACACTCATAAACTAGAAAGCCATCTTTTCCTTTCTTACTTGAAATTTCTCATTGAAATTTCTGACTGTGTCTCTTGATCCTGTGTCATTCACATTGGCACAAATTATACTGTATGTTTTACTGCTCAACTGTTCATGTTTATATCATGCAAGTAAAGGCCTGTTGGACTGAAGGTCTTTTTTATATTTGAAAGTACTTCATTCCCTCATCAGTCTTAGCTTTAATATCACACTGCTGAGAAGCTATAAGATGGATCTAATCAGACAGAGCTATAAGACAAGGCCCTCTGTCTCTTCCTATAAATAAATTGCCAGACTGAAGAGGATTATAAAGTCACAGGGCTAGTAGGAAAGTTTTTAAGTAACTTTTGGTTCATGAAAATTTTTTCTCACTACTGATAAAGTTCATGTTATATAAGCTATCTACTTTCATGCGAGTTTTCCATGCGCTCATCTTTCTGTTCTCATTTATCATATTGACAGTAGTTTTCAGGAGAAACAAGTTATTTTTTGAGATGTTAAACCTGAATGGCTAAATAAGTTAAAAAGAAAATAAATTTGAACAAATAGTGTTATCTCTGACACTACTTCTTAATCCTTTAAGAGCTTTCCTCTACAGGAACCCAGGGAATTCTGCATGTTTTAAGATACAGTAGAACTGTGTCAAACTAAGCAATCACTCCCAGATTTTTTATACCTTGCAGCTCATCATCTGATTCATAACTTTTTATCTTATAACAGAAGTTATAAATCAAGCTATATTCATAATGTACTGCCATCAACAGCATCATTGCTGGATGACCTTTTATTTAAAATTAAGGGAGGCTTTTTTCCTCTCCAAGATTTCCTAGAAGAAATTCCTTGTTTGTTATAAATTGTACTGCTCAAGAAAATTTTTGTCTCAGGACAGTTCATTTACCACAGAAATAAATGAAGATAGGTACAGAAATATTGCTTCATCTGGATTCATATAGGAATATATAACTTTGTAGCAGCAAAAAATACCTTCCTCTCTTAAGTTTTCTCATCTGCAAACTCAGTAAAACATTCTTCTCTACTCAATTTCAGTGTCATCAAAATACACCAAAAATCACTTGGGAAAATTAGTCTGTATTTCTACTCCAGCTGGCAAGTAAAGCAATTGTTTCTCAGTGGCATACATTTAAGTATTTTGGAATACAAGCTAATGGAGGGGATATAATGGAATACAAGTGGAGGGGAAGTCATTACTAGACTAGGTTCCTCATGTGCCTCTGCTGAATATTGTAGTATGTTCCTGTTGTGAATCTTTTTCACCTGAGAGTGATTGTCCTCTGCAGAGGAGACAATGGGAATGTACTGGAGTTTTACCTTAGAGACCTGACTTATTCTGTGGGACATTGATAAGGAATTTAGGAGGGTTAGGGGCTTGGAGGAGCAAACTCAGCTTGGGATGAGTTTTCAGAGCTGGTGACTGGGAAAAAAAAATATTTTTTCTCCTTTTGTATATTCATTATATTTGATTTGAAGTTACTGAAAGACATGAACTGTGGAACTTCACATTAGTGTTTTTACAGTAACTCTGCAGAGCAGACTGACATGGCAAATCATGAAAGGAAGCAATGTTGCTCATATCCTGCATAGGGCTTTAAAAATACATCCATGATTCTAGGGCTGCTCTGTGGTTTCCTGAAGATAAATATTTTTCAGTTCAAGTAGATTTATGCCTGAACAGCCGATGTCCTGAAGGGTGGATTCTAATCTAAGTTTTGCCTACTTCAAATCCAGAGTAACTTTGGAGTCACTGGATTTCTTTCCCTGTCTATAAAATGGCTATTATATCTTTATCTGACTATTAAATCATATGTTAATGTTGTCACGGCCCTTTTCAAGAAGAATTTAGTAGCTGCTTTCTTTTTTACACTTCTTATTCTTGGGAATTAGGTTGATTAGGATAATCATAACTCTCAGTCCTAAATTGTCTGACAGTTTAATTTCTCTCTCTGACTTGTCATCGTGTAAGAGTGAGGCTTTGGGTGGGGATTTAGGTGTGTTTTAAAAAGAATTTTAGTTGTCGTACAGCGTATAGTTACTATTCCCTAATCTCATGTGAAGCATTCTACTCCCTTTCCTTTCCTCCTTCTGCTTCTATCACTTAGAACACCTTTCCTCTGTGTATGTGCTTTCTGGTTTGCTTATCTTTTTGCTGGCTTCTTGTAATGGGTTCTTATTAAATCTGGGAATTTTTGACTTTCTAAATAGGATATGTCTTACTTAGTCTTATTTTTATATTTATATTTATCTAAAATCTTCTAAAGAATTATTTTGGGTGATTTAGTGAAATTCCTTTGTTTGCTATATGCTTTGTGGTTATCTGTATTAGATCTGTTATGGTTTCACTGTTTTTCATGCTAAAACGTGTGAAGCTGACGTTTATATCAGTAATTTTCATTTTACAGTGTTTGTTTCTTTAGATAGAGTAGAAGGTGTGAAGAACTGGGCAAATGGAAAAGTAAGAAATATAATTGTTGTGGTCATGGAATACATATCCTTTTCATAAGGGAGACTCAAATTTGGTCCTTTTGGTGCTGGAAGTTAAGACCCTCCTTTGAACCACTGAGGGCAAAGCTCAGCATCATCTTCTGGAAAAAATTTTCTTTTGCAACAGCCAGCACTAGAGTATAGATGAGAATGGTTGTTTTAATTGGCAGCTATATATATATATATGTTTATCTGTAGCAGTTCAACATTATTTTTTTAATAGTTACCTTGACTCTCTTTTCTGAATCTGTCTGATCGATCAAAATTGCTTTGTTAAATATTCTAATATTAATTCAGATGTGAATTCTGTATTAAAATAATTCTTCCTTTATACTAAACGCAAGCAAGTCAGATTGTATCACAGCTTTCCCCTGCACCCTGAACCCTCTTATCACTGTCTGTCTGCCTTCTACACTGAATCCTTTGAGCACCTCCTAGGAAGCTGCCATTATCTTTCAGACATGGTGAGAGTCACTGTGAATGAAATCCAAATCCTTTGATGAAAGAGATCAGTCATCATCTGATGTCAGAAAATTTGATTTGGTGTGGTGTGTATATTTAGCTGTCTTGCTTTTCATCCAATTCTTTCTTGGGGAAAAAGGAGAGTCAAATGACTTTGCTGAGATCATTCATTTAGAGTCCTGTCAATTTGAAAGCATGTTGCTACACACTCCTCTTTGCTATAACAACTCCTACGAGTGGTGTTTCTAACAAGTTACAGATAAGGTTGACAGCAGTGTTAAATATGACAAAATTTGAATACTCAAAACTTCAGATTAAATTTTGTATGCCTCTTATTTAAATAGTGACACAATGGTTTTGAGGTATCCCATAGGGGAACAGTGGGAGAACTGTCCAAAATGTGACAACTCACCCATTTCCAGGCCAGCGTCCAAAACACCCCCAAACCCCAACCCACTCTCATTCCAGGTACAGCACAATGTTAAATCTAGAACTAGTGATTCTACTGTTTAGTCAATAATTTGAATAAAGTATGGAAATATGCTCTCTTTTTTTGACTTTGTTTTTTCAGTGTCTCTTGTTTTGGTACGTTGTTTCATTTCCTTTGTTGCTCCTGATGATTGTTTTTTGGATTCCTGAAACTTACTGTATAGTGGAATTTTTATTTTTTTACCTACATTCCTAATGTTTTACTGGCCTACTTTGATACCCATTTCAGTGCTAAAGGTTCATCAGGCTCCATCTTGCTAATCACTCCATGTTTATTTGTTAACTTCTTGGTTTTATTTGCTTTTCATGAAAAATTGTTACTCTGGGGTTTGTTTTCAGTTAACATTTAAAATGCAACTTTTTAGATATTTACATTGTTTACAGTCATCTTCATGTCTCTCTTCCAACTACTTTATCGTATTGATAAATGGCTCTTGACCACCTTCAAGGTCACTTTCAATTGCTTAAGATTTTTTTTCCCTGCAAGTCACCTATCTGTGACGCTCCCTTTTAGTCTGAAGATAGTTTCCTTCCAGTCAGACTCGAATTTTTTTATCAGCCTTTTGTGGTATTATAGTATGAATATTTCAGATTGGTTTTAATTTACCTTAGTTTCTTTTCACTAAAAATGATTGAAAGAAATAATTATGAGTGAATTTAGCTGTTAGCAACCAGACTGGAGTTCAGATTAGTTTCTATGCTGTTTCAAGCTATTGCTATAAGTTTTCTGAAAGCCTCATTGCTGTGGCTGGGGTCAGTAGGATTCCTCACGAGGCTCAGATGTTCAGTGTAGAGAGGGTGGCAGTTCAGTTTATGACCCCAAACCATTCAGTAGTTAGTGCCTTTAATGTTCTCTGCCTGCCTGCTGTTAATCCTGCACAACTGGACAGTTCTTGACCTGTTTCTTTAGTGAACTCAGAAGTCAATTGGATGCTAAAAAAAATCAAAACAAAACCCCCCAAAAACCAGACACACACACAAAACAAAAAACTTCACAACAAAATAAAATTAATAAAAACCCGAAAACAAAACAAAACCATACACAAAAACAAAGAAAAAAATAATTAAAAAAATGGTGTTCCTCAAACTTGTTGTCACTACAGAGCAGAATGTGGTAGGGTTTTGCAGTAAGTCTGCTGCATGCTTCTCTAGTTGCACTTGCTCATCTGTCTTTGGAATCCATATCAGCATGCTGTGAGTCCTGTCATGGAAAATTAGAAAGAAACCCCTCCAGGAGGGATTGCATGCATTCCTGAGCCACTGCACAGAGAAGTTAATTAGAGTTAGGGGGAGGGAAGGCAGGAACGAGACAAAGACTGTATTAGCCATCTAATTTGGAAGAAAACTGTTGTATCAAATCATGATTATTGCAATCATTGCACCCTTGATGAACCTTCAATAAGAGATGAGTATTCATCAGACTGCATAAATTAGAGAGAAGAAAAAAAAAAGTATGAGGTCATCTAATCTGTCCCCAGGGGCCAGTCCCCTGCAGTACAGCTTCTAATGCTTGTCCAATCTGTTTCTAAACACCTCACATGATGAGGCTTGCTTCTCCATGGGTAGCTTACAGAGGAATAATGTAGGAGTGACTGGGCAAAAAATAAAGCCCTGTAGCATTCTTATAACAGTGGGTTTAAGTGCTCATGTTGAGGTTTTGAGCTTGTCTAGTGTAATCCAAAACAGACTAAGCAGAGTGCTGTATATCCTGCTGAGGCATGGAGCCTTTTCTGAGCCCAGCCTTCTCTTTGCTCTGAGTTACCAAGAGCTGCATCTCCCATGGCTTTCCAACAGCCAGTCAGTTCTCACTCTGAAAGCTTCTCCCTGATGCTTGTGCTAAATGGTTGCTGTTAGTTTCATCTCTTCGTTACACTGCATTTTACCGAACTAAGGAATTTTTCTGCCTTACTAATGCTTATATCCATCAGATACTTGTAGACTCTAATCATGTTCACGTGCATATGTGTCTGTCCCCTTAATCTTCAGTAAACCAAGTTACTTTTTTTTTTTTTTTTGGAGTCTTAATATTCCCTATAAATCAGTCTCTCTAGTCTATTAATTATTTCTGTAGCTCATACTTGATCTCCCTCCAATTTATCAGTATTCCGTTAATGAGGCACTCTGATGCTAACATAGGGGTGCAGGTGAGCTGTATTTATATCAGAGGCATCAAATTATCTCAGTGGTGACCATCATACAGATGGAGTGGGAAACAGTGAAAATTAATCGTAATGACTGACTTGATGTGGATTCATCTCAGTGTATTTGTAATCTATATATGCAGATCTTTGCCATTTCCTCATAGCTTATTTTTTAATCAAACATTCGCTTTAATAATGCATATTTGTCTCCTGGATCAGAAATGGAAAAGGAGTTAGACTAGAGGAGCATACAGCTTGTGAACCTCTGTGGGTACTGAAAGAACTTCAGCAGTGAATTATGTGGGAAACTTTCTCTGACCATTTCTGCCAGTGGAATCCAATGGCATAAATATTGACAATTAACAAATGCAAAATCTAGGCGTAAATTGAATCCCAGTGTGAATATCCTACAGAAATATCCACGCTGTCAATGGTTTTCACTTTTGTATCTAAGTACATACATGACTCATGTTGGTCTAAAAATGGCAGTGCTGTCAATGGATGTCTCACCGTTTGCCACAGGCAGCAAAGTAAAATATTGTATTCCTTTTCAGGATGAAGAATTGAAGTGCAGGTATGCTAAGTGACTTTCCTGGATCCAAGGCTACAATGTGTGGCTACACTGAGAATTGAACCCAGTTTCCTTGATTCTCAGAGGTGTTATATCAAAGCATGCTGTCTCTCAGTTGGCAGTTTGCTATTATTAGTGAGAAGTAATAGATTTCAAAAGATGTTTGAAGTTCACAAAGCATTGAAAATTTGTTTTCAGCTTAGTACAAAGAAAACTTCATTACTTCTAAAGGTCAAATATTCTGTCAGCTTCTTGAAACGTACAGATAAATTTTGCATATGTAGTAGTGTTTTTAGGGCTGTAACTCTAATAGTGTTTTTTATCTTAACTCCAGTAGTAAAGCTATCTTCATGTTTTAGTCTACTTGACAAGGCAGGTTCACCAGTCTGAGAAGACCGAGAAACTCTGCCCTCATCCTTTCTACCTCTTTGTATTCTAAATAATTCAAATTCATCGTTTTGAATGCTGTGTTGCCCTTTAGGAAATATGTATGTTGTGGTTGGAGTGTCGAGTCATTATTCTGTGTCATGTGAAATACAATGAGATTTTTTTTTCTGCAGTTCTAGTAGCTATAGCATCAAGTCATGCTGCACAGGAATGGTGGGTTTTTGATCTACAGCAGCTGAGTTGAAGCATCTTCTCTGTATTACTACTGGAGCTAAAAGAGAGAGGCTATGAAATGCACAAGGGATTTATATTTGTTTGTTTGTTAGATGTGGCATAAATGGCTAAATAATGATGTATTCAGGGGACTTGTTCAGTTTCTAGCATAAAATTTTAATTTAAAGCATTCCTGTCTTTTAATTCACATTCTTTTGCAAGCTCTACCAGCCAAACCACAGATGCATCTAAGCAGAAGACTAGGAATCAGAGCTTCCACTCTGCCCACAGAATTGTCAGTTCTTTGCATTTGGGAATATTTCATTAGTGGCAGTTCTGGGCAAACAATACTATTGCAGAGATTGGTGCAAATCTTGGCAGCTTTCTGGAGGGTGTTACACATCAAGATTAGGAAGTGGTGGGAGTGGAGAATGACAGCCATGGTGTCTTAAGAATCTAAAGACTTAGTGGTAGCCTAGAAAAGGCTCAAAGGACGGTGGATTATTTGCAAGCTTCCTACTAAATCATCAAGTCTCCTGGCTCACACAATTGAATATTTTTTTCATAAATGATGTACTTATACTACTCCATCTCTTGACACTGTAAGCTAGTCAGAGTAAGGTCCCATGCTGTATTTTTGGCTTCCTTTTCTCATGCCATCTGTTATTTTTGTGTATTGTTGAAAGGTTGGTGTTGCAATTGCTCAAGTGAGAGTAAAACAGATAGGCAGGGCATGCTGTGTCAATATGACATGCCAAAACATGGGCTGGATTTTAAATTAATTTTCAGTAGGTTGAAGCTAAAGTTTTTTACAAGGTTTCTAGATTTGAACAGTGTCAAAATGACACCTAATGGTTGACTTTTTGGCCGAGCTGACTTCTAAGAGCCATTCAGCTATTTGAACACTTGCTTTTAATTCCTTTTCCTTCCATCCTCCTGTCAATCCAGCATTTCTTGTGGGCCTGAGCTTCCCTATCTCTGTTTCTCATTCAGTGCCTATAGTTGGTTATTTTTTGCTCAACTTTTGTCCTGTTGGTTTTTTTAGTTTGCATTTTCTTCCCTGCCCTGCTCTCCAGTCAAGGGATTTTGAGGTTTCTCAGTTCTGCAAACTGAATTTGAATGGCCAGAACATCAGCACTTTGTGAGATCCAGGGTTATAGAGTGTGTTTTCATGTAGCGTGTATAGTTTGCCTTTCTGTGTTATTCATGTGAGATGGGTTTCTTTCAGTTTTTCTCTTTTTCTGACTTTTTTCTTTTATCCCAGCAGGTCTGGATTCTGTTTTCACTGATATGCAAAACACAACTTCCGGGGCCTGCTTAGCTTTCATTCTCAGCCACTCTTTGTTCTGCTGTTTGCCTACTGAAAGAATTAAATGATGGCACTTCAAATGAGTGAGACTATGTATATTAAAAGCATACATGTTTTTGGTACTATTATATAAAAGTGAGTACTTATGTAGGAGGCATTACACAGAGGTAGGCATATGGTGAAAATGGGCTGCTTTTTGCTGCAGCACAATACCTGTCTAGAATATGCAGTGCAATTTCTAGGTTTCTGATTGTCTGGGGAATGCTGAAATTGAATCCATATTGTTAATAGACTCGAGGCTAAAGTATATGTCTTCATACCCTAAAGGATGCTGAGGAAAGATAATTTGTTGCCTGTTCATGCTCCTGTGAGACTATCAGAGCAGAGGAGTGATTTATTAAATGTATAATTTTTTGAAGAGAAGTTGAGCGATGTCTTGAGACTCTTATTTTTTCCCTTCTTTTCTGCTCCCCAGCCTGCAACTATACATATTAATGTTCATACAGCATTTATGTCTGGGCCCTGTATTGGATATCATAGTGCAAATAGTCACCCTTATGATGCATACATACTGAATTATTCACAGAAACCCAAAGTAGCTGAGATTGGAAAGGACCCTGCTCAAACCATGGTCAGCCACTGCAGGCTGCTCAGTCATGAGCAGTCCAGGCAGGTTTAGTGTAAATCCAAGGATGAAGAGTTCAAAACCTCTTTACTCAGCCTTTCCCAGTGTTTAATCAACCTTACAGGGAAAAGAGTTGTTGTTTTTTGGTTTTTTTTTTCCCTTTGATGGTTAAATGGAACATGCAGTATTTCAGTTTGTGCCTGCTATCTCTTGTCCTTTCACTGAATGCTACAGAGCTTGGCTGTCATCTTTACTTGCTTCTATCATGTGTTTATATATGTTGATAAGATCCCTGTGAGCCTCCTCCTTCTCAAGGCTGAAGGCTGAGCTCCAGTTCTGTGATCATCTATGTGGCCATTTGCTGGACTTAGTCTAGTCTTTTAATGTCTGTTTCTTCAACCTTGCCCCACTCCTACTGAGGAGCTCAACAGCACTCCAGCTGTTTCACTAGTGTTGAGCATAGGGGAATAATCATCTCCTTTGACTTGCTGATAACTGCCTTCCTCACACACCACCAGGATGCTGCTGACCTTCTTTGCCACAAGGACCTGTTGCTGGTTCATGGTCAATATATTGTCTGACAACTGGGCAACCTAGGTGTCCGTTTTGATTAAGCTGCTTTGTAGCCAGTTGACCCCCAGGTCATGACAGTGCATGGGATTATGCTTCTCCAAGTGCAGGTCTTTCCATGTCCCTCCGTTGAACTTGATACGGTTCTTGCTGACCAATTTCTTCAGCTTGTCAAGGTACCTCTCGGTGGCAGCGTGATGATCTCACGTGTCAACCTCTCCTGCCAGTTTATCATCTGCAAACCTGCTGAGGGTACATTCTGTCCTGTCATCAAGTACTGATGCCAGTGCTGACCTCTGAGTTTACACCATCGGTGACTGGTCTCCATCTGGATTTCGTGCACTGATCACAACCCTTTGAGCCTGACAGTTTAGCCAGATTTCAGTCTACCTCGCTGTCAGTTTATCTAGCCTCTCTTCAGTTTGTCTGTGAGGATATTCTGGCACGCTGTGTCAGAAACCTTACGAAAGTGAAGAAACAAAATCCGCTGCTCTTCCTGCATCTACTGATATAGCCATCTTGTAGAAGACCTCCAGGTTGGTTAAGGATAATTTCAATATCTTATATCTTATCAACTTGTTATAATATTCTATTTTTATATCTTATTTTGTAATCTTATTATGAACATATATATCAATTTGAAGACTCATGTAAATAAAAAATTAATCTCCAGAACACTAGGAATGTGTCTTACAAGTGAAAGACTGTGTAGACTTCCAAACTCATGGGTTTTTCTTCTGATGTAAACAGATGGCTCAGGTTACCATCTGTATATAGGTGTAGTAAGTCTTATGGATATAGCAGGGGTTTTTTAACTCAGCTGAACAGAATGCAAGGTAACTGCAAAGTATTTTCTCCCTTTTCAGCAGATTTTAGGATGTGTTACTTTTCTGTTAAAGGGACTGCAAGAAAAAGTGTATGTTTAATATCCACTGTGAGTTGCAGATATTGGCTGTTTGTGTCTGTTGTTGCTAATCAGAGCTGCTTGGTTGATTTCCCCATAAGTCACAATGAATATTTACACTGGAACATGTCATTGTCCTAAATGAATTTAAGTCTGCTGTCTCTTGCCAATAGGATGTGTTTCAAGGGACATCTGTTTATCCTCAGAGTCTGGAAAGCAGAAAAAAGAAGTGCAAAGGAAACCATTCTACACTTCCTTGTGGGTGCTGTGTATAAGCCAGAGGTTCTTTTAAAACATTCTCCTGGTCACTATCACTTGTACAACTTCAGTAGCAGCAGAGGTGTAAGGATACTGGCACAGCTTACAGCCACTTTCTCCCAGGCTTTATTCACTTTAGGGCTAGGTATCGCTGCTCTTTAAATGCCACTGGCCTGACTTTCAGTGCTGCTAATATTGGACCCTAGATAATGCTGCACAGCTGTGAAACAGTGTTCAAAACTGTCAGTGTGCAGTGTAGACAAAGTTACACTGTGCTAAGCAGAGCTGGACAATTATGCGATAGGTTGAGATTTCTTCAATGGGGCCTGATGAGTCCCCTTCCATGATAACTCTGAGCGTGCTTTGTTTTTACTGAAAAAGCAGTAGTATTATACTTGGAAGCCTTTTATATTTGACAAAACCACTTTTTTGGTGTCACTGAAATGGCTTATGCTTGTCTATTTAGGACTGAAAATTAAAATGAATGAGTGGGGAGACCTAGCTTGTCCTGAGTATTCAACACTTGTGGTAGGCAACTTGCAACAATGATACTACAAATAATTTTGAGCCATTACTGTTTATGGAAGTAATATTCTGTTCAATACATTCATAACACCTTACAAGCAGGGAAATGTTTTAATGTATTGGTTTTAGGCCAATTTTTCTAGCTCTGGTTTCAACCTCTTACCTGGTGAGGTCACATTTACAATGTGAGCATGAGAGTTCATTCTTCCTGGCCTGTTCATTACACAGTGCCTCCTGTAAGGCAGCATAAGCGTAGTAGAGGTGAGCACCACAGCGTGGTGGCTGTGGTACAACTCAGGAAATACGTCTACCTGAACTCCCTGTGAAATTTCTGTCATGAACAGTGCTCTCCATCCAAGTTGTTGTGGACTAACATGATGTTACATGGAATGGGTGCTGTGTTCAAACATTGTCAAGGGTTATGTTCTCACTGCACGTGGCTTGTGTAGTCAGAAAACTACATCTAGGGACCCATTCTGATGAGAGGAATTTGATATGATGAGAGAATGTAGTTATCTTGGGTCAAAACTGCTGAAGTGTATTTAATTTCCAAATACCGAGGGATAGTAGACAGAACAGATGAATTAGTTATGGAGATCTAGGGGGAGATTCTTGCCACAGTTATGATTATAGTTGATGACCTCAGCAGAGGTAAGTTTGTACCCTCTGTTGTCACTGAGTGTGGATGTGCATACATATGAGGGATACACTTGTAGGAAAAGTGTGTTGGATGAACTAATCGCAGAAGGTAAAGTTCTGCAGTCATCATGATTTAAAAGAAAAGTGATGTATAAAAAAGTGATGAATGCCTGTTGCAGGAAGCTTTTTGTACCCATTCCCATGCTTGGAATATGTTTTCTAAATGGAACTACTGTTTTTTTTAGACCTGCAAAGCCTATCTCGAAGTATTAGGTCTTGCTTGCTTGCTCTCTCACTTCCTCTTCCTTTCTTTCATCCCCCACATGAGCATATTATTTATCCTTTTGAAGCATCCACAAGAAGAATGCATCCATGCCCATTTATTCTGCCTTGAAGGAAAAAGCAGTGAATGCATAAATGATGTTACTTTACATCAAGGAACTGTAAAGAATTGAAAAATGGCTTTTCAAGTGAGTGCACTGGAATTTGATTGGAAAAAAATAATATCTGTAAACTAAAAATGGAATTAGCCAAAGGTGCAAAGTCTTAATTCAACATGAGCTTAGACATTTAATGTTCACCTAGGGAACTTTTTCTTGGGATGTGTGCTTACAGGGACTGAAACCTCAATGGAGAAAAATGGGTGTGACCAGTGCACCCAGGAAAAACAGGATGGGAATGATTTTAGCCTCGTTCAGGAAAGTTTTGAGTCAGTAGTCTTTGATAATCATTTTGTTGTTTCAATTGGGCAGCATTGCAAAAGGATTTGTGTGCCTTTTTTCCAGTGTATCATATGTAGAAGTAGTCTTTCATGGTCTTTTACATAATTTTAAAAAGAGATATTTGGGCAGATGGAGAAAGAGGGGCCTGACTCTTGGATTTTTGTTCAATAGGAAAGTCTTAGTCTCCAAAATGTAATTTCAGTAGGATTAGTGGGTAAAGCCTAGCCAAGGATAGGAAAAGATTTGTTTGTAAAAAGAACAGTGTCAAATAATCTTTGTATATCGCTCTAACTCTGAGACTGAACACATGCTTTTGATAACTGGTGTCAAGTAAACAGTCATCCATCTCCTGAGTGTTTAAGTAGCATGTGAGACTGTAGTGTGCTTTTTCAGCTCCTTAAAAGAGACACCAGGAAGAGTGGTGATGCATTCACCAGGAGAAGAATAGATCTGAGAGATGTCATGGATATTTAAGGGGAAGAGTAAGAAAGTTGTCTAATCTCTGAAACTTTTCGGGTTTCGCTCTATGGGACTGAAGGATGCAAAACATGGAAGCACAAAGACAGTCTTTCTGCAGGTCGCCTTTTCACTTTTGGAGGAAAAAAAAAAAAAAAAGAGGAGAACTCAATGTAGACAAGTACTGGGAAACCAGTTTCAAAGCCTAGTGCTATGTCCTGAAGAGCAGACTGTCATTTTAAGCAGCCTTATGCCAAGCTTGTTTGGGGACGTGCTATTCCGTCTTAATCCCAGCATTTTAATTCTCTTTCATAAGCAGTATCTAGGATGTGAACTCTGAACATGTTTTGCCTGATTACTGTAGGACAGGTGTACAGATAGGGTTGAATAAATGCCGTGAAAATGTTGTAGTCACAAAATGGCTATAGATGTCCCAATTCCAGACACTCAGCATTATATATTAGACAGCAGCTCTGCTCAAACAGTAAAAGAACACGTCACTATATATCCCCGTCAGATTAAAAAACTAATTTGAAAAGATTAATGTATTCCATTCCTGTTAGCCTGAATCAGATACCGCTGTGCCTACAGCAGCACTGCCTCCTGATTATTGAATTTTTATGGCCTTGTAATTAATTGCAGATTCCCTGTTTTGTTCTATTTCTTTTTCTCTGACATTTTAATTTCAACAAAAAGCAGCGGTCTCCATGCAGCCTCTCTCAGGAGATCCTAATGGCCTATAAAACAAAATGACTTATAGATATGGCACCCACTTCAGTTGGCTAGCGATTGTTCGAAACCTTGCTGATGACGCGGAATTTAATTTTTTCCCTTCCTCTACTGTACTTATTTCTTGTCTATTAAATTGCAGCTCCAGTGTCCTGACTAACAAATGGATGTAACAAAGTGCCACCCTTCTGTAATACATTACTGTTGCCACATGCAAATTTTTTCTTTAAAAATTGCAGTTCATTTTATCTAATTATAAATGAATAAATGACTCTTGCACATGAATAGAATATTGTCCTTGACTCTGCATGTGAGAATTTTATGTTCTGGTAAATCATTTAGATTTATTATAAATTTAAAGAATCAAATGTGTTTTAGATTAATTTTGCATTTTCTCTCTCTGTTTCTTCCTTCTCCCCAAAATACTGGAATGTGCAAAAATGATTTATTTCTGTGCTGTAGAAAGGCATGTTAGCATGACTTGCCATCTCCCAGTGAAAACTCCTGGAGTTACAGAAGGCTAGTGGTAGTGAATTATTGTTATTTATGTTATGGTAGTGCCTTGAGATGAGAGCCCCATTTTTCTGGGCACTCCTCCAACACATAATAAAAGATCATCTTTGCCCGAAAGAGTTTATAATCAAATGAAAGCATCCTCAGAGGGAGGGTTGGAGGTGGGTTGTATTTTGGAAGGGAGGAAGGAGTGGTGGGGATTGACAATACCAGTGTTTTGGAGGATGGCAGGCAAGACTGTTGTGGTTCTGGGGATGCTCTAGCCTGAGAAAGAGCTGCGACTGCATGGGGAGCAGGGATGATGACAACCTGGGATTGCCAGAATGTACCCTGCAGAGGTGTCACAGGCTGCTGGAAGCATCATCTCTGCTGTCTGCTCTGTCTGCACCTTCGCTGGGTAAAGCTGGCTCAGTGGATCTTCATCTTACACCCTATGGACTGAGCTGCCGTTTCATTAGCACATTCCTTCAGTGTGCTCCCAGGAGCTCCTGGGCAATGTCCCCTCTCTGTGGTGAAGTACTTGTCAAAGTGATGGGGTGTGAGGTGGTTGCTGGAGTAGGAGGGCTGTCTGAGAGCTGCTGATGAAGAGCTTGCATTAACTGGTTTCAAAGCAGCCAGCTGAAATGTTTGTAATCTGACCATAGCAGCGCTAAGCTTGGCATTGGATGTGAAACTTGCTTGCAAAGCAGAGTGAATCAGTCTCCATGCTGCTAAAACAAGTCTGTTCTTAGATTAGTTCAAGTCTAGCTTTTCACACACATACTTGTCTTGTAACTGCATCCAGAGATTGTGACAGTGCAGTGACCATGGTGAGTGCTCAGCTGTGCATGCTCAGATCCAGAGAAAGGACTCCTGTTTCCATGCTAGGCTTGTAGCCTTCTTTCCAGGTTGGAAACTAGAGGCAAAGAAACGTGTGGGTGACTGAAGTAGAGTGACAAGAAGTAACTGATTCAATTCAGCATGTATTATCCTTTAAGTACAAAGTTATCTAAATGTTAGCACTTAAAGGAATAGTCAGTGCTGACTGTAAACTCCTACTGTTCCCACACTAGAAGTCCTTACAATAAAAAAGTGATGGTTTTGCTGGATTGAAATCTTGCTTTCCGCTGCTTTCAGCTCCCTAACTGAAATGCAGGCAGTAATCTTTTCATATCTATTGCAAAACTATAGAGAGAATTTGTGACAGGGCTGCCAATCATGTATTTCTAAGAGGAGCTACATCATCTCTCTCATGGATATGTGTAAGATTAAACAAACAAAAAAATCGCTACCACCACGCTCTTCCCAAATGTAAAAAAGAATAGTTAGGACAAAACAGCTATTGTAAGTGTTAGTATGACCTTTACCTCTCTGGTGTGCTCATTTTTCCTGACATATCTGTGTAAAAGCTATCCTACATGTTCATCTTGCTAAAAAAGGATTTCTCTTCCTTCCATCTCTGTTCCTAACCAATCCTATCTGTCCTGTAATCCTTTACCTGGAGTGTCGTGTCCAGTTTGTTTGGACATCTGAGTGGTGGCAGGAGCAATGGCTGCCTCATTCCACAGATTCCTGTTTGGAGTGTCAAGACAATGTGCTGTGGTCTTGACATGTATTAGAAAGATATGTTCAAGAGGTTGCTTGATCTGTCTCTGTAAGCACACAGAGAAGCAGTTTCTTTTTAAATTTCATTGCTTAACTTAGGTTAATACCTAGTGCAAAGAAGTGCTTTCTTGTTCAGGGTGGGAGAAAGAAGCTGTTTTCATGGTACATAGCTTGAATGGGCTCTAGCTAGGAAACTGTTTAACACATTAGTACCAAGGAGGAGAACCTCCTTACTGAAGCTCCTTACTGTCTGCTCTGGCAGTTACCTGCCCTCTTTCACCCTTGAAAGGACAGCACTCTCCGGTGATATCCGTGAAGCTGATTTTCCTGTGTGACCTATTTTGTCCTCTTCTCCTTATGACTCATTAGGACTGATAGGAGGTTTTAGTGCTTGAAGATTCCCAGCAGAAACTGATACTGCGGTGTGGTCTCATAGTAGCTACTGGAGACAGCAGCTCATTTCTTTATGGTATTAAGGTGTTTCCCCATAAGCCTCTAAGCTTGGTGTCTCATTTTATCAGTCTTTAAAGAACAAAGTTCCATAGTTCCCCGCCATTGAATGGCTATCTCCATGTTTGTTTTCTGGGTTTTAAAACTTCTTGTGTGATTTCCTATGGCCAGTCAGCTGAGAGAGGACATGGCTAGTGGCTGTGTGTGCATAGGACTGTGCATTTGCTGCTGCAATGATTTACAGAGCTGGTTCTGACATGGCTGGGTTAGGAAACAACCAGTCCAAGAGGAGAAACAGCGCCACGTGACACAGGTCACCACTTTTAAGCTGCTTCAGATGCATTATTTTTACTTTTTTCCCCCATTTTTTTAGTGCAAAAGAAACATCTAAAATACTAGCTGTGAACATATAGATGTTCTTTTACTGTGTTAAAAAAACAATCACCCTCAGAAGATGACTTACCCAGACCTGGATATCAAGCTCAATCCAACAGTTTAAATGAGGTATTTCTGTATTTATGTACTACCTTCCAACCAGAAGTATAGAAATATTGTGATTACATATTGTTTCTGATGTTAAGAAATGTTTTATCTTCTGCTGACATTTTATCAAGCTTTGGCTCTGCTGTTTGGTAGTAGGAATGTGCATAGAGAAAAGAAAGATTATAGCATCTGCAGGAAAACAGATACAGGAGTAGGCTGGTGGATTGGGAACTCCCTGACTGTGGCTACATGTGATGTTGCCAGAAGGCCTTAAGCAGGCATGTGCTGCAAAACTGAGCAGATGAAAAATGTTTCTGGATCTATAAAGCATTCATCCCACAGTGCACTTAAACATGATGTATTTATTTGTGCAGTTTGCAGCAGAAGTTTTAGCACCCCGTACTGGTTTTAACCAGGCCCAAACTGGTATCTAAAGGATTGCATTGTATGGAAGGAAGAAAGTATAACCAGCAATTGTATTTGTGACTGGAGAAACAGGAAACCTAGATTCTAGTTTTGATTCCTTCAAAATTGAATCTGTTAAAACAGGGATTTTCCAGACTATCTAAGGGAATTTTGAGTTGTTTTGATTTATCCTTCTCTGATTCTTTACTTTTTGAAGAAGTTCAGTATGTCTGTATAGTGAACATAACAAAGAGAATCCTGGTTGGGAAGGATTGCGGTGTTCCTTGATTAAGTTCTTTCACCAGAGTAATTTCTCCTTTTCTAACTTGTAAAGAGAAAAATCATCTAAACCCTATTTTTTCATGTGGGATTTTGCGTATTTTTTCAATTTGAAATACCTTGGCACATCTCTTATGAAAGTAAGAAATCCCAGTGCTGTTTCTGCATTAAAAGTGTAGTAAGTTCAGAGGTTAAAAAGGTTAAAAAGTGTTATCAAAGGTTAATCAGAGGTTAAAAAGTGTTCGAGAAGAGAGTAATTAGGGGAGAATGAAGCATCAACAACTAAGTCAAAAGTTATATATGAACCAAAATGTCTTCTTTAAGCTTAGTGGCTTTGGATTAGGTTTTCTGACAGCATGGGCGTTACAATGGTTTTGTCAGGGAGTCTGAACTCTCCTACAAGATATACTAACTGCTTTTTCTTATACTGAAAAGGAGACATGTGGAAGCCTTCAGAAGGTGTTTCAGTATGAATTTGAGAGCAGTGTCTGTTTCATCCACAAGAGATGGCCCAAAAGAAGAAGGAGGAATAGCTGTAGAATAGGTTTGGATATGGATTCTTAGTTATGAAAGCTGTAACCCTTCCTGAGTCATTAAAACTGTGGATTTGCCCAGGACGTGAAACAGAAACTATAATTGGGTGATGCGCTAAAAGACTAGGTTGTGTAAAAAGTAACAGTGTTTATGAGGAGGACAGAGGAATCTGACTTTCCATCACTGGATTTATTATTTTTAAGAAAAATTTAGGTTGATACTAAAAAGACTCTGAAAGTGTTTTCAGAATATTTTCTTCCAAATGCTATAACTAAAAGATGTAAATTCTAATTCGTTGTCTTACAAAGAGTGAATTTGTAATTACAAATGTAGTTTCCTTTTTGAGCAGGAGTTAATTACACATAGTGGAGATGACCTACAGAGTTAGGAATGGTATTTCAGTTTATATTTGCTAAAGTCATTAGAAATTGTTAAAGCTTGAGCAAGTGTTTCTTTCCTTAGAGCAGATTTTACTGTCACTTTGATCTGTGCAAAGCTAGAACAATAACTTTCTACTCATGGCTGTTATCTTGGTGTAAGTGAAAGAAATATTTGGCCTTCCTTTCAAGAATTGTTCTTACTTTTCAGCTCAGTTGACCTGCCTTTGCATCATGTTTTCTAAATAGGATAGTTAAAACTGGGTTTAGTTTATAGTGGGGATTAATGAATCTGAAAAAGGCTGCATTTACCTAATTTGAACATGTTACTGTAACACTTTATATAGAGCCTTTCATTTGACTGATTGTATTTCTGTGTAAATTGTGGATGGTGTTATTTTTCCTATTGTAAAGGGTATGGAAGTAAATTAAAAAAGATAAATGAGCCTTTACTCTCCAATATAATTTCTCTACAATCCCATATCTTATTTATACATTCAGAAAATAGACAAAATGGTGATGTTTTGGTTTGCAGAGCCTTTAGAGTATATAAATAGCATATATTATTGCATATAAATTAAATTGAAGTGCAGATTCTCATTCATCTTTTGAAATTTCTCTGCATAGTGTAGCATTTCCATCCACAAATGCTTGAGACCAATCTGGCACCTGCAGGAAGTGGTACACCTCTGTGCCAAAAAATGGCAGTAAGGGAAATGTCACTCAAGGAGTTGTCTTGCTGCCACACCCACAAATACAAATTTCTCTAACCAAAGGGACTGAAATGTTGCTCCTCTGATTATTGTGATATAGCCATGTTCCAGGTTTTCAGGTAGAAGTGTTGACTTCTACCAATATGTTAGCAGCTAAAGCTAAAGTAGTTAGGATCTGTATAGCCAGTTAGGAACAAGTGTGCTTTCTTGGTATTATTTGCTTCTCTTTTTGCTAGTTCTCAGTAAATAGTTTTACTATTTGCATCACCAGTTCCTGCAGACTAACTGAAGTCCTTAGGCAAGGTTTATTCCAGCAGGTGGATGAGGTTAAAAATGACCTCTGCGTCTGAAATAAAATATGTGAATATACCTCTTTTAGAAATGGAGCTAAGAAGACTGAAGTACTGCAGGATGGGTAGAGAGTGAATAGAGGTAGGGGATCTTGAAAGTGTGTTTTGCAAGGGATTAGAGAAATGCAGGGGCTGAATCTGGAAATAAGCTTTTGTGAAGAGTAAGAAGTTGGGGCATGATGGAGGAGTCAGACATGGCTGCAAGGGCATTGCAGCAGCCTACTTTATGACTTGGGTAGAGACAGACTGATACACCTTTTCCTTAACTCTCTCCCCTACCTACCCATCTTTCATGCATCAAAATGCCTTTAGGCAGAATATGTGAAAATCCTTCATTCTCCCCGGTGGCTGCTGGTGTGTGAATTTGTGAACAGTCCTTTGGCAGATTCTGCCACTTGTATGTTGCTCAGGTTTGTTGAGCTGCTCTCCCAGTAGGAGTTGGAAACCTGCAAAAAGCATGGAGTAAATCTTGCTGTCCTGTGGCCCCTTTGCCTTGCGTGCAGGAGGAACGTGTGGCAGTTTGGTAGGAAACTTGAGGATGGAGAGCCCAACAGGAAGTGCAGGCAGGGGTCTCTGAACTGTTGGCGGTGTGGAGTTCCTGGCACACACAGGCCTCAAGAGAGGCCAGATCTGGGCTTATCAGAATAGGTGGAATACAGATATAAGAAGATCCCTGTGGTAACAAAAGGGAAGTTTGGTGTGGAAATTGGGAAAATTCAGAACTAGTCAAAGCAGTGTGTTCATATATCCTTCTCTCCACTTAAACCCCATAGCTAGGCATCCTACGTGGGCTGCCTGGGAATTATGTTCTGCACCCACCAAGGACTTATACTCACAGAGTCACAGAATCTGCCAAGTTGGAAGGGACCCACAAGAATGAGAGTCCAAATCCTGACCCTGCACAGGACCATCCCCAAGAGTCACACCATGTGCCTGAGAGTATCATTCAAATGCCTCTTGAACTCTGTCAGCCTTGGTGCTGTGACCACTTCTCTGGGGAGCCTGTTCCAGTGCCCAACCACTCTCAGTCTGATGTTACCCCATTCCCTGTTATCCTCGGTGCTCAACCTGTGATCCAATTGCTCACTCACCTCACGATGTTAGACCTGCTTGAAAGGTTAGTGCCTCTCAGAGCTTGTCAAAAACTATTTGTGGCTTCAGTCTGTGCTGTAGCTGCTTTTATTTTGTGAGCAGTGAGAAGGTGAGGGTCGTTGAGATTGAGACTCTTGGGAATCCTACGATGTACCATCTTTAGGCAGTCAAATGCTCTTAAAAATTGCCCCATAGCATATAAATGATGTGAGACAGAACTTCCAGTTTTAGCATATTTTAACCTGTAGAATATACTGGCTCTAAATCTCTTTTATTTTCACCATCACACTCCAATAATACCAGTTCTCCATACACATGCTTTGCTTCCTACCCAAGTCAGAACAAAGAAATAGCTCAGGAAACACATCTCCCCAAGTAAACCCTGTAGACTGTGTATGTTCTATCTTGATTTTGAATACTATAAATGCAGATGTTTATTGATTCTTAATCCCTCCCCAGTACACTACTCCATTAATAACAAATGCAACAATATGTTATAAATACTCAGATCACCAATGTGTTAGCATAAAACCAGCAATAAATTCCCATCCTTCACATAAAGTGAAAATCCCTAATAGTGTGCTCTGCAATTTGCTCACGCTAAGAGCAATCAACAACCATACATAATGTAAAGGGGCTGCTGTGAGTAGCCAAAACATACAAGATAATTTCATTTTGCGTTCAGAATAGCTGATCTTTGAAGAGGTCCCTAAAGAAATTCTACTTGGCTGGGAGTAACCTAAAAAAACCTGGTACAGTTTAGCACTGCACCTTGCGTGTAATGGTGTGGTTCAAAGCAGGACCTGATTACGACTATGTTAATAGGTTTATACTTTCTCCATCTTAGGTGAAGATCTGGAATTTATCCTCTAGGCGCATAATGAAATGTCTGTTAAAAAAAAGGCAGACAGATGGAGTTGCACCAAACATTAAACTTTCTCATTTTAAATAAGGATGAAATGTTCAATTTCATAACATAATTTCTGTAAGTGACTACTCTTGGACACTTGAAAGTTGGGACAATGAAATACAGTGTAATATGATGATGCAATGACAAACAGGTTTGGGGGTTTTGCATTCCCATGTCTGTTCATCTGGCTCATAGTGTCATTTATGTTTCCCAGTCTGAAATGCTCAGCTATCTAAATCTCCCCATGTTTGGCTCTGAGACCTTTTGTATGCTTGGGTGTTATACTGCTCTCATGACTGCACTGCAGTATTTCAGCTTCCATGTCTACAATGAATTCATTCAGAGTGTGAGCAATGTTAGACCTGAGACAGCCAAATGCAACACTTTGCAGTGTCTCAGACATTTCATTGTCTTCTTAGTATCTAGTTCTCTGGGATGCCCACTGGCAGGCTGGTCAGTGTGCAGTGACTGTAGCCTCTTATTGTAGTTGCCCTCATGTTTCTGGAGTATCTCTTTCTGAACCCCCTGTTTTCTGAAGTGTGTGTTGACTTTAATGTGGTCAGTAAATCACAGAATGGTTAAAGTTGGAATGAACACAGTGGGTCATCTGGTCCAACCTCCCTATTCAAGCAGGGACGTCCTTGAACACATTGCACAGGATTGCATCCAGATAGTTCTTGAATATCTCCAGGGAGGGAGACTCCACAGCAGTGAAGAACTTCCTCATGTTCAGGTGGAACTTCCTGTGCATCAGTTTCTGCCTGTTGCTTCTTGTCATACTGTTTGGCACCACCAAGCAGAGCCTGGCTCCATCCTCTTGGCATTCTTCCTTCAGCTGTTATAACTCGATAAGGTTCCCTCTCAATTGGTTGGTGTCAATACACTCTCTGGTTTGGTTTGTATATAACAGGACCTTGGCTGAACGCTGGAGATCCTGAAAGATGACCATTACAGAAGTAAAGAGTATTCTTATGTGTAAATTATTTAACTTCTCTGGAATATGTGGTATGGGGATGATGACAGTGTCAGAGCTTGATGGCCTAACATCTGGTGTGTTTAGTTTTTGCTGCTCTGAATTTATCCCTCTCTGTGGTGCACATGTGCATTCTCTGTGCGGATGCTGATGTCATCATGATGACCTTTGGAGGCTTTGGAGTTCTTTACAAATAGATTAAACCACTTTTTCATTTTTTAGGTTAACTTTATTCCTACAGGAAGCTCAGAGCTGTTGTTTATTAGAGGTTGTGTAAATAGATAGTAACATTACACCTTCAAACTCAGGCCCAGTGTTGTTATGTTGCCACGGTGCCTAAAAACACTCAGGAGATGCCCAGCCTTATTCTGCTGTTACTAATCTTGGTGCTGGCACTGATGGAGCAGTTTTAATATGAAACTGGAAGCAAACTTGTTTCTGCAGTCCTCTAAGCAGTACTCAGATAGAAGAGCAGGGAAGCAATTTGCAGCATTTTGTAGGTTTACTAAACAAGTGGAACAGATAGACTTGAGAGCTGTGGTTTAACCAATGAGAAGTTGAACCAAGTGAGTCAAGGAAGGGCTTTATTACTGCTTTTCAGGCAATAGCACTCTGTCCTTAAAGTTACATCAGTGGAAAACTCATTCCCATGGGGAAGAAATGTTCTCTAAACTATAGTGTGTACCTGAATTGCTGTTGTATAAAAATTCTGCAATAAGGTACACAGGAGCTAAAGATCCCCTGTGTCAGGAATGAAACCCAAGAGGAAATACACAAGTACGAATAATTCCAGCTGTAAGCATACTATTTAAATGGAAATTCAGGTTTAGTTTTACTTTGTGTCGTACTGACCACCATTACTACTATGATAGTTTCTGCAGCTCAAACAGTATGCTTTTAGTGCAACGTGCATTAGTTGTTAGTAGAAGGCTCTTAATGCACTACACAATTTTCCTTTCTTTTTGAATAAGCATTTTAATGTACAAGTAGATTGATTCATAATTCCATTAAGCCAACTTCTTTAGGACAAATGTTACTGAAGGCAGCCTTAGACTCAAAAGGTTTCTGATGATATGTGAATGAGAAAGTACTCAGCTCAAGCTGAAATTATTACATGGTAATTTTTAGGAGATACTGTAGCCAAGGTGCAGATATAAGCAGACAGTACTGTAGGAGCATTTCTGGACATACTGGATACATGCCAGCAATGCTTTGTACTGTACCATGCTGAGATATTTGTGGATACCTTTGTGTTGAGAGTTAATGCCCTTCTTCTCATAAGCCAGCATCCCTCCCCAATCTAACTTTTCAAAATAGAAGCCAGCTGGTGATATCCTTGCATATAATCTTTTATTGTAGGCAGGGTCAGACTGTTGAAACTAGTCTATGTTTCACTGTTGACTTTCTAGGAACTGCTTGCCTTTAGACCAGTAAAATGTATGAAAATGAATCTGTAGTTAAAATGAACCTTTTGTTTTGAAAACAAAGGGTGAATCTGAAGTTTTGCAGAATTCTCCAGTAACATAATAAGTTGTGTTGGTGATTCATTCTTTGGGTTTTTTTTAATGTGTTATCTACTATTTAATTTTGGTGACAGCTAAGGTTAAGTCTCATATTCCTACTTCTAAGTATCTGTCATTTGTGAATTTGACTGTGGTTTGAAAAAAGGAAGCCAGGTGTGAAATGACTAAAGTTATTGATTCTCATGTGTGAAATATTGGCTACCTGTAAATAATTTCAGAATATGTGAATGCAAATACAAGTTTTTGCATTGGAATTAAAAATTATTTAGGTACTAGCTCAAAATGCAGTTTATCTTCCTTTTGCCTTTGCAGAGCTTGCTGGGGTTTTGGTTGGGTTTTTTGTTTGTTTTTGGGTTTGTTTCTGGGGTTTTCTTTTTGTGGTGTGTGGGGTTTTCTTTACTCAAAGTTCTTTTGAATGCCTAACTTGCTGCATTATGTTGACAGTGTTTTGCTCTCCCGGGAAGGCTGGGGTGCAACTTTTCCATTGACCTACTTGAATGCATTTTGGAATACCAGTGTTATATACAAAGGTCCATCATGCATGCAATCCTAGCAGGAAAAAAGAGCACTGTATGCCAGCCCGTACAGTAGTGGTGTGATTGTCTTTATACCCTGACTGGCAGACTGGCATTGGTGGTCTTGTCCTTGAATAGAATGGGGATAGAACTTGGCCTGTGTATCTATTTATTCTTCACCCTGACAGGTTCGTAGGAGATAAACTGCCTTTTCAGTGCTGAAAGACCTTGCTTAGCAAGATTTTGTTAAAAGTCACTGTGCAATTATTACCAAAATATGAGAGAAACTTGGATCACTTGGATACTGTCAGGGGTAGGAGACATCTGAGTCTGCACGTGCCACTTATGGGGCTGTATCACACTGCTAATATGTTTGTCTCCTCCTTTCTTCTCTCTCTTTATTTACTGGGTCAGGACTAAGTTTTTGTCATCTATCTCTGGTAACTTGTCTTTTATAATTCATGATAGTTAGAGGTAATATTTCTTTTACCTCCTGGTGTTTCAAACAGTGGAAGAGAAAGCAGCTTTCTGACACACTGACTGCAGTCTGTCACCTCTAGGTTTATCACATACCTTTTTTCAGTTCAGTAGTCTGTGATTCTGTATCTGGGCAGATGCAACATTCATTTTACACTTCTGAATGAGGTGAGATAGTCTTTGGGTATTGCAGTTTAGTCAAGGGATCTGTAGCAAATGGCCTGGATTATCACAGTCTTTAATTTGTTCTTCTCAACCTGTTAGTGTATATTGGTGATAGGCGCTGATGACTTTGACAAGCTGCCATCCATGGCTATTCAGTCTGATTTTAGGCATCCTGGAAAAGCAACACAAGATGTATATTTACCTTGCTTTCTCTGTTTCAAATATCATTGCGAAGTGTGTGCTGCTATAACCTTTAGACTATCAGATAAACTACTCGCTGCAATTTTTAAGCCCTTCGGGTGAGTAAAAGAAATAAAAACAGAAGAAATTGAAGCCCAGCAATAATATGTGACAATAGTTATGATGACTTTGCAATATAAATACTTTCTTCGTTTAAGGACCCATAAATTGCATCAAGATAATAATTGTATAGTCTCCTAACTTGTCTTTGCACAGTTGAGATTGAAGGCCAAAAAAAAAAAAAGGCATCACAGGGTTAAGGCCAAAATAGTGGTTTTTAAAAAATATCCTTCTCAGATTTGCCTGAGTCTATATTCTATTAATTTAACTATCCTAAAATGTTTTGTGATATGCGCCATGCTTCTAAACTGTGTAAAGGGAGATGCTCCCCCAGGCTTTCATGGAAATTATGTTTATAGTACACGCTCCTGTTTTCTTCTCATTCCCTTAAGCAGAAAGGTCCTCACTGGTACATTTTCCTTGGCAAAAATGTATACATCATTTAAGTCATTACAGGTTGACTGCTCATTCGTTACAATAAACTATATCATCCTCGCTAGGAGGCCAAAGAGAGCCTGTAGCCATGAATATACATCTTCCTGGGGTAACTCAATTCAAAGCAGCAGCATGCCACAGTAAAGTATTACTTAATTTATACTGCTAATGTTTAACATTGATTCTGTGTGGGAAAATAAAGCCCAACGCATTTTGAGAACCTACATCATTAAGGTTTAATAATTTAGACCTAGTTAATGTGATAATGAATTTACTGACAACTAAAGTGCAGTTTCAGTACTTACATTTCTAGAAATACTGACTCTGAAACTAGGTTTTCTAGGCAGAAAATGTATATTATAGGATTGTTTCTGTAATTTACCCGTCCTCACCCTCTTAAACCAAAGCGAAAAATTTAGCTTTAGGTATGTTTACTAACTAGTGGAATGTAATGCTTCTTTCACTCTTTACATCTAGTAAACTATACAGTACTAATAGGGCCTAATAGGGTATTTGTGTGTTTAAAAACTTCTTAATTGGTGAGAGCTGCTTAATATTTTTTAAATGTAGCAAAAAGAAAGCTGTTATTGTGGTCCCAAATACAACACTATGCTGCTGTGAGCTCCAGACATGGATATGGGGAGAAAGAAGCTACCTCTGCTGCACATTTGCATGCTCCCACTGCCTTGTCCCACTCTGGACTGCTGTCACAACTATTTTGTTGGTCTGTAATACCACAGAAACTATTTGACAGAATGATATGTAGGTCATTTCCAAAGCTCTGGTAGTGGGTGGGGGTATTTATTTTTTAAGTCTGACATAGTGTAGTCCCTCTACCTCCCTCTGACCTTCCTATGTCACTGTGCAGACTACAGCCATCTTCTATTGCCCCTGTGGGTGTCTTATATCAATCATGCTTCCTTTCAAGTGGCTAAAATAATGGGTGTCCTCCACGCGTCCGAATGTGTCAAGGCTTTCGCAATATAACTTGAAGCAGGAGCCAGGGACACTGGGCACCTTGTGGGAGGTACTTACTCAGCAGCTTGCTGGATTTGGCCTTGTTGAAGGATGTTTCTGAACATCCTTTGCATAGTCACCTTATTTGTTTTACACAACACTGCTATAGGGAAGACAAAGGGAAGCTAGGTATTCTGTAGCAGGGTTTTTCCAAACCTTTTGTCTCCCCATTTTGCTGGAAGTGGCAGCAGTGAGTGTATTTGGTTGGTGTTTGTACTGGGGGGCTGTGTTGCTGTTTCGAGCTTCAGTCAGTCTTGAATCTGTGATAGTCCATCATCTACTTGAAGTTTATAGCTCAAAAGCCATTACTGTGTATTACCATGAACTGACGGCTTTTGGTTGACAGTGTGTTGGATAAGACAAGAGAGAGCATGAACCCTGACATTGGGTTTCACGGGGACACCTGTAATTTTGGATGCTATCCAGTGAATTTTCAGGGGCTCAAAGTACTGCTATATTTTCTGGTATGTATAGGTGTGAAATCATGTTAATGAGATATCCGAGTATTCCAGTTCTGTCCAGGAGAGGGCAGTTCATATTTGTCCTCGACAGACAATTATTCTAAGTTTCTTAAGAATGTTATTATTACCAGTATGACTGGTTGATCCAGATTGGAAAAAGTGCACATAATTTCTTTGCACAGTTCTGTGTTTCTTCAGATTTTCCTGACTTCAGATTGGGAACAGAAGGTAACAGAGTTTTAGACTGTACAATTATTTTCCTGTTTGCTCTTTTGATCCAGGCTCTGAACAAGTTATTTTGTCTCTTGACATAAATGTCATCACCATTTTCTTTCCACTCTTTGTTTAATTGCTGTATTAAGATTTAAATCTCTTGGCTAGAATGCTGTCCCATAATGTGTTCAGCTTGATACAGTCTTATTCTTGTAATATAAACAATAAGAATAAAAGTTGAAAGGAGAACCTTAGTCATGCAAAAAAGCCTTTTCACAGGAGACTGGCCCTTAAACTATGGAGTGAAAGAATCTAAACAGACTTACAGACTTTGAGGTAGGTGTGATCATAGAATCATGAAGATTGGAAAAGACCTTTAAGACCAAGTCCAACCCTAACACTGCCCAGTCCACCACTGAACTGTGTTCCTGAGTGCCACATTTACACTTCCCTGAACAGCCTGTTCTAATGTTTGAGCACCCTTTCAGTGGGGAATTTTTTCCTAATATCCAACCTAAACCACTCCTGGTGCAACTTGAGGCTGTTTCCTCTTGACCTGTCACTTGTTACCTGGGAGAAGAGGCCAACCCCCCCTTCCTTTCAGGTAGTTGTAGAAGTGATAAGGTTACCCTTGAGCCTCCTTTTCTCCAGGCTAAACAACTCCAGCTCCCTCAGCTGCTCCTCATAAGCCTTGTGCTCTAATTCCTTCCCCAACTCTGTTGCCCTTCTCTGGACTTGCTCCAGCACTTCAGGGTCTTGTACTGAGGAGCCCGGAACTGAATGCAGTGCTCGAAGTGTGACCTCACCAGTGCTGAGTGCAGGAGTATGATCACTTTCCTGGTCCTGCTGGCCACACTATTTCTAATGCAGGCCAAGATGTCATTGGTATTCTTCTAGGCCACCTGGACATACTGCTGGCTTATGTTCAGCTGCTGTCAACCAGCACTCCCAGGTCCTTTTCCATTGAGCTGCTTTCCAGCTACTCTGTCTCAGCCTGTAGCACTTGTTGTGACCCAAGTGCAGGACCCAGCCCTTTGCCTGGTTGACCCTCATACAATTGGCCTTGGCCCATATATCCAGCTTGTCCAAATCTCTTTGTCCTCCTGCAGATAAACACTGCTGCCCAACTTTGTGTTGTCTGCAAGGTGACTGAGAGTGCTCTCAATCTCATCCAGGTCATCAATAAAGAGGTTAAAGATTACTGGCCCCAAAACTGAACTCTGGGGAACACCACTGGTGACTGACCACCAGCTGGTGTGGTGCCATTCAGCACCACTCTCTGGGCCTGGCCATGCATCCAGTTTTTTTACCCAGGAAACAGTGCACCTGTCCAAGCCATGGGCTGCCACTTCTCCAGGAGAATGCTGTGGGAGACAATGTCAATGGGTTTACTAAAGACAACATCCACAGCTTTTCCCTCATCCACTAACCAGGCCACCCTGTCACAGGGGATCAGGTTAGTCAGGCAGGACCTGCCTTTCATAAACCCAGGCTGGCTAGGCCTGATCCCCTGGTGTCCTGCATGTGCAGTGTGATGGCACTCAAGATCATCTGCTCCATGACCTTCCCTGGCACTGAGCTCAGTCTGACAGGCCTGTAGTTGCTTGGATCCTCCTTCCCATCCTTTTTACTGATGGACATTTGCTAACATCCAGTCAACTTGGTTAGCCAGGACTGCTGGTAAATGACTGAAAGTGCCTGAAACATTCCTTTTTGTGGCTCACCTGCTATTTGTTCTTCTTGTTCTAAAATACTAGCTATATCTGTATTTGAGGAACACTATCTGTCCTTTGCCTGTTAGAATGAAATGCCATTATGGGAAGCAGGTTTTCAATGTGCTACATGCCCATCAATGAACTTAGTATATCTGAAATTATCTTCTGAACTCTGGTGCTTTAGCAGACAGTACAGTCATTTCCATTTAAGTGCTATGAATCAGCGCTGTCTTAGTAGACTGTACAAAAGATGTTTCTAACCAAATCCAATGTGCTTTTGTTTGCAGTTCAGGCTGTGCAGTGTTGTTTTGGTTGTATAGGTTCCGTCTCCAATGTTTTGCATCCTGTAACCTCTTTCCACTCTGTAAAAGCCTCTTTCTTCTGATTTGTTGACATTACCTCCCGTTTCCCATGCTATTAGCAGTTTCAGTTTCTATTTGAATCTAAAGTTTTGCAAAGCTTTTATTTCCTCCTTTTGTCTCTCCCAGTTTCTATTCCCTATGCAATGCTGTTCCTTAATAAGTTTAGTATGTGCCTGGTATCAACATAATGTGAGAGAGGCCCTAGTGACTTAAACTGCCTGCCTTGTGCTGTATCAATAATTTACCTGCTAGGAGCTAGTGATGAAGGTCTTTTTTTCATGCTATCTTGCAAAATAGTCATACGTGTTTTCTAACTTCCATTTCCAAATTTTATTAAAACCAATTCAGTATTTACTTTGTTTCATTTCCAAACACAAACTTGGCAAATTGGAGTGTTAGTTGTCCATAAGAAGCCTTTTTCTTTCCACAAACTCGAAAGACAGAATTACTTTGGAGCTGTCTAGAGGCTGTGGTGAAGAAGTATTGCTGAATTTTCTTGGAGTGGTTAAAAAGATGACTCCTTACCCCAAGTCTGTTAGCCCTTGTTACACAATGGAGATTGCCGTGTGTCTAGCCCTCAGCTGCAGTCATTCATGGTCTGGTTGTTACTATACAAGGTTAGGTGATGAATTTGGTTGGATAAAAAAATAACAAAATGTTTGGTTTTCCCATCTGGACACTTACTCTCCTTAGGGTGGTGCTGCTTACTTGATACTTACAACTCTGAGTTATGTAACTTGCTTCTGAAGACCAAATTTATGTCCCTTCTTCTATCACTATATATTGGAATCAACCCCTCTGAAGGCAGGGCAATTCACCTTTGGAGGTAGAATAGTGTGGGAGAATGGGGCTGTCAGGTTCCTCCGTGGCTATCAGAGATTGCACCAGATGTTGCTGATGCGTGGCTAAATGAATTTTACTCTTTTTTTTTCCTGAATTTGCTTCCTGATATTGCTGGCAGCTGCTTTGTGACTAGTTAAAAAGTGAGCCTGAGACATCTTGCTAGAACAGATCAAGTATCATTACCGTGTACAATATTTCAAAAGGAGAAAAATTTTACATTTATTTCAGCTAATTTTATATATGAGATGAATGTGCTTTTCATAATGTTACACAATGTAACCATAATAACACAGCCAAGATGGTAAATTCATTTTAATTCCACAGAATTCATAATTGGTGACATCACCAGTGGGAGCAATTGATCTCTGCTTTCCATTTGTTCTTGACTGTTTCCACTTCAGTGAATTAAAAGAATTGGGCTGTTGGGACCCCACCCTCTGCATGTTCATACAGCATATTATGCAAGAGCAATAGCCTTCAGAAAATTGCTCGTAATAGACAATGCCTGCATTAAATAAAAAAGGCAATAGTCCCCAGCCTGACTCAGTATTTTAATCCTTTTCAGGTTTTTATTATACCTGATGTCTTTTTGCTCTGTGGTAGAGCTAAGGAACATGTGTAATTCCGTGTAGTTAAATTGCGTTATTTGAAATTAATGAGTTCTCTGTTTATTCTTGTAAATTAATACAGTTTCTAATAAATCAAAAGAGAACATGCACTTCTCTATGTTGGACTGCATATTACCTCAGTGGGGATAATTAACATCTTGTGACAGAGAAGTCATATGTCAAATCTGAGAACTTATTGCCAGACTAGTGAAAATGATGTTGCTAGTGACCTATATCATGACCTTATTGATGCAGTGTAAGTTCGCTCATGCAAGATGTTCAAATCAAGTCTTGTAACTTCACAGTCCTCCCTGTTCTGCAGGAAACGAATAATATTAATGTATCTAAAATAAAACAAAAACCCAGAGGCAGCTAATAGGGTAGACATTAATATATAATACCTTTTTAGTGTGTATAATTATTATTTTTTTTCTGTTATTAAAAAAAAAAAAGAGTATCCAAACTATTTGTGTTGATGCTGTTCTTTAGGGGTTTTTTTTGCTATAATTGGGCCTAGATTAAACCACTTGCATCTGAAGAAAAAAAATTACGCTTAAGGTGTATTACCAGTAATTCTCTGTGGGTAGCGCAAGTTTCTTGTGCCCAAATCATTCCTCTTGAAGGAGTGTCACCAAATTATTTTCAAGTCTCAAGCATTCATCTAATTATCTTGCCAACCAAAACGAGAAGAATTGGATGTGTGTTCTGGGTCAAAGACAAAGGAGAAGAATGTACGTTGTGTTGTGTTGTATTGGGGCTTCTTCATTGTTTTCCTAGTTTCATATAGGATTGGAAACGCTACTGAATTAGATGGAGCATTTACACTTTCTTGGATAGAAGTAAAGGCTGTAGAAGTCTGTAAATTCATTGTAGAAACTTTCAGCCATCCTTGTTGAATTCTATCCATTGGTAATTCTTATGTTGATCCTGGTTCTGGATCTTTCAGGGCACTGGTGAGGGGAGGCATACTCTTTGCTCTTTAGAAGTGAGATTAATGAGCAAATATTCAAAGTTTCCTCATACAAGAGGAGGTTGCGCACAAGTACAAGTGAATAGGTCTCTGGTTACATAGTGAATGCTGTTGAAGTGATCCCGTGAAATGAGATAAATATCTTCCAGGGAAAATGTTGAAAAATATCTTTGGTGCTAGTCAGCAGCGTAGTTAGTCATGCTCAGTAAATTCCTGTGTGCATAACTTCACATCTCTAGGGACAGACAAAAGCACCTCTGTCTGCTTGAAGTTGCCCATGTACTGGGAGTCTCTTGTTGCATATAGCCAGTTTTGACAAATCTCAATGATGCTCGATTCGTATTTGTAGGACTGTCCATTCATGAAATGACCTTGTTTTCAAGTTGCAGGCATTTTGCCTTCCTTTTTTTTTTTTAACTACTGATGACTTTTTAAAAACTACTAAGTTATAAGGGAAGCGTGAGGAGTGACCTGACTGTCCCTGATGTGTCATGCCTGCTAGAATTAGCATGTAGTCTCATACAGTAGCTATGAGGTGAGGACAGTCTTAGTTTAATATGTTTGTATATCAAGTGAAATAATAGTTGCTTTTAATAACAACTGTGGAGCGTACTTAAGTGCTTATCACAGTACATAGGAATGGAAAAGCAGTGTTAATCATTTGAACTGAACTGTTTACTTTTGAGTGTTGGTGCCTGCAAGGCTGGAAAGGTGCAATCACTTGTATTCACCCAACTACCATGACCATCTGTGTCTACTCTAGTTGATGGAAAACTGAACAAGAAGAGACTACAGTGAGAGAACCTGATCACTAAATAGTGGAAGATCTTTTCACGAGGACTTTGAGTTACAGTCCTGTGATCTCTGTTAAGTATGTAGTTAGAGTACTCATTACACATTTCATTTTTCTCATCCTTACTTTGATGCCTTAACTTTTCTATTCTTAAAGTTGGGCTCACATTACTTGCTGACCTTTCTACAGTTTTCTTCATGAAAAATGCTTCACTTTACAGTGATGTACATGGAAAACATTCTATTGGTTCTGTATTTCTAGTTGCAAAAAAGACATTAATTATTGCTTTGTGCAGTTTAATGGCAGAAGGCTATATTCCAATTTCAGTTACAAAAGCTGAAATCAAGAGAAGTGCTACTGAAACCTGTGAAGGTGTGCTTCATTTTTAGTTATACAGCTGATAACTGGGTACTTTTGGTGTAATATATTTGTATTTATCGTAATTAAATATGTTGTAATTTCTTAAGCATCTGCAATCTGTCTCTCCTTCTGTTTGTGGATAGAAACAAGTGTATTTTCTTTTTCAACTAGCTCATTCTTTTTTTGACTTCTCTTTCAAAAGTCTTTTCTAAAGTGGCATTGGTACACTCATTACTATGGACACCCATTGACTTCTCTGTCTTTGACGGCTTAATTAATTTCTTCATGTAAAACAAATACAGTCTGTTGGGTATCATCACCTGGGCCCTACAAGCACCAGGCTGCAATTAGATCATGATCAAATATCCTAAAGCAGGTGGATTGTGGCCTGAGTCCTTAGAAGTGGAAGTCTGCCAGCTTTCATTTTTCAGGTCTCTTTCCAGCTATTTTGGGGATGCAGAAATAACTGTAAAACACTCTTTAGAGAACTTTTTCCTTTTCAGAGAACCATCTCTTAAAGATACCACTACAAATATTTTTGAAAAAATTTCCATCTCACAGTTGCCCTTTGGCTGGTGTCCTGGCACACAGACAGTGCTCCCTTTGTTGTTCTCCTGCTCCCGGACAAAGTGATGCTCTTTGCTGGGAAATAATATAACACCTTGGGATAGATTTCTTTGGAAATCAGAAATAAGGATTCCTGCTGTTGGACTTGATTGGGTTTTATCTGGAAGGGGTCAGGTTTTTTTTATTTTCATTTTATTTTCTTGAACCTCCATATGCTGTTTGTAAACCATCAGATTTATGATGGTTTTTGGATTGCTAAATCTGACCCTAGAATCATTCAAATCCCTCTGACATTAAGGATGTCCTTCAGTGGCTGCATATTCTCTTCAATCAGGCCACAAGTGTTTTATTCAAAGTCACTAGCTGAACATAAACAGATCTCAGAACCTGTGACTCCTAATTATTCTGTACTTCTCTTTTAACTATAACACCACTGCTAGGCATAATTCCTCTTCTTTGTAAGAACTCATCACCTCTAGTTTTCCAGTTTAAGTCCCTGGAAAATAATTTAGAAGGAGAAATCCCTCTTTGGCTGGTTTTTTGTTTTTGTTTAGTGGGGTTTTTTTGTTTGTTTTTGTTTTGTTTTTGTTTGTTTTTTTATTTTCATTTTTATAGGCTTCATAGCATTATGTCTGCTTTTCAACATGTGAAGATGTGAAGTGTCTGACAATTTCATGTCATTTTTTGTTTGATCATTGCTCCTTCTTGGTCCTTCAGCTAGTGTGCTCCGTGCAAATCCTAACTGCCGTCCAGGCTGGGAAAAAACCTTTCAGTCACTTTAAGAGTGAAAAACTAGCATTTCCTAGCTGAAAAAGACAACTTCTGCAGTTTCAATTAAAGGAATTACTGGGATTAGGAAGACAAAGGCCCACTTCTGAAATCAGCTTTGGCGGCATTCATGAGGATCAAGTGATCCCTTCAAACTTCTCATTCTTTTCTAACTGACTGCTTCTCATGCTCACATGTGCTGTGTTTGTACTGAGAATGGAAAAATATATTCAGGCTATAGATGGCTGATGAAATGAACCTGATTGACCATATAGCTGGGGAAATGTATATGTGTCTCTTATCCTTTCCAGCTGCATACAATTGGTGTTCTAAGTTTATAAGAGTTTTAAATTCATTTGTTATTTTTTAAGATAGTTGAATACAGGGAATAACTTTGATTTCAAAGCCAAGGCAACTCTTCCAGTACCTGCATCTATAACAGCTTGCTGTAACATCTAGTTTTACTCAGATTAGCAGAGTCAGCATCATTTCAGCAGATACTAAGTTAAAGTAGCAAGTTTGTCTAGTTTAGCGCAGGAGGCTGGGAAAATTGATTTCTTGGGCTAAGAGCTGATTCCTGCGAGATCAGCTTACACCTTTACTGTGCTAGAAAGCTCTAATGCTGACCTGTAATCTTGCATGTGCTTACCTCTTCAGCACTGTGTTACCAAATCCTCCCAGAAACTGGTTGGATATATGTGATTTAAAAATCATGGGAGATAGGTCTGTTAAGGCCTGCAGCCATGATGAGACTGAACCTGCATAAGCAATTATAATAAAAACCTCCAAACAAACTAAAATAAGAAACCTCACAGCAACAAAAAGCCAACATCTTGTTTTCCTTAAGTTGGCTGTTAGTCACCACCTGGAAATTGTATGTCAGACAAGGGAGTCTGACAGACCAGTTTCTAGCTCATCTTTTTTGGTGCAGTTTAAGGTGTTACCATGTCCATCTGTCTACCCCATTCCGCTTTTCAAAGGTTCCTGCTCTCACACCAGCCTTTGACGTGTACCTGCATGCTAGCTGTTCTATTTGACAATTGATACAAGAAAATTCAAGCATTGGCCATGTGTTTTTGGGCTAAGATAGCAAATGCTTAAAGGAGCTGGCTGAAATATGGGCATCTGCTTCCCTCTGCTGACAGTTCTCCAGGGCTGGTGACAGGCTGGGTGGGCAGCAGTATGTTAACCTGAAGGAACTGCTGTCTGGGTGAGCAGCAGCTGGAGCTGTGCGGGACCGCAGCTTGTCCTGGCATTGGGCACTGTAAGATTACGAGGCAGCAGCCCAGCTCCTTGGTGCTGTGTCCAGTCCTTGGACCTGCTCAGAGGATAAGCTGTTATCCTCAGCTGCTTTGCTGTCTGACATTAGTGTCACACTCCTTGTTGTTGTGCCCTGATGGATTCTGAATTCAGACCTCTCTCCAGCTTAACAATGACCAGGCTACCATGTTGCGTGTTGCTCTCGTCCTTTCAGGGAAAGATCGTGCACACTGTTTGTACATTTATACTAGAAAAGAAAGTATTGTTTTCTTATATATAGAAGAAAAGTTACTGATGCAAACAATGCCTTAATGTAAAGGTGCTTTTTAAGAAAGCATTTCAGATAGAGGGGAAGGCAGGATTTGTTAGCTAGGAAATGCTAAAGCTTTCAGAGAAGGGGTTTCATGCATGCCCCCATGCACCTATGTAACATACAGCTGTCAAGGTGGAGTTGTCCTCACTTTTGTATTAATATTCCTGGAAGCGGTTACAAGAGTAAAAATACAAGGGTGAAAATACCTTTGTTTTTTTTATGGTGATTTGCAACCCTGAGACCTCTTAAGCTGAAGGCTGATGGATCTTAACTTAGTGACACTAACATGGCACTCCCAGAGAAACGTGTTGTGTAATACTTTAATCATTAATTACCGTCATTCATCATGCAGCCTTCCTTTTAATGTCCATTAGCATCATATGCCACTCATGAATGCTTGTAAGTGTATAAATGTGCTGGTAATCCTGCTGAGTAGGTTTACATTAACTGTAAATTATCTTCTTGACCAGTTGGTTGGCCTTCCTGACTGGTGGAATTGTCTTATTTGTAGCATTAGCAGTGAGCCTTGGAAATGAGATATGTAGAGAATATGTGCAGGTTTGTCTGAAAAGCTAGGACCAGCTGCTGCTTGGGGATATGTTGTGAAGTGTTAGCTCAGCTGTGCCAGCAGGCGTCAACATCTTTTGAGACAAAAACCTACAGTCTGTGATCTACATGCCAACAATCTTGTAGGGATTGCCTAACACTTACCAGTTCAACTTAGTTCAAGCCAGTCCATTTAACATCCCAAAACTATTTAAAAAAAACCCAAAACAAATGCAACCGTAGAAAAACTGTTGGGAAAAAAATACTACAAATAAACAAATGAAAATAGGTAAATGTAAAGAAGAATGAGGGGCCTTTTCACACAGCAGCTTGTGAAAGCCAAGCAACTATGCACACATGCCTATTCTAATGTGATTTTCCTTGTTATAAGCATTATGTGGGCATACTCCATCTCCAGGAACATAATATGGCTTTGAGAACAAGATTATGTTCTGCATTGTTGCATTAATAATTCATGTGAAACATCCAAATCAAAATATAACACTTGACTACATGTCATTAGGGAGCAGTTGAGAGAGCCATGACAGAAACAAATACAGAAGTATCAATATTTGTTGTGTGTATGAAACATTTAGTATGAAATGTTGATCATTTCTTACTTACAATCCACTCCTCTTGAATTAGCACTGTGGTTTTTGTCACGCAGTTCAAAACTGGACAGCCTTTAGAGATAATCTCCCACTATGTACACAAGTGCTATCACATAGCAGAAGTCATGCAAGTTGTATTTTGCTGGCTGGAACTGGATTTGACAGCTCACCAAGCAGCAGAATATTTTCAATGCAGTCCTCACTCTAGTATCTATGTTGGTCACATGGAGAACATGTTTTTCTGCTCCAGGATCTACTGTGGGATGCAGCTAGCCACCAAATCCTGATTTCTCATGTGAATGCACAAGATGTGAATTTACACATCACAATTAACAAGATTTGAATTTATGTACCACCCAGCACAATTTAAATTATTGTATTGATAATGAATGTACCAGGAAGATTTTGGTCTGGTTCTTTGTTTCCTTTAAAAGTAATCAGGTTTGGTGATTGCCTGCTGGTATGAGGCTAGATTTTCACCCATCTACAGTGCAGCAGCAATTTTCACTTGACAGAATCTCTAGAAGACAAACTGACATGTTGTCACCAACACTCACAAATATTTGAGCAGTTTGATGTTTTGCTTGCATGCTCAGCACTGGGTTTTACATAAAACTCCACTAAATAAGGGACTGTGTCTCTCAGTGAATGTCAAATCCCAACCAAGCTGAAACTGATCACAGGACTTCAGAGAGAGGAGCTGTGTAAGAATATGGGCTCTACTGAATGAGGTTTGTGAGTTTATTTGAAATTCAAAGGTTGCATCAGCTAAGTCCTCATTTATTAGCAAAGCTCTTTGGGTTAGCAGAACGCTTTTTTTTACATGGGTAACATGAGAAGCAGGGACATTCACAGATGACTCCTGAGGCACCTATACCATGGCCTGCCTGAAAGGAATTTGTTTGCTCAGATCAGCTCATCAGAGATCTCAAGTCCAACCTCCACCATTATTTCTGTGTTCTTTGGTTTTTCTGTGCAATCCCACAGTGTGACTGAGTGCAGGGTCAGGGAAAGAACTACTCTTTCACCAGGTGCACAGAGAAGGTTGTGCAAAGTTTTTCTGCCAGAGCAGAAAACTTACATCTCCTGTTGCACTGATGTGGCAATGGTTACTGTCATTAAATTTTCTGACAGGAGGGGAACACACACAGTTTTATTCTTGGGTGCAGAACAGCAGCTGCTGTCTTCACAGAAGGCAGTTTCTCTGAGGTAGAAATGCTAATTTGTTGTTTTCAGCACAAGTGGGGCACAGGAATAGACATGCTTTTCCTCATCAGCTTTGTTCGTTGTGAGATTTCTGCCACCTGTTATGGCACATCGCCACTGTTGTGTAGACCCCCTGTCTGTCACGTCCTCATCACGTTCAGAACGCTGAACCTGGAGCTGCAGCAGACATGGCCATAGCAAAATGAATTTTTTTCTCAGAAGGGCCCTGGGAAGTCTGTTGAACTGGTGATCTTCCCACTCACCACCACCAATGGTATCAACCCATTCCCTTCTTTGAATCTGGTAGCCATGCTACATGGAGCCTGGTAAGGGAATTGCTTTCCTTGCTATGGACTTACACAGACTTTCAGTTTAACCAAATGCACAGTGCCAAGGAGTCCAACTGCAGTCCCAGGAGCTGTGTTAATTACTCATCTAATTCAGGGGTAGAAAGATCCAACAATGAATTATGATAGTATCCAAATTCTAGTTTTCCAGTTGAAAGCATAAGTGGGACCATGGGACTGTGTCAACAATTACCTTAGGAAAGAAAAAAAACCTGGAGTGTTCAACAGATGTCCTGACTATCCCCTTTTGGGAGAGAGCAATCCTTCCGCTTCTCTTTAGCAGGCTCTGACTATTTGTTCATGCTTCTCTGGGGGCTTATTTAGTGGTTCTGGAAATATTTTAAAAGACATTTAAAGGGAGTTGACAAATGTTTGACCTGTTTCAGTGTCCATGAACAGAGTTAAATTATGATGGTATTCTTTACGTGCAACCCAGAGGCCTGGAGTTTAAACCTGGGGAAGACTGCAGGAATGTTAAACCCATTTCAGTGACAGTATCCAACATATGTTTTATCAGGTTGAAGCATAAGGGTAAGGATGCAATGGAGTTATGTGAAGGTTTTGGATAAACCCTTCCTGATGGTTCAGGTATGACCAAACCTTTCCAATAAATATGCTGTGGCCTGCCACTGGGTTCCTGGTGTTCCAAATATCATCTTCCCAGCCAGCTGAATCTATCTGCTTGCAGAATTTGCAGAAGGGAAGAAAGGCACTACCTCTGCATAAAGAGGAAAAGTAGGATGCTACTGCATTCAGTAGTCTCTTTTCTACAATACTACCCTGCTTGTTAAAAATATATAAAAAACCCCACCAACTAAAATTGGTTCCTGATTAGGCTGAGGTGTTTGCTGTGCTCTGCCCTTGGCTTACTCAGCTGGGAGTGTCTTTTTTTTTGTGGTACTGGTGCCAAACTTCCTTCTTTTGCCTAACAGGCTTGTTTATCTTCCTCTTGACCTATTCATCTCACTGCTCATAGACCATCTTTGGGTCTGGGTAATGCTGCATTCTTTACATTATATTGCCTCTTCCTCAGAGGTATTCTGCTGGGTATCATAATCTACATGTATGTACCTCTGTGTCCTAAACCTCTCTCTTTTCTTCAGTGTACTGTCTGCTCTGCTTTGCCCTTGTCTCTTGACTTCTCTAGCCAGTAATGCTCCTGAGCCTGACTCCCCTTTCTTTGCTCTTCTCACTCACAACTTGTCTTCATTTGTAGCTACCATCCATTGACAAACTGGGGAGCATAACGAATAACAGGGAAGCATGTCTCATTTGAGTTGGTGGATTTCCACAGGAGAATTTCAACAGTGTTTGCACAGTGGGTCGCCATCCCTGTCCAGCCAAAGTTTCTTAACCTACTTAACTGTAGCATATTGGGAAAAATTCTAGTATATAGTTAAATTAAGCCTATCCTTGCCTGCTTATTGTCATTACTTGCCTTTGTGTATCTATTTCTGCTGAGTAAGTGGAATAATGAATCCTGTGATAGTCAAAGACTGACACAGACCCTAGTTGCTCCTTACAGAAACCCCAGTTAAACTTGTTCAAACATGACTACCTGCAGTTTATGTAACTTAAGCATGTAAGTCTCCTGATTTTTTGGAAGATTTGAATAGCTGCAACGTCAGTGCAGGAGATGGGTTAAGAAATGATCTCAGGAAGTCAGGGAGCTCTTATTTAAGTTTCTGAAGAAGAACTTGTGTTCTTATATTTTACATTTTCAGGTTTTGCAAATATTTCCTGCTGTGTGTAGGTTTCTGTCTGTGGTAATACCAGGAAAAAAAGTCACCTCTCATCACCATCCTCTGCCCTCCTCAGAATAAAACCATAGAATAGTGTTTGCCATGTCTGAACTTTCTTTGTGTATTGTTTAACTTCTTTTTTTCCTGCCAACAAGGAGAACCATGACCGAAAGGAGTGAAATGCTGCAAGATCAACTTCTGCACTAGGCTGCCAATTAATCAGTGTCTAAATTTCACATAGTTTAGGAGGGGCTCAGGGGATTATTATCTGTGATTGATAATCATTGAACTTTTCAGATATACCCTCAAAATTAAAAATTCTCTTTCCCTCTTGGAGGCATTGAGCAGTACCTTTCCTGAGATGTGCACTTTTCCTCCCTACTACTTGAAGCACAGCTTTCTAATGTGAAAAATATTTTTGTCTTTTTTTTTCCCCACTGCTTCAGCTGTAACAACACTGGATGTTTGCTTGGCTTGGGTGGGAAGGTGGAAAATTCTTCCAAAATTTAGAAACAGAGAGCTTTCTGATGTGTGCAGTAATCTTAAGGCAGTAAATTCTTTTTATTTGATTTTAAATGCATAATTTAGTATACAATATAAAACTGTATCCAAGGGGGAAATGAATTTTTTTTAATAACATGCTTCCCAAGGCGAGTGGCAAAATGTGTGTGTTGATGGGAAAGGGAGGGGATAAATTTATATCCTCAAGGCATGACTTGTGGTTTTGAATAAAATTGAGATTGGTGCTGCTATTGGCTTAGTTTCTTCTAGGCAGAGATGGTTTGTGCTTTTCACTGGGAATTCAAACACAGGCAAATTGGGTTCACTTACAAGACTTTGATGATGCACAGGTTTACTCTGCAGTTTGCACTACACAAGTTATTGACTTCTCTGCAGTCTAGAAAGAAGATCCATAGATTGGAGATAATTTTCCTCTTATCAACAGATTGTGTGGTCCTGATTTTGCCACCCTTGTGCATATGAGCTACCCCTCTAGCACCAGTGATGTTCGTGGCACAATTAGGGGTCATATAAGGGTGATGATTATTTTGTTTTCAGTCTGTAGCTAGACAAACAATGTTTCTTAGACCCTGGTCTACATGACAGTGATAAAGAATCACTTTTCTCCAACATTAAACAGACTTATTGAGAATAAAGAACACTAGTATTAGCTTAAAACTGTGCTTTTACATCTTTCTTTGGGGGATGGATTGTTTATATTCTGTCCTATCTGGCTGCTTGCAAGAGGTTTAAAGGCAGCATGTTTATTTTTCTCACACTTTGGATCAATTAATACACGTGTTTGCAAGTGTGTGTTTATTCTTTTTTTTTTATAGATGCATTTTTAGACTCCTGATGTCAACTGCGATAATAATTTTATTTTTAGTTGAAGATTGACCCATGCTCATTTAATCTGAATCAGTAAACTGAGAGTTCATTTGAAAGCACGTTCATAAAAAATTTGACCTGCATGTCTCCCATTCACAGTGGATTAAAAAAAAAGTCCACAAAAGTCTTGAATGTCTGAACTTAAAAAAAATTTGAAATCTAGACCTGTCTTGAAAGTGTTTTTGCTTCCTTGTAGTGTCATTCATAATTTCATTTTTTCCCAAGTGTCTCTATGGTGTATAGTTAATTAATCTTTTAATGAAATAAAAATAATTTTAAAACTATTGTTAATATATATGAAAGAAAAAAGAACTTCAGTTACTTTTTATCTTGCACATGGAAGAGTTTGGGGATAATACTGGATTTGGCTTCCACATTTCAGTGCACCTTAAATCCACAGCAGTTTCTAGTTCTGGAGAGGCTGACAGTCTGTAGCACCTCCTCATATGCTGTCTCCAGCATGCACTAGAGTCAGGGAGAATTGCAGCCTGCATGGATTTGCTCAGAACAGAAACATATAATGGGATGGTTCTTTGTAAAATGAGTTAAATACAGCCGCTTCTGGCATTATTGGTCCTGTGTCAGAATGCAAAATGTAAAATATAATGAAGAACTGATGAAGATAAGGGCTCCAATCAAGGCCTGCCTCCAGGGAGATGTTGGGCTGGATAGGTGGGGAACAGTGCCTGGTGTAAAGGTGATTTCCCCGATGGGTAAAGCCCACACAAGAGACATGGGAAGAAGGAGCTGTGAGTGAGTCATGCTGCCTTCTAGCTATTCTAGAGTGCTAAATGGTCTCATAGGAGGCCACTGCAACTGGCCAGACTGGCATTGTCTGGGGGCCTCTATCTTGCCTTAGGGAAGCTTCAGTCAGGTGAGGCCCTGGGCAGGTGGCAGCTGCCTCCTCCCCTCCTGCTATCACAGCTGATGCCAGACTTGTCCCACCAGCATGGGATTTGCAGCCAGCCTGCCCTTCCTCAGCTTCTTGCACTCTGTGCCATGAGCACATGTTCCTCATAATGTGAAATGAATTAATCCGTGGAGTGATGTTCTGTAATATTAGATCTAAATATTGGTCCACCTGTGAAACATGGGTAAGGTAATAGTTTTAATTCCCTTCCTCTTGCATTATTGGACTTTCTTACAGGTTTTGCAGTATTGCTGCAGTGGTATTACAGACCAAATGCCAGATGTGCAATTTCAAACTGTTGTGCCTGAGTAGCCTGATATTGCAAATACCAGCTTATATGAATTACATGAAGTAAGGATTAAGTTCTTTGTTGTTTTCATTGGTTTGTGAAATGGCTCTTTTGCAAGCAGTTCTTCTCCTTAAAATAACTTTTAAAAGGTGATTTGTGCCTAATCCTGTCTGTATAGAGTTCTCTGAGCTTTCAAAGTCAGTCATAGAAGGTGAGAAGAAAGCAGACCTTTGTAAGACCAGGTGTCTAAATTACTTTATTTATGACACATTGAATGTACCTTTGTTGTCTTGCTCTATCACATCAGTTAATTGGTTTAGGCTAAGCTGTAATGAAATCTTACAGACTAAATGCTTTAAATTGTGCATCAGATGATGGGCTTCAGTCAAATAAGGCACCACCATTCTTGTTCTGCCCCTGGTGCATTGTGGGAATCTCTTATGATGCTGCCATGCAAATTCTCCTCACTGACACCCAGCAGAGGGTGATGTTGTACAGTAGGTTGTAAATCTGTGAGGTGCAGCACCTCACACAATTATCTGCAGCCATTCCTTAGGTTTTCATCATTTTAATCCACCCTTTAGAGCTATTACTTAAATGATATAGACATGGGTGGTATAATTAGAATGTGCTGTATCTGCCATTAATTTATAACATATGATAGGCTTATAGATGTCATAAAAGTGTATCTTGAGAATGCTGTGAACTCTGTTTAACCCTGATGTTTCAGAAAAGTTTGATTTTTATGGCCAAAGTGTTTCATCACTGCAACAAGATCCTTCTTTCTCCTAGAAAATATGCTTAAAATGAAAATTAAATTTTCTCTCTAGGCTTGATATTCTGGAATTGGCACATGCAAAGAAATGCTATGTTGTTACTGCAAGCATCAATGCAGCTATCCTGACTTTTATTTGAATTTGACTAGATCCAGGGATCCTTTAAGTCTAATGCATGAGAAATTAATTTACAAGATGAAAGTTAAATTTGTGCCTCTTGACAACAGCTGTGTTTTCCATAAAACTTTCTCTCAATGTCATGTGAAATACTGTCCATTTGTGGTTTTGTCTCCCCCTTGTGGTTAAATAATTTCCTAGGCCTCGTACTTTGAAATGGCTGGGTTTATTCTTTAGCTGAGATTATTGAAGTGTTTGTTTGTATAACTAGTTGTTTGTTGTAGATATTTTTCTCATGTTTTCAATTGATGTGTGCACCAAACTGTCATGGTAGTGCCCATTTTCTTGTTTACTGCCTTGATTTTGACATTCTCTAAAACATATTGAAAAAATATTGAATTATGTGTTGCTGTTTTTCCAAAAACAACTGTATTTACTGTTAGAATATTCCCTTGACCCACTTCTTTCCGCTGACCCAAAATGCCAGCTAGTAAGTAGAACGAATAAACTGGGTACTTTTGGGTGTGCTTTGTGAGGAGGAAAATGCTCAGTTTTAAAAGTGTCAAGAGTTTGGTGGATTGCACTGCTGTGCAAGGGTGACTGCATAGTATGGCTCTTAAACATCTGGTGGGAGTAAAACCAGTATGAGATTATGCCATCTCTGCTCCTGCAGGCTGTATATAGACTTCTTTCTGAGCTTTGAAAAAAAAAAAAAAAAAAAAAGAGTTTGTGACGCATTTCTAAATTAAGAGGCCACTAAAGATGTCAGTTCCTTGGGAAGGGAGTTACCTAGCCTGAACAGAGTGAAGAGGGATTTTAAAAGGATCTCTTCCTGTAGGTGTTCAGTGAAATGGGGCAGAAAGGATGTGATTGTATTTCAGAAAAAAATAATTTTATTTCAAAAATGCTATGCAGTGTTGCAGAACAATCCCTAGCCAAAAGAAATTTAAGGTTTTAATATGTAGTGTTTTAAGTTGCTGATTCACAGAAAGTTAGTTCTATCTTAGGTGTTGAAATTCTACCTTACAGTTGTTCTCCAGCAATTGTGTGATGCAACTGTCCTGTTTTGTGTCTCACTGTACACCACAATTGCCGGTTGCAAGTTTTTCCTTGAACTTCTAGCATAGAAGACCGTGTTATTTGTATTTGAAGGGTTAGAGATGAGTTGGAAAAATTTTGTCTCTTGCAGACTAGTTGCAGCAAATGGTTTTGAGAGAAAGAAGCTACAACTGCAGATTTTCTACAGTGAAAGATGGAAACAATTTGAAATCTTCTGGATGCCACCTGTGATGACTGGGAAAGCGCAGTGCCAAAGCTGAAAGGGCTTTTCTACACTGCAAAAGCCGTTCCTGGCTTCCACACCTTGAAATTAATATGTTTGTTCTGAAAGAAGAAAAGAGGACTCAGTGTGCCTGAGGAGGTTCTCAGTTCAGTGTTAAGACACAGCCATCAGATGTGTGGGCACATCTTACTGAGTCTCCTCTCCGGTACCTTATTACATACCTTTGCTCTCTCCAGTTGGCTGTGATGCCTGTGTTTGCACTAGCTGTGCAGGCAGGTACTTGAATGCACTGAGATTATACTTAAATCCTAGGCTTTGCAGGGAAAATTGAATCCAGTTCCAGCTGCAGCTGGCTCTTGTGTAAGTAAAGAACTGTACCAGACCCCAGACAAGTGAATACCTCCCTGCTTTGCACTGGTAAATTCCTGGTGATGAAGTTCCTATTTCATTTAGTGAAATAGCTCATATCTCTGCAGTTACTGTGCTCTGCTGCTGAACTAGTCTGGTTTTCCCCTCCACAGCTCCTTTTAAACTGCAGTATTACTCAAGCTCTACAACAGGAGACAAGGCATCTAACAAAAAAAAAATCTGTTTTTATTTGTTCTCCTATCAAATTCCCCTAAATCAGACTGTGACCAGACATGGAGTGGAAGTACCCCAACCTTTTATAGCACTTGCTCTGTGAGATAGGGAGGAGGCAAACTCCAGCTTTAAATCTTCCTGGTGCCACCCTTAATGACAGGGAGAGCAGGGTGCCAAAGTCTATTATGTGCTGAAAGGCCCCTAAGTGTTATTGTAAAGGGCTTCTGCAGACCCACCATACATTTTCATCTGAAGGTTTTTAGGCTTCCACTGTATGGGAAGAAGCTGGTGGAGTATTTGTAGTGTGTGTCTGCCATATTTTATAGTAAAGAGCTCTTTCTGAGCAGCTCTCCTTTTTAATTATATCTTAAAATGGTATTAAATGTTGGCTGTGTTCATGCCAATTGCTGTTTGGTTGTAATCACTACAAGAGCTCTTGCTTGTTGGGACATCAATTTTCTTTTCATCGATGCTTTGCTTTTATGTTTGGATGGGAATTTGAAAGCGTATAGGCTGAAGCAGAAAATATTGCTGAGGCACACAGAATGATAAATTTCCCTTCTGATACAGGAGAGTCTAAGGAGGAATATATGTTTTGTTCCTCTTAAAAAGTTTTCCTTACTAGATGATGTTTTGAAGAAGGTGGGGGGAGAACAAATTTGTACTTTTATGTGGTGGGGGAGAAGAGGGTGTATGCGTGGGTTTGTTTTTTCTGCCTCTTAAAGTCTACCTTAAAGTGGATATTTTATTACCTGCTTCTCCTGACTTACGTATATTGGTAATTGAAGGAGAGTGCTGAACTGCTGGCCTAGTGCATTATTTGTGTTTTCTGAGTCTCCAGGATCTTGAAGGAGGTGATTATCCCAACAACTGCCTCTTGGGAAATGTGAGGGGAGAGGGGAAATTGCCTAGTTGGGTAGATGGGCTCACCTCTGAAAGGTCATGAAGAGAACGAAATGCTGATGTATTGATACCTGGTGGACCCTTTCTTCCCAGCTTGACACAAAAGGGAGCTTTAAATTGAAAGTAGACTGTGCCATTGCAGAAAATAGTTCACATGTATTTCTGATCTTCTTTCTATCCAGACAGCGTTTGCTTCTCTAAATCACTTCCTCCTTTTTCTGGTGAGACTCTTTCTCATTGTTTCTATAGATGTGAAAGAGGGAATGCCATTTCTGTAATCAGCTTATCTTGCTTAGCCTCTAAGAATGTTAATTTTGCAATATTAAATCTGAATATTTTACTAGGCTCATTCTTATTGATGACCTTTTGCCTGCTTGACTAATATAGATATCACAAAAGCTGCAGTGTGGTCCTGTAGCACATGGATGATAGCTTCTGATGGGGATTATACATGAGCTAATAAATTTCTTGATATATTTGGAGTTTCTGAGAGCATCCTTTACAACGTATTCAATAATTTGCAGCCCAGTATTATCCACTTGTCTTTCAGCTTGAATTATGCACTCATAATATACTTTCAATTACAGAAACATCTTGGATCCATTCTTTTTCTAGTAAAGGTGTATTAATTCTGATTTTTTTTTTTTCCTTTTTTTGGGTCTGGACATAGTTTGGTGTGTAGTGAATTTAAGCAGATTTGGTACATGCTCTGTAATAAAGTCTGCATCATGATTTCGGTCTTTTATTTGCAGGATTCAAATCTTTGTAATTTTAATAAGTTTTTCTTTTAATTTATGGTCGTTTTACCCTCTACTTTCCCATTTAAGGTGTGTGCTGTGGAGAGTATCCTACAACATGCTTTGTTTTCTTGTCAGCTCTTGTTTTTGGCTGCACAGTAGTAGAGTTTTGGGAGAGTCATGACCCCAATTAAGATACTTCAACAGCCTGGTAGGCAGAACAGCCTCCTGGGAGTAAGGTGTGGGTTGGAAACCTGGGCTCTAACATCCCTAGTGAGGGCCTTAACCGCAGGGCTGTTTTATAAGTAGCTCTTTTAGGTGTTTGTGCTCAGGGTGGAAGGAATGTGATGCCCAAAAGCTTTAGAGATGGGATGATTTCTCTTCTCCCTGAACCCCCTCTTCACTTAAAACACACATCTGGGCTTCATACATACACATAGAGTGCAGTTGCAGACATGGTTGTCAGACTCCAGATGTGCACGTTGTTTCACCCTGAGCTTTTGTCCTTGGTCTTGAGGTTTTGCTCCTCCAAGTCAAATGACAGTTTGTCCCTGGAAAACTGAGGGATCAAATATCTGAATTTAAAAAATGTAAGGTAAGGAAGGGTAAGGGAGGAAAAGATGTGTCTTTTAAAAGGACATGATATTCCTGTTTACTCAGAGAGAAGCATGCATGTGGTCAAGTCGTAGAAAACGCAATTTCTGTAGGATTGTCTCAGGGACGGCCTCTAAAACAACATTCAGGAATAATTATCAAGTTCAATGTCAGCTGTAGTGAGAACTTATTTTGACAAGCTATGCATTTAAACCAATATAGATTAAACTTTTTTCTTCCTCATGTATATTCTATTACTGAAGAAATTTTAGAAAGGGGAAGCAGAGATGTGTGAAGTACGGTGAACCATAAAGCATCTTGGGATTTCAGTAATTTATGATGAAAACAAATGTGATTGATGGAGTTACATGTCAGCTGTAAGTAAGACCCTAAAGCACCTACTGTAATTTGCTTGGAGACAGCCAGCCACAATGCACCTTGATCACATCTTGATAGCATGTGGCCAGGAGTGAAGAAAACAGAAACTTTTTTTTTTTTTCTTTTAAACAACCTCCATTTATTCACAAATTTGTGCCTGGAACAGCTTTCATGTAAATCATTTCAGTATTTATTTCAGCTCAGGTTGGGTAACAAGTTTACCTTTTACTGATTTAAAGGGCACAATTGACATTTTAGCTGTGAAAATATGAGAAGCATGTTAAGTGGTGATTGCTTGTTTCCATTAGCTCTTAGGAACAATATCTTGATGCCTTTTAGTGAGGTCAGTGTTTAGCGTGGACCACTTCCAGCAGAGTATGTAATCTGGACTATACTGAACAACTCTATTGGATGAGTTACTCTGTCCATCTAATTCGAATAAAATCAATGGAGCTGTATATTTTACAGTAGGTGAGGATTTGTTTGATATGTTATCTGCAGTCACTTCTGCCCATCTTCCAGAAAAGCAGATTAAACATTTCCTAGGGTCCAGTAGATTGCTGTCAAATAGTGGAGTGGGAAAGATGCTTCGAGGAAAAAGGAATCTTATTTTCTCCTTCAAACACCTCTAAATCAAAAGAATAAATTTCCCTCTGTCATAAATGAAACCAAAAGCCCTCTTGACTGCTACTTCATCTGCTGCAGGTTTTGAGTTAGTTGTAAAACTTAAAGCTTTCAAGATTTCATCTCCAGTTTCTTGATACAGTTTGCCTAACGTCACCAAGAATTAGTGCTGCTTACATAGTGCAATTTGCATTGTAACATATTTTTGCAAATTAATTTTATTGTGAGAAGGGGAAAGCTTTAAGGGACTTTGTTGGCTTATGGAGAACAGAGAAATATAAAAGATATTTGGATATGCAAGGGCTTCAGTGTGAAATATTGTACTGATATTTTTCAGTTTTCGAATACTGCTCTAGAATAAGTACATCTGCAGCTTATTTGTATAATGGCCTCAGTGCAAGCTTGCATTGATGGAGAAGGTTTTCTTTATTTGTTGGCACTTTATGTTTGCACTAATGTGTGGATCTTTGCATCAAGCAGTCGAAATTTATTGGGAAGAAAATAGATTAGCTGACAAAGTTCTTTTAAATTTTTTCTGTCCCATTTATGAAGTAAAGAGGATATTTGAAAATTGCCATTCCCTTTCTCTCAGCTGTGGACCTCCAAACAACACAGTGGTGTAGTTAAAGCAACATTAGCTCTTGGGCCTTCTGCACCCCTGGTCCCATTCTGACCCCACGCAGCTCTAGGACCAGCAGCAGTAACTGCAGACTGGACTGATCCCAACACTTCATGTGTAACTTCTCTTGCAGGGCTGGGATGTTGTTCTGCCTTCGGGAGTCTGTACTACAAAGTAGATGAGCTGGGTGAAGAAAGAGGCTCCTTTATCTTAATCCTTTCCTTCGTGTGCTGTTATTATGGCATTACAATCTGTTTACAATTATAAAGTGGCATTTTTCCACTGTAAGACCTCACTTTTATGTAGTGTGTAGGGGTGAGCACACGATATGGTATAATTCAATTTGTAGAAGTAGCTGTAAAACTCGTGCATCCTGTCTCCAAGTGCTGATATAGAAACCTAAATAATGGGCTCATGTGCCTTGCTCTGGGTTTTGGATTCTTTTTCATGTAGTGTAAAGGTGTTAGCTATAAATCAGCAAGAACTATGGAAGCCAAAAGTGCTCTACTGATTTAGAGATAACTGGTTCCCAGGGCAAACTGGAAAGTAAATAGAACATTGTCACCTCCCAGCAAATTTTGCCAAGTGTGATAAGCAGTTTCTATGCACTGCAACTGGGTTACTGACTTCCAACACTGATTTTGTTGTATACAATTAGTATATACACATATACAACTAATTTAGAGTTTGTGTACCAAAATCGATGTATACATGGGAGAAATTATTCTTGTCACTATCAAATAATTTGCTATATAGTTATCTCTACATTAACATGCAGTTTATACAGAAATTGAATGTGAGTGTTTCAGGGTAAGGATGCAAACATGCAGAAAGCTTTATAATTATTCTCTCTTTGCTGCTTTTAAGATTCTGTCTGGTTGATTTGTGATCCAAATCTTTCTGAAATTATATTGAGCTTATTCTGAATTTTATCTGTAATATTTTAGGATTTCAAGGTTTGGTTTAACAGATTTAAGGCTAAAATGAGAGATGGAGAAGCAACCCTGCCATATATTTGATGTTTGACCTTTGACTTTTCCGTGTAAAGCATCACAAAATGTGACATGAAACATTGTCCACAGATGTCCAGTGGCTCTGACTTAAAATGTGAAAAAGCTGAAGTATGCTTATCTTTCTCACTCATTTGTTTATTTGCTGTAAACTCTTTCTGGATTATATCCTTTCTGAAGTCATAGAAACACTTGGTTTTGATTTTCTTTGTCTTATTTTGTGGTTGGTTTTTGGTTTTATTTGTTTGGAGGGGTTAATTTGTATTAGTTTTTACTCATTATAAAAACAGTATGCCAGTTCTCATTCCATTCCAAAATGTCTCTTCTCTAGAAAGCATTCTACTGCAAAGATGCTATGCAAACTAGGAAAAATAATTTGTAATGGTGGTGGAGATACTCTGTATCTGATGATTTCAAATTGATGTTTCAGACCTACCAGCAGATCAAACAATGTGGATCTAAATGAGTGACTTGGAGCATAAGGCAATGTAATGTCAAGAAAGTTTAGTGGACCATGATTATTAATGGGCTTTTAATTAGTGGATATTCTGGACAAATCTGTTATTATTGTGTGTCTAAATGGAGTATTTGTCTTTTGCTATTTTTCTCTCTAAAGATCTGCTTTGATTGTGGTTTTGCTCAAGCAGGGAGTTTCAAGCACTTTTTTAGGGATGCCTTTGTAGATAATCAGGGAGGCAGGGCTCAGACTTGGTCTGAGATGTGGGTTTGTGTGGCCAGATAAGCCTAGATCCAAAGACTGTAGCTCATCTGTTCAAAAAGTGCCTGAAAGGTGTTGGAAACCTATGTCTAGACTATTTAAGATAATGAGTGACCATACTAAACACTCAAAAAGCAAGAATTGGATCAAACCAAAGTAGTGGTACTTGGAATGTGTATGTGGTCTAAAACTGTGTGAAGTATCAAAGATTCCATCCTGCTTCTGGGAGGATAGGGCTGTATTGTGGTCCTTGCCATCCATAAATCAGTTTGGCTTTCCTGAAAAGAAAATTTGCACTTAAACATCCCGTGACTAGAGGTGTGCTTACAATTCAGCACGTGGCTCTGTTGGTGTGGCTACAGCACTGTGCATTCATCTATTGACCTCAGTTGGCCAACCATGTCCTGCTGGAATGGTGGAGTGCTAGAGCCCCTCTAGCAGGCTGTGATTTGAGTTCACTAAACATGATGGTAAAAATATGAAAGTATTATCCTTAGAGTATACAATATACTACTTTCACAGTAGAAGATCTGGTCCTTCTTTGTGCATGTGTCACATCTGTCACATAGTCACAACAACTGTATGTTTTACAGAGTGCATTATTTATCCATAGATTGTGTTTTCAATATAAATATTTCTGTTTCCTATTCAGCTCCACTGTTTGTGGTCTACTGTTCTTTGTGATGCCACTTGGCCAAAGATGTTTTGTTCACTGTATAACTTCATATGGAACAGATGAATGGACCACATCTATGACAAGTCAGCTGGTGCTTTTTGTGGGACTGCTAATGTAAAGCGATGCTTTGTACAATAATTGGAAGTAGGAGCAACAGACGTGAAGTTCTGTCTCCAGCACGGATGGTATTTAGCTTCCTGCTAAGTTAATAGTCTGTCTTTGTAAGGGACTTGAGCCATTCGTTTTTGTCCTATTGTTTTTTCCCTTCTCTGTCATTTCTCATCCTCTCATTAAGTCAATGAGCTAAATTAAGGATTAGCTATCAAAGTCATTCATGTTTCCTTCCAGAGTCCCTTCTGTTAGCATCTCCCATGCCCTACAGATGTAATGTGATTCTGCTTCTTGGTGTGTGCTTGCATGCACTCTCCTTCTGCAACTTGCCTTTTTATGCTTTCTATAGTTAACACAACTGCAGCATTTGCTTTACCAGGGAAATCCATCTTCCATGCTAATTTGTCTCCTCTGAGGAAAAGGGATAGTGGTCATGCTTGTGTGTCCTTGTAACATTGACTTTACCTTTCTGTTAAATTCTTCCCGGTGCTGAAGATAAATTTTACATTGGCAGCATTTAGCTCTACTGCCAGTGTCTCTCTCAAGCATTCTTTCTTTAAAGTTTAACTATGACCATGTGCAATTGCTGTAGGTGGGTACTGGATGTGCATTATTTGGCTTCCCCTGCTCTCTTCTCTGCTTCTTCTTCGTTTCATTCTACATATTTCTCCTGGCTCTTACTTACACCTCTCTCCTGGCTCTCCTTGTCTTTTCCTCTGTCTTTCATTTGTATTCCAGAGTTACCAAACCAGGAGAAATAACTGTTTAGTGAGGTTAATAATGTTATAAAAAGGACTAAGACCCTGGTTGTGTACGAGGAGGGAGGGGTTTAAAGCTGCCCTCCGGTAGGAAAGGCAGATGGTATAAGATGATGTGTGTTGTATGTCTGTTCAATACTCTGTGATGCTGTACACTTTAGCTTGTACTTAAGCCCAGCTGTGCACCTTTTCTTTATAAGTGTGTTATTGTCATTGCCAGAACAAATTCCCTAGACCAAACAGCAGTTATCAGTGCTGTGATCCCTCTAAAACCCTGCTTAGCTTTTCATACCCAGCATCTCCATAAGATTTCTGCAGCTCTGACATTGAATTGATACTTTTTATGAGTGCACCCGTTCCAGATGGATCCACTAACAAAAAATGCTTTCTGAGATTTAGTATTATTACTCTCGAATATCAGGTGCTATTTGTACCTGCATAGAAAGGATTGCTCTTTGTTTTCTCATTTAGGTGTAGTTCATTCTGGGGTAGGTTACTTTATCTCACGTTAAAACTATTCGGTGAAATCAATGTGCAGATTCCAACCATCTGTGTCTCTGACAACAGCACACTGGTGTATCTTTCTTTGGATTGATGGTGTCCTGAGGGCAGGAGAAAATTATGTTTATGATATAAGCTAAACAACAGCCTTTGAAGTGGTGTTTCAGAAAGTAATGTAGGAAAAAGAAGAGGAAAGAAGTCCCAAGTGTAGTATGTTAAAAGAATCTGGGGCTTTTGGAGATCACAGTTGCTACCCTGCCCCTTCACTCATCAATAATTACAGTAGTTTGCATCTCGTCTCTGTAAGGTTAAATGCCTACTAGTAGAAGAACAGAGTAAGATCACAAATGTAAGCCGCCCTTGCTTTCTGGTTGCCTGCTGTGCCAGTGGAGAATTCAGAACAACTGTGTATTAAGAAACAAATTGGTAATTCTGAGATCAGAGCCCCATTTTGCATAGCAAGTTTTAGCAAGTCCTAATCTGGAATATAAAATATGTCAACCTTTGAAATCTCTTGTAAGTCATTACACAAAAATGTAACATTCCTGTGATGGAAGATAATGTCTTTCACCTGATGCTGACTTGCAAGGAACTGCTTACCTGTTAGGTATGCTGTAAATATTTATTTGTTTGTTTTTCCAACATATGTGTATTTGTATGGTGAAATTTGTTACATGACAGATTGGGGCTAAATGCACCAGAGCTATGCCTTACCTGTATGTGAGTGTGAGTATATGGGCCTTGAGATAAAGCATCTCCCCTCTATGATTTTTAGATGACTTTTATTTTGAAGAGATGCATTTTCCATCAATATTTGATTTTTCACAGTGATGTGTCACCATAATTTTCCTTGACAATGATGTAAGGATGCAGATTTCTGTCTTGGTGGGTTGCTCCATGTGCAGAGATGCTTCCTAATGTTTTTAATCCAACAACCCTGTCTTTAATCCAACAACCCTGACAGGGAAACGTCACATTCCTTTTATCTGTCAGAATCAAATCCTCTTCTCTGAAGAGCTCCTGGATTTCAATTTTAGAAGTAAAGATAAAAGCAAAAACAAAGTGGGGGTAGTAATCCAGACCTTTTCTGGCATGGGTTATTGATTACCCAGTCAAATATTGGAAAAGATAATTTGACTTTTGTCAGTGAGATGGCACTGTCAAAGCCTTTGGTAACCATACAATTTCTTTTAAGTGCCAAAACTACAGCAGGTGAAAGAATTCCCCAATATTCTGCCTCTGGTTATTCTGGACTTTATTTTCATTTCAGACTATGCTAGCACAGTCGTGTGACAGCATACTCACATTCCTCAGGAATGGTGGGCATCACTTGTTTTGAAAGTCAAGAGCACTTCAGTGCTTTTAAGTGTATTGTAAACATTAGAAAACTGGAACCATTTAATTTCATTCCTCCAGTACTTCTGAAAAGGTAAATATTAAAACAAATTATAGTGTTGAGTGTTATTTTATGCCAAATTGCTGTAATTCCATAATAAATTAAGTCTGTGGATACAAACTCCAAGCATGTGCAATTTGAACACTATTCCTAAATACCCTTGTAAGGATTCTTCTTCATCACTTTCGAAATACTGTGTCAGCTTCTGAAAAAGTTCTCTGTAAGTAACTGGATTCTGAAATAATTTCAGCTTGTTATTGCACTTGCTCTGCTTGAGGTGGCATACCTCCTTCAGCTAGGAAAACTTCTCCCTCAGCCCTCCCTATTATATACTGTTGTTGGTCTTTGTTTTGCTGGGGAGGAAATTCTTCTGGAGGAGTGGGATTGAATAAAGAAGGCTTAAACTCAGCAAGTTTGTCATGCTTTGTACTTTTATAATCTGATCTGCTTACCATACAAAATTAAACACTTCGCTCACCTAGTCGACATGTGCTCTCATAAATAAAGCTTAGGATGAAGTGATGCTCTAGAGACAGTGGGGTTTGGATGTTTCTAATTGGAAGCAGAATCAGCTCCTTGACTTTCTACAACAACTTGTAGTGACTCCATGTCAGAAACAGTTAATATGGACTTTAAGCAGAGATCCAGCATGTATGCAGGCCTTCTAATAAAAAATTCTCCATGGACTCATGGACTTCATGGACTACATACAAGTAGAAAACGGTTGACTTGTGCAGTCATGTGAATAAAACCCAAAGATGTGGCTAACATTCTGGAGGGCAACACAGCATGCTGTATTTTGAAGCTTTATAATGCAACCTCACATCTGACATTTGTTAATGCTGGGACTGTTCAGGGCATGTGTTCAGCCAGTCCCAGCTCAGGAATACCACATGCACAGTGGGGGTTGGATCCCATTAGGTTTTGAACTCCTCTTACTGAAGAGTGAGCATCCTTCATTCCTTCTTGTATTTGCGGAAGCTGAAGCCACTCAGCATCTCACTTCTTCAGGACTTGCATTCCCCTATGGTGTTGGAAAATGTGAAAGGGATAGAGATTTCAGGTGGTAAATGTCTCATTTACAAGCTCCCCTTTAATGCTCCAGTCTCATTTCTCTCTTACAATGATTCTGCATTTTAGAAAAGGAAAAAGTAGAAGCAGCATCCATTTCCTAAATCTTTGGTATCCTCCATTCCCAGCACTGAGTTTGGACAGTAGAACTGCACTTACAGAGATTGTAAAACTAAACACCTTTGGTATTCACTTTTTCTGAAGATGACTATCTCTTGTTGAATTGTATAAAATTTCTGCTTTGGGGTTGCTTCCCACGCCCAACTGTTAAGCAGTATTGAATCCAAATAGAATTTTAAAACAGCTAACATGGAGGTAATTGTTAGGGGAAACAGATACATAACATTTATTTTACTGTGTTTGGATGGTATTTTTCGTTTTGTCTTATTCTCTGTTGGGATGTCAGCTTGGATGCAACTTCTGCACCATTAGAAAACAAACTAATAAATATATATTCTATTATTGTTACATTGTTTTATATTGTTCTATGTTATTTTTACATTTTATGTTACTTATCTGTTATTATAATTATTTATATTGTTACTGTTATTGTTGCACTTAAAAATATAATAAATTGGTATTTTTTGTTGTGTTGCTGATTTGTAGTTTCTGGGGTTAGTGTTACCCTAGCAACTCTTGCTTTATTTCTACCTGTAGGAAAGACTGCCTTTTTGCAAGGTGGATCATCTTGAACAACTCTAAGAATTCATACCAGAGACTTGATAGCTCTGATCCATTTGCTTCTTAATAATCTTTAATTTTAAATCATCCAGAAGTCTTTACCCACACTAATAAACTTAAGCCTCATGATATAAATTGGAGATGATAAAGTCATTCTGCAGAACTGACCCCTTTACATTCTTGATGTGTTTTCTCCCATAGAAATTCCACTTCAGTCTTAGCAGTGGAGTTTCTGTCTGACACCACTTTCTGTCACCCCATATTACACCTCATGCTTGTAAAGTTTAGCCAGATCATTTAACAGCAGTTACATCGCTGGGTAACTGTTAAGGAATTGTACTGTGTTATCAGGATGAGAGGCCCAAAAGACAATAAACTGTTAGCAGGGTACCAAATAGTACCAGTAATAGCAAACAGTGCAGTAATGTTATCGATACTTTTATCTATAGGCCTGGGTATGTTCTGGAACCTCCAGGTCCTTTCGCAGATTTTTGTAGGGCATTTCCTTCATAATAAAACCTTCTTACATTGTTGCACTTAAAAGCATTTGGCTGAAAATTTAGTGATGTCTAATAACTGTACAATTAAACTCCTTTTGTACATTGGGATGATGCCTCTTTTATATAGAGGGTGTTGAAAGGTATAGTGATCATTTTTCTCTTACTTAATTACCTTTATCTTTAAAATCTTCAGTTTGCTTTTTCAGAACTTAAAAAATGGTAGTATAAAATCCATATCCTAATCAGAGTAGATAATTATGCTTGCAGAGACCTATTCAGGGTTAGCTGTCTGTACACGACTGAGTCTGCACTGGGATGAATCTGCACATAATTGTTCACCTAAACAATAGCACAGTATTACTGGAGAATGCGTAATTCAAATGTAGCAATCTATAGCACATCAAAGCTTGATTTAGAGTAAAGAGTTCTTGCCTTTTGAAGGTAGCTAATACAAAGAAACGTTAATTTTGAAAAGTTTCGGTATTAATTCCAGCATCTGTCCTGGGAGGAGAAGACAGCATGAGTCATCCAGGGATAATCGTAGCTAGGTAAAAATTAGAATATCTGCAGTGTTCTGTCTTCCTTGTTCTTCTCCATGTGCAATAAAAATTGGCAATGTAACAGTAAAATATAAGGAAGGAAAAGAAGAGGGGAAGCAAAGTCTGCTGACCACTGGTGGGCAGGGCAATATCCTTTCTATCTCAGACAATCCTCAAGCTCCTTTCCCAGATCAGTGGACCCACCTGGCTGTACAGTCACCTCTGAAGGCCTGTGAGACAAATCTGGCATGTTTTGCCTTTAGAAGGATTCTTTTCTAAAAAGTTCACCAGAGTAAAACAGGTTTGTGTGAAAAGGGCTGATACAAAACTTTTACCTGAGGTGCAAAGAGACTTATTCTTTCTGTTCCATCTGTACTGTAGCTAAACTCCCAGCATTTTTCTTTTTTCTCACTTTGCTTTATCTTTCCCTTTGCTGTTGTAGTACTCTCCACCCCCCAAAAAATGAAATCACAAACAAACCAAACAAAAAAAAAAATAACTAGCCCCTCCCTAGCTGAAAAGACCCACAAGAGAAAGTGTATGATCTAGATTTAGGTTTATTTGATTTCTGATAAATGACATTTTTACTGCATTGTTTTATTATTTAGTGCTAAAAAGTATTTAAATGAAATGAAATTGAAAAATGCTACTCAAAACAAGGTAATATTTGCCTCCTTCCCTTTCTCTGTATTTTCTGTGGAATGACATACTCAAATAAAGGTTTCTTAAAATGATCTTAAACGGTTTGGGGTATCCCAAGAATAACTGGCTGTTAAAACATTCAGCCTGTTTATCAGTTTGCTGTTATCCTCTGAGCTGATGATCTTAGTTTGTCACTTTGGTTGGATCTTAATGAACAAGGGCAAAAGAGTGAAATGAGCTGAAGTCTGAGCACAAATGTGATACCTACAGAGGTATCCTTCCCTGCCCTGGAACTGTGTGAAATACTCTTGCACGTTATCAATGGTTGTCGCCTTACACCTTTTTGCCTAAGTCTTAAAGGTGCTATGACATCTAATGCTGTTTTATCCTATGCTTTGGGCACTTGGATGAGTAAACCTGAGGTGAAAATGTGCCATTTGCACCCTCTCTGAAGTATGCCAGAGTGCACTGAGTGTATATCAGCTAAGATGACTCTTATTTCTATCAGTTGCGCTCCTCCTGTGGCATAGAAGCCTGAGGCAGGGTCTGGCCAGGGTTTTGTAGAGATAAAGGGAGGCAAAAATTAGCGTGTCTGGGGCTGCACACCTCGAAAAGCCATATGTGAACTTAAGGCTATGTGTCTTTTAAGCACTTTAGTGGAAGATTTTAGGCTTCCCAGATACTTAACCCTCTGCCAAGGTATGCCAAAGCAGGTTCACAACCAAGGCAGATAACCTACCCTATCATGCACACTAGAGTAGGAAGCCAGGTATGTGAAAGGCTTCCTGGCTGCTGTGGAGATTTAAAAAGACAACTTGTGTGTTGGTTGCAAAGAAAATACCCTAGGGTCAGGGATAGCACGGGTGACCTTGTCTAAGTTTCACTATAAATTTCCCTGCCATAAATATTTTTTGGGTAATTTATACATGCAAATACCTCTAAGCCATGTCCAGGCTCTCCAGGCTGTAGGTGAACAGTTGTGAGTGCAAAGATGATGCTTTGTGCTGTTTCCCCCGCTAGCTGAGGGAGTGCTGCATAACATGTGCTTCCAGAATCACGGCATCTCTAGCTTAGGGAACTCTTAAATTCATAACCGGCAGTGTCAATGGGCTTACATTTCCCTGTAATATCATCAGGTGCTTTGGGATTTGTTTTGGGTGGGGATGTTTTTGTTGGTTGGTTAGGGGTTTTTGGTGTTTGTTTTTGTTTGGTTGAGTTTTATGTTTGTTTTGTAGTTTTGGGGGTTTTTTTGAGGTGGGCATTGGGGGGTTTTTTGTTTGTTTTTCACAACTCAATTTTCTTATCTTTTGTAGTCTTGGTTTTCCCTGCTCCTCCCATTCCTTTGAATAGACCAGCATTGTCTAAACAGTTAACGATTAGGGAAAAAGTTACCTTTGACTTTGGGAACTCTTCGTGCATCAGAATTGGTCAGCACCATTCAGGTTGTTTCTGCTGTTCATTTGTGCTGGGTATCAGAGACCGAAGGTCTCTCCAGCGACTGTGTTCTGTCTTGGACAATTAGCCAAGTGCCAAATAATGTCTCTCATGTGCCCTCTTACTTGGTTCTACTGAAAGCTTCTGAGAAAGATTTTTTCAATCATTGAAAGCACAAGTTCCAAGTGGCTGAAAATTTGATTTTGCCTTTGCAATCTGGAAGCATTCTAGCAAGGTGAAACCTCATTTTTTGCCAAGGCAGAACTATGAAGCCCATTTCCCAATATCTGACAGGTTATGTTGGTGTGGTTCTCTTTCCTTATGCATTCAACCCCTTTCGAAACCTGTGTTACCAAAACAATAGCAAAGATGTAAATGAATGTAATCTTTCCAGCTCTGACAGACACCTGGCAAATGACAGGACCAAGCAGATGCAGACTTTGGGCTCCAGACCTTGCTGGTGCTTAGGATTGCTTGAGCACCTTTAAATTTGCTGTCTCTGCTCATGCATGCCCATTCATCCCAGTCAGTATTCAGGCATCACTTCCTATCGTGTATTTGCCTGGGATTCTCTAACCATTCTGTCAGGGCCTTCATCTTTCTTTTAAAACATGTTTTGGTACTGTCTTAAGACAACAGTAAATAGATTTTAAGGGTGACATCGTTTGCAAGCACACTTCTGTAAAATGTCTAGAGTGATTCCTAACAACCAGTCAAAAAGCACGTCTATTTTCTCACTTCAGTAGTCCCTTTAAATAGCATCAACTTCCAAGGAGCTATTTCTGTGGCAAGTTGGCCTCACACTAACTTGTGTGGGTGCCTTATCTGTTTAGGGAAATGAGCATTTTTCCTCCAGAAGATCCTATGAGACCAGCATTCAGCAGTTGAGTATGGGTAGAGCTTGAAATAAACAGTTTGTCTTTGGTTGACCTGCCATGCAATAAGTTGTCAGGGAAAAACCTTGTATGGTACAAATTATGTCCTTTTTAGCATCAAAAAAGGTTTTGACCAACTGAAAGTGTTCTTCATAAAAATGGGAGAATAATTCCCTGTAAAAAAAAAAAAAAGCCTAGATTTTTATGATTAAAGATGGATTCTCATTTCTGCAATAATTTATTATTTTACATATTGTCTAAATAACTTGAAGAGCTGTCTGTTCACTGACATTCTTGTTGTCTATTCATGGGGATGTTTTTGCCACGTATTCAATATGGTTTCTCTAAGAAAATAGACATAAACAAAGTGAAAAGTAAAAGCTAAAGGCTAGTAAAGGCACTTACCTTCTTTTGCTTATAGGTTTCCTTGTTCTTGTGAAGAGCGGCTGTTTTTTATGTAGTCATGTTGACATCATATTTGCAAGTGCTGGAAAAAACCCTGTTATTTACAAATACAGTACCATGTCTTGGAGTTTCTGACACAAACACCCCCTGAGTAGACCTGTCAGTTGCATACATGGGTCAGACTTCAGTCAGCATTGAGCCCCTGGATAATACAACATTATCTGAAACTTTCTGACACTGGTGCTATTTCATTACAGGAATTTCCCTCACAATGTGGGCAGCTGAAGACGGTTGATAATATTAGTCCTATCGTAATGTAGACTTCTTTACGTAGTAGACACCTTAGAGACTTAGTGCATTTCTTTCACTAAACATGATAACTTACTTCTTTGTTGATATCTTTTAATAACAGCATCTTTTCATTGTTGTAATTCTCGTGTAGAAGTACTTTATGAAGAGCCTCAGGTGGTTGCTTTGTGCCTCTCCACTCCAGGTGCAAGGGAGTATATTTTAATAGGAAGACTCAAGACCATTTTTCTGGTCTATGTTTTTCTGTACTTGCAGTACTTCATCTGTGCTCCATGCACTGCTGACTCACTTGAAGGTTTCAATAGTGATCTCTCATCAATCATTAAGAGAAACAAGATTACTGGGTATAAAATTCAGAGCAAGTCTTATCAAAAACATTTAATCCTATCCAGCAATCTCTGCATTTTAGAGTGCTGGCTTTGAAGTAATGTATTGGGAAGAATGCAGGGCAATTTCTAAAAAGTAGCTACTCTAAAATATATTGAAATGATATACTGGTTGAGAGTGCTGAATAACTAGTGGAGATGAAATAAGAGAAGAATGTCAGTATTTTAGGTGTGCGGCTGTTAAGAAGGTGCAGGTGCATCTGCCTGTGCTGAAGCCTAACTTTTTGTGTGTATTGTCCTGTGCAGCTTTGTCACCCACAAATAACATCAGTCGATGCTTTGTGTGGGGCTGTGACCATAGCTTCCTCATCTCCTAACTCCTCCTTTCCTTCATTTCTCTCCAGATGGAATAGATCTGCATCTAGAATAGATGCTAGAATAGATCTTTAGAATAGATCTGCATCTATCCCTCACAAATGCTTCAAAGGCGACTAAAATAGCTCACCAGTCTCTCAGTTTTCTTGCAGGAGCTTTCTAGGTCTGAATCAATTGCTGCGTAATAATAATTTCACCAAGTAACAGCTGCCGTCCAGGGATCAAAATTTGTGTTGTGAACTCCAGCATACCTTCACAATACCTTCAGACGGAGCTAATATTGCTGTAATTGCTTTACAGAACAAGCTGAAATAGAGGTAATTGAAGCAGTTTGCTTGGGTTTATCACAAAAGGAGCTTGTGGTCATGGGCAGAAATTTACCATCTCTCCCTTTTCTTAGGCACATATTGTAAGTGCAAAGTTGTAAATTAAAGAAATTCCCAACTGACCTGCTGGCCTGATACATGTATGACTGAGACTTTAACCTAGTTCACTTGAACAAGCAAACGTTATGCAAGATTAAACTTGGATGGAATGTCTTTATTTTGGCAATTGAAATTATTTGATGAAACTTAATCAATTTCAGTGGCAGGAATTACGTGTGCTCTTCACACTTAAAATGACCCAAATCAGCCTGGCAAGCATCCCCTGGACACGAGGCTGTAGCTTCTGTCTGGGGCTGTACCTCTGAGCCTGTTCCTGTTCAGTGCCAGCCTCTGCTAGCTCTGATCTCACTGACCTTTCTCCTCACCATCTGTGTCTCAGTCGTGCTTGTCCCTTGCATCTCCCACTTCGATCCAGTTGGTTCTTGCACTCTCTGTCTTTCTGCCTTCCCGTTTGTTTCCTCCCCATTAATGTTCCCTCCTCCTAACTGCACATTCACACAGGAAAAAAAGACCATAAATCTAGTGTGATATTTGAGGTCAATGTATACTTTATGTTGGAGAAACTTCCAGAAGTGCCTCTTCCTGTCTCTTTTCTCATCTCTGTAGTAAGTAGCTGGTACAGTTTACTGCAATGGTCATAATAGATAATATCTTCTATTGTTTTCATTGTTTTCATGTATTTCTATTGTATTCATTGTTTCAAAGCAAAAGATTGGACTTCTAACCTATGAAAAGTAACATTAGTGTTGCCTCAATCTTTACCAGGTATATCACTTAAGTGAGTTTTAATGAATTGGTACATTCCAAATAATTTGGAGGAGCTGCAGAAACTACATTTATTTGAAAATGGTGAAGGTTTTTCTTTTTATTTCTTTTCTTGTGCATTCTCTGGAAAAAAAACCCAACACAACAAACCACAGTTTTTAAACACCAACTTAAATTAATTTGTAATGCATATAGCCTTGAATATATGTTGAAATCAGTGATACTAAAATTGAAATGCAAGATGTGCTTAATCAGCATCTAAAAATGCATGGTACTTTGTGTGAAACCCAGACTGAAGAAAAGCACCTTCACTTTCAGCCTTTCACCAAGGAAGTGTATAAAAGCATATGATTGCCTTTACCTCTCATTGTTTGTAAATAGAGACTCAAAACTCTAGAATGGAAGAATCATACATTCAATTATGTGAAACCATTTGATTTTTATCTTTTGGAAGTATTCCAAACTCTTTGTTTTATCTCCTACTCTGTGTGTGTATCTAACACATAACATTACAGCCTAAAGTTTAGCTGCTTTGTTCCTTTTTACTTCATAACCTTTTATAGGGCTTTGCAATTAAATTTGGTGATTAAAACAGACAAGTTTCTTTAACACAAATTATAACCTATCTTAGAATGCATAATCTGTTTCATAGCCATTACTGTGACTAAGTGGGTTGTGTGGCAGGAGACTCAAGACTCTAGCTTAATAAATCACTGCCCGCTTGGTCAGTTTTAGGCATGAAAGAACAAAAGCATATATAATTTCTGGTTCAGCTAAAGGATTATCAAGAAAGATTTGTGAATTGTGTGTAACCCCCTAACCTTCTGGGAAAGAAGGCATTCTAGGACTCACTTATCTTCCCATGAATAAATAAAACAGTCTTGCCAATTAAAATCCTTTATTGATAACCTGCAGATTTATTTTGTCCCGTAGCTAAACATGGGTGCCACAAGACAAAGTTCAATTCAATTGTGTAGACTGTGGGAGGCAAGCAATGTGTCTCAAAGCTTGCTTGCTTTGAGAATGTGACGTATTGGAAACTGCACACAACTTCCCAAACTGGGTAACCCTGAGACAGACTGCAAAACCATCTTAGTAAGAAAGCAAATAAACAACTTACAGAAATTATAATAGACATTCAGCATAGTGATTTAGAGTTTCAGAAATACAAAATACATATCCAACATTGAATGGGAATCTCTTTAGAAGTTAAACTAGGATCTGGAATGCATACAGATGAATGAGGATGGTTTAATCATAGATGAATGAAGTTTAACTTATTCAAATGGCACTCTCTGTCTCCAGTTCTAATCGTACCATATGGTGTCACCTAATAAGAGCCAAGTGCAGATGCCAGTTACATCACAGTATGATATATTATAAAGCAATCAAATTTGAAGTGAAGATTTATGATGGAGCTCTCCTTTGTTAAAATCAAGCAAACAAAAAAGCCATCTGATCTATTATGGTCACTGAATAGGCCTCTGCCTTAAAGCTCCTGTTCCAAAGACATTCCTTGGTATGCATCCTGCATCCCTAGGAAGCGTCATAAGGGGTTAGTAGCTGAGGGAAGGGTTCCAGAGGTTAGGCCTACCTTTATGCTGTGACCAAAATACTTTGCTCAGGAAGGAAAAAGTGACAAGATCCCAAGTGAGCTGAGGGATTGCTCCCTGCTGGTGTACAGCTGATGGAGCTGGAGTGCCTGGTATCCTGATGTTTCTGGTAAGTGCATCTAGGAACCCTGTTTTGGGATTATCACCAATTTTCTCTCCTCCACCCAGACACCTAGTGCTACATGTTAGGGAAGTGGAAAAGACCATTCTACTCATTTATTTTTTAATGAGTAATTTTTAACCTATGTAACCCAAGATAGAGAGTTTTTTGGTGTTGTGGGCACTAAGCTTGAACACAATAATGAATATTTTTAAGGAGATACTTAATCCCAAAGACTCAGAAAGTGATTATTTGCCTACTTTCATGATTGTCTGGATAGTACTATGTGGTTCTAGGAAACTTAGACAAACTTGAAAATTAAATTAGGTGCCAGTAAGCTTCCCCAGCCTGTCTGTGTGTAGGTCATCATTAAAAATTAATAACTCAATCAATACGGCAGTGTTTTTTTCCTACACTGTCTTCTCATTATTTACATCCAGAATTCAGAGCTGTATTTCAGTCACAGTAACTCCTCAGAAGCTGTAAAACTGTCACTTCTTTCCCTGCTTTGTTACAGGACAGGTGGTGAAGTTCACATTAGTTTTATTTTGCCTTTTTTTTTTTTTCTTTAGTGGAGCAAAAATCAGCATAGCTCTCTGTTTATTTTTTTTTTTTTTAATATCTCAAAAAGATTCCTGAAACCTTTAGGAATACCAGGAATAATGATAGAATGTTTGCATTCATTCCTGTGGTCAGAGAGAAGGCATTATAGTTGATGTTAATTTGCTTGAGATGATGTAAAACTTAAAATAACATGGTAACACTCTTGGTTTAAGAAATAGCTACTTGGAAAAAAATTCCAGTAAGTTCAAGTGTGAGTGGTCTGTTCAGCCAATTGAAGAATTGCTCTTTAGGAAAGCTAATCTGATATTATTTGAAACAATTTATCATTCAATATCAAAGCAATATCCTGCTGGAACACCAGGAGGACATCAGTATCCATCTGTGAACAGAAGGATTCAAACAGTAATTTCTGCCATTGCCAGTTAGAGAAGTTTTAAAATACAGTCACCAGGAATAATCTGCAGGTGAAGAAATTGCAACACATGTGCATTCTGACTGTAATTTGACCTGTGTGCAAGCATGTAAATCTGCTATTATTCCCAAACTGAATAATCCTTGGATAAAACCAAAGCCATCAAGCGGAAATAATAGTCAGAAGTATGTAGCACTGACAGTACACAGAGCTCGCTCTTCTTCTCTGGCTTTTGTTGCACGGCTTGCTGAGCGAGGGGTGAAATAAAACAGTTCCATGAGAGTGTGTGAATCTTCAAGTACAACAGAATGATCTGTCTGGACTAAAAATACAGAGAAAGATGAAACAGAAGGAAGATTAGGGTGGATGTACAGGGTCTGAGACAACGCAGTGACAACACTTTTCTCCTGCTGAAGAGAAGTGTATGGGTTTGATCAGATGGTTAAGCTCTGAACTGAAGGATTCCTAGTTCCTCCTCACGTCTGCCTTTGGAGACCAGGATATTCACAAAGCTATTTTGTTACAAAAGTAAAGCAGTGCCCTGGCAAACTCATGCCATACGTGACATGAAACAGATCCTCCCGAGTGGAACGCAGCATACATTTTCCTTTCAGATTTACCCAAAAAGAATTTTCATTGTTCCTAATAATTTAATCCAGGTTCCCTCCTCTCTCTGCATGTTATTTACAGAAGTAGTTCAATGTACAAACTCATTTGTCTACTTTCTTTTGCTGTAAGAAAGTTTCAGGGAAATGATTGGAGAAAGTTAAGCATAATTATTGTTCAGATTTTGATCTGCCTCCTGAGACTGCTCTCTTTGGGAAAATTCTCATGATGACTTTTTAGATACCTCTCTCTGAGGAGAGAGTCTGCTGATGTGCTTTTGTTGCCTGGCCTACACAGGCTCCTCATACAGTCAGTGGAGAGAGAAAAATTTTTCCAGAGGGGAAGATCAAAGCATCTTTATAATTGTTTATGATACTCCTCTTTTAAACTGCCCTCTCTAGAGACTTTCATTTATTATAGGTGGCATGTAAAACTTGCGTTGAAAAACGCAATGCCATATCCCTGGGAAATTTTTGCATAGCCACTGCAGTTTTAGGTTTATTCTCTTATAAGCTGATTTAGCTGCATCTTGCCAGCTTTAGCTGAGGTTATTTCTGGGAATGAGTGCAAGTAGTCCAAAAAAACCACAGAGAGTTCTGTCAGGTGGGGGTTGCCCGTTGGAAATCTCTCATTAGGTGGTAAATCTTTAAAAAGGTCCCCGTGGCCTATCACAGTGAGGAACCCCTGGAACTGCTACATCTCATGAGAAGCCAGTGATCCAAAGTTAGAGGTGTTTGGTCTGTATTTCTGTGGGGCTGTTCCTTTCTTGTGGATGAAAGGAGGCCTGCTGCCTGAAGAAGGTCCTAGTTAAAGGTTGTGGCTATTAGTCCTGCTGAAGGTGCTAGCTCATCAAAAGTAAAAGCTTCAGGATGTGTCCTAAGGTAAGAGGAGGGCAAAAGTAAGAGGGTAAGAGTTTTGATATTTTTAACAAGAAGGGGGCTGTCAGTTCCGTGTTACCAGATTCTGCTGATTTTTGATGCAACTGCAGCAGATGTCTGACTGTCATTGCAATCATGCTATCTCCCAAACTATGATTCTACAGTAGGCAGAACTGTGGTTTGTGGCTACCTCAGCAGACTCTTAGGCTTGCAGTTGGAGGGAGTTCAGGCAACCTGTGGCTATGTGGACCCCTGCTTTCCCATGCAGCCGCCTATGGAAGTTGTGTTTCAGATGCTGGATGCTGTGCCTGCTGTATCCAGCTTGAAACATAGTCCATGTGCCTGCAAAACCTGTATAACGAGCATTGTTCTGACTGTCTGACTTCTCCCTTCCAGTTCATTTCAAGCTTTCTGGTAAAGTCATTTTCCTCTCATCAGCCAGATGCTGTCACACCAACACCCTAATTGGAGCACCTTCCCATCATCTACTATGTCACCTGTATTACCAAAGCAATCCTCCATCTAGACTCTCTAGGCTTTCCAACCAGCCCATTCTCTCTTCCTCTAAATCTCCTGTCTGTATGCTTAGCTTAAAAATTTCTCCTGTCACCAAAATTGAAGCAGCCTTGTGTACCATTTTAAGATACAGGCAACAAATTCTTAAAGAGAAGGGGATAATTTGTATACTTTTTCATGAGAAAATTCATGAGTTCTCTGTTAGTCTGGGAAGTTTTACTGACAATAATGAATGTGTCAGTGGAATCTCATTGAGCATCTCATCTCCCTCGAAATTCAGATTTTCTCCTGTGTGTATACCTGCTATTTTTCTGCTGTTTATAACCATCAAGTATTGAAATCAATAACATTGGGTTTTCTAGAGGACAATTTGTTTCCATATTTAAAGCAGAATTTTAAAATCCGTTGATAGAAACCTTGTTCTCTGACAAAGAGAACATTACAATGATGTTTAAAGTACCTTTTCTCCTGATAGATCAAAAATGTATTTTTTTCTCTTGACAGATACTATTCTGAATTATTCCTATTTCCCCTATTTTTCTTTCAGAGTTTTATTTTAGAATCATCCACCAATCTTTTTTCTACAAATCACATAACTAGAACATTTAAATTAATGGTGGCGTACGGGTCAGTAGAACAGAAAGTGTGCTGAGGTGTCTCCCCATTATCATAAATTGAGACCTCTTTGCAAGACTTACTTGTTTTGAGGAATGTTTCCCAGTATTTGATCTGGTTTTGGTCAGTATGTGAGTCATGGATAACTTCATTTCATTTTCTTTACACAGATGTTTTATCTGTCACATATAATGCCAGTCAGATTAGGTAATTCCAGGTGATTTTGGTAGTTTGTTCTATATAAGTCTTTACAGGACCAGCAACCCGTATGGATGTAGCACAGGAAATTCATTTGTCTTCTGTTCATTGTCATGCTTGGCTATCATTTCTCACAATACCATATGTGCTAGACCTATTATTCTTCTCTATGCTATATCACATTTATTTTATGTTCACTGATGCTTGGTTTTCACATTTTAGGTCAAGAGGAGTGACTCCATAACGTGTTCTGAAGGTCTTTATCAAATCCACTGCTGTTTGTCAGACTATGTCCCAAAGAAATGAAAATAAACAGTGTTGGTGTGCAGTCTGAGACTGGGCATTACCATTGGATACAGGTATTGCAAAAGTAATTGTTCATTTCGGAGGAAGAGTAGGTCTGTAAAGTGTGAAACAAGCTCATCCTCTCTAGGTATTACGTGGACTGAACCTAATTCTTTGGAAAGTATGTTAGGAAGAGATACATCACCTGCAGTTTGCATTGATTTGAACTGCACATAGACTAGATGTTTAAGGGCAGGACTTGACATGCTGCCTGTAGAAATGACAGTAAGATTATCTTTAAGTGTTAGCTTTTGCAGTGCATCACAAACAATTTCTAAAGTCCTAGAAAATGGCATTCAGCAGCTCAGGTTCCTGTACAGGCATTAATCTCAGTGGGTGACTCTTCTGTGAATAGACTCTTACTGATCATGAGATTCAATGTTAGAGTTGCAGAACCAAGCCCTAAGAGAGAACTATTTTCAGCTGATGCTTCAAATGGTTGTTTCCTATGCCATGTGTCGCTTCATCGTTGGGGCATTTGACATCTTCAAATCATGTGTTAAAAAACCCCACTTGGTTCCTGAAAGCTGCTCAGGGCACAAGTAGCCAGCATTCCTACTTGAATTTTGCTATGGCAACAGCAATTAAGGATAATTAAGAAGGGGGCGTGATGGAAATCTTAGCCTTTGTATGGTTTCTGTTTGAGATTTTTAACATTTGCACTGAATGAACTACATGCCTTTGAAAGACAAGCTTGTTGTGCTTTAGCATAGTCCTTTGATGCCACTTGAGCAGGACAGCAGCATCCATACCACTCTGTCTAGTGCTATACCTGCTTTCCACAAGCTTTTGTGCCCACATTCCAATTTCTGTCCCTCATGTCTCTTTGCATCATTTGAAACTACCCTTGTGCACCTCCTCAGTGAGATGCCTAGGGGGTAGTTGATTTCAACCTTTACTAAAGTGCTATCTTCAAGTTAACCTGCACCTCTCAATACCTCTTTTCATGATGGATGTAAAGGAAACCTGCTTTTGTTTTTGAGGTGGCCAGACCATAATAGGTTGCTGGAGGGATTTTTTATTTATCCCCACCCCTGCTGCTTCTTGCAAGGGAGACAGAGAGGGAGTTTCTTCCTGCTGTGTACAGCGATCTGAACTCCCTGCAGGAATGTAGTCCTTCATATTCTAGCAGCAGTCGGGCAGTGACAGAGACAGATGGGTTTTGATGATTTCTCATTCCTCATTTAAGGCAACAGCTTGCCCTCCTTTTCTCCTCCCTTCTCATGGATGTAGTTACACTGTGGGTCTTGCTGCTGTGGGATGTTGTGTCTCTGAACTGGCTGCCCCTACAGGGCCAAAAGAGAGACTCATAGAAGAAATGTCTGCAAGGCTGTGTAAGACAAAGCACCCTTGTAAATCCTTTGAAACACAGTATGAGGGAGGCTGAGAAAATATGCTGTGGATTATGGGGTTTTTATATGCATGTGTGTACCTGTATTGGTGTTGTGATTATGCTCTTCTCAAAGCATGTGCTATTGTCTCTTGTCAAAGAACTGACTAAGGAGCTAAGACAGGCCTTTGTCTGAACTCAGCACAGCTGTACTTCTATCCCTATGCGTTACAGAAATGGACTTGGGCAGATCATGCTTCAAATATTCCTGAGACAAGGAACAAGGAAGAAAAAGGATCAAGTTCCATGACAAAACCCATCAAGAACTGGTGTTTTAACAGATATTTTGCTACATTTTTTTACTTGCTCAAGTGTCCTGTCAGCATGCAAACTTGCAGAGATGGTCTGGGTGTTCTTGAGTCTCTCAGGAAACCATACTTTTGCTGCTCTTTTCCCCAGACATGACCCATGTCTGTTTAGGATGATCACTCCATTCTGCACCAGAATGTAGAATTTTGGCTGCTGAGATATATGTCAAACAGGACTGGTTGCTTAAAGCCAAGAATAAATCCAAGGATTTATACATATGCAAGGAGCCTCTCTGCGTGGTCTGCTCAGCCCTAGCATTTTGATTAAGTTTTCAAAACTTTCTTTGCAAGAAGAAAGATCAGACTTTTCTCGTTCCCTCCTCCTTCAAAAATAGTGTTCATTACAGCATGAAAAGCTGTCATGTGTAACGAAGGGCCAGGTGGATGCCATCAATGCTGAGTGGACTTAAGCTGAGGAGAAGAAAAGATACTAAGACCTGTTGTGACAGAATACACTAACTTCTTTCTTTTCTTTTTTTTTCTTTGTTTTTTAGAAAAAAAGATTCTAACATTTTATTTTACAAGATCTGAACTCGCTAGCCCTACTGACAAATACAGGTTTTATTGCCCAGTGTAGGAACGTAGGTATCATGTTATCAAACTGACCATGGCACATCTCTAGTAAAATAGCAAATGGTATGGATTACAGGAGACCTTGTGACTGGATATTGCTTGGCAACTGCACATGTTTAGGTCACAAACTTGGTGACATAATTCATGCTGGGGATGAATAGGTAGTGTCTGACCACATAACACACATGATGTTCAAAACAATTAACCCTTTCACTGCCTTCTGGCACCACCCTTATCTTTCTCCATTCCTATTTTTATAAAGCAGTGTTAAGGATGAGAAATGTAACTTTTTCATAACATGGAGAATATCAAAGTTCCTTCTTCTACAAAAATATGTTCAAATGGAATTTGGGTTCTCTGTTGTCTGCCTAAAAATATACAGGACATGTCACAGTCAAGAGTCAGTGTTGCTGTAGAAATTTTGACTTTTACCTTTTATACCACCCACTGTGTTTTAAGTCCTTTTTCAAATTAGTGGTTCAGACTTACCCATGTTACCATATGTCATAGTGATTGTACTTTTACATGTTTGTGGCAAGTGTTTTCACATGATGTATTTTTTTCTGTTAGTTTTTCAGCTTTAGATTAGAATATATTATGTTACTTTACATTATGTAGGAGTCCTAAAGGAGTTGGCAGAGAATTTTTTCAGTGCTTTGTTGAAGGCTACTTTAAGGATATAATCATATCCCAAGAACTAAGCATTGTGTATGTCTGCAGTGACTTCTGCAAGGGAATACTTGCCTAAGCACTGTTTAAGTCTACTTTTGTCTCAGGATGAAGACATGTGTGGTTTGTTCTTAAGAGAACAAATAAATAATATGAAATACACTTCATATCAGCACCAATTTGCGTTAGTTCTTTCAAAGCCTTCAGGTATTCTCCTCGTTCTTGGCAGAGAAGTAAAAATACAATTTAAGAAAAAAAAAATCAATATTTTATCCCTAACTAAGAAAAGTGTGATGTTACAGGGTCCCTCATCTCTTAATATCCTTGACCTAAATACTTAGGAAGTGCAGTGGGCATCTTTGATGTCCTCTCTTTTGTAGCATTCTGCCTGCGTACCTCAAGATTGAGATACTCAAGTGTGATATTTATGACTTTCTCATGCACTGATTTCACTTGCAACTCTGGAGCAGTCCTTTCAGGACAGACAACCAAATTGTGTGTGGCAGAGATTGGCTGGATTTTGAACACCCTTTTTTTCCTTTCCTCTCCCCTCGCCCTCTTTGCTAGGAAACTGTTGAAAAGATTTTAATTGTGTAGGATTTTACTATTAAGCATGATTTTCATAGCTGGGCACTGTCCTCACCCACAAAACTGCACAGATGTGGTTATGAGGTGGTAAACTAATAATTTCTTTATCTCACACAGGTAAAAAATCAGCATCAAGTGAGGTTTCACTTAGGCTGTGCTTCATAAAGGGATTCGTAGTTAAATTAGAAGAACAAAATTGTAAACCAAATATAAGCATCTAACTATCATGGAAAGTAATAACAGTCACATTTTATACCTGAAATTTGTAGCTTCATTTGGAATTTGTAACTTTCTCAGCTAAAATATTTCTGATTACATACAGCGTGTGAAACATTAACTAAATTAGCAGCTCACATTGGTGTATATGTGAGCAAGCTGCGAAAATGAAAACTCTGAGACCTGCTCACTGTGTCCAGGAGACAGGGCCAGACTTCAGCATGTTTTAACTCAGACAAAATTGTCAATGTCTTCAGTAGGTTTAATTAACACTCCTGATCTATGATGATCATGTTTAAAATATCTCGCTTATGAAAAGCAGTGTGTTATGGGAGTGTGTGTGTGAGAAGCATCTGGAGTTGGGCTCATCTGCAGCTGTTGAAAAGAGCAGTATCTTGCTCTTCCTATGTTGTCATCATTTCAGGACCTTAATGTCTTCCCAAATGGTCCTTTCACATCTATCCTATGACACAACTGGGGAAATAAAGACAGAAAGAGGAGAGGTCATTTTTTCAGTATCCTGTAGAAAATGTGCTGGAATTGGAACCCATTTCCCCCAAGTCTTGCTCCTTTTTCTTAATTAAAACATTACCTCTCCATAAGCATCCCATGTATGTTAGCTGGCCCTCTATTCTTTGGGGCACCCTTTGTTTCAGACCTAAATTTAACTTCACACACAGCTTGACTTTTCTTGCTGCTATTATCATAAATTACAAATCTGGAAGGCTGATTCACTCAGCAGTAAAAACCATTATTTTTACAGCCTAGGAACACAATACTGTTTTAGAAACTGAGACTTAGGTGTTTTTTTTTTTTTTTAATTCAGGAGAGCCTTAAACCTTTTCCTCTGTGATAAATCCCAGCACATGATGGTCTGAATGGCTTTGCCTAACTGCTGAAACAAATGACTGCTACCAAGCTGGCTTGGTATCTAGAGGTTGTGGAGTTGAGGTAATCTGAAATGTAAAATGCAGATAGATCCCAAGGATTTCATCTTACTAGCATGATTTAAATTTTTTTTTAATAGATATTTAATGGTCAAGAAGGTGAATTATTTAGGGGAAGAAGAAAAGCTCACTCAAATCAATCTAGGTAGGACCCAGCTGATTGCCTAGATGCAACCTGAACAAATAAAGAGTTGAACTTATTCTCACTTGCCTGTAAAAGTCTCTGCATCCTCCACAGGGTTTGTGCCTTCACATCACAGCAGAAATCCCTTCCCCCCAGAAGGGAAGGCCAGAAACCACTCATAGAGCTGATCTAGTGGAGCAGAGCACCCATTTATAGCACCCACTGCAGTTTGCACCCACCGTGTGGATACAGGGGCTGTGCCAACTCTCAGTTGTTCCTGATTCAGCCCCTAGCCTCTATTGGCATGTAAACTGCACCTAACTGTGAAGTGTGGGTTGTTCAATGGCCACTGGCCTTCAAATCTTGTCTGTGAGAGCTTGTTCTTACGAGGAATAAATGCAGTCATAACATCTGTTTCTCCTCATTTTCATCAAGGCAATCCCATAGCATTTTGCAAGGAGCCTTTCAGAGCTCCACGGGAGATTTGCTAGCACAGCCTTGTCCTTGTCAGTAGGCATTTTGGGAAGGAGTTCAGAGGCAAAGATTTTTCCATAATATGGATTTGTTTGTCTTGCTAATGGAAGAATATTAGTGCTGTCTGTCCAGGAGATCTGCATGGAAATGTTGGAACAAATGTCCTGAGTGCTTGGCATGAATTTAGCATGAAGACGTGACTACAGTGCTGTTGGCTGCTTTTCTGTTGCATTGAGTTGCTTGGTGAGTCTTTGTTTGTTTCTATTTCTGGGTTTGTGTTGCTTCCTTTACTGGACCTTACCTTTACCATCTTTTGTCACAGGAAACTCTGTATGTGTGCTTTTAAATATAACTAACATTGAATGTGTCTCTAAGAAATACATATTTTTATATGCTACATATAGATGATACATTCACAATGCAGGTGTCATCGCAGCCTAGGTCTTCTCAAATAATTCAGTGTTTGGACTTGTGTGGAGTGGCTGGGAGAGTTGTCTGTTTTTAAGGAAAACCAAACTGTTAAATTGTGAATCTGACGGAAAGCATTGTGCTAGAGACTGGTACCTATTCATACCAGCCTTTTGGCTGATGCATCCGTCCCTCATTTGGAGGCCTTTTATCTAGATGTCTTTCCTAAAATGATAGTAGCAACATACTTCAATTTAAATTGCTCTGAAAGACTAACTAATATATTCCAGAACACTTTCTTGAAAAATTGGTTGGCCTTTGGAAAGGGTGCCAATCAGAGACAGTTCTGAAACTGAATTTGATATGAATACCTACCTAATGCAAAGGTCAGACACAGACTCCATCTGATGCCATCTTTTGAATGAATCCTGTTCCATGTCCACATACACTTCTGCAGGGAAAATACAGAGATAAGTTCAAGCCTGAAATTATTATCTTCTTCAAATATGAATCCTAGATCATGATATACCAGGAAGCGCACTCTGCTAACTGCTCCTAATTTGTAACAACAGTTTCAGAAAATGGAAGGAAGGGAGAGAATGGTTCATTCATTGTGGGGTTTTGTTCATTTGATAAAAGGCAGCTTTTCCAGGTGCCATGTTAGCAATAATTTTCAAATTGATTAAATAATTGGGGATGGAATACATTGCCCCGTTCACTCTAAGGCTATTAGCAGTAAGGGGCAGCTATGTGCTTCCCCATAAGACATGCAGTTGTTGCTCATAATGTGACTACTACAAATTGTACAAATGAGGATGGGCTTTCTGGTAGTGAGTGGTGTGATGGAGCAATCAAAACAATCTGAATAAATCTGTGGGAGGATCTTCCCCTTTTTTTGACCAAGGAGCACATGAATTGTGTATTTAGTAGTGGTGCCAGTTGAGATCAAAGCTTCAAAATGGCACCTGCAGTGGAGGCCACCTAGTTAAAAGGTAAGTGCACAGAAGTAATACAGGCATGGAAAGGCTGGTAGCTTCTGAGGCTCATTGGGGAAGATGAAATGGCAGGACAAGGCAATTCCACCAAGTGGTCTAAATGACCAACTGTTTAGACTCTCAAAAACCCATTTGGCTGTCACCCAGCATTGAAGTGACATATAAAATCCTTTGATGTTAATGTTGTCAAATAACCAAAAAAGCTGCTTGATACTGAAATTGCTGACCCATTCGGGGCCTTGCTTTCGTCACCAAACCCACCCAGACTCAGAGTGCCCATTCACCGGGCTAACATCACTAGGCTCTCTCAGAAGACAAGTCAATGTGTAGGACCTAAGTCCTAGGCTGATGGATTTAAACAGAGCACATACTCTTCCAGAGTGTATTAGTAAAGATTACAGGTCTTCCTCATTTCTGAAAAGTGCAAGTGTAACTCCAAGCTTCATATTCAAGGCTGTGAGTTTTTTAAAGGCAAGCTATCAAAATGTATTTGTAAATTCCAAAGAGGAATGAGAAGTTAGGAGAGTTCAGTCTCGTCTGAATTCCCTGTTGGCTCCCTGTTCAGGGTGCTGGCTCAGGCACCCGTTTTTGGATGCCTTACTCTCTCCACATTTCATGAGGAGGCATTATAACAACTATTATAATGCAAGATTCCTGCAAGGCTAAATCTGTCCTGCTGAGTACTTCAGTACTCACTTTTCCTTCCAGGATAAGCAGAGGGAGTGTTACTCCTTTCTGCTGTGATTTTCACTCTTAATATTACTACTACAGTAGAAAGCAAGTGACCTGGTTGTAAATTAAGGTCAGAATTGCTGTGTGTGTACACATGGTTTCTACCATCAGATAAATATGCAGATAAACATGTGGTAGCTATCTTAATTAATCATACCCTTGGAGAATTACCCACTGTGTTCCCGAGAACAGTGTACAAGATGCAGCACTCTAAAGAAATTCCACACTTTGCAGCAAGGGACCCTTTACCAAAACTATGGCTGAGAAGAAACTGTAATTTTGTTATTAGGATCACATGTCAGCACCTTAACAGCTACATTCTTAAAATGTTCTTCAGAACTTTTTTTGCACTGGCTGCCCACAAACACTGCACATAAAGCCATCTACAGTGTGACTCACAGCATCATTCTGTGTCAAACCTCTTTCTCTGGAAATGCTGTGCTGGAGTCATTTGATGCCATGTTTGCCACTGCCTTGGAGGCCTCCAGGCAATCCCCAAGTCAACTGAGTTCATGTTACCAGGGAGAAGTAGTTGTCACTCAGACTGCACTCCTGCACAACTGTGACCTCTTTTTAGTCATAAAGTTTTTTTCCAATTTACGTGGAAATCACACATTGCTCACCAAATATAGGAAAACGGTCACATTGCAGTCAATATTTTTCAAGTGGTCTGTGGCCAATTATGATTGTGACTCATTCAGAAGTTCCTTTTGGCTTTGGTTCTTCCTTGCTATTGCAGCAAGCAGTGTTTGTGTTTGGCAGATAACCTTTTTACAAATGTGAGCAAACACTAATTATTTACATGATAGATAATTGCTCAGGGAGCAATTATTTCCTCTTTTCCCCCTTTTCTTCCTCTAGCCCTTCAAAGTCTGAATTTCTGCCTTGTGAAAAAAGGTTTCTCAAAGAGTTAAAAAGTGGGAAACACTAAGAGAGTCTGGATAGCACCTTCAGGAATGCTTGTTTTCAAAACTTTGAGGACTATATTACAGCTGTAACTTTGCAGAATGAGGTTTTTCCTTTTTTACCCCGGATGCAAGTTTACACAGCTCCCTTCCCTGAGTTTTGGAAGCATTGCTTCAAAGGAGCTCTAAACTGGAGAAACTCCCTTTTAGATGAGAGTTTGGGGTTCTCCAAAGTGTAGATCTCCAGCAAGACTGCTGAAAAGAGGCAGCAAACTATCTGAATAGCAAGCCTGTCTATTTATGCAGATCCTTTAATCTCAGCTCACTCTCAAATGATTAGCAGGGTGTCTGTTGTTAGAGGAAGCTGTAGTGCTCTACAGGTAGCTGGCCTTGCCTGCACTTCCAAGGCACGATCACGCAGATTTTCCCATGGACCCCAGAGGGCTGTGTGCTGGGCCTCAGCATGAGGAAGCACAGGATCCTCCAGTTAAGGTACTTGCCATTTCTCACCCTGATGAGAGATGAACTCATGCTATCCAGATGAACTCTCTCCTGCTATTGGCAACTCAGCATTCCCTAGTATTTAAATGAGACTGAAGCTGCAAAGTCAATGTTTAAATTCATTCTGTGTAATAGTTGCATTTAAACCGTGAGTCTTTATCTCTGATTTTTTTAAACTGATAATATTAGAAGATTTATAATCTTTGAATTCACACTATGTGCAGTGACAGATTAAAATTTCATTGGGGTTTAGAGTGGTCATATAGAGAGACGCTTTTTAGGAGACTGTTTGAAAATAGAAAGTGAAGAGCATTTTTAGACCCAGAAATTAGAGCTCAGCAGGTGGAAGGCTATGATTTCAGAAAACTAAGAATCTTCCTTGCAAAAGAAAGAAAATATTTAACTTTTCCCTGTTTCTATTTAGATTCGAGGAAGAGTAAAGGCTGAGCATTATGATCTAATAATATCTATTCAGATCTGGATATATCAAGTTGCATAACTGGTCTCTATTGTCTGGTGGCTTTGCCAGCACATACAGTGGTCACCACTGTATTTTTGTGCCGTTTCATTTGTGCACTCCAGCTGTCTTGTATGGATATGAGTCTGCAATGTCAGCTCTTTAGGTTGACATTAGGCTCTTTTTTCAGAAAAGAAAAATATCCTAGGGATGGAATAGGAAATCACAGCAGGAACACACCTTCAAGCTTGGAATCCGCTCAGTACTGGAGCAGTTCAGGACATGGGAACACTGGAAAAAGTTGTCCTTTTGTATATAAACAGCCATATTTTGTATCCTGCATTTTTACCCTTTAGAAAAAACCCCAAACAACCCCCCAAACAAACAAACAACAACAACAAAAAAAAACCAACAACCAACCAAGCCCCAAACCATCAATGGAACACAAAGAAGCTCTGCTGTGCCAGCTAACCAGCTGATTCGGTGTAGTTTAAGGTGAAGGAAGGAAATGAATGTGGCTTGTTATGACTGATTAAGAGGGGTAAGGAAGGAGCATGGAGAACAATGAGTGCATGCTGTGTGGAGTGTGTTTAGTCCTGGAAAGCAAGAGAGTGAAATGCTGCTGAAATATCGATAGGGTGGATAGGATCTGGAATGATTGACGGCATGTGTGTGTGTCTTGGCAAGTTTAATTGGATTTGTTGGGGTAGAGAGTAGAAGATTGTGTTACATTTCCTTTTATGGGTTTCTTTCAGTCTCTTCTTTTCTTTCCTACAGAACTGACATTTAACGCATATACTTTTCATGGTCTGCATAGAAAACCTGGTCTTTATTCCCCTAAATTTTAAGGTTGCTTAGAGCTGAGTAGAGGGGATGAAAAGAGATGTAAAGCAGCTTTCACTGCATTTTATTTACTACTTGTCTTCACTCTTCAGTGAGTACTCATGCCTAGTGAGTGACTTGAGAGTCACTGAAGTGGTGAGAGTGGTGACTTGGAGGGGAAAGAAAAGAAAAAGAACACACAATTGAAAGGTGGCTAAATGAATTTCGCTATTATGGTGCCCATCATAACAGGAATTCTGCCTTGAGGACTTGTCCTGTATTTACTCTACTGAGTATTACTGTGCTTTTCTTTTTGGCTTATCATCAGTAACCAGATTCCTCCCATCTTGCCACAAGAAGGGAAATTGGGATTTAGGCTCAAAGGCCTTAGGTTACACTGAAGTGATGCAGTCCAGATCCCTCAAAATGCTGATCAGCCCAATGCCTGTTCAGCCTCCTACTGAAACAAGTAGGTGTCTGTGGGGAGCTGCCTCAGTTGCTTTGATGGTCAAAGCCATCAAATTTGCCAGCCACAGTGTATGTGAGCTTTCTTCTGCAAGGCTGTCTTTTAGCCTTCTTGTCTCCCTCCTGTCTTTCTGCAGCACAAATATCTTGTGCTTTTAAGTAGAAATGTTGAACCATCTGTTCTCTCCCCAAGTGTGACTTTCTCATTCTGGTGTAAATCAGGAGTTCCTCTGATGTCAAAACTAGAAAGCAGAAAATGACCCTGGATTGCTGATTTTTGTAAAGCTAAGAGGTTTATGGGTTTTGGTTTGATTTCTGTTGTGGTTTGTTTGTTTGTTTGTTTTCGGGTTTTTTTGTAATGGTTTTTGGTGTTGGTTTGTTTGTTTATTTTTTAAATTTAATAAAAGGAACTACTATTATCAATTGTTTGTTCAATACTTGCTTTGAACTTACAGTTGGTGAAAAGTCTCAGCATGAGGACTGCATGTAGAAGTTTTATCTGCACTGCTGGTCCTGCGTGGTAGGGTTGTGACCTGGAGGGACACATCCATGGTAAGTAAGAAGAAGTATTTTGGCCTCCTAGTTCTTAGTCTTTCACTGTTACAAGTTAAAAAGCATTCTAGTTATTTCATATAGGAATGTGGATCTGTAATAGGCATCATGTCTGCTGTCATAGATCAGCTTCTCCAGCTCCATCTTAAAATTAGTCAAGCTCATTGCTATGACTCCAGTTACAAAGTTCCTTCTCTAACCTTTGTCCAGTTTCTGTTCAGGTCTTGTAGGTCAGAGAGCTGATGCTGAGGATGACAGCTTCCAAGATGTTTGAAAGAGAGAACCCAATTGCTGCTCCTGGGCTCAATGGGAGAGAAGCCTTCTTTCTGTGGAGATGTGAGAGAAGGAGCAGAGAACTGAGGAAGGCTTCCCATGTGGGGGAAGATTGAGAACTCCTGATAGTAGACACGACATCAAAGGGTAAAAATTTTCACTTCCTCCTGTTCTGAGTTCAGTGTGAGTCACTAGTCAAAGACTTGGTCATCTCTTTTCACACTTGTGATCTTTCCAAGCCCGTGGGCATATACTTCAAATCTTTTGCTTCTTCCCTTCTTTTTGTTCACTCTGCCCCACAAGCAAGCTTAGCAGTCTGTGAAAACTGATGGCTAGGTAGCTATAGGGAGGGGGGGGACTTAATGACATGTTCAGTCATCACTGAAGAGATGAAGCCAAACATGTGTCTGGTAGCAGGATATTTTTGGAGCTGTTTGTTCTATTTTCAAATAATGAGTTTAGTGTAATAATGTCATTACACAGCTCTAAATTCAAGGATGTGTTTTCACTGAAACACAATAGAAGCTAAGCTATCAGTCAGATACCTCATTTTCACTGAAGTAACAGCCAGTTTTACTGGCAGAAGTATTTCTGAATTTTCCACTTCTACTTACTTAAGGCTGTTTTTGGCATGAGATAAATGTATCTTCCTGAGACTGATTTAAGACTTCTGGGGGGAAAAAAGAGGCAGAGTATAGGAAAATGTTCACAGTCTGCTTGTTTGTTTCATCTGATTTGTTTTTATTAGTGTGCATGTTAATTCAATTTCTGAGTAAAATTATTGATGCAAGAAACCACACATAATTTCTCTGTGCTGGACATTGTACCTCCTTTCTTACTGAAAAACCTGAATTTCAGGAAAAAAACAACCAGTAGAGGTGTCATTCATGAAGAATCAACCAATGCCTCTATTGCTCCACTAATCAACAACCCTTCATCTCTGCTTTATGCAAATCTGCTTCCATTGCCCCAGATGTTAACTCTTTAATCTTAGCACCCTCTGCTGTGAACAGATATAACAACATCATATTGAATTATTCTTGGTTTATAGCTTATGTATGTCTCTTTGTACCAAAGGATCTACAAATGCAGCACAACTCATTTCAGTGAAGCTGCATGTATATGAAATGAAAAATATAAATTCTTATTCTTGTGTTAATCTGGAAGGTAACTTTCTTTTCAAATGTTTACTGAAGAAAAGATGTGTAGAATATGGAAAAAAGAAAAAAAATTGTTCTAGATTACAGAGGATCCGAAACCAAAATCTTAATCAAGCATGAAACCTTGCTTGAGTCTGCAGATCACCTCCAGACTGCACAGGCTATATTTGCCACAAGCACTGATCATGGCACATCTACTTCTGGTGATAAAAATGTCAAAATAGACAAGAAGTGAAAAGCAGGTATACATATCTGGGGTGCATTCAGCACAGCAGCGTCAGCCAGTCGAGGGAGGGGATTGTCCCGCTCTACTCTGAGATAGTGTCGTCACATCTCAAGTTCTGTGTGTTTTGGTCACTGCAATATGAAAAACAGACTAAGCTCTTAGAGAGCGTCCAACGGAGGGCCACGAGGATGGTGAAGGGTCTGGAGGGGAAGCTGTATGAGGGGTGGCTCTGGGCACTTGGTCTGTTCAGCCTGAAGAAGAGGAAACAGAGGGGACCTCACTGTAGCCTACAATTTACTTGGGAGGAGAAGAGGAGGGGTAGGCACTTATCTCCACTCCTGTGACAAGTGACAGGACTCAAGGAAATGGCCTGGAGCTGAGTTAGGGGAAGTTTAGGTTGGATATCAGGAGAAGGTTTCTCACCTAGAGGGTGGCTGGGCACTGGAATAGGCTCCCCAGGGAAGTGGTCACAGCACCAAGCCTGTCTGAGTTCAAGAAACATTTGGACAATATTCTCAGGCACATGGTGTGATTCTCAGGGTATCCTGTGCAGGACCAGGGGTTGGACTTGATGAACTTGATGGGTCCCTTCCAACTCAGCATATTCTGTGATTTTATAATATCTGCCTAATTTATAAAGAAAATTTTGCAGGGATTATACTTTAAAAATCAAACTTAATATTGTATCTTTCCAGTAATCAATTAATTTTTTTTTTAAATCTCTCAATGATAGCAGAGGAATGGATTTGACTTTAGCAGAAATACAATCTGAAAACTAAAGGAATAAAGTGTTTCGAGAAGGTAAGTTAAGAATGGCAAATTTTTCCACCTTTGTTTACAGAAAGAAGATATCTCTTTCTTCTTTAATGAAGCCTTCTTGACATAGATCTTCAGATCGAAACACTGTTTCTAGTGACCTTTTCTTCTTTTTTCTTCTTCATTTCACATTTAGAACTTTTCTCCATCCCTCCTCAGGCTTCAAGGCCAACTTGATGGCTTTCCCAAAAGGGTGATTTTGAAAAATGTAGTAATTTCAAACAACACATAAGCAGTTCTCTGTACTTTCAGTGTCTTCCTTTAAATGATTAAGTATTTGTTAGCAACCCTCTCTTCATATTTTCTGCTTTCTAGAAAGCAGTTTGTGTAACAGCAATAAGAGTATGAATCAGTCATTTCCCTTCTCACTCCTCCAACTCCATCTGCTGATCACTCATACGAGAGCTCTAACAGCAGAGCTGCTTCTGAGGATTGTTGAAGATGTGGAACAGTGAAAGCCTTCTTGTCAAGCCTCCAAGAGCAAATAGAACCAGAGATGAGATTTTGAATACATTGGTAATAATACTGTATTGATCTCAAAACACTTTACAAACATTAATCTTCAAAACAATGAAGCAAGTTTGCGTTCATGAAACCCATTTAGCAGATGAAGTGGAGGTAAACAAAGGGTAAGTGAAGTGACAGGGTCAAATGATGACTGAAAGTCAGAGGAAGGTCTCCTGTTTTCTATTTGTTCTGCCTTTTATTTGATCTCATTGAGAAAATTTTTGCAGTGAAGCTTGCAGCCATTTCAGTGGGAAATGTCTGGGACATGTCATCACAAGTTTGAGCATTTCTTACTAAAACCAAATTAATATAAAAGCTCATGAAAGTAATAAACGTTTTTAGCCTCTCAGGTCCAGCTTTGATTGTCAAGAGGCCATTTCTTATAGCAGAGTGAGGCCAGCAGTGGCTATGGGGTTTTCCGTGCTGTGAGCCTTTCTCTTCTCATTTGTGTTGTTCTGGTCATTCTAGCTGGATAGAGAAGTGCCTTAACCTGCAAAATAGGAGTTCACATGAGCTTGATACTGATGTCATGAATCTGACCCACCCTTCCTATGGGAGGAGTAAAGCCTTCTCAAGGGACTCCTCTGCTGTGGTGATTCCAGCCATTCTATGTGCAGCCTTGGGGGCTGTTATGGAGTGGAATGGCTTAGAGTCAGTGAAGCAACCCTGGATTAAAACCAATGTAACACAGTGGAGGATCAGGCACACAGTAAGTGAATCATGCAGAGCAGTGCTGACCCAAACAGAAGATGACAGCTTAGAACAAGTTCCTTGGAGAAATTAAGTTATCCTTCGAAAGGCAGGTTTCAAATCCAGGACTTATACTTTCTTAATGGGTTTCATTAGGAAGAAAGGAAAGGAACTGGAAAAAAAAGACATGTAGCTTAAAAGGGAACAGCTTCGGCACAGTCTAAAATTTGTTCCATTTTTCAATAAAAGAAGCCAATGCTGCCTTGAAATTCATGTCCCTTCAAAGTTCAAGGAGGCCTGTATTGTTGGCCTGCTCAGCCAGAACGCTCCAGCCACTTATTGTATGTGGAATGCACTCCAGGGACAGACTGAAAAAATATGATTTAGTGAAAGCTTGTACCCAAAACACATCATTGGCCTCTGATCTCCGAACATTTAAATATTTCAAGCTTACAAGCGGACGCTGTCACGAGGACAGACCCTGATCCCTAGCTGATTCTAGAACATCTGTTGAGGCATTTACCAAGTTAATAGATTAGCTATGAGAATCAGGCAGGTGTTTTTCACCAAAGCCAGAAAACATCAAAATCAGATTGCCCTCCAAGTCTTTCAGCACAGGCAATCGAGTTAGAATGACTCATAGAGTCTAACAGATAATAAAACACACATAACATTTGCTTTAAGGTACAGGTGGGGATATTTTGTACTGCACTTAGGAGAAAGAAAAACTAACTCTATTTGGGAATAGAGTAATTGAATACAGATGGGAGGAGGCAAATGAAAGAATTTAGCAAATATCTCAGTGGAATAGCTAATGGGAACGAGACAGAATAGGAAATTAAAAATTATTCGAAGCAGATGGACCATTCTTTGAGTTTTTTAAAATTTATTAGGGCTGCGAAAAAAATGTGTCTGTTTATTTTCCACGGCCATGAAATTAATGACTTGGTGAGTTGTGCTTGTGCAATTTTATGACTGCCATGTCATTTGTCATAATTTGGGTGCTGTTTGATATGGATTTATGAATATTTCCTCCCCCCAACATGATTTATGGGTGTTGGTCATATGTGAATTAGACTGTCACCTTTAGTATGAAAAAGTACAAATGACAGATTATAAAAAAAAAAAAGTGCTCAAGTCCTTAGTGCTGGAAAGCAGAGTTCACAATTCCCTCTTCTGGCTCTTCATTGGAAGTTTCTGTTTGGAGATGACGATTAAATGTTTGGACTTGAGTCAAGCATATGGAAACTTTGAGAGGGATTGAATAGATCTGAACTCATCTGAACTTCACCTGTGAAACTCAGCTTGAGTCATCCTTTCCTTGCACTATCCATTAAAAAAACCCACCTATATGCTACTTGCCATAAGAACAACTGATTTACTGTACCAGAACAGCAAGTTGGCCTTGCAAATTTGCTGTCCTACTTCCAGTAGTGGCTAGTTCTGGGTGAAGCTTCCATGAAAAGTGGAAATAATCTTACACAGTATGTTGAGTTACGCAGCACTGCATAGCTGAAGAAGTGGAGTTAAAGGACATATGAAACAGGCTGGATTCCTGTTATAATAGTAGTAACCTAGGTTTAAATCCAAAGCACTAACTTTTATACTAGCTGTTATCACTTCTATGAAAACTACTAGTATTTGCTATTTGTTTTGCAATGTGTAGCAACAGCATGCATCAATTTAGGACAGGCGAAGAAGCACAGTTGCTCCTGGATTTGAGCCACCTGACTTCAAGCATATTACTGTGGCACCTAAGTTAGTACCTAATCACCCAAGGCTTCCCTATTGATGCTGGAAAATTATATGCACCTCCAGAGAGTAATGCAGCCCATGTGTCTTCATCCATTGACTATGCAGGCAGAGAAAAACAGTACCCCTTTCTAATTTAGTTCCCCAGTTTGGTTTAGAAAGTCATGTGTACAGAATTAGAGCCCAGCATGGGATATAGCTTTAAAAAGAAGAAACAATACACCTCGCATGTCAGCAAAACATTGCCAAGCATCTTGCATTCTGAGCTAGCAAATGTTTCCTTTATAGGGGATACAACTGGTTCATTCTACAGTTCTCAGACATCCATATGCTGAAGCCCATTTCCTGAGGTCCAGACAGCATTGCTTTTCACAGAATATGCTGAGTTGGAAGGGACCCACAAGGATCACTGAGTCTAACCTTTGTCCCTGCACAAGTTACATGCCTAGGAGTATCATCCAAATGCGTCTTGAACTCTGTCAGGCTTGGTGCAGTGACCACATCCTGGGGGAGCCTGTTCCAATGCCCATCCACCCCCTGGGTGAAGAACCTTTTTCTAATATTTCTAACCTTTTTCCTAAACCTCCCCTGACACAATTTCAGGTCATTCCCTTGGCCTTGTCATTGGTCACCACAAAGAAGAGATCAGTGACTGCCCCTCTTCTTCCCCTCACGAGGAAGTTGTAGACTGAAATGAGGTCTCCCCTCAGTCTCTTCCAGGCTGAACAGACCAGGTGCCCTCAGCTGCTCCTCATACGGCTTCCCCTCAAGGCCCTTCACTATCTTCATTGCCTTCCTTTGGATGTTCTCAAAGATCATAATATTTTTCTTACATTTTGGTGCCTCAAACTGCACACAATATTCAAGGTGAGGCTGCCCCAGTGCAGAGCAGAGCGGGACAATCCCCTCCCTCAATCGGCTGACGATGCTTTGCCTGATGCCCCCCAGGACACAGTTGGACCTCCTGGCTGCCAGGGCACTGCTGGCTTATCTTCAACTTGAGGTTGATAATTCCCAGTAGTAAGCATCTCTGCACTTGTGGGCAAAGGATGGACTTTCCTGGGAGCCACCAGGGCAGTCTTTTCATGTCTTGATAAAACCTATTACACTCTAATGGTAATTGCTGTCCTCTTTTTTTCTTTGTTTTTTTTTTGTAGATAGTCAAGCAAGAACGAGCAGCATGTCTGCTGTTGTGATGGCAGCTGAGATGCTTTACAGTGGTGATGTGCAGCTGCATAGGACTGGACTACCTTACAAAATAAACCAGGATCACTTGTACTGAATTAAAATCCACTGATCTTAGAGTCATAGAATCATTTAGGTTGGAAAAGAACTTTAAGATCATTGAGTTCAACCATTAGCTCACTTTAGTCAATCATCAGGAAACCTTCACAGCTTTTAAAGAAAGCTTGGCTCATCAGTTGCAGTATGTTGATATGTATCAGAAATATCCTGTTGCTTTGGCCAATGAAACTTGTTTCCATCTAGCACATCTAAGTGATCCATTCCTAGGCTCTGAAGCTACTTTTATTGTGTAAAATATTTCAGAATTGAGAAAACTGAAAAAACTTCAGTCAAGTAAAATATTTTGCTTAAATGAAAATTTGCTTGGGATTTACCTATGTTTAATATGTTTTTTCCTTATTTGAAAAAATGTTTCTGAAGAAGCTCCTTTTGAATTTTTTCAGAAATAGTTTTTCAAAATTACCAAAAGTGAATAATTTCAGTCCTTTTCAAATATTTTGAAGTGTTTTTCCCTTTATGGAAATTAGTGAAAGTGTAGCAAGTTTGCAGAACCTTTTGTTTCACCAAGCCTGCATTCATCCCCCAAAATCAAAGCACTGAGCCTAGATTAATTTTGTGAGATGCTTTTCTATTTTTTCATTTACTGGATGGATTGCCAAGTAAATTTTGCATTATGTTTTGCCATATTTTGAAATCGGTTTTCTATAAAAACAGTTACACTAGGTTTGGGGTGGAGAGAGAGGATAATATGAGCTGTTGGATAAAAGTACTGTTCTCACTGAGCTTCGATCGAAGCTGTTTTGACTGTATCTGGCATTTAAAAGGCCAACCTGCTCATACCATGTTACCATAAAGAAATTTGCCAGGAAGGCAGGTGTCTAACTATACAGTCAATCAGATTACAGAGCAAAGTAATCATGATTTCCGATTTTCAGCATAGGTTGCCACATTAGCACATGTATTTTGGAAGAGAGGGAAAGGTAATCAGAAAAGATAAGGACAAGGGTAGAGATCATTTGAACAAGTACAGTTCAAACAGGGTAGTAAATTTTATATAGTGTTTATTAAACTATTTTGTTTCTTTTATGTTAAAAATAGGTGAAATCTATCTGAAAATGAGAAGATCCCTGAGTTTGTTTTTAAGAGTTACTGAAGTGTAGCATTGTGTTTCTTGCGAGGCACCATTTGCACACACGTCTGCAACTCTGAGCGAGTCACAGCTGCAGAGTTTCTTTAAGGCATGCATGCTTGGCTTTGACATGCTGAGATTTATGGTGAGATTTAAGTTCTTGTACCAATGGTGACGTTTCCTGAATAGTTTTCATCCAGATGGTCTCTGAGAGGATAAGGTTTAACAAGATTTATTCACTGAGAGGGGGCAATGTGAATTAAAATTACAAGGGGTACGATATATACACTAATTCTTTGCCATTCACTGCCTCATGAAATGTAGAAAATTCTCACTTTCCATGCCCTCCCCCCCCCCCCCCCCCCAAAGTTAAATGGATTTGCTTCTTTCAACATACCGTTCCACTCTGAGCAGATTAGGGCTCTGGCAAACAAGTGCTATTAATTTTGTTGGGATGGAAGAAAGGGTTACTGCCCTTAATGTCTACCCTGCCACTTTGCCCCAGTCTTCCACCCTACGAGTGGAGGCAGCAGATGTAAGCAAGTGCCAGTTTATCAACTGTTACAGTTTTCAGACCATTGGCAGTTAAAATTAATGTGCTGGCTCAGAGCTCTATGGATGAGGGCTGGACCATGTCGCTTTCTGATGGCTCTGTTTCAGCTTCTGGTGGGGGACTGCTGCAGACAGCTGGGAGAGGTAACCTCTTAAGCCATTATCACTAAATCCAGCACAACCTCTCTGACTGAGCTCCAAGTCTTGAGCGTTTGAGAGCCATATGGACTAACAACACTGTTTGGGGTCCTCAGGCTGCATCATCAGTGGGTTGTAGGCTTAGTTAAAGTCAGTGGAGCACCAGCAGTTTGTGTAGGCTGAGGATCTAGGCATGGTAATTCAGACTGTGATTGCTGAAGCTAGATTTTCTGGAAAATTGCATGTGTTTCGCAAACAGAAGAACTGATGTTATTTCATATAAAGACCTTGTAGGTTTTTATAAGGTTACTGGCTCACAGTGAGACAATTAAGCATGTGCTTAACTGCTGCAAGATAAGTATCTTCACCAAAGAAAACTAAATGGTAGTGTTCCAATGCTTAAACACTTGGTAAGCATTTTGTTGGACAGAGTGAGAAGATCCACTGTTTTACAGGTTTGTCTACTTAAACTACCAGTAAGTCACTATGGAAGCTCTAGTACTAGTGGCTTATTCAAATTCTACTTAAAGAAAAAATTTTGAGTGGTATTAGAGATCAGTATGTTTTATTAATTTATTGCTTTCCTTACTTGTAGGCTTCCCCCCCCCCCTTTATCTGGATGTATTGAAAGTATCTTAACTGTTAACAATATGGCTTATTTAGCAGGATCAACACATTTCAGTTTGAATATCTTAAAATCGAGCCAGAACTCCAGTGACAGAAGGCAAAAAGTTCATCCTAGAGGACCATTTATAGAAATACGTCCTGCCTAAGAAAAAACAATTTTGACATTCAGCACGTTGAGCATGTTCAAGGTTGGTATTTTTTTATTATTTTGCTTTTCTATCTCATATTATTTGGGGAAGTACATTTCATTCATTGCCTAATGCCAGTTGAACTCTAACATCAGATCTTCACAATCACTGATTGTTCAGGAGTCCTTCAATTTCTGAGTTGTCAACTTGTGATTCTTTTATTTTTGAAAGGTAACTACTCGGCATTTCATAAAATTGTCTGCAGTTTATATTGTCTCAATTTCATCAGCCTTAAGTACAGTTACTGAAAATCACCAATTGCTTTTATAATGTTGGGCTGGGTGAACATCTCTTTAAAATAATGGAAAATATGAAGTGAGATGACTTTGTGAATGTTCTTTATGGCTAAGAATGGCCCGTTTGAGTAAAATGTAAAAAAGTTAGTAATTGTAATGAAATAGGCCTCACTGTATTGTTGCAAGTTGAAAATATGCCTCTTGCCTCAGGGCTTGCATTAATATTGTTTGAGAGAAGTAGCATCAATGCACTGTAATAGACTTTTATTAATAGGCCAGCACAGTCATCAGTCTCTGGGCTGGTGTGACGGCTGAATACAGTGAACATGAGCATCTTGATAAGAAAGTAGCAAAATCTATCAATCACTTCCAGCATGAAGATGCTATGATAATTATGTTTACAGTGGTAATAAAATATGGATAAATAAAGTGTTCAAACCCATGGAAATTGTAGGATCCATAGTGAATATCCTATGAAATACAAGAGATGGCATCACCATAAATTCATCTAGCTGTGTAGACTGAGATCATTATTCTCTTGACCTATCTTGCTATTTTTAGAATAAAATTCATGCATTTTTCATTCATCACTGTTCAGTGAAAAAATCACTCCAAGGCTTAAGGCCTAGGTTGCATTCTTTTCTTGCTGTGCTCACGTGCAGGGATTTTCGGTGCCCTTCCTGTTGATGGTGCTGATGCCCCTAGCATAGCATTTTTTAGCTTGTGTTAGTCATTTTTTTCTTTCCAGTATTGGCCAGATAAAGAATGGGATGTGCTCTGCTTCCTTTTAGGCTGCTCTGTGTGGATGGTTGACTCCATTTATTTCAGTGGAATTACTCTAAGTTTATTGTTTAAGGGAAAACAAACTTCCTGGTCTAGTGGCTTCTGGTGACAACAAGCCAAAGTCTTCCAGACAGAGAAATTCTCTCTCATGTGACTGGTGGTCCTGACTTTTTTTTTTCTGTCCTAGGGCATTGCCCCTTACAGGGAAGCCTTATGTAATGGCAAGCCATTGCATTTACATCATTTCAATCTCTTTATAATTGCAGAGTAATCTAGGGTTTAGGATAGGGAACAACATGGCCCACTCTGAGTCACTAATCTGCCCCACACTAGACAGCACCTGATTTTTTTTAAATTAGTTTTAAGAAAATTAGTAAATTCAGTTCCTGAAAAAGTAACTAGTTTGACAGTCCACAATACTCATGTCTTTTTTCTTGACTGTGGCACAGTCCTGCTCAGGCTGCAGCAGAGCCTTTTCCTGCCAGTGTGCCTCCACCCTGGCCCCTGTAGTGGGGGAGAGGTAACTATGCTTCCCAAGCTTCATTTAATTCTTGGCGCTGTCTACTGAGAATGGCAACAGAGTTGCCAGTTGTGGCATGCGCATTTATTGCTGGGAATTGAGCCAGAACCACCAATCCATTTTGCACAGACAGTGAGCAGCAAGGGTAAATACTTCTTGTTCATTACTAACCTAAGCCGGATTTGAACTGATGACTTGGAGGTGAAAGACTGTCTCCCATTCCTTAATCCCCTTAACATTTCAGTCTGCCTCATAAAATTTTCTAAAAACAAATGTAGACCTTGTGTATAAAATGAAATACAGAGGAGAAAAGAAAATTCAGAGTGAAGACTGTTTTCTTCTTCAGCAAGCTTCTTTGCTAGTAACGACCCTGGAAAATTGTTCTCTGATTATTCTCTTGAGAGATTACTCTAATTTCTTGCTGCTGTAGATGGCCATATGATCAATTGTCATCAGTCACTGCCTGATGATGGGTCATTACTTACCAGTGCATACTTGGGGGAAAAACACATGCGACTTCCATTAGGAGGCAGAGTGCACCTACATCAAATATGAAGTATACACTCAGTTCTCATTAATAACATTTCAAGACTGTCCTCCTAAAGTTCCTAGCACAGAAGCTGCCTTCACAGTGGAAGAACTGCAGCTCACAGTCAGGCAATGAGTATTCCCATAAGTAAAAAATCTGATTTTCAGTTGAGCATTTCAGTAACAGATCGGTTTAATTGAGAAAGAAAGGTAAAGCTCATTCTTTTGTGTTCTTTGCTTCATGACCTCCTAGAATGAGAGAGCTTTTATATTTCAATTAATTCATTTAATTAAATTAAGTTACAGACAGTATAAATACTGTCCTCTTGTTCCATTTCAAAGTTAAGAATGCATGTACAGCACCTGGAAAATGCTGCATCTCATGGGTACCATATTGGTCAGGAAGTCTGGCTGTCTTCAAGAACATGGAGAATAATTTCAGTGAAATTTTAAAATATATTTCCTTCATATTTTCTAAACATACTAGCAGAAATTCAAATCAAATAGACTTTCAGCTAGTAAACTACTGAGAATTAAAGAACCCAAAGCAAGCACAGCCCTGCTATGCAGAGTAGCCTTTTGAATGGCTTCTGCATCTTTCCTAAAAAGGTGAAGATAGTTTCTGTCTAAATCTCAAGGATTTTCATTTAGGATTTCAAAGTGAAATTTGGCAGATCAAGAGGAAGAAAGTCAGAAAAAGGTGGAATTGGAAGAAGCAGTTGATTTTTTGGTCCCAGGAAATGGAGAGCATTGAAATATGTAGAGAAAGGTTTGGCTGAGATTTGGTCTCATCTTGTCACTTTGCTGTGTGTTCCCATCTGGCACTGAATGTCATTGGGTCTGGTCCATGCTGTTGTGAACAAGCAGATATGCACATAGGTGTTCTCTGAGTAGTGTTAGTTTCCCTGCTTCCCCCCACTTCCCCAAAGTCCCTTTTCTGTGTGAAAGACCTTTTAAGAAGAAGTCTGAAGAGAAGCAAAGAGAAAAAGAAGGCTTAGCCTCTGACTAGTGCTTATTGGTATATTTTGTGCAAACTGCCAGTAAGGGCATTAGTGACTAGTCACAGGCATAGATTCTTACTCATTTAGGGATCCATCCATGAGGGCAGAATGCTGATTTTTTTTCTTTTTTTTTTTTTTTTTTGGGGGGGGGGTTGATGCTCTATATAAAAATGTAGAGGTTACTGGAATAACTGTATTTAAAATTACTAGCAGACCACTTATTTTTAACTACCTCAAAGCCAATTTTGAAATTCTGTAGGCACAGAAAGGAGTGGTTGGCTCAGCCTTCACATCCTCATGGATGCAGATGAGACCCTGCATCTCAGTGCAGAGAGAAAGCTGCAGTTCAGAGCCTTTAAAATTAATAGCTTGGTTGACTTAAGTTGCTGAGCTGTGACAGTCTGAGTCCTTGCTCAAGACCCTGGTAAAACCTGCATTGCTCTCAGGATTAGGCCTAGCTACTAGGAAAATGTTCCCACCTCTGATTAAAAGTGAGTTATTGCAATGAATCTCAACAGCAAGCATTTTGCTAGAAGCGCCTATCAGTTCTGGCCTGCTTTCTGATCATAAATTGGCCCTGGATAGTTACTTGTAATATGCTGTTTAACACTAGAATGTATGTTTTGAGAAGGGATCTCTTTGGGAAATGCCATAGTCTCTGTACTTTCAAGCTTAATGCCCTATGCTCACTCATCTAAATTTAATCTGTTGCATGGGTTTAGATGGGGAATATTACAGAGGAAGTTTGAGCCCCAATCCCATTGAAATGTAGGGAGAGCCCAGGATCTCCTTCACTTATGTTATAAAATTTTAGGTAAAAGCCCTTTGCAGAATGTTCAATTTGAAGTAATTTAGGGCTATGTAGATGCCAGGTAGAGTTACCAAGGGTTCCCAAGGTGGTCAGAGGCCTGATGTCCACTGCAAGTCAATGTGATTTAGGCTTTTCTCTGTATCCTTCAGTCATTACCTTGTTTCTTCAGACACTGAAGTGTGTTTTTAAATCTCACCCCCAATATTCCTGAAAATCCTGCCCTTTAGCTTTTGCACTTCTGCTGTTGTTTAACTTAACCACCCTATGGCCCAGCTGTAACTGAAGCAGGACTGCAGTTACCATTGTGTATTCCTCTCTGGCACCATCTAGTGACTCCAGAACTAGGCTTCCAACCACTGCTCTTTTCCCATTTCTAAGCAAGATGCGCTTTCCTTTGGCAATAGCTTAAAATTCGGATCAGTGCAGATGTCGCTCTCATGAAATAAACTCACCTTCAAGCAATGGCTGCAAAGCCTTTTGGGAGAAAGCTTTGTAGTATGGCTCTTGTACTAACAGTTTAGATTCGTAATTCAAGGTGCAAAACTGCCAAAGCACATAAAAAATAATGTGAAGATCTTGTTATAGATATTTTGTTACAGTAAGAGTCAGGAATGGGTATGTGTGTGTGTCTGTTTTAAGACTGTCATATTCTTTGAGCATCTTTTTTAGTCCTAATAAAATGGCTGAGAATGAAATGAACATACTTAAATTATAGAATGATTCAGGACATCATGTTGTTAATAATGTAGAGAAATGAGATATAAAAGCTTTTACTCAAGCATACCCTAAAGCGAATTTAAGTAGAGCACACAGCTATGATGCTGATTGTTTTCACAGGTGTTGGCACCATATGAATTAAATGAAGAAAAAAATGGTGAAACATTTATGACTCATTAGAATTATGTGGGTTTCTGTCCTGTCCTAACAACTGAAAAAAGGTGTAATTTACATTTGCAGCCAAATGGCGTGAAGTAACATTATACTTTACCGACATGAAAAGAGGAGACTTCCAGATGACTACTATTCTGAACTTCTCTCCTTCTCAAATACTGGATTTTTGGTTTTTCATGTGGACTTTTGAGAGCTAACATTATTTCCCCATTAAAAAAAACCAGTCAAAAAGGAATATGGTAACTTTAGAATCTATAGAACATGTGATTTCAAGGAACCAAGGGCCATTCACTAGATGCAACACCTTTACAATCAGAATATTTTTCCTTTTCATCAAAGAATACACTTGATAGATCCAAAGAGAGCTGCATCCATGTATTTTTTTAAAATAAATTCTGCACCCTCCTTTTCCTCTCTCCTTTAATTTTTTTCTATCGGAATTGTTCTGTTGTAGATCCTAAATATTTACATGAAGGAGGTATTTTGACAGGCTGATCTATAACAGGAAAGCAACAAATAAACAAATCCATGTCTACAGTAATTTAGATCCTGGTTTCCTGAGCTGCTAAGTGTTTATTTTTCCTATTGTAAAAACCTTCATTGAAATACGTTCAAAATGGAGTTCACGTGGCAGCTTTCAGGCAATGTCTAATGTTCTAACATAGCCGTAATACAAACCTCAGCTTCCCATACACTGTGTAGTTGGCTGAAAAAGAAAGCAGCTGATTTATCAGAGCCTCCGTGCTGTAGATGAGTCTTCAGAAAAAGAACATGTTGTACTTTGCAATTGAGACTTTTTTGCAAACACCTAATAAACCAGAAAAGGAAAGTTTTACTGGGCTTTGTGAGCACATTTTTCTCTTCTCACCAGAGCACCAAACCCAGTTTGTAATCCTACTTTCATTTATTTCATTCTCCCCTGAAATTTCTCATAGCACAAACTCGCTCAATTCTGGCTGGCTCATTTGCATCTCATGGCCTGCAGTATCTCTTTAGGAGGTGAACTATTAAAAATACATTAGCCTGGTGTGGATAGTAATGGGCCAAATGCTGCTGGTTTTGAAGGCAATCTGGGAAGCCTCATGCTCTTTCTGACTCTTGATAGCTATGCAAGCAAGTTGTTTGCTTTTTCCGTCCTTGGGCTTTAAAAGTTCTAGCAGCAGATGTAGGTGAGATTATTGCTCTTCTGAAAGTCTGGAAAGTTCCTTTCCAAGCTTGCTCTAATCTTTAATGTTACCCTTATTTCTGTTCTGCCAGAACTGTGTCCTATCAGCATCCAAAAATGTTACACATAACTTTGGCTTGCTTACAGAAGATGATCCAACCACTAACATTTGCCTTCTGTAGCTGAATGCTGAAAGAAAAAAATAATCCGCATTTGAAATATGAGACTTCACTGCTGTCAGTTTCTGGAGTTGATTATTAGGACTGTGATTTTTATCTACTCACTTGTACAGTAATTAAAAGCAATTCCCTCATCAGTTATCATCCTGCGAAGCCAGCTCTTAGGCAGTGCTTGATGTACAGTTTATTAACCTAAGCCTATGTTGAAGGAAAGGTGACATAGTTTAAAAAGTAAGAATGAACACATCTGCTCTGAAACAAAGAGCTGAATGTAAAATAGATACTTACTGTTAAACCAGCAAAAATGGCAATGTGATTTTAATTGGCAAAGTAGGAGTAATTACTTGGCTTGGGCCAGGTGTACACCTCCATTCTGTCCACTCCCATCTGTGTCCTTTTTTACGTGGATTATTTTCTATGTGGATATATCCTGTCATGATGGAGTAGGTGGTTAAATAATTAGGAAGGAAATCAGGGAATCAATAACTGTTGCATGCGGAAGAGGAAGAGCTATTCAGCTGCCTGACAACCTTTGCCACGCCTTCTAGCAGGTATTGATGAATACAATTGCTTATCAGTGTCAGCTCCAAATCCAAGGTATTTGATATTAACTGGATACTGTGCCTCTAGCTGCCAACATTGTAAACTGAGGACATCTTTATTGCAGGAAAGAAATGTAAAATAATAGGCAAGAATGAGCATGATATTTACCTGTGATAGCTTTTCTGGATGGGTGCTGGAGACAAAACAAGAGGCTGAATGAAGGCAAACTGAGAGTGAACTCAGCTGTGGATCTATGACATTGGACTTCTCTTGACTGCTGAAAGTGATATGGAATCTTGTGAGAATACTCAAATATTAGAAAGAAAAGGCATTGAGAGAAGACAATTGAAAGTGGAACACGAGTTCCTAAAGCAGTATATGCACCTAAAGCACCAGCATGAGGGTGCGTGAGAAAGGGGTGTGGAAACTGCTCTGGTGTAAAGATGCAGACTGCAGTGTTTATTGATGAAGTTCTGGTTTATCCAGGAAGGGGAAACAAAGAGGTGAAAATCTACTACTGATTCTGCTTCTTCAAATGCATTCATTCAAGGCAGTCTTACAACAAACAGCACGGCGTGTGATAGGCAGGAAAGCAATGCGCAACCACTGGTCAGCCAGAGAGAAAGCAGTAAGTGCCACAGAATGTTGTGCCCACCCCCAGGAAGCGAATGAAGAACTGCATGGATTTTGTTTTAAATGGAGCTGAACAGTAATCCCAGGAGATTTAAGAGCTGAGATCATGGAGTGGATACATATTTCACACCTGGAGATAGAGACATGCCTGAGATGAGCCAGGAAATCTATCTACAGGCGAGGCATGAATACCCAGTTGAAAGCATATATGGAACAGTGCAAGCTGCACAAAGAATATAGTGATTGACAAGAAATGCCTCATGGAATTCCAGTCCAGCCCTAGGAAAAGGTCAGAACAGACTTGTCAGTTTCTAATGAACAAAACTTTATGGCACAGTAGATTAATATCCCAGTTTTTGGAAGATGCACAGACAAGAACAATGATCAGAAAACTGAAGGTACAGATTTTGAAATGTATGATAACTCACTTGCTGGAACCGAGTGAGAGGCTCCTGATACTCTTCATTTAAGCATTTGAACAATTTGCTAACTTTAAAATCTTCTGCATAAGATTTATGTTTCTGAAAATACACAACACAGTAGGAAGATGGCATTGGCCATGACAGCAGCAAGGAAACTGATGGCAGTGTTAGATGGATAATAAGGGTGTTTGGCCTGGTTATTTTGAACCTCTTCAATGCTAAGTGTTCCCGTGGTTTAAATAGACACTTCTGAGGAAACTAAGCAAGTGCAAAGGACTGACACCCCAGAGGTTACTATATACAGGAAGGTATGTACGAAATTAGTAAATATTACAAAAAGTAACAGCAAAAAATCGCTACTGGGTGCAGGATGTGAAATGAGAAGAACAAGCAGGAAAAATGAAACTCAAGGAGCCTTGCTATGACTTGAATCAAAGATAACACCAGGGGATCATAGTCTGTTAGGCTAATGTAAGCAAGACAAAAAATATGTGAAGTGTGTGATCAACACAGAGGATCAATATGGCTGATTCTTTTGAGTGCCCTCAATAGTAATAGAAAACAGGGAAAGTGAACAGTACAGAGAGAACTTGATGGCTTCATCATTGTCATTTGGTGGTGTTTTAGCTACTGCAGATTAGCCTGCCTGGCATCCATTTGCTATCCTGGTGGAGTGTCAGTTGACTTTAGGTCCTGCGTCATCTCTGCTATTCCTGTGCAGATGTCCTGGATGCCTGACGGCCTCTCAAATGGCACCAGGCACCTGTGTGTCGGGCAGGAATCCTGGCCTTTGCTTTATGAAGCAACACGTTCTTGAAGGGCTACAACAGTGTGGTAATGGCCACAGCCAAGTATAGCAGCAATGAGCAAGTTGGACAAATCTTTGAACAGGTAAGCCAGTGCAATAATTATGTTCAGCTTGAGTCTTCTAAGGCTGGCTGTGGGCTGAGCCCTACAGCTTCCTGCCTTGGCCGAGAATGAATCACCTGTGGGGTACTGCGTTTCCCCGAGCAGATGCAAACTGTCGGGTTCATAGATGGAAATGATGGAAAGGGATACAACATGTAACAGCTCCCTTTGGGCAAGAGAGATCAGGGAGGGGGATAGGTGGGTCTCTCCAGCCAAAGAGAGGATATCACAGATAAAGATGCTTAAGGAAGATGGTTTAACAGGTGTCTATGGAAAATACCCAGAGGAGAAAGCAATTAAAAGACTTCTAGTTGATTAAAAAAAAAAAAAAAGTTTAAGAAAATGCAGTTAGTCTGAGAATAAACTTAATCACCATGGTGTCCTTGAAGTTTATCAGACCACCAAGAGGTGTAATATCCTGGACAGGCAATGAGTTCTCAGAAATACCCTTCATCTAATCTTTTTTTTATTATTTTTCCCTACCCTAGGACGATTGACGTGTTTTGGTTTGGTTTGGTTGAAAGACTGAACTAGCTTGCCAGAGGGAATTCAGAGGAACCCAGAACATTTTCCCAAAGAGAAGGTAAAGCCCAGCCACACCTTGCAACATCAAATCTTTAATCATGTACCTGCCTGTACAGCACCAGCAATATTCAGTGTTTCTGTAACATCATTCATACAAGAATTTCAAAGCACTTCATAAGCGCTAATTAATCAAACCTCACAAACACTCAGCAAGCAGCAACTTTGCCCACCAATGAAGTGTAATCACTTCTAAAATGGATCATGATGGAAGTTTGATATCTCATAACATGATGCAACAGGTCATGGCAAGTAGAACAGGAGCAACTGAGGGCACTTGGGAAGTACCCATCCTTAAACAGCTTTGCAGATACAATGCTTCACTGGATATGCTTTGCGGAAATATTTGGTAAAATTATTTTTGTGAAAAAGCAATTTTTGTATTGCACACAAAAGAACAATTTGAAATATTATTTTAATCCCTTATTGAGCTCCTAATGGTAAAGGTAAATATCTGCACTTTGCAGGGACAATCCATCAGAATGCTTTCCACTCATTGCGGGACGTCTTGTTTCCATCTCTCTAGCCAGTGGCACCTGCAATCCTAGAGATCATGAAATAAACCACTCTGATGTGGTTCTTGACCCCCAGGTGCTGCCACCTAAGATTCCCCAGGGAGAGAAGGATGTGGTGTCAGAGCCTCCGGGTTTCTTCACCCGGAGGGTGGTTGGGCACTGGAACAGGCTCCCCAGGGAAGTGGTCACAGCACAAAACCTGCCAGAGTTGGATGGTACTTTCAGACACGTGGTGTGACTCTTGGGGAGTCCTGTGCAAGACTGAGGGCTGAACTTGATGATCCTTATGGGTCCATTTCAACTCAGCAGATTCTGTGATTCTATGATTCCTCTACATTTTAAGGGACCACCTGGCAGCTTTAGTACCTTACCCCCTTGATGGGGGTCTCTCAAAGCTGTAATCCCCAGCTATGAAACCTGCTCCAGTGCAGAAGCCACAGAGCCTAAATTAGTGCCTTCCCTTGGCCCAGTCAAAGCTGTCAACGTTCCAGTTGACTACAATGAGAGAAAGATTGGGCTGGCTCAGTTTCTTTATATTTCTTTATATTTCTGCCAATCCGATCTTGAAGGGCGGACTAATTCAGATGTATATATGCTGCAAATACTCTGAGCATGTATCTTCCCAATTAAGCATATGTTGAACAACCTACAGCTTTTCCTGTCTGTAGGCAAAACATCTCTGTACTTTTGGTCTCCTGTCCCATCACTTCTCATCTCTTTTGGAAGCAAATGGGACATGGACTTTTTTTTTTTTTGACATAATGCAATAAAATATCGTACTTGTGTAAAACAATGTGCAAACCATTAAGTAGAATAATGAAATGCTGGAAGTTAAAACAATAAGCTTGGATGATTTAAACCTTGCTACATTTTAAATGTGCAATATGTTTGCAAGAGTAAAATTGGTCTTTGGGGCTGAATAAATAGAACAGATATCCAGCCCATTTTGGAAAGAACAAGTAATACCTAGGAACATAATTTAAACCAGTCTTGTAATTAGCTGGTCATTTCACATTACGAGAGTTCTGGTCTTGTAGTTTGGCTTTATAAATGACCCATATAGTCATCTTGTAATTATACATGAAATGTTTCAAAAACCCAACAAAAACCACCAAACTGTTTGGATGAGAATTTTTCCTTTGGCGGAAAAGTGAAGAGTAAATTATTTAGATGGATTATGTAGTACACTCCCCATTAATATGCCTTTGCAAACTTATTTAAAAACCCAAGATCTGGAGGCTGCTTTAACCATACCTTCAGGTTATCATAATTTTCCCTGACTTCACTTCCTGATCATGAAGTAACGAAGTATTTTCAGCCCAAACTCATCTCTCTGTACTTCCACTGTACTTCTGGTAAATAATGAACATTACTGTGAATGCAAAAATATGGCTTTGTTCCTGATTATGGTATAAACTGTAGAAGTAGAAGGTCTATTATGGAAGTTCGGTCAAACTTTTGCAAGACTGAATTGCGAACCTGGCAGGACTTTACATTTCCTTGGGAATTGTCTTCTGTCTGCAGCACATAGTACGAAAAGTTTCTGTCTTTCACACAGGGTCAGCTATGTACCATTTCAATACTGAGATGGAACTCTGGACTGTCTCAAGGCTGTTATCCGTTACCATCACTTTCTTAACACCCTTTAGAAATCATTTTGGTTCCTTGGAATCAGGGAGAGTTTTTCCTAGTCACATTTCCCTCATAATTTCACTTGTAGTAGGTTAGGAAGTGATAAGCTGCAGAGGAAGGCATTGTAAAGATGCCATGTGGGGTTTTTTATTTTTGTTTTTGAAAGCAAGCATTCTGCCAACAGAGCATGATGGTACAGGTACTTCATTAAACTTAATTTTTGTACACTTCAGTCTTGCTGATTGCTGGAAAGCAGCTACAGCAGAAAGTTGGGAGCTGGCCTTAAATTTGACTTCTATACAATTAAGTAAGGATTCTTTAGTAGGCTGAATTATATCCTTAATATCAGCATGTCTGCAAATAAAACACCTCAGTGAAATAATTTCTAGGGAGATTCTAGATTGTGAATCATGATGCTGTGTTGTGAAATTTTGGCTGCGGTAGCTGTCATTTAAGACTTTCTGAATGCATACGTTTCAGTCCTCTAAATAGATCCTTATTACCAACCTAAAAATTAAGAAATTATTCTTTCTTTTATTTATATTTTTTATTCTCTTGACTTTACAGCTTTGTTGAAATGCACACTATTTATAGATTTCATGCAATAAAAAAATACACTGTGTGTAACCACATACATATACTAGAAATTAAAAGTGTGGGAGGGGTGAGAAATGAAAAATTCATAGCCTTGGATGTTGAGAGAGTCAGACCTGCTGTATCCCCTTGAAGTCACCTAGGTGAGGCTTTTTGACATAATGGAAGCATCAATGAACTGCTCTTGATTAAAAGTTTGACAGGTTGACACTATCCCCCTGAACTGGAAGACTGGGGTTGAAAGAAAATTTTAATACAAACAGAATTTCATTAATACCACAGTTTGCTATAATGGGGGTCTTTTTTTCCCCCCACTGTTATTTTTGCTTAGATGGTGTCATTACCTTTTAAAGGGGAAAGACACTATGGTTAAGCTTTGTCTCAGAAACAATGTCATACTAATGGAACAGGAGCTTTCAAGTAAAATAAGAAGCAAACTGTCTGGAATCGTTCTGATTCTCCGGGCACAAACAAAACCAGTTTTAATAGGGTGGTTCCTTTAAATGCAGGCTCTATTCATTGAGCCAACCTTTATTTTGTAGAGAGAGTACGGGAATTCATTAAACAATATAAAATAATCAGTATAAACAGAATATCAGAATGGCCTTACATCTCCCAAGATCCAAAAATGTAGGATCACTTTGCTTTATTTACCTTCTGAGAGCTTTTTTTTCTAATGTGGTAACTGTTAGACTCTATCTGCTCTGCTCAGTGTTAGGGCTGTCATGATGAAAGTGCATAAACAATATAAATAATAGTTTTTGGCACATGAAAGGAGCTTTGAGTGGATTGTTCTTTTGGAATCTAACCGTCAGGATTTTTGTTTGACTCTCAGGGATTTTTTATTATTATTTTTTATGTTTAATCCAAAAATTCTTATAATCTTAAATTGATTATTTGAAAAAACATCATTCTTTTAATATTTACATTGCAATTTAATATTTATAGCTTGATGCCAGGCAATTCTTATACAATTTTGTAAATATGTATTAAATCAGACACGTTTTTAAAGACTTATAGTTTTGTAACCACTCTCTAGTGCTAATACTCTTTGAAGCAGAATGTCAGCCTGCACAAGTCAGTTTCTATATTGTCTTTCCAGACCTTGTCTGCAGTGATCCTCCTTGACTTCTTTTCACTGCTGAATAGTTAAATAGTTTAAGCTCTTTCAGATCCTGGATATTATCGGGTTATATAACCTCCCACTCCATTCTCATTCATCATCTCTGCAATATAATATTTGCACATGGATTTTTTACTTCATATTTGAGATTTGCACAGGCCTTTAAAGCTTTGACTGAACTCACAGCATCTCTCCTCCTGATGCATTTTTAATTTCTTACAGGCAAGTAAATTGAATCCCTGGGAGTTTACAGTCAGTATTTTACTGATACCATTTAATTGTAAGTGTTGAGTTTTTAGATGCAGAGCTCGAGGCATATTTACCACATTAACTGCAGACTCATTCTAACTCTTTTGTGAAGATAAGTGTTGAAGTACTGACTCAGAGTGGAAAGCAGACAGTGTACATCTTCTCGGTTTGGAAACCTAAAACTAAGCCATCTAGATCAATGAACTTGATACAATGCTATAAACAGCTTATCCAGTCACCAACAGAGTCAGTAATAGAACTTGGGCATCTGCTTCACATTTTCTTGTTCTCCAACCATGCCATTCCTCTCCCCTTAAAGCATCAGTGACAAATTAAGTAAAGATGGACATGTGAGGAGTATGGGGAAGAGAATGTCGAAAACAAGGCAATTCAGAGCATTTTATCCTTTGTAGCCAAGTCAATGGCAGGTGTTCTATGTCCTATTACAGCCTTGATAGTGTGTTATGTTGCATCATTTCAGCATACTTTCTCTCAGACTGGATGACTAAATGTCAGTTCAGATAGCAGTTATCCAATCCAAATGATCCACAGTTGGATGGCAGCAGGTGAACAGAAGAGTGTCCAGTTCAGGAACCTACCCTACCGCTCCATACATGGAAGGCTACAGAGAGTCCAGATTTTGTTAGTGGAAAGGAGCAGATATAAACTAGGAAATATTTTCCTATGATTTTACACTTCTTTTGTGATTGATTATGGGTCTACACGTTATGGAGAAAAGAGCTCTTCAGAATAAATATGAATAGTTCTGATTATCTGTCTTCCCATTTATTGACACAAAATGGGCAATAGACAACCTTTTATAAGCAAAAAATATTTCACTACATTAGGAAGCATTTCTTTGCTAAAACACCCATGAAATCAGCCTCTTGACATATTCCCCAGCAAGTTAATCTGATCGTGATTGGGTCTGAGTGAAATGGAAATGAGAAAATTCCAGAAGCATGTGAACACACAAACAGATTTTCAACCCATTCTAAACACAGGTTGGCTGAAGACATTACTTGTATAGGCCAGTAAATGAAAAGCTGAAGTGCATCTGAATGTAAAAGCCAAAATCAATTTGATTTTAAATGATTTTCAGCTGATTTTAAAAAGCAACGGTGTGGAACTTATGCGTAAGGTTAAAAGGCATCAATTGTATTCCTTACAGACTAAAGCAAGCTTATTTTTTCTCCTTTATTCAATTTGTTATTTTGTTTTATCCCACTACTCTTTTCAAGGACCTGTATATCACTTTACCAATTTTAGTTGGAATTATTGGACCAACAATGCAAAGTATTTTTATACACAAAACGGAACACCAGATGGGACTCCATGAATATTATATTATTCATGGCCAATGAATTAGAGATGCCTTAAAAAAGAAGTCTGCCGTGGCACGTCTTCAGCTTTATTCTAGCTGCAGGCTTCTTTTGCCTATATTCATTGAGTAAACCAATGAGCTCTGATCAAAATCCCCTTTGGAAATAGCAAGAGCTCTTCCCGTTGAATTCAGTAGGCTGATGGTCAGGCTGTGATTACCATTCATTTGCTGAGCAAAATGGTCCTGTGATACAGGATTCATAATGAGTCTGAAGAAATCTGGATTCAATTTTTGTCCTTGTTTTGCCTAGTCTTGGCAATCTTGGGAAAAACATTTGTTGTCTCTCAGCTTTTGTTTCCTAAACTATAAAGTGAGAAAAAAAGAAAAGGCCTTTATTTTTCATCTTTTGTTATCTGTCAATCTAAACTTTACTTGTTTTGTCTATGGAATTTATTTTTATTGCATGTGGTGGAGCAGCAGCAACCCCTGCTTATCCCATTTGAAAAGCAGGGTTTAGCTTCTTACAATACTTGGAATATTGCACTGCTAATTAAACTGGAATTTCAGAAATATTTTGGTCAGTGACAAAAAACATAAGGTACTACAGCTCCTCAGATTGGATAGATGGACCCTATCCAGGGAATTCAAATTGTTCTAAGTGATTGCTGTTTGTGCTTTCAAGAAAGCTTCTCAGCACAGATATGATAAGGACCCAGAATTGTGGTCAAATACAGGTTTAAATTATGTGGAGAGTTATTCCACAATGGAGCTTGGAAGAATTTATATGAGTTTAAATTGAAGCAGAATAGAGCTGGCTGAAATTTTTGCACAAATATCCATGATTGAGAATGGTGACAAATATGTCTGTGCTATTAATTATAAAATCTCGAATCATAAGCCATTCAAAAAACCTTAATCTATTTGTCTGTCAGTATTTTAAATGAGGAGGAAACAAGCTGATTTCTGGGCCTTCTTTATATTGCTGTAAATTGAAGTAGAATTTTCTCCAGAAATTTAACTGTGTGTCATAAGATCATTTGTATCCCCTCTTTCTATCCTCTCTGCATTCCACCCCTTATGGCTTCCTACCCTATGATTTAGTTTTCTGTTTGTATTTATAAGGGGATTTTATCACTAATATTTTTGCACAGCATAATTAAAAAGCAGCTCCTTACTGAATGCAAGGACTCTGAACTCTGTTCCCCATATTTAATAGACTACTTGCGAAGCAAAATGCTAAATCCTATGTATGAAAAGAGATGAAGACCTTCAGAAAAGATAAACTTAAGTTAGATTCTTATTTATGTATTTATTTTCCAGTGAAATTAAGTTCTTAAAACTTGGAACAAACTTAAGTAATGGAGGATCTGAAATCTCAGTTAGTTCCTTTATCCCTTCACTTCCATTTAAAGATGTTTCATAGTACAAGATGTCAGATTTCCAATCTAGGTATTTACTGACTTTGCACTTTTTACTACAATTTTAAAGTATTCCTTATTTTTAAAGCTTCTGTCTCTGCAATAGTAAAAACCTAGTGATATAAATAGGCTACTAAAATGGCCATTAGCTAATCTAGATTCCTCACAGTAATACAATTGCATGAGCACTTTCTTAATTTCCTTTCTGAAAACATTCAAACTATTCTGAAAAAAAACATTTGTCAAGCTGAATTTATTCAAGAACTTGGTGCAAAATCTTTGGTTTGTGTAAATATTGTAAAGATTTTGTGCACTTGTATTTTTGTGTGCCAAAATACTGCTATTAAGTTGGTGAGCAGTTATAGGTGTACCTACACAACTGCAAAAAGTTCTGGGACAATACTGAATATGAAGCGAATTATATGAATCTATAATAGGTTAAAATCTTAAAAAGTATACCTTGCCCCTAGCTCAAAAAGACCCTATATACAAGATTTAGAAAAAGTGAAAACAGTCAGCCAGTTTCTGGAAAGATTTCTGTTAGAGAAGAGGTGAAGCAAAACGGGCTTAGAAATATAGGTGTGAAGCCTGCAAAATTCCTCTTGATACCATCTTAAATTGTATGAAAAATTAATAGGAAATACTTAATCTCTGTTTCTTCAAATTGTTAACAGTGCTTAAACAAATGGAAGTGCTTTTTCACATAAAAATTATTAATAAACTGTGGACCTCTTTGCCAGAGTATATTATAAAAGATTAAGAAAGCAATTAGCTAGACTTGTGAAAGGTATTCTAGCCCATACAATTAAAACCCCAAATCCTTGCTATTGAAAATAAAGGTCTGGATACAGTCTCAGTTCAGGAAGTCTGGAAGAGCTGAATTACAGGATACATCCCATAGAAAGGAGCTCTCTGTGTTGTATAATGCTGAAGTGTTGCTTTTCCAGAAATTTTTGGATTTGTGTTTTCTTATTCCACAATGGAATCTGATGAAATGTAGGAATATCTTACAGCAATGTTGTTATGCCCTCACAGTTGTTTCACTAATTTAAACCTGTCACACAGCCACACTATATCAACATCAAATACAGTTTCTTTCACTTCCAAGTATGCTAGTAATGTACTCTCTCACTCTGGTACACAACTACTTTATTTCCTGTCTATATTTCATACCCCAGGTAATAACTATGCATTCTATAGCATAAATGTAGAACATATAGCAAGTATTAAAAGAAATGGATCAGTTCACATTGGCAAGGTTTTGAGCTTGACTCCCAGTAGCATATTCATGCACCTAGATGCAAATGTGAAATAAGCAAGAATGCCTAACCTGAGGCCTACAGGCTCACTCTAAAATTATCAGAGTTTAGTCCTAGACTGTATTCATCTCACTAAGGGATTGAAATCCACAGTAAGACCTAACATCCCAGAATTCAAGTCATCCATCTTATGTTGTGAAGCATGTTGCGACCAGTGATGATTTTTTTTTTTCCCCAAGAGCTAATCTGGCACATAAAGGTTGAGAACATTAGACATTTGCTTCTTTTTATTGCAAAGTAGTAGCTGTTTTTTGACAGGAAAAAAGTTGAGTCACTCTCAGGAGGATTGCACTACCAGCCTACTCATTGCTAGATGGTATTGTCTCAACAATGCAGAGCCTGCTGTTATCCATTACTTTCTCTTCTCATAGAGCTGCTCTAGATTAGCCAGGCAAATCACTGGCTGCTTAGCATTTTGCACGCTACCATCAGAAATAGTCCCTACAAGCCTCTCACCTTGACAGATACAGCTGCACATTTTTTCCAAGTAGTCTTTTTATTAGAGTTTGGCTGTTACTAGAAGTGCTGACTGAGCCCATGGACCAAGAACTCCCTATGGATTCCCAGTGTGTTGCGCATTTCAAGAAAGGAGAAGAACCTCAGGTTTTTATTACCATCTGTGCATGAACTAGCATTGTCAGAGTCTAGGTATGTGCCCGGTTGCTGTGAGTGGCAGAGAATGATGAAGGAAGCAAGTTAACTTTTTTTTTTCTTGTTTGGTCTTCTAAAAGTAAGAAACTCAGCTTTTTCAGGCTGACTCCCCCTTCCCCAGTCCACACACAACCATTCTGGTTAGCCCAGCCATGTTCTTGAAACATATTTTTTTACCAGCTACAGCAGCAAGAATATGTGAAAAGTTGTTGAGCTTACGTGTCAGTTCAGGGAGAAGAGCTCACCCACCAAAAGGTGACCAGCAGCCAGCTTGTTTGCTTCACCTTCAAGTCTCCCTTTACTGGATGCAAGCACCTGTAGAGGCAAAAATCACCTGAAAGTGACTGCCTGGATAACCAGCCCTCCTGAGCCTGGAGCTTTGAAAGGTGGGTGAGGGGGAAAGTTTGGGTGCATAAATAAGCTGAAGAAATCCTCACTGTCAAATGAAATGTTCCTCTGCTTTATCACCATTATTTTTAGTGAGATTTTGCATTATGGTACCTTGAGTTTTAAATTAAATGTCAAATATAATTTGGCACTACAAAGAATGAATTATGTGACTGCCCTTAGAGAAAATCAGAAGGCTTAGCTCTGTGAGTTAAATTGGTATCTGCCTTATACTGAGTTGATGTGGGCTAATTGATTACGATCTGACAGGATACCATATTGCAAATTCAGCACAATCTCTTCCATTTAAAAAAAAATAGACCTAAGGTACCTTTAGGGAAAAGCAAAGGATCTTCTGTAAAACAGAATTGGGAGAGGAAAGAGTATCTTCAAGGGCTCCCCCTTGCCCTGATGGTTTAGATTCCCCAGAAGCCCACACTTCTTAAGGGTACAATATGCCTGGTCGCTTTGGAAGCAGGTTTGCAATCAAATTTCAGATTCTTCTGGCCTAATTTTAAAGAACAGCAAAATATTTTCTCAGTTAGCTGACTAAATTTATCTCCATAAGAACTGAGATGACAAAGTGCCACTTTAGGTCATTAAAGGAGGGTAATATATTTTAATCAACAATTACATGAGGAAGGACAAACCAAATGCTATAGCAGTGGATCATTCTATAAATTCAGTACTTGTGGCCCTCTACCCTTTCAAAATGCATGATGTTATTTCCTGGAAACATCAGTCTTAAAAAACTATTGTCAAGTAAACAAGCCTTGTGTTTCTCACAGCCTTCATGTCTGTGTAGTCTGGGTTTAATTTTCTGTTAAGTATGGGTAGTGTTGGGGGGGGAGGACTAAGTCTGAAGTTCTAATGTAGTCAGGCTGGAATCTGTCACTCAGCTTATTGCATGTTGATGACTCAGTGCAGTTTCAGCTGTAAGCAGACCATGATTTATGGACATCAAGTGAACTCCTGCGGCAAAAACCAGCCATGAGATCAGAGCAGCAATAGGGCCCTTTTTTGGCAGGAGACAGCGCCTGCATTTTTCTCATTCATGCCAAACTGCTTTGCACGGCAATTAGCTCTGTCCTCATTTAGTCTCAAGTCCCAAAGGGTAATGAAAGTCATATATCATCTTCAAGGCTGCTAATTATCCAGCTCAGTTACAGGTAGGCTTTGTAACTGTGAGAAGGGTCTGTCTGCTTGATATTTATTGCTCTTCCAATAAGCAAGCAAAGGAGAAGGGGGGAAAAACTTTCTTGAAAGCTTGCCCATACCCCTTGCCTCAGATCCTTGACATACCTTCTGCAAATGTGCTAGTCAAAAGGGAAATGTCTTCATTCCCCATATTCATTTTTCATGCTGTAACTAAACATTCAGCAAGAACAGAGCAAGTGCTTGAAACATGAGAGAACATACATTTGGAGTGAGCTTGTCTCTAGTTATTTGCTTGTGGAAAGACAATCCTCTGAATAAATAGACATGAAAACAGGAAGAAGGGCAATAGGGAAGAATGAGAAACTTCTTTCTCCTCCTCTACTCCTTTCTCCTCCCAGCCCTACAGCACACACCACAACACCATCTTGGGAAAATGATGGGATTGTAGAACTGTGCTTGTTTTACTGAAGATATACCAGAGGAAGCTTAGAACTCCATATTTGAATCCTCTTATCATCAACCCTGAAATACAGTAAAATTCAAATCTCTATGCAGAGTTTGGACCCTGTCTGCCTTTCTGTAACAGGCTGGATCAGATGCTTGACAATTTCAGTTGTTTGGGAAGGTGATATTAATAGAGCCGGGTTTTGCAATTAGGAGCCATCTTTTGCTCTTGTCAAAATATTTGCTAAATGAACAGTAGTTGAGCCCTTGCTCTGCTAAGGAGTGAACTTGAACTTGGCTGAAACACCTGAAAGTTTTGAAAAAGTTTGATTTGCTTTTGACTTATTTGTTTGATTTGTATTTCACGTCTTAATTTCACTCTTATTTTTATTAGTAGGCCTGCAGACTGCGAGGTCCAAAACCTAGCAGTCTGTTGCAGTGTGAACATGGAGACATCTCCAAATCCCATCAGCCAGTGAAGAAGTTGCCAAATGTCCTCTCTAACTGCCCACTAAAGTCTTATGCTTCACATGAAAAGCTTACAAAAAAGCTTTCTCCATTATTTCACATCAACTGGGTGCTTTTTTGTCACAGGTGGTAGTGGCTGCGAGGAAGAAAACTCCTGTGCCTATACAGTTAGAAAGCAGTTTTGCTGTCTTCAGCACAGGGCACAGCAGTGCATGGATCGTGCAGCTGACCTGTGTGTGCACAGCATGCGTGGACCTACATCGCGTCTCAAGGCACGACGTCTGATCTCGCTGATATTGTGAAGGCTCCCAGTTACTACAGGCTCCATTGTCTCAAAAATCCTTATGACAACCTTTTTGTGTAGAAAGGCAGCTCTCAAAGCAAGCACGTGGAAAGGGAGCTGGGGCAGAAGTACTCTGTAAAGCTCAGCAAATAAAGAGCTTTGGCTGGCACCGACCTGTGGCTGGAGGTTCAATGAGCAGGAGGAGCAAAGGTGCTGCTCATTGTTTGTGCACCATGAGGGCAGTATGTGACTATACTGGTAGAAGGCAGAGAAGAAAAGGACCTACTGCCCTAGTGGAGACAGTACTGAGAAGAGAGTACACTGCTAGGTAGATGGCTCTTTGGGTGGGAAGCTGAAGTGCAGCACAGTGGGAGTTCTACAGCCTTTCAAGACTTTGAACTCTGATGGGGCCCAGCACTGCCCTAGAGCCTCTGGGTATCTCTGCTGGATTCATCCAGGCCTGACTTTCATTTCTGTCAGCAGCAACAAAGCACTTAAGCGGGTGGGGATTTGAAAGAAGGAGAGGAAGTTCCTTTTTTTTTTTTTTTTAACATCTCCTCTTCATAACTTCGCTGATGTGCAAAAATGGAGGATCAACTTTCATGATCAAACATGATTTTATTTTTCACTGTTTTAAGAATGGCAGCATGTTTTGCATGGTGTTCTTATTGGTCTAGAGGAAACACTAGAAAGCTGGATGAGATCCAAGCAGTTCAGATACCAGGATTCAGAGGCACATTGCAAAGGAGTGGGTGCTCATCTGTCGTCATTGGCGGGTTCTCTTGAACTCAGCAGGACTTGTCTGATTTATACGAGTCACGGAGGTGCCCTGCAAACCTTGAGTTATTTGTCTGCGTTGTCTTTGCCAAGTTTCCAAACCTGTTGACTTGAACTTTCAGTAGCTGCATTCCAAGTGCTCTCACCCCACCCTTCCTGGCACTAGGTATCCACGCAGCTCCTCGTGATGGCCGTGGGAACTGCTGCTGTGAATCCTACTGCAGAACAGAGCTCTGGTGTCTGTAACCTGATGTCTTGCAGAATCAAGGCTTGTGGCACTGTGCCACTGGTGGTGAGGTGAAGGGCAGTGAGTTGGATAGAAGTCGTCTCTCAGGATCAGAGTAGTGATCTATCTAATCTGGTATCATGGAACTGATAATGGCTAGTGCTAACTGCAGTAGAGGAAACTGCCACTTTTTCTCATAGTATTTAATTCTTCTGGTATGGGTTTAAATTACTCTCTTTCCTCAATAGTAAGAATGTCTGTTTCTGAAAAAAAAAGTTGACTTTGCACTACTCATTCTGTAGTCTCCTAGACTTGTCTTTTTGCACCTCTTGAAGTTTTTCTGCTCTCTTCCTTGTGTATTTAGCAGACAGTGGGGGATGGATAACAGAAGAATAAAACATTAAAGTCTTCATCCAAATTTTGCTGAAGCCACTAGCATATTGCCTTTTCCATTCTACCATTTGGTTTAGATCTTCCTTCTAAGCCAGCTTTTCATGTAATGCTAATTAGCATGACACCAAAATTAAATATAGTTTTGGAAATAGTAGTCTCTGAGGTGAAGATGAAAGTAATTAAAAATGAATGTTCAAGCCCCACAGTTCCTTGTCCATAGAACTTACAATTTCATTTAATTTGGTTTAATTTTTCCATTAATTGTCCAACCTCTTGAAACAAACATTTCTCTGATATATCTCTTTCCCTTTGTATTATCAACAACCATGGTATCATAAATGTAGATATCCCAAATGGTAATTATTTATCAGTAATTGGATTTTTTGTTGTGCAGCAAATAACATGGGAATCTGTTGTTTCCTTTCTTCACCAAAAAGTGGTGATACTTGGGTGTAGTTTTGTATCAGCCATGGCTAATCTCTTTCTAAACTTCAAAAAGGTGGTGAAAGGGTGTGTGTCCCCTGTCCTTGTGTTGTGTCAGCAGCAGCACACATCCAGCTGTGCAGCTGCACTGGGGACCGGATCTGGCTGACTGCTGAGGCATGCAACTGCATGTGCTGACACAAAGCATGGAGGACAGACAGGTGAGGTCGTGGAAAGGAAGGTTTTTCCCTTTCAGTAGTACTTCAGAGTTCAACTAGATGAAGCTGACCGTGAAATCACATCCTTACTGTAGCTGCATCTATACTCTTTCCATTTTGGTCCCAGTTTGTTAGGTGGTTTCCTCAGCAAGTGAGATGAAAAAAGAACCATGTAGACCTTCTTAATGTGTATAGAAACCTGCAAAATAAAAAGGCCTAATCCACTGAAACAATTAAAGTCTTCTCTGTAAATACTTCTGTTGTTTTACATTCCCAATATGCCAGAATGGTGCTGCTGCAAGTGGAAACTAAAAGGCTATTCTTGGCAGTTGTGTGCTTTGGATTCGTCACATAGAAGGATATTCTGAAAAGATGAGCTGAAGGAGTATTTCTAAGCAGGATTTTAATTTGAAAATAGGATATGGAAGGGGATCCTGAGAAACATGTAACAATCAAAGTCTTTGATCAAGTTCTACCTCAAACCTTTCGTCATTGCTGCATGGACATTACACGAGACTCAACTGCTCTCCAAGTATCTAACCACAGCCTAAAATGAAATCTCCTGTAAAATAATTGTAATGTTCCCTTTCAGATGAAGCACACACACACAAAAAAAAGATTGGGGGAAACTCTTTTTATGGCAATTGAACTGTGGATTTTCGAAGTTGTTCTAAAATGTGAGTTGACTGCTGTGGGAATCTTGCTCTGCTTATTCCTTGTGGCAAACTGTTGTGATAAGCCTACATGTTGAGCAGTTTGGACTGCAAGAAAATTCCAGACATTTCCTTGTGAATTTTTTTGTAGTTGGGGGACCCTGACTATCTTTGCTCCCAGCTGCTGTTGTGCAGGGTTGTTTTCCCCCTTCTTAACCACACTGTCCCAGAAGCATTACCGTGTTTGCTAGTGGCAGCAGTAGGTCCATCCTGGAGCCAGCTGGAATTGGCTCTGTCATACATAGGAGAAGCTTCTAGCAGCTTCTCACAGAAGCCACACCTGTAGCCTCCCCCACTGCCAAAACCTTGCCATGCAAACCCAATACATCCTTAACCATCATTGTGTAAAAATTCAAACAGAGAATTCAGGTATTCAAATTTTTTTTGGACTAAAATTTCTTTGTGTTTAAAATTGTCAGGAAGGAATAGGCATGGCGTGTATTTTGTCATCCTGTAAATCTTATTTTCATGGAGAAATGACTAAAGAATGGGCTGTACAAAGTACCAATCAATACATGTGATAAGGGAAACATGCAAAAAAGAGGTCTGAAGTGTGAGATACAGGACATGAGAATATTACTTCTCATGATGAAGAGATTTAGTTTTTTAACCGTGCTCAGCAGTTAATGTATTGCTTCTCATCGTTTTGTAACAGGCAATCATTCAAAATTTGACCAGTTCCAACAGGGAACACATCAATTAGGTCTCATCTGGTAAATGTTAAGCTCATTGTGAGGACTACCAAACCTTTGACATGTGTGTGTGAGGAAGGGTTGGGTAGGAATGTTTTATGCAATCTCTTCTTATGTGTTCTGCTCTGTATATATTCTTGTACTATGGTCATCTCTCTAATATCATATACATGTCATTCCACTTTATGATAGAACAAACAAAGATGCACTTTGAGCATAGAACAAAAGATTCTAAGGTTTTCAGTGTAACGTAGTGTTACTGTTTTCAGTGCTACTTCTTACTTCATAAAGAAGTCTTGAAAATCCCACAAGAAATCTCATCTCTTTGACAGATGAACTCTGGCCTTTCTATGGAGTGTCCCTTTGGTACAGAGGGCTGTAATTAACAATTATGTATATATCGTGGATATATGCATAAGTATGCTGGAAACATTAAAAAACCCTATTTTTAAATTGGTTTGAAATTTTATGAAAAATCACTGTAGATAGCACAAAACAAAGGTAGCTTGGTCATATTTGACTCGCTACAACAGTACTGCTGATAAAACATACAGATGCACCCTTTTATGGGAAGTTACTCTCCTCTTGTGCACTCCCGTGAGAATCTAATAAGCAATACACAGTAGCTGGCTAGAATCAGTAAAACAATGGGTTTATTCTATGCTAATGTTTTACTACTGAGTTTTTAAGGGAATAACGGTAGGCTTTTTTTTCAAATTAAATGTTGTGTGTCTTGGTCAGATAGGCTACCTATTGTTCACAATTCTCTTTTTTATTCCAAGAGAATTACCATCCCTGGGCTCCTCCACTGTAACTCAGAGTCCTGGCACCCCTGTGTCTTTTTTGCTTTGGGAACACTGGCAGGATAAATGTGGTGAGTAAAGACCAAATGTGTTCTTGCTGTTTGAGAAAGCTTCCCAAATATGTAAGATTTTTTTCTAGTAAGTAGGGAGTTATTTCATAATTGCTGTTCTGTTTTGCTCAGACTGTTTGAGGTTATTCCTATCAAGACTCATAGTAATTCTCTACCTGGCAATACCACAAAAGTAAGTGTGGCCATGCATAATTCTTACCTAATTGTGTTTCTAGGCTATATCTCTTTATGATTAATTAATATGCTTATTAGGCAAGAAGGAAAGATTTTTATTTACTAACACAGTAAACAAACTACCAACATAGCAATGTTTAGTGAACTGTCAGTGATAGTGGTTGTTTTCAGATTCAAAAATTATCACATTGAATGCTTTTATTCAGAAGCAATCCTTTTATTCCTATCTTGCTTCATATAGGCATCATGTTTATGTGGATTTCAATCTTCAAGCCAAGGCAACCATTGAGTTGTCATCATTCAAACTGAAGCAGATTTTCTTTTAAGTCCATTGCAGTATTTGCTCATTCTAGGCTATTTCAATATCACTAGTAAACAAGCAAGGTAACAACTTTTCCTGTAGTTGATTTTGGAAGCAGTACTGTGCTATCATAGGTTTGGCCTGGCTGCTAGGAGCAGAAATTGGAGTATCCATGAGTTCCAGTGTCTCTGCAGTACAGTAATTAGCACCTGATTTGGGGCCAGGCTCAGTTATGGCTTGTGGTAAATATCTGTCCAAGAAGAGAGCAAGAATTGTAAGAGCTCTTTCAGCTTTCATGGCTTCCTGAGTTCACTCCTACCACCCTGACTTCTGCTTCCCCACCTCCTCATACCTCATATATCTGTGTCCCAGCTGAGACTCACTGGCAGAGGAAAGCAATCAGAACTTGCCTTTCAGCTTTCCACATAGTTCCCAGGGGCCTAATATGCCTTACAGGCAAAAACCTTTTGTGCTTATTGCCGATACAGATATTTTCATCCTATTTATGGGTACATCAACACTGAAAGTGCTGAGACACACAAGCTGGTGCAGCATGAGGAAGTCTGGAACCAAGAATGGTGGGGAGGACAGCAGATGAATCCATGTCTGATTTCTAGAACACTGCTAAGTCTAAGAAACATCGTGGTTGTTCAAACACAGTCAAACCACTTCTAAGTCTGAGCTCTTATCTCTGCACGTAATCATGTGGACTAACCATGCAATCTGCATCCTGGAGTCAGATCCTCATGTCCTCAGTGAGGGAAAATTCACATTGGAGTCTGGCAGAAGGAACATATAATTCTGTTCAAAAACACTGAATATGCAGTAGCAGCTGTGAGTTGTCAAATCCAGCATAGGATTATACCCCACATCATATGCTTCAGCACTTTATACAGACTATGTTTAAATTAATTTTTAATTAGCTCATTATACAGATAGAAGATCTGCTCATCTCAAGTTTTATAACCACAGCTTTGCCTGCAGGTCTCTCTATCAGACAGTTGGATGATGCCAGCACCCAACTACAGCTGGAAGTGCTCAAACCCTGCAGCAATGAGACTAATATTAAAAGCCCTGATAGTATCAGGCACCACACTTCATTATATCACGACTCCATTTCCATCTTCATGCCCAGCCTTCTTATATTCTATAAAGAGCTTGTGGAGGGTGGAGGTTCGTGACAGCTGGAAAACCTGCTCCATGGAGAGCCAAAGATATCTGACTATGCATAATGGTGCTACCCAAAACCTCAGTACAGGTTTTGATGATTAAGTGCAAGTTAAGCCCACCCAAAGTGATTCATATGAATTGTTGGTCCAGAGATCTCAAACCACAGATCTCCCTCTTCTGGTTGGAGAAAATTTTGTAGGCATACATGCCTCATGAAATGTAATGGTGCCGCTTGCTAATAGTATTACCTGCTTTGGAGACACCACCTTTCCTCTGTTCCAAATCTGTCCCCTGTTGTGAAATACACTGTAGATGAACATAGTTTGAAGCATGAACAGAAGTGCTTGAGAAAGTACTAACTTTATGGGCCTGGAATGAAGGTACTTTGAAAGCCATTTGGGTTTGCACAGGCAATTCACTGCACAGTGAGGAATAGGCCACAGATCACTTAAGTTCCAAGTATTGTGCTTAACCAGAGATCACCCTTACCTCCCTGGTACCTGCATGTTAGCAGTTCCTTCATTAAATGTTTTTAGTTGCATTAACATATTCTCCTTGGACTTTCCAAACTACTCCAGTGTAAAAAGCTGACCACAGTTTTAATGAAGTTATTCAGAAAATACGATTTGTCTTTTTTTTTTTTCTTCCATTTGCTATCAGAAATGCCCTCAAAAACTAATTTCCATGAGATCAGGAGACGGACATTTTATATGTTTCAGTATGACTTTTTAAGGATAGCTGCACTGCAGAAGGATAGCTTCACACTGATCAAACAGAAGCAAAGGCTGTCAACTTAGCTTGACACAAACTCTAAACTTAAGTCCAAAATTCTTGTGAAAAGGTGTATGATTTGTTCTTTATGCTATAGCAAACCTTTTTGGAAGGATATTCAATCTCAATTTAGTTTCCATGAAATCCTGTTCTTGGCCCATGTGGATCCATGCTACACTTCAGTAATGAGAAGTTATCCAGCTGCAAAGACTCCTTAAGCTATTGTCCAGCCATTCACACCTCTGGAATTTCATAATAAATTGAATCAACCGAACACATGGGGGGGTTAGACAATGAACAGATCTGAATGAGTGGTGAAACCAATGACTCATCTCAGTCTCTAATTTCATTCCTGTTCAAATTGTTTATCTATGAAGAACAGGGTAGGGAATGTGTGAGGATATATGTGCTGTTTATTTAGAGCTGTAGTAGAAAGTTAATTCCTAAGGAAAAGCTCTGTTCCGAAGCAGAGACAGAGAGAAACTGATTTGCTATAAGACTGTAATGAATTTATTTATTTTAATGACATTTCTTGTCTTTTATGTGTAACAAAAGAAGATACAGACTTTCTTCAAAGTCCATCTGTTTGAGATCCTTCATTGTTATTGATTTCCATTCAACTCCTTCCAGCTTCTCTATGAGTTAATGGCATTCAAGGGCCAAAGCTTTCTGATATATTTGCTGTGGTTTTATCAATGCTGTACAAAGCCTCATCTCTTTTCTAGTTCCTGATTGTGGTGAGCCTGAGGATGGAAAACTAAGCAGCACTGAAGAATTTCAATATCCTATTTCACTGCAAATGCACATTAAATTTGCTATTCACTTTGAAGTCAGCAGAAAAGCCCTGACTGACATCAACTGAGTATCTGGATCTGTGTTTCTGACAACATTACTGCTTGTCTAGTGTAGCAGTCCCTGTGGCCTCTGAGAGTGAAAAGTAGTAGAGGCAGTTTCTCAGAGGTTGGAAATACTAAGAGCCCAGGTAATTCACCCTGTAAACAGCCTGGCATCCCTTTCCCCTGTTCTTTTCAACTTACTCTGTTAGTACCACTGCCGCTGTGTCGTAGGTCTGTGCTGAATTGTCAGTAAGCATGCAAATGGGGGGATGGAGGTAACTGTTGGCCATGAAAAGGGAAGTAAGTAAATACTTTGTTTGCCCAAGAGTGGGAAGGTGTTCTCAATGAACCTGGCTAATTCTCTGAATATCGGTGTTGCAGAGAGTTTTCTGTAACAGACAAGCATCCTGCCTCCAAAAATAACTTTTGCCTGATCTTTCAAAATCCTTCGCAATGTACCTTGCCAGTTATATGTTGCTGAGCAGGAAGGTTGAGAGGATTATTTCAGCTGTGGCAATCAGTTTACACCTTGAACCACAAGATCGGATTACTTTTGGTATTTAATTTTGAAATATTTCCCCCAGATGTACTGTACCTTTGCATGTTTCCCGGATGAATTTCATTTTATTTCCTGCTCTTATTTCTAAGCTTCCTCAGGTCCTCTCTGTTATTTCTTTGTCTTCACTTATGTTTGCAACACTTCCTATGTTAGCATCTTCTGCAAATTTAACTACTATATCAACTTTTTATATCACCTGATTAATGGTTTTAAAATATTACTGAAATATTAAAACCTTGAGTTTAACAAAGTCTCTGCAAATTTCCTAAGGGGCAGTTCCCTCAAATCGTTTGTTCTTGGTGGGGTTTGTGCATGGCTAGTGTATATGACACTGTGGATGTATATAAGGCTACGCAATAGAAATTGCTTATGTCAATTAATGTTTCCTTTGCTCTGAAAGAATTAGTCTACAGATATTTCAAAAGCATGAAACAGCAGAAATAGGGCATGGAGATATGGTTGTGCAATGGAACGTGTAAGTTTTCTGTGGGAAAGTTCTGGGAAAAATGAATTTAAAGCTGTCATAAACATGTTTCATGTCATAGGTGAAAAAATAAAGACTACAGTAGGGAAAGAAGACTGAGATAGTCCAAAAAAACCTGGTAGTTCCTTTAAGGAGCAGGAATAGTGAAGTAGTAAAAAGAAAGAGGTTCAAGGGCAGTGTTTTGTAGTGCTCTGAAATGGTGTTTTGAATTTGATTTATAAGTGGAAAACAAGTAGCTGAGAAAGAAAATCATGAAAAGAGAAAAATACTTGAAATGGCCATTTCAAAAAAATGGAGTAAGAAAGCCATGAAACCAAGAAAAAAAGAGATGTGTTGATGTAGCTGAGGCAGCAGATGACTAATGTATGAGCTCTGAGCAGTAGAACAAAGAAAAGGCTGAATTTTTAAAGTTTTTAGACCCAGTTTTATGCTAGGATCTAAACAAACGTAGTTGAGTATTTCAGGTGACTTTCCGTTAAATGATTTACTATTGTCTAAGGTATCGTACATAGATGATTTTTTTTTTTTTTTTAATTTAGCTGTTAAGTTGCTACTGTTAGTGTAGCAAGTTCCTTATTCAGTCTCTTTTTTACTGCTTCATACAGCCTTGTGATTCCTATGCTTGTTTGACTTCAGTGGAGATTCCTTACTGGGCTTGCACATCTCAGTGTTTCTTGTTCTTCTTTACCTTTTGTGATTGCCTATATTCTCACTGCAGAAGAAAGAACATAATGAGATACTTTGTTTACTGTTTTTCTTTTTGCACAAGATTTTTACAGTATTATGTAATAGCTGTATCTCCACTACAGTGGATTGTATTTTTCAGTTACTGCCACTTCTGTTTTAGATACTCTGTTAGGCCTACTTGTGAACCAGGCGCTAGGTGCTGAGCAAAGACAAAGAGAAAAAGCATGAGTTTTGTCCCAGTGACTTTGCAGCTTATTGACTGTTATGCTGTTCTGGTGTTTGGAACTGATAACATTGTATTTTAAGTATTGTTAGTGTTCTAAAACATAGTCTTCACCAAACTAGAGATTTTCATGAATATACTTCGGCAGAATGAACCTGGAGAGGTTAGCTGGGTTTCCTGATTGTGTTTTTTAGACAAAATCTAGTTTCCCATATGAGGGGAAAGTGATTGTTAGATAGTATTTAAACCGAAAATGCTGCTGTTTTTATAAGAGCTTGTCATAAGGCCTGAAGCTTTTTGTATGGGATGTTCAGCATTCACATAATCAAACCTCAGGAATCTAGCCTGTGTGTGTGTGAGCTAGGTGTTCAGGCTCTTCATTCACTTAGAGACATAGGTACTTACGCCTTTACTGTGCTCTGGAAGTTCCTCTTTCACATAAATCCTCATAGCCTAGGGACCTTTAGGAAGACAGTATCGCTCTCCCATTGTAGCCACGCTGCAGGAGTCTGCACAGGCAGTCTCAGTAGTGAACAATTATGGGTATTTTAAGAGTTATGTCACTAAATCTAGGACAGTCGTCCACATCTGAAGTCACAGCTCTGCTTAGGAATCAGGGGGCAGTGGGCAAAGTGAGATCACCTTGTCTTTGATACAGAACAGAGTCTGCATTGAAGGGGATTGGATCAGGAGCTCATCTGTAAATGAAAGACCTGCCCTCACTAGGCTACAGTCCAGGGGAAAAAAAAAAATGGCTCAGTGCAGTTTTCTGGTAACCTCACTTATTAGGCAATTTTAATATAGCTATAATAAGCTCCCTTCAAGGCAGACCTTGGGTAAAGCCTTAGAAATGCTCAGCTGCCATGTGGCTTGTAACAAATATCACGAAGTATTGATTTATTCCATAACTACTCCCTGCCATGTGTTATGTAAATAACAACGTTTGATAGAGTGTGTGGTTCTCTGTGCTGTAATGCGTAGGTCTTGGGGAGGTCTTGAGTCAAAAGATGAAAGTCCAACTGTCTCCAGTTGGCCTTGGGATGTGTGCATGACACTGCAGCTGCACACACACACACACCCCAAATCCTCCCCTTTTGAGTGCATTTAATAATTATAATTTTAGTGTCCTATCTGATTCTGATTTGGGCAGGTATAATCTTCTAATTACATAACTTTGAATTTTCTCATGCTGTCTCCATCTTTAACAGTTAGTAATTCTCCACTGGAAAAACTAAATTCACAGTGCTTTCACTGCATATGCTTACAGATTTAAGCTAGAAAAAAACATACAGTCTGAAAACACCACTAATTGTACTTCAGCTTGTAGGTTGCAGAGCAGCCTCATTCTGTTTTCCCACAGCCAAGAGAAGGCCTCAAGGCCAAAATGTCACCTCAGATTTCTTTTGATCTCAACTTATATTTTATTAACCCTTTTAACTTCACTGAGGGTGTGCAAGGAAACATGTATATTCCCTTTCATATAAACCCAGCATTGTCCTTACATCTTGCGTGCAAATGTATGGACAGTTTTTCATACAAAGGATTATTTAGATGTAATCTATATGCCTTGTGAGTTACAGATAAGAAGGGGTGGGCAGCATTTATTCTGCAATGTTTATGATTTATTTCCCTTTTATTTTCTCTCTTTAACTCCATCCAAAATATTTCTGAGAGTCTAAGTGAAATATAATACTAGAGGCTTTTAATAGCACCTTTTCATCTCACAATTGCAGAGTGCTTTTCATGGCTTAATTAAATTTTACAGCATGCCTTTCAGGTGAGTGTAATTTGAATGCATCCATTTCTGTTTGTGAGGAAACTGAGGCAGGGAATGGTGATTAACTCATGGCTATGAGCCAAATAAAGTGTCAGAGTAAGAATGATGGCCTGAGAGATTTGATTAGGAGATTTGATAATTCCATCACAATTTGGTTCTTAAAAATTTCATCAAATAGACAATACAAATGATGATTGCTTGAACTGGCAGGGGAGCCAAATAGCTTCTCCAGACTCTTCCTATCCTTAGCCTTTGTGATGACTAGTGGTTTATGCCTCCGTCCAGTTTTGGGGCCTCTCAAATCTTTGAGCACACCAGATGCTTGCTCAGCCCTCCACCACAATCAGAAGAAAATGTGTGGATGGTTATATTCTGCTTCTGCCATCTTTTCAGCAAATGGTACAGGCCTTTCACCCCTTTCCACTGACAGACCTGTTAGGGTGAAATCTGAATGCATCCATCAACTCCTATAGCCATGGTCTTCTGCAACATAAACTCCCTAATGTTATTTGTGAAATACATGAAGCTCTTTGCCTGGTCCTTGGCAGTGATCAAGGATGCAGCCTTTCCTCTTCTGCAGAGAGGCAGGTGGAAGGGAAGAAAGCTGTTTGGAGAAAAGTGTTCACTTACTCTGCACATTCATCTTACAAAGATCCTTTATAGGTTCAGTCATCAGCAGTTACTACCCGAACAGAGTTACTGATGATGCTGTGGGATGGGCTATAAAGCATCATGCAGGAATGGTTTAGGACAGAGGGAAGACATACTTTTTGAGCCCTCCATGATCATATGTTGAAAATCATACCTGCTTTGGCCAGAGACTGATTGTGAGGAGAATGATCTCTTTGTCTCAGGAATATCTGGCTCCCCCACGCCGTGTTCCTAATCTGCAGAGGCGAAGGCATTATCTAGCCTGTCTGGCAGGCCTAGAAGTGATGTATGCTGCAATTTAAAGAGTGGGGTGTGACCATTTCTGTGAAGGTGTGTGAAACAAGACTGAAATCAAGCACATGAGAGATCCCACAGATACAGTTTGTAGGCTGAATATGCCCTTTCCTTTGTACCAGCTATCATAGTGAGAAAAGGTCTTCTGGCAGTAAGGGTCATAAGAAGCAGGTTAGTATTTTTAAAGAGCTAGGAATCAATCTTTGGAAAATCAGTTGTGTGAATTAATTTTTACTTCTCTCATTAGAGAACCAAAGATTAAATGATGTCCCTCTGTCATCAGAAATCAGTCTCAGACCTAGAGGGAAGAGAGGATACTCCTGGTCCTTCTCTGCCTGGCTCTGTTGGAGCCTCAGCCCACAGTGGGCAATCACCACCACATCTGGGCTTTCTAAAGTCTGAGCAGGACATAGCAACCACAGTGTCTGACTCCAGACCCTCCAGGTAGGGTATACAATGTGATACACAGTATATTTTCAGTGTACTGTAAGGCAGTTGATCAATAGCCACTAGGCAGATATAAGGGAGGCAAAGAGAAGTTTTCTATTTCCATTGTTGTCAGCCTGGTCTGGTAAAGTACTTGTCCGAGAGTGAAATGGCTCCTCACAGTTCTGCGGAGGACAGTCTTCCATTGCTGTATTGTGAAACAGGCTCTGTGTGGTTTGTCTTTTTATCAGAATAATATGATCAGAGTACAAATGAGGTTAGGCAATTGCTGAACAGGTTTTGCCACTTACTGTTGATCATCTTTCTAAAACCTTCCTTTTCTCCTTCATGCTGACCTCTTCTACTAGTGAAGTCAACAGCTGTTGCCACGTGCACGGGACATACTTTGACAGCAGCAGGACTCAGCTGACAGACTCTGGGATATATTATTTCAGTAGCGTCATCTGGGTCTATAGCTGCCTCTTCTATAACTGTATTGAAGGTTGAAGGCCTTGGGTGTTGTACTTCTTTTCATCTTCTTTCCACTACACCAGTGTTGCACAGGGACCTTAAAGTATGCATAGGAAAACAGGCCCTGGGGACAGACTTTACTTCAGGGTTAGAAATACAGCTTTTTTCAATTTATAATTGCTTGGTTTTCTCACTACCCAAACTTCACATCAAAGTATTTGAGCTGTGCTGTGCTCGATGAGAGCAAGAGTGCATGTTTGTCATTGCTTAAGCAAAACAGAATTTCCTTTGGGAACAGAGAGCCAGAGACCTGAGCACTATACACCTTAGAGGATTTACTGCTAATTTCAATGACAGAAGATTTTGGGTTTTTTGCATTATTGACATTCCTCCAGATTAAAACCTCTGCAACAAATGCCATTTTGAACCTCATTTAATACTGAGGCTATTTCATAAGGTTGCTTAGGCTTCTTTAAAACCTCTGTGTGAGATTGAATTAGTGACTTAGGACTCCAGGCCACCAGGATGGAGTGCAGAAAATGACCAAACACCTAATTCACCTCTCACAGAGCACAGGCCACTCCCATTGACCCCACTGCTTGAGTGCTTCTGCTGTCAGGAGAGTCATGGCAAGAAGTCAGTCATGTATATCAGGAGGAATTTCTGCCGATCCCACACTGGGAAAAGCAAGAGAAATTCCCTGTGAGCAGAGAGAGTGTCCTCACAATCAGGATGCATCTGTGTTCTTCAGTGAGAATGATTCCAGGGGGGTACTAAAAGTGTTTAGTTTTCAGGAAGATTAGCTGCACCTTTCATTTGTCCTCTGAAGATTATTTTGCTCTATAAAAGGATTTAAAAAATGGCAAACCAGTGCACAGGCACATAAAAAAAAAGAGAAAACACAAGGTTATAGGAAGAACCTGAGATACTATCTGTTTTATTGAATGATCCTGGAATACAGTAACAAGGGGACAGTCATATGCTTAATCATCTCACTCTTACAAGTGGAAACGATGCTTGACAACAGTATACTGATATGAATATAAGAGTTGGGGAAAGGAAAAAAACCTAAGGAACAAAATAAGCATAAAATGTAAACAAAATTCTGCTAGGAGTATTTGTAGTGACAGATGCTTTGGTAGATAGGGAAAAAATATATTCCTTTCTCCTAAAGGGAAATAGGTGGAAGTCCATCAAATAAACTTTGTCCTGGCATATTTTATTTTTGCATGGAGGAAAAGGAAAAGATCTTTTTTGATGTCGGCTTTTTTTTTTTTTCTGCTGTTTTTTCCCTCTCTGCCATACCAGAAAAAAAAGATCATGGAAGATAAGCCAGGCAAAAGAAAAAAAAAAAAAAAAAAAGGAGGTGGGGAAGGGGAAAAAAAGAAAGGTTACTCTGAGTATCAGAGAGGGGGCTAATTGTCAAGGTTATATCTCCACAGATGATTGATGTGAGGCTGGGTTTTTCTGTCAGCCTGTCACAAAGCAGGAATGTTTAATGTTCTCATTATTGGTTACGCTGTTGTGTATATTTCTCTGTCAGCACTGCGGACCCATCTGAACTGCCAAGGCACTTCAAAGCCCTGCAGGTCATTTATCATCCTCCTGACGCTGCGAATGTTCAGCCTCAGCTGAGTGCCAGGGATTTGTTATGACTTGAGAGCCAGCTGACAGACAGGTCTGCTGCAAAAAGGATTCCTTTTTGTCACACTGCGAAAACATCAATGTTCCTATAATGGCCTACAACTGTCAAAGGGGACTGCCACCTGACAGTTGTGTGGTCTCACTAATTTGCAGCCCGGTGACTTGTTTCCTTGAGTTTAGATTCAGTTACGGTGTCACATGCAAACAGGTCACCATCTGTCGTCCTGTGCCAGGGGGCACATGGTAGGGGGTGGAGAGGGAGAGAGAGAGGGAGAGGAGGAGGAAAAGATGAAGTGGCAAAATGGGGGTGGGAGAGAGGCGAGGGGAAAATAAAAACAGCCATGCAAATCTATGCTGCGTATTTATTTCAGATTGCTGTTTTCTGAGTGTTTCTAGCCCACCACAGTGTGAACCTCTGAAAGTTGTGTGGAAAATTGAGGCAGGGAAAGAAAGGACATTGCAAAGACCCAGAGCTGGGAGGGGCTGTGGGGGAGAGGGGTGAAGAGAGGGGGAGAGAGAAAGAGAGAGAGAAATATCAGGGCTTTGTTTCCTTTCCCAGGCCATGACATGATTAATCGTTTTCTTCTGATCTAATTTTGGAACATGAAAAACAGCACATTTGTCTTGAAGAAAAATGATGTGCCGTACTGTGCAGATGGAAATTTCGAGCAATGAAAAAGATTAAAGTGAAATTCCACTCCTTAGACCTAATCATGAGTTGTAGATTATTCTGTCGTTCTAACCAGATGGTAGGCTTGATTCCACAACCCCCTTCTTATATTAATGAATACTAGACTGTTATATTTGACTTAGGTAAGTGAAATGTCTATCAAGCCTAATGGACTGCCAGCCAGCATAACACATGTTGTACCACTGAGGGTCCTTGCTGCATTTTTCATGTTTTATACTAATGTAGAACATTTTGTTTCCTACTGTTTTCCATCATTGTCACTGTTTGCTAAATATTTTCACATGTAGGGGGAAAAAAAGTAAAAAACTTGTGTCCAGAGCTAATTTCCTCACGTTGGTCACAGCTATAATTCTACAAGTAAAACAGTCACCCGAAGCAATGCATACAAGAACTCAATAGTAACTTGATTAAGTTCCCAGTCAACAAGACTGCACTAGGCTGTATGTTAACAAACCTAATTATAGGCAGCATGGTGATAAATTGTGCAGGGTGCATGTAGCACATCTCTGAGGTCATGTCTAGAAAAGAAGTTTTGCCCCAGGGGACAGGGATGGGGTGTCATTTCTAAATAAAGTAAACGCAGGTTCACTGATGTTTCCCATTGGGTTGCCTTCCGCTTTCTGACAAACGTTTTTCTAGCAGGAGTGTCCCAAGAGATCCATGCAAGAACAGAGGAGTGGAGGAGGAGAGGAATGAGAGACTGGGGGATTCTCTTTAACCTTTCCAACTGTGCAGTCCTGTGACCGCCACATAATTTTTACCATGCCTGGCCTTGTCAGAGCCACGGGTACTTCTAATCATACGTTAGGATGGATGCCACCACTTGTGCTCAGCAACCATGTTATCATTTTTAGCATTTAGCTGAACAAAATGGTACTTGTCACATATGCTGAATGTGAGAGCAGGGTGGGATCTCTTCCTTGTATGCAAACTTAAAGATAAAAATCTCTGGCTTCTCCTGTCAAAAAAGCAACAGCTGGGCCTTTGTGTCCAAGTGCCTGCCTCCAGTTCTGTTGGGGAGCATGCCACCAGGTAGAGGAAGCGTGTGTGCACAGTGCTAATTTTAGACATTGAAAGAATCAACAGGATGCATAGATCGAGTTACTCTCTGCCTAAGAGAGAACAAGTCCAGAAACTTGAGTAAACAGGCAAGAGTTGTCCAAACCTGGACTTACTAAACTGTGATAGATACAATAGAGTTATAAACTTTCATTTAGACTGAACAAATACTGGTAAAGAAAAGCAAAGCACCAAAGTGTGCCCTCTAATTGAGCACCTAGGAAACCTACATTTGAAGAGGAATATCTTTTTGATAATTGAATGAATTTAAAGCTTTAGTGATTTCATTCTCAGTATTTTAAAACAGTTTCTTCAGCTTAGAATCCTGAACTCTGACAGACACACCTTTCTCGGTGAAGCTACCATTGATGATAACTGGTGAATACGGACTCTTAGACTGTTCCATAGAATAAACTCCAAATGGCCCTTCAGTGTGAGTACCCTGCACTTGGGACCCAGTTTCTTGGTGATTTTCCCTTTTTCTCACACACATAACATTTTTTAAAAGGATGAGGTGAGGAAGGCCTGAGTAGAATGCCTGTGTTTTGCTGATTGTGTCTTGCCCCCACTAAAAGCAAAAAAATTGGAAGTCTTAAAGTAACATATCTCAAAACATTTTTCTTTTAAATTAATTTTAATTAAAAAAACACCTTTTTTTTTGGTGCAGATCATCTCTATCCAAGAATATAAGCTAAAATACCAATATGCTTTCACCACATTTTTTTTATTGTTTACATTTTGTCTTAGCCCTCCCTTAAGCTTGCTTTTAGGGGATTAAAAATCTTCTTTGATGAGAATTCACATGCAAAATGTTGCATGGCAAATTTTTTTCAATTCATTTAGAACAAAGCTCCCACTTACTCCTTTATATTGCTCTCAGTAAATCTAGGGTAAGTTACCCCTTTAAAATGATCTGTACAGATTACCAGCCTGTGTAGTTCATAACCTCTGGGGAAAACTGGCTTTTTGCAGTGCTGCTTCTCTTCCGTGCAGGGCACGTGGAGCTGAGTTGGCAGTGAAGGGAAAGTAATTTGTTCCTGACAAGGGCCAGTAGCAGACTATTTCTTCACTGGAGGAAAGTGACAATCAAGCAGGAAATTGTGACTGCAGTTCCTTATTTGAACTGATCCTTCTTAGGAGCTGGTAGACATATCTTAACTTAGCCTTTAGCTTGTTTTCCTCAGTCTCACGGCTTTGCTTTCAGTGAAATGTCAAGGACCTCAAATTTCTGCAGTGTTTACAGTTTGGCCTGTGGAATTCGTGGCCTTCTCAGAGTGTCGTAGATTTACAATTATATTGGGAAGGTAACACAGGAGAGGCAAGCATTGCTCTTCCCTGGTAGCATTTCCTAAGAATGACTGCAGCCTGGGGAGAGGACTTTGACCTACTGAGGAAAAGAGTAGTGCATCTTAAAGGGAGAGCAAACTGTCTTTTGCTGTTGAATCCTTACTAAGCCAAACTGTTTCTAAGTGTAGGGACAGATGGATGGATGGATGGCTATGTTACAGCTATGGCTATATGTAAGCCTCAGAAAGCATTTGTCTTCCTGGAGAGTGTATTACAGCCTTTGTGTTCTGCAGTGGGTCATCACCCTGCTGTAGCTTTGGTTGATGGCAAGTGATGGCAGCAGGAAATAAAGATCCACTCTTTGTGCTTAGTAACACTGTCCAGAAGGGAAGGACCTCGACTGGATGGAACATATATATAGGTTTGGAAGTAGATTACCCAGAGTAGGGTCAGCAAGATGTTTGCCAGTGTCTGTGTGTTCAAACTCTGCATGAGAACTCAGAGCTGAGGTACTGGTACCCGTGCATCAATCAGTTTGCTCACACAGGGCTCACAGCTCTGAAACAACCTGATGTTAGCTTGCTGCAAACAGGGATCCATGGCTCCTAGCATTTCTTATGAGGCATCACTGCTTCAGGTAGTGGATACTCCTCTAATATCCTAGGCTAATCAAATATGACTTTTGCATGCTACCTCCACACGCCTTACCCTTCAACATTGCATGTTTTACTTCTGAGAGAATAGTCATCTTTCTGACATGAGGCTCAGATTATTAGATGCCACAGCCATTCCCCCCTGGGCAAAATGTCTCCCTCTGGTGGGACTGGGGGTGAGAGAGGAAGGAATAAGCTCTTTCTCATCTGAACTGCAAAGCCATCACTTAAAATAGTTCTCATGAGAGGGGTGACAGGTCTTATTTTTTTTCTTCCTAACTGTTTATTTCCATTTTACACATATTCCCAACTTCCTGTTCTCCAGACAGTCTTCTTGCTTTTGTACCCTATAACTTTCATCAGTTTGTTTCTTTTCTTTCAAATGTGCTCAAGGCACAGCAGAAGTTGATACAATCTAATACAAACTTCCCCGTTTGTTCTATCATAAAATGTAGTGCCTGGTGTGTTCATTCCCCTCCTGTCATCAAGTGCCAGCTTCAGCAGGACTTAGTACCTCAGGTTCTTCCTGCTGTCATTTTCACTTCCCCCTAAGGACTAAACATTTTAAACCCAAGAAATGCTAACTGAGATCCTAAGTAACACTTGAACCACGCTGATCTTGGGTAAACAGTTCCCAGAGTGTTACCATTCCTGATGTTGAAAGAACAGATCAGTGGAAGAAAAGAATGTGCATACAAATTCTCGGTAATCAGGCAGCCAGCTAATTTCTAAATATTGAAAGATTCCCTTAGAAGTCATTAATTTTGTTTATGTTTAAACTAACACATAGGCTAAGGAGCCTACCATTTACTCATTTAAGGCTTTTACCCAATTTTTAATAGAGGTTAATGGCTTAAGGCTCAATATAGAGAGAGGAATAAAAAATTTAAAACTAGGTACTTTTTGGGGTGTCTATTTCTTATGTAAATATTTATATATTTAAACTTGTCTTCATTAAAATGCTTTTTGCAGGCAAGTTACAGGAAAGGCTGCCCGTCATCCTTTGGGCAGAACATTTTTTTCCCCAACACATGTCTATATGGGAGGTTATACCAGGTGCTGAAGAAACACCTGATCTTTTGTTGAGCAGAAGCCAGCCTTTCAGTGTAAGAACACATATATTTTTGAGAGGTATAAGCAGTAGCATTTCTTGCTTAAACAGGGCTTTAGACTCTCATCTCCTTCCAATGTATAGATTGGGTTGTATGAGCACCCTGATTGGCCTCAATAACTCTGGTGAGTCTCACCTGAGACCCCCACTCACAACCCTTGCCTGTGGGTCCAGACCAGCTCAGCCTTGGGTACCTAGCTATCCCCTAATCCAAATTATAGGTGTTCCAGTGCCATTCATCCACTGCTCTGGCTTGTGACTGGCTTTCTCAGGTGGACTCTAGACCTGCCCTGCAATGTAGCTTTGTCTCCTGTCCTGTATCCCGGTTGTACCTTAGACCTATGTCAAAAACTCATTTTCAGTCTTTTCTCTTGATTGAGCTCCCTGGGAGAATCCTGCATTTGACTATCTTGCTGTGTCTGGGGCTGTCAAAGGACCTCATCACAACCACCAGACCAGTCCTATTCAGGCAATGTGAGGCTTCACTCAGGTTACCCTCATTTCCCAGCTTGTTCTCTCCTTGGAGAAGCCCTGCTCTTTCTGCTAAATGTGGCCCCTTTTAGGATTCATGTGTGCAGTGCAGCAGGACTGCTCCCAGCCAGCCTGTCAAGGTCTGGCCTCTCTATGGCCCTGTTCCATGTTCCCTGCTCTAGAAAAAACAGGATCTGCTTGAACATTTCACTGCTACACATGGTACCATGAGCAGTGGGTTTTCAACAGGCTGGGGCTGGGGAAGAAGTCCATTACTGCTTCTACTTGGTTTTGCAACCTTATAAGCAGTTCCTGCTTTAACGTGTAATCTTACTGTTTTTTGAAGGCACAGAAGTCTCTAACTTGCTGCCTGACTTTGTGCAGATTCAAAATGGTCTCTTGTCCCCATTTCTTAGTGAAAAGAATAGAGTTTCATTGATGTAGGGCCAAATTTATATAGAATTTTATGTGTTCTTCTAGATGACATGGTGTGTTCTGTAATGCTCAAGGAGACCATAATTTCTTTGGGGATATATATAAATACACTGGTATATGAAAAGAAATCCCACAGTATTTCTAAATGAAACAGTTGAACATCTAGCCTGTATCCCAGTTCTGTTGTTTTTTTTGGTTTCTTTTTAGAAGAATTCACTCACAGTAAATTCATACCAAATTTCTCAGAAAATCTGGTAGAAGAGTACTTGAAGAAATGCTTCAGCATTATTACTGACTAGCTAACATAAGCTGACAGTAGTAGATGATTGTGGTTAACTACTGATATTTCCTTAATCCTGCCTCTTCCCCTTTCTGGGATGTTGGTTCTGTGAGCACTTATTAACCAATGGTTTTACCACATTGCTAAAATTAATCTCCAGATTTGATTTTAAATTAATTGCAGAATTCTACTTTTATGGAGAATAGTAGACATTAGAAATAAGGAAATCTTCCTTACCTTTATCCTGTGACATGAACGTTTATAAACTCTAACCCAGGTTGATGTCATAGCAAGGAAATACAGGTCAAAACTGTGATTTATATGATCAACTATTAAATTTAAACACTAAGTTCTTGTTAATCTCAATGAAAATTATTTAGCTAAATCCCATATCCTTTCAAAAATATGCCAGTGGTCTACTACTCATTTTGTCACATTTGTGTATAGTGACAGATTTTGTAAAACTACTGTCATAAATGAACAGAATCCCAAAGTGCCATACTGATGCATACCAGTAAAAACTTAGAAGACAACCTGATTAGATTTCCTGTGGTAGAATAACATTATCAAACAAAATACAGGTTTTGAAATGCAACACCCCAAACGAAATACTGTAGGCTGAAAATTTCCGTAATGAGAAATCCATGAAACTAAATATTTGGTGTTTCTGATTTGCTCACTTCCTCAGGTTAATGTTTCTTCAACATGTTTCCAGTACTTTTTTTTTTTTTTTTCCAGCTGAATTGTTTGTTGTACTTTCAAAGGTGATGATTTGCAAATGATGATTTCCAGCCTACTGTATTCTATGTATGGCAGAATGTCCATCAAGTTGCCTGTAGGTGACATTAGTAGTGCAATCATTCAAAATGCAGCCTGACAGCATTTCAATCAATTCACTTTTCAACACTAGACATCAAATATACATTGCAAACCCAGCACCTGCTCTACTTGTAGTGTGACATCAAATAGGTTAGCCTTGAGTCCTAAGACAGAGCCTGTCCCTGCTACATTAAGAGGTGACTTTGGCAATGATACTCTTGGAGATTAACACTCCACCAAAACTGGCTCTCAACCTACAATACAGTCTAATCCTTTACTCCTTGTGTTTCTGTCTCAGCAAGCACAGAGGAGTTCTGTGTCTGCTGGATGAGTCAGCCACACAGCCCAGCTCTTAACCTCAGCCTGTAGATCTTCACATTTACAGCAAAGGTGCAAGCAGAATAGCGTCCATACATTTATAAAATATTGCTCCAGGTCTGAGCTCCTTGGGGTTTGCTTCCCCCCTTTTGAAACAACTGCATTGCAGATCCTCCAGAGACACCTTAAGGTGGCAAATTTTGCAATTCTTTTTGAAGTCTTGGTGATTGTATCAAGACCTGCCTTTTTAAAACAGCAGCAGAAGCACTGGGATAATATCCAGCTCTTGTGACACTGCTCAAATTAAGAGGCCTAACTATTGCTATCCTGGGACTTTTTTGTCTTTTGCTGGAAATCAAGAACAGGTCAGTTAATGGTGCCCTTAAAAGTTCTCATTTTACTTTTGTGTCTTGGCTGAAGTAAGGTCTACTCCTTGACCCACAACAACCCACAACTGTATCTACTGAATCTTCTGAGTCAGATCCATAATTCCCTCTAAATGAGAGGACAACTAGCTACCGTCAAACACTATGGAGGAGCCTGACAAAGAGGAAGGCAGGGGATGTGCTCAGGATTTGAAGTTCAGAGAAATAAAAAAGGCATGCCAGCACTCATAAACCTTAGAAGGACAGCATGAATCCCTCTCCTTCTGTTCTGTTTGCTAATCAGGCTTTGGTGCTGATAGCATAAATCAGGAGGATGAACAGCTGGGAGATGAATGAGATAAAACAGTACTGTAAAGGCATTGTCAGCCTGTTATAACAGTGGCACAGGCAAGGGCATGCAGACCACTGTGCAGCACAGGTGCAGTCTGGGCCTTCTGAGGTGACCCTGGAGACAGCAGTGGGGATCCAGGTGCTACAAGTTTATACAGAGAGAGTTTCGATGTGGCCTATTTACCACATGCCTCACCACCACTCCTACCAGTGCTATAAAAGATGTGATCTTTTATCCCTAGAGGGACAACACTGGTCCGGTCCTGATTTAATTCTAGGCACTAGGCAGGATGGTGCTGATCACATTGTCACTTCGATCCTACTGCCAGGAATTGCAGGTTCACATTTCCTATATGGGGCAACATCTTTCCTGCAGCATGCACAGTGAAATAGTTAACAGCTGCCCTCACCATTAGCTTTGAGCCTGCAGCAGGCAGGAGATTTCTGTCCCCTGGTCCTACAGGAACTGCCTGCAATCACATTCCTGGAGCTCCACAGAGGGCACTGCCCTGGTTATTGCTGCCACTCTTGCTGAGAGACGCTCCACATCAGGAATGCGAGTGCAGCAGGAGATACACGTCCATGTGGCCCAAAAGAGGTTAATGTAGGGCCCACCCAATAACCTTCACAGATGAATCAAACAACTGAGTAGAAAAAGCTGTCATGAATATTTGCAGTCCTAGTAAAGTTAATGGATGAAGAGATGGACATATATGGACATATACGGACAGACTTAAAGAAAGGTAGGAAATTGTATAGAGGTGGGAGAGATTATTCAGAGCTACTAACTCAGTATCTGGGCTGGAGGGATGATTTGCTCTCTGAGGAGTGACTGAATCTCTTCCCAGTGGAAATGATTGGCCCTGAAGATAGTCAGACTGGATGCTGGTAAATCCCAGGCTAGGGCAAGGTCCTCCCTGCAGGCCTGCTCATTCTGCTCTCTGGGACATTCAGCTGGCTGGTGCAGTTTCATCATGCAGGCTCACAGATGGTAAAAGGCCTCACAAGCCAGCTTGAGTGCTTGCTGGGGACACAGATGTGCTCTGAAGATTGCTTTGGTATTTATGTGAAACAACTGCTTTTTATTAAGAAGTGTTGAAAGTAATAATAAATAATTATAAATTATTTTAGTGTATTAAATTGTTGACATAACACCAACACAAATATCTCTTAGGAATGTGAATAACCATAAAGAACTACATTACTTCATAAATTAGTTCATTAGTATTTATTACAAGAAATTACAATCAATTATTAAGCATTATGATGGCTTGCTTGGAGAATGTATATATATTTTTTGCTATTATTAATAATCTTAATTACCAACTTTAAGTACTGGTTATTTCCCACACACATCCCAGGGCACTAATTTTTATACAGCATCTAAAATACACAGTGGTTTTGGTTTGGGTTGTTTTGTGGTACACAGTAAATTGTTGAAAATAAAGTTAATTTTCTAGTTGCTAAGTGGAAATAGAAGCTCTAGGTGTCCCCCAATTAGTTATGACCTAGCTTGGGAGAGCTGGTGTATACTGTGCAATAAGAAATTTATTTCTTCATAGTTTTATGCATCATAACCAAAATTCCAAGAGGCCAAGTTTGCCCATGTTACTGACTTCTTTACCCCTTATGCCATCAAACAAGAGCTTGTATGCTGAAAAACTTGCTGCCGTTACACCTCATTGATCTAACAAAACATAGTATCTGAAACAGGTTGCCCAGAGAAGTTGTGAATGCCTCTTCCCTGGAAGTGTTTAAGGTTGGGGCCCTGAGAACCTGGTCTAGTGGAAGATGTCCCTGTCCAAAGCAGGGGATTTAGAATTAGAAGACCTTTAAGGTCACTTCCAACCCAAACCATTCTGTCATTATTGCCTCAAAAGTGTCTGTAAATTATGATGGTCTCACTGTTGAACCTATAATTATCCTAATGCTAATCTGGTTGACCCCACTACAATCTTATAGATTGCCGGTAATTAGACTTATTTCACAATATTCAGACAATCTATTTTCAGATTATCTTCATTTGTTAAACAGATGCATAACCTGAATGTATTTTTTTTTGTTTGTCATCACAGGTCTTCACATCCTCAAATCTGTTCTCTAGTTCTCTTCTCTTGTGCCTCCTCTAGCACCTCTATACTCTGATCTCTCTGGTTGCTACTTCTGACTTAACTACTGGGCTGATGTGCTGTACTCTCATGTAGATATGTATATGATGTACAAACTCTCATGTAGATATAAACATTTTCACTTCTCAGTTACCACAATTAACTTGGCACCCAGTATCTTGCTATAAATGGGAGTGTTTGACCAGCTGTACCTCTGACCACCCTACCCTCTCCTATGGTTCTGCAGCATTCCCTGAACTCATTATCCTTACAGCCTTCCACACGGCCTCTGCTGATGGGAGCAATGGCAGCTAGGTGTTATTGCCCTCCCTTCAGTGCCCAGGCAATCAGCAAACACCCCATAGCCACAGTGAATTACGGTATTAATGAGGACACCTGAATGGATTTGGTGGTGATTCTCAGCTGTTAAACCAATCATGAGACTGTAAAAGTAGTAAGGTGGATTAACAAAGTGCTTTGCTTAACACTGAGGAGCAAAGACATTGTCTGTGCATGGTAGGGTTGTTTTATGGTACCTTGTAAAATGCTTTATGCTAGAGCAAAGCATAGTTATTCTATCTTTACTAGAAGTGGGATTTTAAAATACACATAATTAAATTTTTACACATTCTTCTGTGAGTTGCTAAATAACTTCAGTGCTACTAAATGAATAGAGCGTGGATGTTATGAATAGGTCTGCTTATTTGGAGGGGGCAAGGGGGGATGTCATAGCTGAGCTCTTTTTAGCTTCTTAATTTTTTTCTTTGTATTTTTAACACAGAGAAATAAATTAATTCCTTATGAAAGTTGCTGGATGGACAACTCCTTTTTTATCTTTGCAAGTCCTGGAGGAGCTATAGTGGATTCCTCTACCCTTCTTCACCCCTAAGGCTGGTCCCCTGCGTGTGTCTCACTCATAAGGAGCTCTGGTTGATCACTATCCATCTCTATGTTGAGAACATCTAAGGTGAGTGTTTGCTTCATAGAGTTTTTTCCTCTCTTTGTTTTTCACTCTTTCTGAGTGGTCAGCCATTGAGTAGGTATGACCAGGTCAGCTGATACAGATCTAAGAAAGCTGATCTGACGTTGATGGCTTGTATTACCAATAAGTATGCAATTTTACTAATGTTACCTGAGCAACCATTTTACGTTGAAGTATTTTCTAAGCAGCAATATAAAAAAATTTGCCTGAAATTTACTATATAAGGTTATATATGATGAATATGCATTGATTCAGCACAACTGGAATTTTATAAAATCAGTTATTGTTGTGCTTTTAGTTCTGATGCATTTGCAGTAGTATTTCCCCTCTAGCAAGGCATGGCTGAGATGGGATCCTTTGCCTTCCATTATAATTTTTTTTTCCACATTTTAACTAGTAATTTGTTGCAAAGCACTTTGATATGCTCTGCTCAGATGGAAGACATTATAGAAGAATTCGATTGCTCTCAAAATTGATTGAATGCTAAAAAAACATAAATAATAATTCAAATTTAGAAATAACTTGGCTTAAGCTGGCTTTACACTGTTGTTGCTCAATGCAGCACTGTTTGAAAGACTTGGTCAAAAACTGGAACCCTGCTGTGTTAGAAGCTGTATTGACACTAGACAAAAAGGTAGCATTGCTCTGAAGTGCTTTCAGTTTTCCCACAAAAGCTTAAGCAATTAAGTTGGAGACTCCATTTGTTTGCTTGTTTTGGTTCTTACTCTGGCTTTTTTGTTTTCTTCTTTCATGAATGGTAATGAAAATTTATATTGACTGCACATGTTGTTTTAATTGCCTACAATACATCTAGGTGTGGTTATCTGAGGGCTTTTTCCAGTAAAATTAAGGAAAACCCTTCCATTTGCTTCTCTTTTCTGCAGCAAGTTCTTTGACTACCTTACTTCATGTTCTTAGCATATGTACAAAACTCATGGTAAAGCTAAATGGGGCTGAGTACCACTGACAAGTAACTAGAAGTATGTTTCAAAAAGGACATAGTCATCCTCAACCTGTTCTAAGCAACCCTTAAATGACCTTCAAAACCAGAACTACAGAATGCACCATTTTCAAATAAGGAAAAAAGGTGTTACTGTTTTACTGCTAATACTTGTATTATGTGGATAATTTTTCTGTAGCATTGGTGGCACAATTAGAAAACCAAAATCATTGGTGGTAAGAAAGCATCAGAAGCCACAAACCTGTCCCTGAGAAAACTTATAGCAGGGAACTGACACAGAAGTGTGTAGCATATTCATGATGTTAGGGTCAATCTCATTCACTTTTTCTTGTCCCAAGCTATGTTTCCACCTGTTGCTTTCTATGCCTGTGAATTTCCCAAAACTGCCATAAGCATGAAAGAAGTCCATTTTGGTCAGGAAGCAGTATTTCAGTCTTTTAGGCTTGGGGATACTTGTTCTGCTTAATATTTTTGTGCTTTAGGTGAATTCATACAGATGGTGAGATAGGGCAAGAAGATTTATGTTGAGATTTATTGAGGGAGCCTATTTTTCCCCTCCTGGCTGACATCAATAGAGTTGCATGGTCTATTCACTTTGTCACAAAGTGCACCCTGAGAAAGTACGGAGAGGGCCCTGATTGCAATCCTGCCTTCAAACAGGTCACAACTCCATTGTTCTGGAACAATAGAGGTTTTATAAACAAAGTCTGACTAGAAAGATTGTGAGTTATGACACTACAAAGAGCCTTGCTGAAAGCAAAACAAGGTAAAAAAGAAACAGAGTAGGGCATAGAAAAATGCTTATAAACAAGAAGTCAAATCCCAGGTCTTGAGTGAGACACTGATGCTGGAGGTACTGTCAGGAATACACTTACAGGAATGCTGAGATTGGTCTATTAGTGTTTACAGCACACAATGCATATGCTGCATAATTACAGTGAAAACAAATGCGTATACACAAAAGTACTTAAAAATCTGGTTACTTCTGGCTTCAAAGGGATTGCTCGCCTTTTTCAAGATAGGCATATACTTGGGTTTCTTACTGGGGACTTGAAAGAGGCTGTGGATGATGCCTTTCTCCTTGCATTGCCTATCGCAGTTATCTCATGTTACCTTAAGTTACTATTTCCAATGACCATCTGTTGCCTTTCATCATAAATTTAGCACTGCCCTTCCAAACTCTCCCATTGGCAAGGCCTGCTACAGTTACTCTTGGGGATGTATTTTTGCAATACGGAAACTTACTTTTTGCATTATGACTATATTTTCACTTCCCAACATGCACTACCTGGTGCAACAGGTGCCTTGTGGGTGTAGAGCAATGCAAGTGAGTAATGGGGGGCACAACTGAAGGATGCTCTGGGAAATCTAGGGCATGAAAGGAAGTGTCTTGAATTCAAACAGCTGATGTGTTGAAGGCATTCAGACTTTAAATGTTTAAAATAAAAAATAATTCCACAATGATAATCTAGTTAATTTATCATTTGTGCAGAGATATTTATCTAGGTTTTATTAAGTAGAGAGGAAGTTACCAGCACTTCAATCCATCCCGATAAAACTGAGAAACTTTCCCTCTCGGGAACCAGCCTGGAAACAAATTTTTTTTCCTTCTCTCTTGAAACTGGAGGTATCTCAAAAAATAAGCTCATATTACTTTGTTATATGAGCTGCTAAAGTTTTTAATTTTAGTTGCTGATGCCCAGAGGACGAGTAATCAGTTATTAAGCTAATCAGCCTTATGTTGCAGTGCATCAGTTTGATGAGGTTAGTGTTAAAAATCTGGCATAAGTATTCACAATCTTCCTGTGTTAGTGGAATGTAATGCTTTACCATGCAAAGATCAATTTAACAAGCAGATTTAATCTGAGACTAGGAGGAGAGAAGGAGGGGGATCAGGGAAGAACAGTTAAACTCCCTCTGTACTAGACTTCACCTCTATAGCTATGGCAAACAATTGTTACCAAATTAAACGTTCAGCATGTATTCCAGTAAAGCAGGTGGTCAGAATGTTAGGCAATAACAATTTAGAAATCACCACTTTTCTTCTCTTTTTAAATGCATCCAAGAAGGCTATGTGCAACTTTTTAGAGGCATAATTAACTAGCTCTCATTTGTTAATAAGTGGATCATGAAGGATTAAAAGTATCCACCTGCTATTTTATTTTGCTTTTTAACTAAATTTTAAATGGTCTTGAATAAGATTTGTTAATATGTGATGTCTTTTTACTCAAAGTGTCAAGCAAGTTTTTAAATAAAAACAGGGAACTAAGGACTGAAAATCTTTGTTATATAGAAAACCACTACAGTTCAAGTTTCTAGCTAGGTGAAGCCCAGAGTCACTTGGGATTACATTAGTTCCATGAGAACGTTTTTACCATGAAACTGGATGCCAGAGTTTCTGTACCAGGGTTGTTTGGGGTGGGGAATGGAAGCTGTCCAGGTTTATCAAGCTGAATTTTGCATTCTGCAGCCTTAATCAGTCTGAAGCTAATTAGCAGCCTCTACACAATAAGGCCACAAGTCATTAATCATAGGAGATGAGAGCAGTCAGCCCCCCATCCTCGACATTTCAAGAAAAGTTTTCTCTTGCACTCTTTTTCTTTTTTTGTGATGGGGCTTCAAAAGTCGCAAGATTGCTTTTCATGGTCAATAGTGTGTGAAGTATAAGCCATGTCTTGATGTGACAGACAAGGGACCACTGTTCAAGGACCTATTGGACTCTTTTTCTCTCTTTTTTTCATTCTTCTCTCTAAATGCTGTCCTCTAATAGAATGGAGTCAACTGATGACTTTATTTGCTTTGAGTTGAAGCATAGTTCAACTGGGAATAAAAAGTTTTAACAAGTATGATTTTTGTTAGAGGGAAATTTGAGTTTTTTACAAAGCTGCTTAGTTCTTTTTAAAAGTTACAATCCTTTCTTATGCGCAGCTAATGAGGAATGAAAGTCCTTTCACATGCCTAATACAGTTTAGTACAGTCTGTCTTGAAATCCAATGCTAACAGCTGCAGGCTAAGCACTAGGAAACCCTTGCAGGGAAAAGAAAGTAAATTTTTTGAGGCTGTTGATCAAACTTCTTGCAAACAATTTGAAGAAGAAAATTTAAAGAATAAGTCTGTTGTCTTTAACAACACTGAAAAACAGATTTTGCACTGTATTTTGTTCTGTGGGCAGATGTAATTCTATCTGTATTACTTCCACAATAAGGGATAGGTGATATCTGTATGTCTGACACCTGTTTAGCAGGTCTTACTCCTTAGTTGTCCATAGCATGTCCTTACACCTGTTGACACCATCACTGTTTCAGGCTTAGATGCTTATTACAATGTTATGGCCATTTAGAGCTTCTGGATGGGAATGATGGGGAGAGGTGTTTCTATGAGTAAAACAAATATATTCATATAGTCTTCTGTTGTTAATCACTGAATTTTCACTATAAGCAAAACTGTTTTGTTGAAGGACAGGTTTTAGAAATCTTTCCTGAAGACCTAAATGTATCTCTCAAGGCCTCTTGCTTATCCTATTGGACTTTGCTGGTTTATTTAAGGAATTGCAGTAACACTGAGAGCAGATAATGGGCTTTTGTTTATACAACTGTCCAGGAATTCCTTGTTTTAGGAGGTACTATACCAAGCTTTACATCCATCCCTGTGCCTGGAGTTGTCCACTGCAGACTGGGAGTGGCTTTTAGCAGGTGTTAGCTGGAGCAGCAAAGCTGTATAGTAACACAGCACTGCACAGCACTGCCAGCAGCCTGACCACACTGATATCCAGTGTTCCTCATGAGCAGTTCCAGTTGTGCTTTGATTTGCTTATTTCTCTTCTTTGGAAACAATTTTGAAAGCCTGTTTGGTTTGGGGTTATTTTGTTGTTGTGTTAGTTTCTTTTCCTATTACCAGTCTTTGAGGTAACTGGAAGTGAGAAAAGAAAAATTATAATTAGGAGGATCAAACAAAAAAAAATCAGAGCTGTCTTACAGACAAGCAGCTGTCTATAGCTGTAATATGGCTGTATGTTGCTGTATTTACTTCTCTAGATCACCAATGGATTTGGTCCTTGGACCACTGTCCAATTTCAGTAAGAACCATCTCTTCAAGGTGTTTCACATCTTGTGCGTATTTTGTGCATCTGTGGAGATCATTAGATGATCACTTTGGGTTACAGCAGGGAGAAGATTAACCTAGTCATAAGTCTGTGGTTGAAAAGTTAGCTCTAGGCAAGACTTCAGAGTGAGGAGGCCTATGTTTTGGTGCCTGAGTGGTGTACCTTTATTTTGATGTATTGTTTTCTTCTGGGACCAGGGTTGTGAAGCCCTGTTAAGTACCACCTTTTCATTGTATTTTTGGTTCCTACACCCTCCCCTACACTTGTATATTCCCATGCTCACTCCTTGCTTTCCCGTTCTGTTTCTGAAATGTGAAACCAGTGACACTGCAGTTCACACCAAGCTTTCTGTGCTGTCTTGAGTGGGCTTGGCGATGAGGCATCTCTAACAGAAAAGGCACCATGCAGAAACTTGAGCAAAAAACCCCTAGGAGCGCTGAAAGAGCCATTACAGTCCTCCTGTCACATCAGTGAAACAATACACATCTCGAAAAGTTTCCCTAATATATCTTTAAACGAGTCCGTAACATCGGTTATGGTCTACTGTATCAACTTCCACATTTCAATAAGAGGACATGTTCTTTCTTTTTCTGTTTCTAATACTACAGGAGAAAAATATGACGTGCATCTACTCAAAAAGAATTTTTTTAGTGAAATCACATTAAAGATTTGACTAAGCCCACACAAGCAGAGAGTTAAGACTGATACTCTGTCATTACCTCAGCTCATTACATCTTGGGATTTTGTTACTCGTGTAGCCTGTAAGATCACCCGCTGTCTGGAGAATCCTGTACTACCTGAAAACAAAGGGAAGTGTTATGTTGTAGCTTTACCTCTGAAATATCCTTGCTTTGCCAACTTTCCTCAGTATTACTATAAAACAGCTCTTGGTGACTTATATGTATTAATGGCATTAATTAAACTATCAGCCCAGCTGAATGGGAGAAAATGTGTCTTCTGAACTTGTTTCTTGAATAGGAGTAAATGCCTCATTAATCTTAAGCATCAACCCAAGAACACTGTGTTTGTTAGATAGAATAATAAATGACTTTACAGGAAGTACACAATAGCAGATGCTGGAATGCATCCATTCATTAGTCACTGTGCATAAATATCCCCTTATTTCCATGAAGAGACATTTAATGGAGGGCCAGTCTGACAAACATGCACAAGCTTTCACTCACTCACTGAGAAAACAGAAGGGAGAAAATGTCATACAAATTTGCCTTGCTTAACACAAGGCATCACATACCTTATGTGTGCTTTTTATGCTCCTTGCCTATCTTTCATCAGATTGAAAGGTACATTAGCAAAGGCAAAACTGTTGGGTGGGTTTTGGAAGCCCATAAGGCATTAATAGTTATTTCTACTTCTTGGTAGCAAAGCCTGGTTCACTGGTGTGTCACTTGGAGACAATCACCAGCTTTACTCAAAGCCCGTTTTTGTGTCAGGTAAAGTCAAAGGAAGACAATTTGCTTCAGAACCTCACAAGAAAATGTTGTTGTGCTTGTTTTTAATCACTGCTCCTAAGATACTAAGAAACAAGCAAACAAGCCTATTTCAGTCAATAATAATGAATGTAAAAAAAAAAACCAAACAAAAAGAGTTGCTTCCCCCCCCAACCTCTGCTGTCTGTCAGCTTTTGAAATATAACTGAGCCAATGAAGCACCTCTGCAAACAGGTACATCTATGATTTTTAAAAAACAAAAAGTAAAGCTTTTTAAGTAATTGTTTTGTTTTCCACATTATTGGTCAAAACTCCTGTATTTCTCAGATTGTTGATTCAATTCCCACATCTTAGATGTGTTACAAGAATGCCTAAATAATTTGTTTGGTATGTGCCCTTGTTCCTGAATGCATGCCTTAATGGAATTTAACCAAAGGGTTACATTTTAGCATAATTTTTCTTAGAAAATATTAACAGTATTTGGATGTCCTTATGTGTTTGAGATCTGTCTGGTTTCTAAGGCTAAACTGACCAGCAAGACCAGAATATCTTGATTTATGAAACAAGTTCTTAAGATGGTAATTGCATTGTGCACCAAAGGTATCAGTGTCCTGTAACAGCACCCATCGGTTGAGAAATCTTCCATCTAAACATGCAGGTGCCTTGTGTCAATGTATTCTTCCCTGGTGTTGCATTGTTTCTCATTAGAGCACTAATCAGGGTGCTTGGCTTTTGGCCTGCACAGGCTCAGCCACGTAACATAAGGGAGGACAAAGTTTAGTTTCTTATCCTGGAAGTCTCTGAATAAGTACGGATTTGAAAAACTGCTATGCATGATTTGGTGAATCTTCTCATCTGAATTGAGAGCTTGGCAACACTTTGTGGTATTGTTAAATCAAATGCGTTAGACCAAAATTTCAAGCTGGGTATTGTGGTAACTTGGGTGGTAGTTCTTATTTTTCTACTGGCCTAAATTGGCAGTCTTTGCCCAGAAGTCGTACTTGCATGAACAAACATCAGTTTGCTGACAAAATTGGAGCCATAGATCAGCAGTGAGTTACTAGCAAATTCAAAGGATGGAGAATTTTGTTTCAAAGTAATCAGTAATGATAATAGCAACCTAAATTTTCAGAAGTGACCAGTGATTTTTGAAACTGAAAATACCAAAGAGCTTGCTGTCTCTTCACATCTGTCTTCTGACAACTAGGCCCGCTTCAGTTGGTCACAAAAATTATTGCTAGGCTAATAGCTTACTAATAATGACAGAAAATATTAGTACTTTATGAAGGGATATGCAAATATAAGTTTCTCACTAATTTTTCATCATCAAAGATCCCAGGAGAACTAAAGAATTTTCCCTTTTGTGATTGTCAGATTTCATTTTGGAGTAGCTTACATTTTGCCTGCATTACAGTCTTGGTATGGTTTCGTGTCAGTAGGTTCACCAGTACTTGGATTTTTGTGTTCACATCCTTCAAAATCTGTCCCACTGGTGTACTATAATTGTATCTCTATCCTAGGAGCAGCTATGTTACTGTGACCAGCAGAAACCCTTTCAATATATGCAACATTAAACTGAATTACACCAAATATAACAACCTTAACATTGATTAGATAGGTATGCAGCTAATAAAATGTGGCATTACCCTTTTCTCCCAAGGAGTCATCCCATACAATGGTAGTGGGTTATTTCCACTGTTGGTCCCAACAGGTCAGCTGTACCTGGAGCCAGAAAACTCCTTTTGGAAGAGAAGGGCAGAGTTGTTCTTTACAACTGGAATGCCGTGTGGGAATCCTTCGGCCTCCATCTGGAACAGCTTTGACCAAACAAAAGCCCTAAATCTGCTTGCAGTGCAGTCAGTGGGAATACTGCCACAGCATTCCTTGGGAGCAACATTAGGCTTCGATTATGGTCACAGCAAGAGAGTAGTATATGCACAGCTGCCAAAAAATATTAACAAATAATTCTAGAAAAGTTTGTCTCTTCTTTCCTTTCTTTTTGCTTTTCTTAAAGGCAACTAACAGAAAACATTTTCAGCTGTCAGGAATGAGAAGTAAAATAAAGGTCTATGGCCCAAGCTCCATCTGCTTCCCAAGAGAGACAGGTCAGGAAAGTCATGGCTTTCAAAGTGCTCTGAGCCACTGTCCCCTCTTGTGAATGCAGGGTTGTGCAAGGGCCTTGACAACTGCTGATGTTGCCCCCCAACCCTCATGTTGAAGCACAGCTCTTCTGAGTGCAGCATGCCTTGTTCTTTCCCCCTCCCAAACACGGGGGTCTACACTGGGACTGCTTGAGTTTTCCTTTAACAGCCAGATCTACTGTTTGAGCGAGCTCAGCAAAATAATGGTCCATGGTGTGGAAGGCAAGGGCCAGATGGTGCTCCTGAGTCTCCAAAGGGACAAAGAGCATCATCACCTCTTGGATAGCCTTTTCCCACCATGGACGTTCTCCTTATACGCTTGATGCATCTGCTCCATGTCCTGTGCGTTAGCTGTGCCTATGCCTTTTTTTATTAGTATTTCATAGCATGTGCGCTCAGAACAACTTTCTGATGTTATAATCTTAGAACTTGATTTGCAAATCAGAATAACCTTAACCAGGAGGAGAGGATAAAGCAGACTTTGTGGGCGCTGAATTATTTATTGACTGAAACAAATAAATGTTTGGGCAGACCTTAGACCCTTTTGGCTGTTGAGAGGAGTAGAAATTAAACAAAATATAAAAAATAGTAAATACTTCTTGGGAATAAAATGATAAATAATTCTTGGGAAGAACCAACTGCAGAAGACTTTTCCTTAAAACACAGTGTGGACAGATGTAATTCCATCAGATTAAAGGAAAAATGACATCAATCATGCTGTATAGTTTCCTACCGTTATGTTTTATTTACAGGCATTGAAGTCATGTTCCATTAATTTCAGTGGAAGTACAGTAAGTCTTTTAAAATGCTTTTTCTAGAGGCCTCCATGATTATTTCCTGTGAGGCCTTTTAGAAAGGACTTATAGCATAGATTTTCCTTCTTCATAAAAAGTAATTCAAGACAGTCAGAGATGACTCTTTGTTTGTAAATTTTCTAGCTGTAAAATCCAGTGTTTAATGCTGACCACAGCATGAAAGCTGAAACCTCAAGTTTGGAGTGTTTTGTATTTTGTCCCATGATGTTTATTCCATAAGCTCCAAAGGAGGGGCCTTTTCCAAAGTGAAAAATTGTGACTATGGTCCTGCTAGTCTAAAGGCAGGATAATCAGTGAGGTGTGAGAAGTAGAAAACCAAAGGTCGAAATGAATGCTGCTTCTTCTTATGATTGAAAATGTTTTGTGTAGATAGTGTTGAAAACATAAGCATATAAATAGCCGCTGACAACAAAGAACTCGTAACTAGAATAAATTTCTTGGGTTTCTAATTCTATAAAAATTATTCAGAAGCATGTAAAAATTAGTGAGTAATTCTAGACTGCTCAGTATCTTTGCATCATATCAGCCTAGCGAAGCAAATGTAAATCCAAATTGTTCTGACTTGCAAGGTTTTAGATCCACTTTGTTTTCACTTTGCAGTTGCAAAATATGGCACAAACTTCAGAGCAATTTGGAACATAGCTACAGCTTCCTTACAGCTTAGATGATTCACTCTAGAGTCATGGAGAGATTGTGTTGGATGTAGAAATTAGTGAATTTCATTTCATGTGTTTTGGAAATACCTTTCCAATGCCACAAAGTGGGGAAGAGTACATGTTTGCTCACTTTCCTCCTTCTCTGAGCTTACAGAGACAAGTATTTGCTGTCCCTTAACTGTTCTGTCAGCTGTCTTTGAGAGAAATATTGGGGTACTCTGGAACATGGTACCACAAAAACAATGCTTGTGGGGTAATGAAGGGAGAGAGAAAATCGTCACAGAGCTATTTGGTCTAGGCTAGTTTGCTAGGATGCTGTAGGATATAAGGACCATCTTTGATGTCTGAAGACGTGAAAGTGAACTTGTGCAAATAGGGATGTGCAATCCCTATTTGTTCAGCTTCATATCAACTAGATGAGAGAGATTATGGTAGGGGTGTATCTAGATGCATTTGAAGAACTCCTACCATCTACTTGTGGTTCTTCAGTGACTCATTACATGGCTCAGAAAAAATTGTATGACACCATATTTTTGATCTGACACGTATGCAAATACGCATTTCGCTTTGTGTATTTGTTTTGCGTAGGCAATTGGCAGGCTGGGTTAGCTGTTGTGTACTCTTGCAAAGAAACACACGGGGAATTGCAGCTGTGCATGGCATGGCATCAGTTGCAGGGACTGTGTATTTGCATGCAGAGTGCTGACACCCAGCGTGATCTCAGTGTGCTGTGCTTTACGTCTTGATCCCACCTCTGCTCTTAAGTGCCTGTTTGTTGGCCCAGCTCTGCTGGCTGTTCAGCAGCGGGTGAGCCATGCTCTTGCTGGGTCTGTCCACCTTCTAAAGCTCAATCCTCCCACTTCTGCCCTAGGAAGGCACAATTCACACCCCTAATGTGGAATTATGGAAGATGAGGCACTCTGGTTCCACATCTCCCCACTCTGCCTCCCACCCAGCACAGAAGCACAAAGTCGCAGTTTGACTTGAATTCAGCAAAGCACTCACTTGGGCTTGATCTTAGGCATGTGGAAAATCCACTGCTATTGAGCAGATTAAACACACCATATTTAGGGGGAACTATGCATGTTTTAGAACACTGAAATGAGGTCTTGAGATTTTTTTAAATAGATTCATGCCAAGCTATAAGTACAAACAAATGCTAACGTGCATGGTTTATGATGCTCTAGCCAGAATTGCTCATCCTTGCAGCTGTACATCAGAGTGTAATTTTAATTAGAGTTTAATTATCTTTTCATTTATTTTCTTCAGCAAGTAAATTTATACCTTTTTCTAAGTTTTCTTTGGAGTATAAATTAAAATAACATTAATAACATTATATTACTCCTAATTTGTGTATCTACACTTATTTATCTGGGGTTTTATTAGTCATAAATGAAGCATGTTTGGAGAAATTGGGCAACTACTCTACATATAGAAGAAAATAATGCTAAACAATATAATTATAATAATGAGAGGCTGTTTCTGATTTACTGAATAGAAATAATAATATGAATTTGTGATTAGGGTTTCTAATATATTTTAAAAATTAATTTCATGGAAGGTTGTCTGCATAATAATGGTTTAAGTAAAAAAAAAGGTCTGAACTAAGCCTAGAAATTAAATAGTTCAAAAATAACCTTGAGAATTTTTTGTTCTAAATTCTCATGTTAGTGGGCTTAATGTCAACCTGACTTATAATTATTTAGTAATTCATTATGGAAATTAATCTCTTCTGGAAGATATTTGTGGTGAAAAGTTTGGTTTGAGTATTTTTACCATCTTAAGGAAGCTGATTGTCCATATTTTTCTATTGCAGTGAGTTATTACTTAGACGTAATGCCACATATTAAATAATTTTGGCATTTGTATTTCTGCTGACTCATCTTGGAAACAAATGCTTTAAAGTAATTAATCAATATATGGGGAAAAGTGGAAAACTAGTATAAGCCTCACTGTGTACAGCAGAAGGCCCAGGGAAACAAAGTACAATGAAATTAGGTGAAATGACCAATAATTTGAGTGAGCAGATTTTTGTATGCTTTACTTAAAATGTCTTAAGAAGTCATTTTTTTCTGTACTGGACATGTATAAACTTTTTTCTGCTTCTTCTTTTGAGTTTCTATGCTCTGTAGATTATTTCAAAGCATTGCTTAGCCAGCATCCAGATCACAGTGGGCAGCTCTTTTGTGTTACTTCTGTTTTGTAGTTGTGAGTTACTTCACTCTGCATGCTTGAGTCAGCTGGCCTCACTACTCTGAAACATCTAAAAGCTCACAAGACATTTTCGCCCTTTGTTCTTGAAATTTCGTAGATTTTTGGATGACTGCTAATGTCGTTGGACTGAGAGTTTTCTCAGGTGCACATCACTTAGACAATGATAAATAAACTATCTGTTCCACCCTCCTTTAGTTTCCATATTATAAAAATTATTCTCTGAGGTTTTATTTTTTCCTCCTTTCCCTTTTAATTCTTTCTAGCCTCTCCAAAGTATAAGACTTGCTGTGGAGCTAGCAAGTGATTTTCTACTTTACTCCCCACATGGCAAAGTGCCTTGGACTGGGACATGATATCTAGTCACAGATTATCTCTGCAGAAGGCACAGGATTCTTATAGTGGATGTCTAATGGTGCACAAGGTACTTAGGGATTGGAGAGGCTGTGAGGTGCCAGGGACTACAGGTAATTGTTACAATTGCTTTTTTGCAGACTGTTCTTAGACCAGAGGATTTCACTGAGTCGAGTAATGTGGCTTGGAATAATGAAAACCATATTAGGAAGGTTAGGACCAAGCAAGAAAGGTACATAGTTTGTATTTACTAGGATTGTATTTGGTGCTCTGCATTACCAGAGAGCAATGATAACATAGTGATGAACCTCTGCCTTGTAATTTTAGAACTCTGTTAGAGTCATTCTTTGACTAAATTCTATGTTATATTGCTCCAGGCAGTCACAAAGTTGACTAAGAAATAAATGTGTTGCAGTTATAACCTTAGACTTAACAAGAGCCTGTGTCTCCTATAAGTGGCAGAGTATTCTTTCTATTTCCCAATTTGATGGAGCCATTAAGCTTTAAGTCTGTTCAGAATAGTGTTACACAGAGCACAAACTGGCTAAACCAGGTTTACAGAACTTCAGCAAATGTTTTAAACATTTTCCCTTTCTAAGCCACACAAGTCTTGCCTGAGGCATCATTCCTAAAATAAAATTAGGCCTCTGAAAGATTTATTGACTGCTTTTGGAATTCAGTGTAGTTGTCTTCTGCTCATTCGCATAATGAGGCAGTTGTGAAACCCTGACTCAGGGTGAACTGAGCCCTCTTCAAAATGGGGACAAATGAGAAGGTGTGGTCCCACACATGTAACTTCATCATAGAATTGAGTCTCTGTGTGCAGTATAGAGTGGGCTAGAGAAGGGCTTTGTACAGCATACCCAGCTCTATGCTACATCCTGTGTTCACTGTGAGGACTGCTGTAGTCTACAGGTACTTGTGAAACAACTGGTTCGACACATGGAGTAAGGAGTCACAAAGGCAGGTGGAAGCAGATCTGTGTGGTCTCTAGGATGACTGCCCTGTCCCTTGACACAGCTTGTTCTTGCCTGTAGTGACATTCTGATCTTTCTTATTTAATGACCCCTGTGTTGGCTCTGGTTCATAGTAGGGGGTGATTAGAGAACCATGTCTCCCTGCTGTGTTAAACAGTCTTGTCTTAAGTGAAGTGTACCAAGTGCATTGCATTTAGTGTTGTATACGTCACGTAGGAAAAGACTATAGCAGCATTTGAAGCTGTTTCAGTTGATTGGAGCTAAAAGACCAGAACTTCCTGCTGCTACTGCCACTCCCAACCCCATGCAACTTCAGTGACCTGTTTTGCTGAAATCAGCCCTCCACCAGGCTGTTTATTTATCAGAACTGGTTTTGCGATACAGAGAACATCAAATGCATTTCAAAACATGGAGTAAGTTTCAAACTAGATCCAGGAAAGGGTGTGTATTTGTGCACACAGTCTAAGATGCTTTTTCAGAGAAGTCTTTCAATAAACACTCTGAAAAGCATTTTTTTTTCCCTTAGCAGAACTTGCCACAAGATTGATTAGATTCAGGTGGCTTAAAGGAAGTAAAAATGTTTCTACTGTGCACCTAATTCTTTCCCTTTGTCTTCCTGTGCAAACACAAATAACTAATGCAGGCAAACAGTAAATTGCAGTGAGCAGTGGAAGTGCTAAATGGTAGCAACACTTAAAACATTGCTGAAATTCAAAAGAGCAGCTGTTAGACATTTAAACCTATCATTCTCTTCTGAACATACATCAAATTTACTTCGTAGCACTGTCATAAAAATGTATGAGAATATAAATGCTTGAGTGACCCATTAATCTTTTGAGTAGTAAACATAAAATCTTCTTAACCCCAGTGATGGTATAACCATACTTTATTTTGAATGAAGACTTTATCATAGAAGTGAAGATGTTCTGTGTCTTTCTGTGATGTATAAATAAGAGCAAATTAATATTAAAGTCTGATGTCTATGAAAAGTGTGCCACCATATTGATTGCAATATGAAGATATATGTAGTGAACAAAGCTACACTCAATTTCTGATGAGCGCAGAAAATCTAATATTAAATACACAAAGAGCATAAGCTCGTTACTCTTTGATGGTAGTCACCAGTCTGATGCTGTTATCATTATTATTTACTAACTATCTCAATAATGAGTGTTTGTTCTTACAGAACTGTCCATAAAACTTTCCTTTTTATGTGTGTCACATAATAATCTGCTTTCTAAGCTGTCTTTGTGGTGAAAAGACAGCCTTAAACATTGAAACTGTTGATTGTTTATTTCTACACATAGGCCAGTCAGCTTGTCTCTAACCAAGCAAACCTGCCATCTATTATCATGGTGAATTTTGCTTCAACAAGGACTAGAAAAACTATATCTCTATCTCCAGTTTTGGAACACTACCTTTTTTTGATTTATTCCAATTCTTTCATATGCCTTTCATTGCCTCTTGAAGCCATGTTTGAAAAACACCTTGACTAGGCTTTAAAGGCAAAAAGCATTGCTCATGAACAATAAACTGCTTTCTTATTGTAGGGCTACATTTAGCCTTGGTATAAGTAGGAGAAATTTCATTAAACTTCTGAAGTTGTCCACTTCAAAGCATTGTGCCCACAGGGTAAAAAACTGGGAGAGTTGGAAAGCTTCTATTAAATAATCAGTTTCATCTTCCCATCCAGTCAGGATTGTTTCCAGCAGTACACTGAGATTTCTTAAGCAATGGGACTTCGTGTGTGGGGAGCTTAATTTATTCGCAAGTCATTTGAAACATGTCCAAGTAGGCATGGGAAAACTTAGGTCCATCAATTTTTAAAGATATTTGGAGATGGAGGTGATTTCAATGGAGAGAGGGGGAAAAAAAAAAAAAAGGAGAAGCATAAAAATTATAAACTGGTATTTTAACACACTGAGATGAGTTGTATTGGTTTAACTACAGATGCAAACTAGCTACCATGCTACGTACTCCATGATGGGAAATTACCTACAGTAAAATAAATTGCTACTATGTTTAGTATCTTCATCTCTTCTCATTGTTCCTTGAAACTTTCTTTGAAGGACATGATATTATATTAATTCTCATTTTGAGACAAAGTGTGTCTTGGTGAACAACAAACTATAAGGTTTAGGAGTCTTGATGCTGAGTCAAAAAGATTTGGAACAGCTTACCTTAACTTGAACATCACATTGCAAAAATCAAGCCATGAGACAGAAGCAATACATCAGAAAGTCGTCAGCCCAGACTTCGATGTATTTTGGGATCCCCCCTCAAAAAATGTCATTAAAGTCAAAGTGAAATATCACTGCCATGACGAATGTATGTGTAGTCTGTCTTGTCATCTTTCTTCATATTTGTATAAATTACTGCTGCATAGCTTTGGAAGAATGGGCTAGATGAAGGAAAATCATTGAGGAGAGCAGGGGTTGTGAGCAGTGGGTTGAGTAGCAGATCACATCAGAGCCTAGGCTGGCGCTGTCTTCACTTGTACTGTAGCACAAAGCCCTACAGAGTCAGGACCCAGCAAATTGGAACGAGCTTGTTTGGGGAAAAGGCTATTTAGGGCAGTGGAGAAAAGGTGAGAAAACAAGTTTTCCTGCTATGTTCCCCAAATCTTCCCACACCCTAGACTTTGACTTCGACTTCACAGTCTGAGAGAAAAGGGAAAAACTTCTTCCCATGCACACACTCTTCCTTTGCCACAGCATGGAATGTTGTTGCTCCCAGCAACAAGTTCAAAACAAATAATACTGTTCTTTATCTGTGGGCAGCAGAATCAGTTTTGTCTACAGAACTCTAACAAAGCAAAATTTAATTCTTCACTATCACATTTACTACTTTCATAAAATCTGAAAGTCCTGATAGTTCTGAGTTGTCTCACATTTTTCTGAATGACCCTCCTCTTACTCTACTGTTTTGGCACCATATGGTTAGTTTGAGTAAGAAATTAGGAAAACGTGGTTATATGTTATACTGAGCATACATATAAAACTCTATGGAGTGTTGGACAGATGGCATTGTTGTAAGAAAACTTTTATAGAGGAATAGCTACTCATTGTGACTTTCAGTCTTCCCAGAAGTGTTCAAGTGTATTTAATAGTATTGCAGTGTTCATGGTGGATGCAACTACATTCCTGGGGAAATTTCCACAAATTGTTCACTTTCTGACTAAGCTTGTATGACTCATAGCACCTGCAGGATACAGCTGAGAGACATTACAACACCTAATGGTTAGGGACAACTTGAACATACTTGATGAGGAACTGTGAGGTCTGAACCAGAATTATAAGTAAGATGTCTCAGAGATTAAGACCTCAGTACATGAAGGAAATGCAAAAGACTGGGCCTTAGGACAAGCTCTAGAGGTAATAATGCTGATACAGGCATTTAGGAGTAGCAGTTCTGCCCTATTTATCAGTGTTTTACTTCCATTTAAAAAAAGATTTCTCACTGTAGTTCGTGGCGCTATTGAAGTCCTTGAGAGCTCAAGTAAAAGTATTGCTCTTGCTGGAAAGACATCCAGGAGTTCAACAGGATATTCATTAACTAAAAGCAAAGAGCTCCAGATAAAAAAATAGATCTGAGCAAACAAGCCCTTACTAAGATCATATTAATAAATGACAAAGCTGTCTGAATTTTGATACTAATCTTTCACACCCACTGTAATTGAGACTAAGGTTTGATAGCCAGTGTATTCATGAGCCTCCACCTGGGCATGTCAGAGCTTGCATGATGCTCTGTGTAGACTTTTATGATATGTGTTTATTGAAAGCATGCACATTCTTCTGTTGCCCATCAAAAGGAGAACTCAAATTTAGCATGAGCAACAGTACTTAAAAGTATGCAACTCTTAAGATAAATGCTTTCAGTAGACTACTGTGTCTTTCTGGAAAGAGTTCCCTCTCAGCAGCAGCACAAGGAACTCTAGAGATGTTTGCCTGATGCTTCCGCTGAAGCCAGGCTAATGTCATTACACATTACTTCCTCAAGCAGTGCCTGAGCTTTGCTGAAAGATGGCTCTGTGGTGCTTCCCCTCAGCCCACTTCACAAAGAAAGAGCTCCCTTCAAGAGCTAAAAATTTCCTCTCCTTTCATTATGAAATCAAACTATTCTCTCACACTAATGCATACGTGAATGCAGCATCAATTAAACGGTTTGGAGTCTGAAAGCACACACACACAAAGCTTGTCAAAATATTGCAACTGTGCACAAAGTTATCCTTCTCCTCTTGGATGCCTTCCCCAAAGTGCCACAGGCCGAAGGCTCAGTCACTGTATCTTGTCCCTTGCAGAAGCCACAGAGTCAGCTTTGCAAAGAGGTGTCCAAGGCAGTGCCACATCTGAAGTGGTCACTCTAGGCATCCTGCCTTGTAATTCTGTGAGTGAATAAGGCAAGTGAACAGGACAGAGCTTTTGATTTCTTTTAACTGAAATGGAGTTTGTGTTAGTTCAGAAAAGGCTGGACATTGTTCACATAAAGTTACCATCTAAGATACCTCCTTTGACATTCAAGTCTCCATAGAAATCCAGATGTTTCTCTTGGCTATGCATTTCCAGAATAGTTCTGATTTCCTCTTTATTTTTTGATTATCCCAAGCAAGCCACATCGATTCAGAAAAAAAAAAACACCATAATGGTCCATAATATTAGAGAGAGGAACACAAATGCAAACCTTTTTCTCACTGTGTATATATGTTCTTCACTCACACATTGCAGGAAGCATCAGTCTTTTCTCTCCCATCTCTTCTACTGGGTAATGTAGAAAGTTATTGAATACACTGACTGTCTTGAAGCTCTTGATAAATGCTATTTTATTATGTACTTAAAAACTTCTGTAACTCTCAGTTGACTATCAAGACCTTTATTTTTCCGAACACTTCCATTTTGCTAGTGGGTTTTTTGCTTCTTTTCCAGGAACTTTCTAGAGTTACTCAAGACAATGAACTTTCTAGCAGAATAGTTTAATTAGATATGGGGATTTTTTTTCTGGAAAGTAAAGAAGCCTGTAAAGATGAAAATTTTGATCAGAAAACTGAATCCTAAGTTACACCTTTCTAGTCAGGACACAAAAGAATTATGTAAAGTTTGAAATCAAAATTGCTCCAAACCCACTTCTTATCATATTTTTTACTATGATATTCTCTGAAACAAACTATTTAAGACCAATAACTGCAGTAAGTACAAGTTGGAAAATGTGAATTACAAGTAAATTAGAGAAAATCACTATCTGCCGGTGTGCAATTTGCTAGAATACAAAAAGGAGACAAAAATGTATTGAATATGTTACTTGTTATGAATTATTTGCCCATTACAAATTGATGTTCTGCTCTTCTCTTGGATCTGAGCCATATAGTATTTATAATATTCTCTTCTGGTGCAGTTTATTAATTTTTTTTTCAGTTTTTCCTTATTTCCAAATCTTTCTTTTTCAAATTATACAACATCTGCAGCTAGTTATAAATATTTGTCACTTGGGAACAGTCATGACATAAAGACATCTGATGAGTGAGGTTAGAGGACAATTGGTGATTATGTGTCACTGATACTGCAAAATGTAGAAATGCTAAATCTGAAATATAAATTTACAAGAACCTGTATTATTAGATAGACAATACCTTACCAAAATAATAAAGCTTCTCATACCTACCAACCACCTGAAGAAATAAGTTCCTATTTATGATTATGTACACATTTTTCAAATAGCCTTTACTCTTGTTTGCAAGCAATATGATAAGCTACTGTGGCATGTGAAGATAATTATATCCTTTTTTTCTATTCATGTTTTCTCCTTAGGGGAAAAATACTTTTGCATGAGCTAGAGAACTTAGATTATGCTTAGAAAGAAATCAGTTCTATGGGTTTGTTCTGATAAAAACAAATAAACAAACAAAAACCTAGAAAGGGGATAGTGGCTCTTGTCCAAATATATCTTTTAGGTTTTAAGGGTTAAGGTTGACCCTTTCAAAAGCCCTTTCTAAAATGAAAGTATACCATAGCTAATTTGACCTGTCACTGAAATGTACTTATAGCTTAAAGCCAAAAGATTCTTTTTGCTCCTTCAAACTAAGAAAACAACAAGGACACACTTGAAAAAAAATGAGAGACATTAGCAGTATCCAGATTTTTCTAACCACTTGGCCTTCCCTTGCAGAGCCATTGCATCAGAGTTATGGCTGGGTAGGTTGTTTCCAGCTTCTTCTGATCAGCCTTTTCCAAGGAAATTGGATCCTCTCTAGTAAGAACTTAAAATGTTCTGTCCAGATCAAGGCTACTCTACTTAGTGAACTTAGACACCCTTTATAAAATGGATTTAAACCCTATCTAGAAGAGCAATACAAAGTCTCTATGCTGCTGGTCCTCAGCTCATAAGTGAACCTAATACCATATATGAAAGTGGGTTTTTCCAGAAAGTCAGGAGTAAGTTTAAAAGTGAAGGTATTGACAGAGCTCTTGCGACCATGGCATAAGAAGGATAAGGGATACAAACTGTCAATTCAGATAGAGCAATGGGTAAAGCCTGCAGGTCTGAAAGCTTCTAGAGGTTGAAGAGACACCAATTTCCATGACACTTGCATGCTAAGATTAAACTGTTGCTATGCCAGTAAAAAAACCCTGTGTCATTTTTGCTTCTGCTTGTTTTCTGTATGTGGGTATTAAGGGAAAGCAGGCATTGGAATCAGCCTGCAAAAGAGATGTTTGCAACTGTTGTTCCACTTAGAACAGTTTCAAACCAAGAGGACACTCTTCTCACTGCTGTTGCCCTCTCAGTGCTTAGTCACTCTGTTCCTCTACAGTGACTGAACAGTCTCACTCTGTTCAGGAATGATTAAAGTGCTAAATGCCTACCTAATTTCTTGTATAAGAAGTATAATCTAGAAATTCTGGAAAATCATTTGCAAGGTAGGACCTGAGCCATCAGCTGACTCCACTGGGATACGACTCCTTAACTTTTTGATGTCTGTACAGATAAAAGTCCTTCCATGAGCAATTGTTTCCAGGCATAAGGGTGTATGAATGAGTCATTTCTCACAGTAATGACACAATGCAGTCCCTTGTGAGGTAGCTAACCCTTATACACTGACTATACAAAATGCTATTTTTTTAAGCTAAAGCTTAATAGGGAATCTGGGGTACATGCAATGTAATTCCTCAGACTGGAATTTGCTCAGAACTTTTTGCAGGAGCACAATGGAACTGGCAATCATCACATTTGTCAGGATGTCAGCTGTGCAAGATGGCATCTTTTTAACGGGTACTAGTTTTATTACTGGGCATATTTATTAGAGTTTATTAGTGATTCATAAGGGGAAAATGCTGCTAAATTAATAGCTTTAATCACTGATTCCTACAGCCTTCATTTTCCTTATAATGTCCCCAATGAACACATAAACCCAATTCTCCCTAGGTGTAACTTCTCTAGACAAAGGGAAGTGGCTCTAAGAGAGCTAACGGTTGTGATTTGACCTGTATTTGTCAGTGCAGTGTCTCACTGTACTAGGGATAGAAAGGAATAAATATACTAATATTCCAGTATCATGGAGAAGCCTGCATATCCTGCTCTTCCTTTTTGGATACATATATTATGAAGATAAGTGGTGATGGGCTTCAGAATCGCTCTCTCACCTGTGGTTGAGCCACAGTCCCAGCCTTCCAATTCTTGCGTTAATGGCTTGTAAATGTATGAGCTGAAAGCATGCACAACAATGTGAGGGTTTTTTATTTGACTTCTATAGAGAAATATACACCAAAATTTATATTTTTTTAGAGCACATGAAATTTTAACGCAGTGAAACTCTTGGATGTTGAATCTCTACCAAAAGTAAATTTGAACTAGCTCGCTGAGATTTTATCAGCTTCTGCTAAACAGTAATCCTAAACAGCTATCTAGTCATAATAGTTATGAAAAAGTCCATGATAGGTCTACTTGTGTTGAGTTAGTAATAAAAAATGCATAATAGAGGGACTCTTACATTTCAAAGTAAACTGTGAGAATGTTAACTTCAATATCATCAGCTACACTTATGGTCATTGTACTGAACTACTCAAGGGCTGTGTGTAAAGGCATCTTAAAAATTATGACTTTGGCCAGGGAATAGATCATTGTGATTTTCCATCAGTTAATTCTCTTCTGCCTCAAGCAAAACATCATTTCAACAGAATGTTGGGTGCAAATCAGTTGAGTGTGGAATAATTTAGAAGCCCACTCTGAAATCTCATACACCATCTAGTAGGAGGACTTCTTTTGCCCCCTCCCCTTCAAGCTATAGTATGACTCTGGAAAAGAACTTTCCTCCACCCTCATCCTCATCCACCTGTATTGGACAGACTTAAATGAGACTTTTGGAGATTAAAGTGTTTGGGAGTGTAAATGTGGAAAAAATTGAAAAATATTGTGCAGTTGTCAAATTAATGGGGTTCACACCTTGTGATCTGAGGAATCTGATGCTTTCAGCTAAATCGGTGAATGATTACAGGATTATTGGTTAGTAGAACACCTCAGCGTTTGTTACCACACATTGACTTACCTATCTCAAAATTATTTCTCCTTTTTGTCAATCCTCACTGTACTGGACAATTGATGATTTATTGTAATCACAAACCTGTATCATAAATCAGGAAATAGAAGTTATCAATAACAGCTAACACAATTTATCTGTTTTGTCCTACAGTTCTGTCTCCCTTGTCTCTTTATTTGTTTCTCTGTTGTAGAACTAATTCTGATCATTCAGTTGTTGCTTAGAGATACAAGGGTAGCTCTTCTCTGGGATGGTACAGAGAAATTAATTGGCTTGAAAAATAGAACTTCACTTTATTACTTGAAATCACAGAAACAGCAGGTGCGTCACTACTGTTAACATCGCTCTGTTATGCCAGATAAATGTTAATGTAATTTCTATTTAGCCTTTTTCAGAAAAGGTGAATATGATGATAACATTTTCGGAAAAATATTCCAAAGCTGTAAGTGAAACCAAAAAAAAAAAACCAAAACCAAACCTGTTCCTAATTTGCCAAGAGAAAGGCAGAGAGGGATCTTCTGGCAAAATGAAAGCATTCAAAATGTCTGGAATCACTTGAACTTCTCTATTTTATATGGGGAATGAAGCAACATACAGGAAATGTGCTGAATCATTTGTGGTCCCTTAATATACTACTAGTTAAAAGGTCTTAGCCCAGACTCAGTGGTATCTTCATTTTACAGGCAAGTAATTAGCTCAAAGGAAAACTGTAAAGCATGTCCTTTCCATTCCACATTTTTACATTAGTATATATTCAGGCTGATAGAAAGAACCTGACTCGAAATAATTCATTTGCATTTAGGGGTTATATAGCATATTCATGCTGATAACAATTGAGTAAATCAATGCAAGGAGAAATCATAAATAGTATTGTCTTTTCTTTTTTTTTATGGAGATTTCCTAGGAAGTTCTAGTACGTGGCTTTTAGATCCCAGTTCCAATAAAACCCACCATGTTACACTGTTGCACTGAAAATGCAAGTTATATTTTTCTTCAATAAACCCATAAAAATAACAACCACACCCCACTGATCTGCCATTAGCAATAGTATTCTTCCTTTTTACGGTGTCATTTCACCTTTCTGCATTCACATTACCTCTCAGCAACTGTTCTGGCTCCTGTGTTTTGCTTGGAGGAGTGCAAGGAAAATGACGGGAAGCAGTACACAGAACACTTTTGATTGTTATCCCCTCTACTTTCAGCAGCTACACTCATAGGAGTAAATGCTATGCATCTAATTACAAATTGTGGTGCTACATGAAGGAAGCTGCAATACAGCTAACCTAGAGTCCACATTTCTAAATTAATTTTTGAGGGGTGGTGTGAGAAGTACAAGGGAATCTTATTCCAAACTGCAACGGTAAGATGATCTTTACAATTTATTTTACTGGGAATAGTTTTGAAATTACAGCAAGTAGGTGTGAGTATTAGCAATTAATTAATGATTCTAGATAGCTAACTGGAATCATCTTAAAGCAGAAACTGTCAAGTTGTCCTTCCTTCAGAGAGGAACATCCAAATTCACAGCTGATTTTTTTCAACCTTAACCTAGTTCTTGCTGTAACAGTTTGAGAGTAGCCTATATGCACACATTTGTATGACTTGAAGGCAATTATGTTCTAGACTGTTCATAATTATCCTGCCTTTTTTTTCTAAAATCCACACTCTCAGTAAAAGAAAATAATCTAGACTCAAGCTGGAATTGTTTGCACTAATGATGTAGAGAAGTTAATTAACCTCTATAGCTTTCAAGCATAAGATGAAATAAACCTCTTGCCATCTTGAGAAATGCATAAACTTTTGTGCATTTTCCTTTTAAGCTCTTTAATATCTGCTTAAGAATTAAGCATTAATTTGAACAAGTTCACCTTAATCATTCATAAGCAAATAGAAAATGAAAGAGCTCTCATTTCCAGAATAAAGGGGCGGGAAGGGAGCACACAGATAAGTGAACTTCATTTTAGTTTTGACACTTAGAAAACTGCAAGTTTAGCATATCACTTAGCAGAGGTTAATGCTGTCATTGGAATGAGCAGATGAAGTAATGATTAATATAGTCAGTGTTTGCAAATTAAATTCCCTGGTAAAATACAAATAAACTGAGGGACTTCTTGAGTTGGTCACATTTGAATTTCTCATTGGAAAAAAAAAACAACAACAAGGTAAGTTGGAAGTGGGCTTCTTGCTTTTTTCCAGCGTTGTCCAAGCTTCCCCCCACCTTTTTTCTTACAAGTCCAAACAATTAGTGCAACACAATTTATCTCAATCTGCTTCATATTTTTTAAGCAAAACAGTATATTCAAAAGAGTAAATAAACATTTTTCATTGATATGCCAATGAGATTCCACCTCTTAGTTAATCTACATGGTTGACAGGTTTATAACTGCTAAGTTAGCATAGTGTTTTACAATAATTATTTCAAAAAATCTTGCAAAAGTGGGCAGTAAATTTAAGTGCTTTCTAACAGCTGCCTTCAGAGGTTCTCACTCCTTATCAGATATTCAGTAAATCCTGTGTGGCAATAGTGAGTGCTTACATCATGACAAAGACACTTTTAATTGTTCAATTTGGATATTAAATGCCAGGTGAATATTGATTTTTATTTTTTAGGGGTTTATTCATTGCAGCTTTTAGCCTTTTTGTTACTGAAATTATTTAATACTAGCCAAACCTAGATTACTAATACTGATAAATGTGTCTAAGCCTGAAGATTCTGATCCTGTTCTCAGGGAAAATAAAGTCAAAGAAGTTGCTCAGTTATGTAAACTACAGCATCTATATCAGTGTTTTGAAACTTAAAATAATAGGTAGTTACTCTGCATAATTTTATAATTCTTATGAGTAAAATATAAGGAGGAATTAGTCATGCCAAGTCATAGATGACACTGCAGGTAAAAAATTTTCTGTAGCCACTGATGCTCCACGGTGCAGTCCAGTAAGACCCATCATCCTTTAATCCTAACCTGTAAAAGGGTCCCTGAATCCTGAGAACACAGTAAGCAAGGACTTCAGTCAAGTATTCTAGGTAATCTCATAGCCTGAGCTTTCTCCCTAGGAGATGATAGTGCACAGACATAATCTAGGTGGACTTTAACATTTATTAAAATTTTAAAGAAACATCAAACTAGTACTGAGTTATTTCAGAGGTTGTTATCATAGTTGGCAACTAGTGGGTCTGGTATATTAAATCCCTGTGTGAAGAAATCTTTCTTTCTTGCACTTTCCGAAGTTAAGAACAACTGCATGTCTTCTTCTGGGGCCGTATTTGTCTTTTCTAGGTAAGCGATATGTACCACAGTGTATGCTTTTTCTTCCTTATTTTGGCTTCCTTCTCTGCTGCAAAGTAAAGGTCTAACTGCCTAGTATGCTAAAAGAATCATATTTCAGCAACACCCCACGCTGTGTGTGTGTGAACAGCAGGTTTTTCTTTTGTTGCTCTGTTAAATTAAGTGCAATGGTCTGCTTTGTTCAGAATATTTTCTGTATCATTTTGTCCATCTTTGTTTTCATCACTCCCTGCTTGAACTTCTGGGCCATGAAGCCTAACAAAGGGGCACTACCACCTCAGTGAGATTCTGCCAACTGCAGCAGGAACTAATTGTGCTTTCTCAGTCCCTAACAGTGTTACTCAAGGATCTGTTCTCCTTCCCTTTGGCAGAAAGTTTCCCCTCACCTAGAAATCCTCAGTCACCACAGTAGTGCTTGCATGCCCCAGCTATCAGGAGCATTGACACAAAAAGGGACTGCTTCCATATACAGTGAGACTCCAAGGTGCAGCTATGGGTAACACTGGTGGTGGCGGGGATGAACTTGTCCCCTTGAGTTATTCTCTTTATAAACTTTCACTCAAGGATAGAAAGCACAAGTAGGGATATATTAAATATTATATTTCTATAAAAGGCCCGATACAAGGACCAGTGGAGTTAGTGGGAATCTTTCCAATAATTCCTGTATGTTTTGAATCAGACTCTAAATGCTTTCAGCCAGGAATGTGACTCGGAACCGAATCCTGCAGATGATCCAGGGTCATAGAGACAACTTGCTTCAGTGAAAAATTATGTGAAGGGGGCCTAGAACACTTTGATGTCCTTGTCATTAACTTTTACTCCACAAAGACAAACCTTTTGCCTTACGAATGACACAAGAAAGATATTACCCTGGAGAATAAGGATTGAAAGAACAGAATTCAAACAGATTTGTTTTCCTGTCATGCATTACTGTATTATCCTGGCTGTGCAAGATCCAGACTTTGGTGTGCAGCTGTCACTGAGAACCTTTCCCTGTCCATTCTCCTTAGTTAGTTATGAGGCTTTTTATAGTCTTAGAACTTACTTATCAGTCCTGAGTGTGTACTTGGGCTACACTCTATAATACAATTTACTCTTTCAGTTACTATATTTCTATCTGAGAAACACAGCATTGAATGAACATGAAACTGTCTATTAGGTGGGATCAAAACCACTGTGCATCATCAGGAAATAAGGTAAGAATGAAATGAAAACATTTCTTAGGGGCAGATAAAATGGCTTACAGAGGCTTCACACACTAATCCAGTCAACCAGCACTGTGACTCCTGGAACCTTGGCAGTGTGGTTTGACAGGATAAAGTAGCAAGAACACTGACATATATTTATATTTTTATTTAGGTTACTTAAACTGTTGTACCTCAGGAAGAATTCTTAATCCCTTAGAATCTCAGTACAATATAATAAAACATAAGTTCTGCTGGGAAAATGCCTGCCCTGATACCTTTAAAATCACATGCATTAATGTTCCCATATATTTCTAAGGCAAATATAAGCAAAATAATCCATTAGTATTCAAAGAGGGGAATGTAATTAGAAATAAAAATGTAAGATAACCGCATCCACATTCCCAGAAAGAGATTTACCTTAAAGAACAAGATGAAAATGTTTGCTCTTAAAGCTTTTTTACTAGGTAATTTCTAACAAGGCAGACTTCTCTTCCCTCTTGTCTCATAGAAATAGCTGTCCCAAACCAAGTAAGGGCTATATTTATCTTCAGTTCTGAATTTCTGAACTTGTGCTGTCATTCAGGAGCTCTTCTTAGATAAAATACATCATCATTTACTCTATTAGAAAATAAATGTATGGATGTATTATGGAATTTGCATTCCATTACCTTGGTTTGCATGCCATAAAACATTTATTACACCCTTGGGCTACAGTCTTAATAATGACTGGGTGAAATGCACTAATGTGGTCCTGGCCTTGCTATAGAACAAAAGATTAATGCTCTTTGATGTCACCCAGCTAATAGTTGTGCTCACCAATTTGTCCCTTCAAAAGACATTACAGTCCCACAGACAATCCCTGTAAGACTAAAGCAAGCAAAAAGTGTTTAAACTAAACCACAAGCTGAAGCCCAGTTAACCAAATAAGCATTACATTAGATTTCAGCTCTAAAAATAAAGGTATGCAAGTTCCCTTCAGCAAGGAAGAAAGATCTTCCTTGTTTTATTTCATCCTCTCCTTTTCTGATTATACCCTACTGACATGAAGTTTAAAAAAAGCCATCAATATTTTCTTATGTTTTATGGCAGATACAAAATAACATTTTAGTTAAGCTCCTGGAAGGCATATATCAATACCATCTACAATCCCAAGCCTCCCAGGGTCTTCTCATGTAATAAATTTTGCTTGCCTCTGATAATACTATTGAATTTTTTGCCTACCTCCTCCTTTTTAGACAGAGGCGGAAGAAGTTATACCTTTAACCTTAAGCGACAACTATGAGATTTTAAACTTTTTTAGACAATGTACCACTACTCTGTGTAGCTTATTAAAAAAGAAAAAACAAACAAACAAATCAAAACAACAAAACCCCAAACGCTCGATGCAATTAAACCACCCTGTCATATCAGCAAAATTTACAATCTTGTCAGACTTGATGAACTGAGCAGTGAATCAATATTTGGATGACAGACATCCAGGGGAAACTGAAGGAGGAGCCTTGTGCCTCTCCTTGAGCCTGTGCCCCAGTAGTAGAGGGGGGGTGTCGATGCTGCTGGATGTACAACCTTCTAATTATCCTAAGCTGAGAAAGAGCTGGCTGAATCACCATCTGATGTGAATCAGCATTGCTATTTTGAAAGGAGTGGAGTGACAGTGACTTACAACAGCTGAGTATTTTGACAAGACTGTATGTGTTCCAGTCTGGAGATGTAGCACTATGCCCACTTGGATTTTCCAAATGGTTTCAACAGAGGATTTTTCTCCTGCTGCAGTTTCTTATTTTGGCTGAAATGGTTTTGCAATGTCCTTTCCAATTGAAAACTATCTGCTGGTATTTCAATTGGAGCTGGCTATGCTTCTGGGGTGAAGGGAGCCTGTATCCTTTTGAAGGAAAGCTGCTTGTAATTATATAATGTAAAGCTCTAGATATATAATCAGCATGTGCTATATTAAAACCCTTTCAAAGCTCTAGAATATTGACTGACAGGCTATCCAAAAGCATGCCTATATAGCATAAAAATTTTATAAAGCTTTCAAAAACACTTAAGTAGTGGTCATAAAGCAATCCTTTGCACGCAGTTGTGATTGACATAGCAGATGAGCCAAAGTGAATATCTTTTTCTTTGTCTATCTCATATTGCAAGAGAAAGCACAGTCTGTTTTAAAAATCCCAGTGCATAGAGAATATAGCAATACAGGGGGGAGAATAAGACTCTACAGTATCTTTTGATAAATAGATTATAAAAAAAAGAGTGAGAAATTGATGTTTGTTGAATAGCAGATGGAATATGTCTCTTTATAAGTAAAGTACAGCCCTGCAAATTGTAGCAAATACAGTGTGCCTAACACTCGTCCTACAAATGAGATGACAAGGAAATAATCCAGATTGTCATTTTTTTCCCCACACTTATTTTGAAGCAAAAAGTTTCGACACTTCTCTAACTACATGGCAGGCCTTATGTTGCTGTTTGTGTATATTGTATGTGTTGGATATTTGATTATGAAACATCAAGCATTAGCAGTAGGTATAGAGATCAGGTATAGATATTTAGATTATCAGTTTTAGAGGAACGTCATTACCAATCACCTGTAATGATCACAACACAGTTGGAGAGCAGTCTTAGAAAAACCTCTACCAACACTGGTGTATAGGTCTGTGCAGTACAAGACATTTATTTCAAAGTCAATTTAAGGCAAATTGCAAGTGCCGCTACTTCTACCTGGTTGAATTTGTGATTTACATCTCTCATTTAAGTTCTAGTTAAACCTGCATTTCCTCAGCTTGAGTTCTGAACTCAAGGTCTGATGTCTTTGTGTTTGGAAGCTGCTGAACTGTCTCTGCCTGCCAGAGAACTATTATAGGGAAATATAAAGATATTCCACTTCCAGGTACAAAGTAGGCTGATCTCATATTTCTCCTCCCATGTCTCTTGGCAACTCTATTTACACCGGCTTCTGCCTGTGTTTCTGTTTCCCCTTTGGCTGACTGGCAGGTCAGAAACTCTCCTGGTGTGCAGTTAGATTAGCAATGCCTAACTGTAGAGCCCAAAGCATAGAGGCCAAGCCTGTTCTGCTCCTCTCTGCAAACCTTTCCCATCTTGGCAGCCAGATGAACTGCTGTTTGTGTGAGCTTGCCATATTGCACTGGGATGCTGCAGCTCAGAATCACCAAACATCTGCCCCATGAGAAGTTGATAATTACTTTCATCCCAGAGCTTGGTGGGTAACACACATTATCACTGTCAACCTTGATTCCCCTCTCACCTTGCACAGATATCTTCAAGAAACAGTGCAATATCTTTGCAAGAACAAGCTTAACCATTACATGACTACTACTAAACCAGCTTAAGATCTTGAATCAAAAAGTGCCAAAACAGAATACAGGAGATTGCTTGGTAGGTCCTACCTCCTTAGAACTTCTATATACTTCTCTAGAGATGATCTTGCAAAGAGATGTTTATCTGTTACGTCCTTTGGATTCTTGCTGCTGAATAAGAAAGATATTTGTTTACCTCTTACCATTTTACATTCATTGTAAAATTCACCATATGGCCACAGACTACTTTAAAACTGTTACTGAGTTAACTTTTTCACCTTTCTATTTTTTTTTAATTTTTTTTTAGAATTTTCCAAGACATCCATGTTGAGACATCTACAGCTCTGATTTCTCTCAGCCTTTAGCTTTTTACAAAAGGGATCTAAAGTTCAAAGTGAAACCAGTCAATACCAAATTCAGTCTGAAGTGGCCAGTGTTTCATGCTGATCACTCTAAAGTCTTAAAGTGGCTTGTTCAGTATCATAAAAAAATTCTTTGACTGAAGAAAATAAGTTCCAATTCGTAACAGTGGCATTCAGTGGTGTTAGCCATAATTGGTTTTTTTCACATTTAACTAATGGAAGAGATGAAGTAAGAATCTTGTCACACAACAGGTTCATTGACTGCACTGACCTGGACACAGCATCCAGTCTGTGCTCTGTGTAGTTCACTAGTTTTATGGAATAAATAGGATGCTTCATGGTGTACAAGAGAAAGGAACCAAAATAAGGCTGTGTGGCTAGTTTGGTTCTTGTTACCTAAATCTTGATTGACACACAGAGCTATTAAAATATGACTTTATTTTTCCAGTTTTAAAACAAGCAATACTTAGAGCATAACTGCTTACTAATCTGCAAAGGATTTTAGATTATTAATCCATGTACAGACTCCTAGCATTTAAATTACCAAGTGGTTGCCAAAGAAGGACTACTGCCCTCTCTCTGTATTAGTCATTAGAAAGAAATTAGACACAAACTTTATCTAAGAGTTTCACAGACAGCTGCTGGCAGAGATGAGATCTAATGTTAGGCTTAGTTCCCAGTGTGTAAACTGTAGGAATAAGTTCCTCTGCCCCTATGATGCTAGCCTCTTGGTTATACCTTAAATCCTTTCTCCTTCCACAACTCAATCTCCTCTGTCTTCCGTCTGCCATTCCAAGCCCACAGCAGCTGCACAAAAATCGTTGCTTATTGCTTGTGCTCTGGTAAGAAGGATACATCAGTGCTGCATAGCCTCTGTGGCTCTTTGGGCACAAAAGGCATGAAGGGAATGTGAGATGTGGGTTATGCCTTGCACAGTGAGCAGAAACCAAACTGAGCAGATGCTCTTAAAGCCTGCACTTCATGATCCCATTTCACCCATGTCCCAAGGTTGAAAAACAGTCCGTTGTAATTTTAGGGTCTAATATGATTTGCAAGGATGGCATAGCAAAGCCTTCAAACTAAATTCTGACATCTCCTATATTGAGCCTATTGCTATTTCTTAGTTTTGAAGTGCTTGGTCTTAAAATCCACTTCCTTCCACTTTCCCACCCATGTGGTGCCACATTGATTTAAAATCTCTTCCTTCAGCTATCCCACCTACAATGACTTGGGTAAGTATGGTTTAAAAAAATCTTTTATTTCATGAAAAATCATTTTATTTCATTTACCTACTGACATTTTTGGCATCTGAAGTGTTATACATTCATTGTGCTGTTGATGAGTTAGTCCGCTTTTCTGTCATGTAGTATAATACCTTCTATGTCACTAACATCAATCAGTTAATTAAATTTTTTAAAAATCCCATTCATATTATCCTAGAATGAGGACTTGTTTTGCATGAGAAAACATCTGTCCAACATTCATTTGGAGTTTGAAAACAGGAAATTCTAGCAGAAGTATGGCTTACTAAACTTTTTCTGCTTTGGCTGTCTCAAGGGAAAGTACTACAGTTTTTATGGCATCACTCAATCTAAAAATAGTAACCTGTTATCTAACCTGTTATCTATTCATATCCAGTAATGATCATCTGTGATCACTAACCTTGCTTTTCAGTACAAGTGCTGACTTGGCCACGGACCAGTATGTTCATAGTAGCATCACTGTTTAAACTGTGGCGGGGGGGGGGGGGGGGGGGGGAAATCTGTTTGTTGAGTGCCTGTGTTTGACATAGTCTTTAGTTTAGTAGCCATTAAGTTCAAGGAGCTCCTACATGTTGAGAAAGCTGGAAAGGGGTAAATAAAACCACTTGCTATATGGCTGGCTTCTACTAATAAATTTCTGGATACTGGAATAACTGCTGGCAGGTCAGCGTGCATCTTGCTTGCAGACATGTAGTTAGCCCACTTTTCCACGTGGTAGGTAACTTTCTGTGTGCTTTGCAGATCATAGTATTAAAATCTAATGGGCAGATTCTGAGAAAGTGGGAGTGTTTTTATGAGAAATATATATATATAAATTTTAGGTGTTTTTTAATTCTTATGTGCACAATATGGGGATACCTATCAGTTACCTTTTTTCTAAAGAGAGAAAGATAATAGTTACCCAGTGTGGCTGTAAGAAAGGCAGTGGTTCATTAACCAAGTTTTCATCACTTTTCTACGGAAAGATAAGGCATGGGTTACCTTTAGCAGGTGATCAGGATATACATTCAAAAATCCATCTTCTGCAATGGTACAGCTGGTACAGCTGCCTCATATCAGTCTTGTGGTAAGCCTGACAGAAATCAAACTCAGAAATTGAAGAAGAAGGGATTTTGCTGCAAGGCAGAAGTACATGCATTTAATTTAATTATTTCAGGAAGTCATGTATACTTTGTTCATTTCAGACCAAAATACATAATGGCTGTATCTTTCAACTGCTTTTTGTACAATTAATTACAAGATGTTCTTGGCTTGCCTGGGTATCTGATAGGAATAGTATGGTTGATCTTTGCTGAGTCAATTCTTTTCCTTCCAATAAATCTTAAAGAATGTTATGGGAGGATTTTTTTAGTAGGCCCTTTGTTATAGGAAACTCTACAGGGTGGCATTCTGTGCAGCTCGTTTATTTTATATGTATGTGAGAACATTTGAGACCATAAGTGCAGTTATTAATGTGCAGATGGCACTCAGCTGTCCTCCCTATCACACCGGAAGGTTTAATCTCTTCTTTCTTGTAGAACCAGATCACTTCGTAGGCTAAAAGGCAAGTTGGACCAACCTCAATGCAGATAAAATGGAAGTTGTGCGGATGGGGGGATGTTCCTGATGATGATTGCTGACAGGGCAAATGTTCTCTCTGTTCTAAAGAAGTATGATCACATTTTTATTTTCATCTGGCAAAACCAGTATGTTCTCCCGACTTTTTATACCTCTTTCAGTATTATCAACTTTCCTGCACAGGCCTTTGAAATAAAAATAGAACACAGGTACGTCAAACTGCAAGTTGTGATGGCCAACTCATGGCAGGAATAAATATCATACCCCCACTTTCTCATTCTATTCTAAATTCTGTGGAGAGGAGAGCATCCAGGGAAACCTAAAAGTTGTCGTAGTGGCCATGATTTTCTAAAACATCTAAATGAAAAGTGAAACCTAAATGAAAAGTGAAATAACTTGAACATATAAGACCTTTTTCAGGCCCTCCCTAATGCTGTGAGGAAGGATGAGAACTGCTGGAAGCATGGCAAATCATTGTTAAATATATCTCAGTTCTCTAACTGACTCTTGTTTTGGATATCTAGTCAATATTGAGCAAGTAAAACTCAGACTTAACCTCTGCAGTAGTCTGTGAAAAGCCAGTGATTCAGAAAAACTAGTTTGACCATATGCTTTTCTTGGTGCAAGCATATGTAGAGCCATAAGCAACGTGTTTATATATATTGAAAATCAAGAATGGAATTACTAGAGTTCGAAAAAAAGCATGACAGAACAGGAAGCCCTTTTCCTACCTGGCCCATTCCTCCATTGCAAATAATCAGTTGATGTGATGTGCAATGAACAAAGAACCCACTGCATGAAAAACTGCAGCCTCCCGCAGTTATTGCTTTCCTCACGCTTCCTGCCAGAACAAGGGAATAGAAAGCTTTCAATTTGATGTTGATGTTATTTCCTTGAGTGGTTTTGTTAAAGTGCTGAACGTACAGTTTGTTTGCTAGCAACCTTTGGATTTACGAGTTGCCAGTCCTGGAGATGTTACTGTTTGTCATGCATTTTTCTCCCGATTTCCCTTCTTTATCCTCCTGCCTTCAAACCTTTTTAAAGTCTTTCCATTGCTGATACTGGCTCTGATGCTAACTGGTTGTAATAGAGTGCTGTGCAGCTGTGGCACTGTAGCTTCCCTCTGGATAATGCTGACCGCAGACTTAGCAGCATGTGCCAGCTCAGCACATCTTGATAACTCATAATCCCTACCATAGGTTTTTATAGTTTGTCTGGTCTACTGTAAATCTCTAACTCACTGTCATCGACAGAGCCCCTGACCTGATTCACAGTCACCAGGAATTAAGCTCCTGTCACACTCTGTTAGAAGATGACACCATTTATGCTGTGATATTATACCAACAAAAATAGATGCTCTTAAATATAGTAAATCATAGAACAATGTCAAAGATCATGCTATTATTTTGAATCTTGTTAATTAAGCCAAGTAATTAAAAAGAATGAGAAAACACAGAAAATACAGAAAAATAAACCCATGCACTAGCCAGCATACTGAAGTACAGGCAGGTTAACTTATCTTTTCTACTAACATCTGTAATTTGGGGCAATCTAGTGTGTAAGAAGAAAAACATGTACATTACTAAAGAGAAAAAATTCTGTGCGGGGTTTTCCTCTCGGTCTTGCTGTGAATATATAAGACAGTCCTCAGTCCTGTGGTAGTTTGCGCTGGTTCACAGCCACAGAAAGATTCTGTCCCTCTAAGGAAAAAGGACCTTGAAAGTATTTAAAAAAAGAAAGAAAGAAAGAAATTAAATCAAATCACGTCTGACGTTTTGACACAGCAAAAATTATATAGGTTGTGCTGTAAAAAGGAGCCCAGTCCAATTCTGTCTGCTTCCTCATTAAAGATCAATTTGTCTAGTAATGAGGACTCTGGACAGGGTACCAAAATACCAAAATTTTATTCTAGATCAGACCCTGGCTTTTTATGGGACTTTTGTACTGAGGCTTCACTTGTGCTTTTGATTTTTACTGCATCATTTGTAAGTCTGGCCCATTCCTATTGTAAGGTCCCAGGAGACTCCTCACTGCAGCTGGCCTAGTGGATCTCTGATTGCAGGTGGAGAAGCAGGATGCTGTAATAAAATGAACTTGATCTTTGGTGGCTCTAAATAAGACTGAATGGTCAAGTTGCTTTGAAAAAAAAAATGTAAAAATGCATGACCTAACTTTTTCAGTCATTCAAAATTTTTGCCCTTGTAACACAATCAAATATAGACATTTTCACTGGAAAAAAATAAAGTGTTTTGAATAGGTGCAGGATATAATAAGACCTTGGTCTTCATGGAAATATTTTTGTATTTTTAGCTGTCATATTTACCAGCATGAAACAATTTGATAATTAGTAAGTTTCTTGATTTCATGAGACTAACCAAACAACTTCTCGTTATACAAACATAATTCAATAAAAGAGACCTTGTTTGAGGCAGTACAAGTTTCTTTCTGAGAATTATACAGATTGCTAATTTGCATTTTTTGGTAAATGGTGATGAAACTAACTGCTCCTCCAGCTGTATTTTCCTGAAAAAATATGTCTGATTGACCCAGTTATCACAAGATACGCAGAAATGTGTTATTATTATTTCAGACAGCTCCCAGTCCCCCTAACTCAATTGTCTTCATGGTCAAATTTCCAAATTGTGAAAATCTGGTGTGTAAAAATATGTGAAATTGCAAAATGATCACAGAGAGATGGAATAATATTGTATTTGCAACAGAGGAAACTCCACAAAGACCAAGTTACACTACATCTGCTGCATGTAACTCTTTTGACTATATAAATAGCTGTCATCTGGAAACTGGTTTGTGAAGCAAGTTAGTTGTCATAGTTCATGTGCAGAGGAGTGGCAGAGGTAGTACCTCACAGTACTACCTGTTCTCCTTCAGGCGAATTCAGTGTAATTAGTAAGGACTGAACAGGCCCACACAAGGTCCTTGGAGGACGTTTTCCCTTTTGGCTATGATAGAAGGGCACTAGCACACAGAACAGTGAGCACTGTGTCTTCCCCTGTCTATTGTGTTGGTAATCTAGAATTTCAGTTCCTACAGATGATGATTTAGCTTCTTTCATTCTTATTAAATTCACTTGAGAAGATTTCTTTTGCACTTTGAATTGTAGAGGTATATCTTTTCATTAAAATAACTGTACTGAAAATTTGGCCCCATTTGACCTCATAGACATATTTTTCCTCTAATGGTGTCAAGATTAGATGATGTAGCATTTTCATTTATCATAGATATGGCCTGACAATATCTGCAAAATCAAAACACTTAACAGCATAATTCAGTATTCTAATTCAGTGACTTATCTGTGCTGTGATACATATGATCTATAGCACTTCTATCTACATCTCTAAGGCAAATTGGTGCCAACTGACGGTGCTAAGGGGACATGGAAGGAAAGACAGCCACTTCTCTGGTATGCATTTCTTCTAGCCTTAGGATACAGCAGACCTCTGTGTGAACTCTCTAGTGCTCTGACTGCACTGATCAGAAAGGAGAAGATCCAGCAGTTCCTCACCCCGAAGCTGTGCTGAATTTGCTACAGGTTGCTTATTCCAGAGCAGTCAGGGATAAAGTCACTGCTGCAAGGCTACCATTGCCTGGATTCTTAGGTGGCCATGTTTCATGTCTTGGTAGCAAAATCCCTCAGATTGGATTCCTCTAGCACTGACAAATGTGGGATTTCTAACATATCTCCTCTGAAGGGTAAATCTCAGTTTCTCTAGAAATCTAGGATTGTGCCTCAGCTTGGGTCTTTTGAGTTCCCTGCAGGAGACCAGCCCATTGAGACAGGATGGGACAAAAATGTAGATAATTTGTAGCCTGTTGTATCCACAATCCTAAACCATTTTAGCCATAACACTGACAATTGTTAGAATTGATAGATACTGATTTCTTCAATAGAAAATGCCTATGGACTAGTTATTAGCCTGATGCATGTCAGCTGGCTAAGTGCTAAAGCTCTGTCACTACTTTAGCAACATCATTGCATGTCTTATCTTTATTGTAGAAACAAATTAATGAAAATTATATAGATTAAGGCAGGCAATAATCAGATTCAGTTCTCTTCTGTAATAGAGAAGCTATCCAACAATGATAATTTCCAAATTCCAGTGTGTTTTTCTAATTTGATATTTCAGTGTGCTGTCAACTGAAATTAATTGCAACTAATTAAAAATGATCTAGTTAGGACAATTGGACAATAGTGCCCTGGAGATTGCTTCATTCCCAGAGGTTTTAGTGACTTGCTGCTGCACTGGTTCAAGTCTTCAGAAGGGTGCTATACATCATAATGTCATTTTACATTGTTATTTCTCTGAAAGCAGCAATTTAAAACAGTCTCCAGTGAACCTTGAGCAACTTTGCACTAAAAAGAAAAATGTTATTGTTCGAGATCTGTAAAATATAAAATATAGATTCAAAGAAATCACTTGACATGAGTAGTAACTTTAAATTTGTTCCATTATTTGCATGAAATATGTAATGTTGTAGTAAAAGGCTAACAAAGCATTTAGGCTGCTCTGAGGCTCATTGATTTTTCTGCACCTTTGTTCAAACTAGGTCAAACCCAATGTTGGTCTTGTTTTATCACACATGTTTTTCTCACGTTTGAGTCCTATGTCCAAAAGTGATATAACACAGTTCAAGTGCACAACATACTGTGGTCTACAATGTCTATTTAGAGAAAAGCAATACTCTTATTTTGGTTTAAATTATCCTAACCAAACAGCTGGCTAATGTGAACTAAACTTCATAATAAGACCCCATTTTTTAGCAACTTGGGTGAACTGAGGGCTTAATGGAATAATGCTTGCTTTCATGTTAGGGTGAAAGCTGGTCATTTAAAGAATTATGAAAATGAACATTGTAACCAGTGCAAACGTGTTAACACAGCTAAACAGCTCATATGATATTCTGCCTCACCACTATAAGAAGAAACATAGAGCCTACTAAAATTAGATTTTGTCCCAAGTCCCAAAGCTACAAATCTTCCTGTCTCTGCAACCCATACTTAGGAAACTTTATTCTTTGAAGAAATATAGAGATGCAGAATTGGGGATCAGTATAGTTCTCAAAAAGGAAAAAGTGAGAGGCTATTTTTAGACAATAATGAGGCTTTTAAACAAACTGTGTATTGTCCTGACATTTCACATCACTTCTCCACTGTGAAACGTGTTCTATGATAGAAACCACGGGGTTTTTTTTTGTAGTGTGTGATCCTTCCTCCCACTACAGGATATCTGGAACATCATCTCCTCTCAACACATTTTGCTTTTCTTAATTCATCTGATTTCTGAACAGAACCATCAGTCAGTCTTTGAATAGGTTTGATTCAACACTGTGTTATTTCATTTTTACACAGCCATAATAGCACAAAAATCAATAAAGTTGTACTGACATACAAATGGAATAATGTATTGGCAGATCAGACCTATTGAATCTGTTTTGCTCGCAAGACCATTAAAATTGGCAGTGAGATAAGCAGTAGTTTGTTTTTATACATATAATTCATCCTGTGTTCTGATATTTGTGCTCATAATTATGGGATTCTTGACTTTTGAAGAAAGTGTCTATTTCTTTGAGTAAATTTCTTTGTACAGCAGTAATCTCTGTTGCTTCCACAGACTGGGAACTGATCACATACACATATATTAATGAATAAACTACAGAGCCAAAAAAGCAGAGGCAAAATGCTGGCCCCACTACATTCAATTGGAGTTTCACCTCCAACTTTGCTGAAATTATGAATTTATCCTAGGGATTCTTTATTTATTTATCCCAACTCAGCCACAACAACCAGCATACACAAGTACATGATTCCATGTAAGCATGGCATCATTATCCTCCTCATTAGATCAACACAAATCTCAGCATTTCTCTGGGACTATCCCAATATCCTCTTGCTAAATGCAAAGTGAGATTAAGCAGACTTTACTTGCAGTATGTTCTGCGCATGCTGAAACTCAAACTTTGGCAGGCTTCAAGAGAGAGGGTTCCAGAGAGAGTCAGTAGGAATGTTTTGTCCATCATGATGTTGAATCAGACAATAAAAGCACTCCAGGCAGTTGTAAGTTATAACCACTAAAAGATACAGGAAAAAAAGCAGTCTCAGAGATAACTGAATCTGAGACAATGTACTTTTGTTGGAAGATAACTCATGTCCCTGGTGCTGCAGTTGGTTTTTAAAAAGTAATCTTTTTCTATTCAAGGTGGGGAAGAAAATCTCTAAAACAAATAAATGACTGGGTGAGACTTAAAGAAGCCTCACGTGCATTAGCCTTTATTTTGTTGATAGATATGTTTTGCTCAGAGTGCTGGTAAGAGATCATAGAGTTAAAGGGGGAATGAGTACTCTCTCTCTGCTTCTCTCACCTCCTGTGTTTGTCCTCTTCTCCCCTTCCCCCTTCTTTCTTTCCCCCCACCTCTTTATCTCTCTGTTCAAGTTTTGAACTTGATTCAGGCTGTGTTCTGATCTTCACTGGAGAAACTGCTTTCCTAGCTTAAGACAACACTCCTGCTGGTTTAACCACTTCCCTTGATGAAGGTTGTTGGCCCCACAGTGCTGCAAAGTTAAGTGAATTACTTCTAACAGTCTTCTATGGTAGGTTGAACTTCCTTGGCTGACTTTCCAATGAAGTGGGTGAGGATTAGTCATCTGCCCACTCTGCTTGCTTTGCAGGATGCTATGGAGAGCAGCACAAAGCTAGAGGCCCAGCCACCTCTGCTGTGAATACCTGAATGTATCCTCAGTATGATCATTAAGAAAATGAGCAATTTTTAAGTATAGTTTATTACTAAGATCTTTTTTTGTCATTACTTCCATGCCCATCCTGAAAGAACAGCTCAGGATCTCCTTGATTTTAACCCACTCTATCTAGCTGTCTCTGACAGAAGAGGCAGTAGGGGAAAAAACTCTGAAAAAATTAAATCTCTCAGACCTAGCTCCCATTTACTGAACTTAACAGGAGTTTAGCTGAATAAAGATAGCACAGCTTGATTTGTATTATGATATTTCAGAATGTTTTATGGTGTTTCAGAGTCATTAAGATAAGTCATTAGAATAATTTTACATAATTCTATATACTACATATTCCAATGTAGAGACAGACACACAGGGATTGGATAGTCAGTATATATGAGACATATCTCCAACTTTAATTAATAAAAATAATAGCAAAATGGTAGCACAGAGTCCTGTTCTTTCAAGTTCTCAGTGTAAACCTTCTGGTTTTGTATTCTGGCAAACCAGTAAACAGAAATCTGTTTTTTGCAAACATTTGAAGGGCTCTATTCCATGAACTACAACACCTGGTGTATCTCAGCTCTTGGCGTAATTTAAACAAACAGGCCATGTAACACATCTCTCTCTCAGTCAAATAAAGCAGACTTGGTGTGCTGCCAATTCTGCTCTCATTTATTTGCTAACCCTGTGTTTTATTTATTCCCTGAATCATCGAACACATTGCAGAGAATGACGAGAGCAGACAATATTACATCAAATAGCTATATAATAATGTAAATAAAATATGGTAAATCATCAGGTACATTATTTGCCTGTTTTTCACTGTCCCACCTAATTTTGTGCACTTGAACCAAAAGTATATTAATGAAAAAGCTTTTTATGCTGAGCAAAGTTAGAAAGAATATACCCATTGGATACTGATGTCCTATTATTTAGATTAAGTGAAAAATACCTTTAACAAAAACATCCACTGGATGTAATACAAAATATCCCTCAAAATTTGCTTATTATTGTCTGTGGCAGAATCTGCTCTGACTTCAATGACTCAGGGATCAGCCCAGTACTGCCTGGCTGTGGCATACAGTCCTGTAAATAGTAACGGATGTGAGGATCCGTGAAATGCTGGAATGCTTTCCAGTGTTGAGTTACAGTTACTGAAAGGATTTCTGTGATCAGAGGGAGAGAGGAATCAAGGGGGAAAGAGGGAATGAAAGTAATATTTTGAAGTTAAGGAGTGTGAAGGAGATCACTCTTGGTTCCCGAAGGGGCCAAGAGTTTATGGTCAACAAACCATTGTGTGGATTAGATATGCAAAACAAGTGTGTAGGTGACAAAGCCTTGCATTTGTTTAAGGTTTCTGTTTTAATGAGATTTGTCTAGCAAAGGTCTAGCTCAACTTTACATCAGATTGTTTTCCACTAGAGAGTTGATTTAAACCCTCACCAGATGAAGGGTGGGATCTGACAAGTCAGTCGCTTCTAAAGCTAACTATCAAAAAAGAGGAATTACAATTTTTGTATCTGTAGTAACCTTTTGAAATATGTTTTTGAAAACTGATTCCAAGAAGAGTCTTCAAGAGCAGTACACAAATAATGAAGGGAAATTGATGGCCTGAAGACTTTTGTGTACAGTTTCTGACTATAAAGTTCACCAAACACTCACTTTATTCTGTTTATTAGTTGGCCATTCCTGATAGGTTAACATGGGAAGAGATAACTCTACAGTACTTACAGTTGTGCCTTGACCACGTAATTGGAAAAGTAAATGGTTTCCCTATGATCAGAGTTGCAATCTGTGCCAAAATGACTGAACTCCATTCAAAAACCCCTTCTCATGAGTCATTTTGTGGCAATGCTTGTTAAGAGATGGCAAAATACCAGGAATAAAATGATCAGCACACCTCAGGCTGTTAATAGTAACCAAAAAAGCTTTTCCTACTATGAAGCCAGCTCCTCTCTAGAGTCTTCACACTTCCATGAGCTTCCTATGCAAGAGTAAGTCAGATTCAGGCCACTCTTTTTTTTTCTTTAAAAATGTACATCTAGATCCCAATTTATCCCCTGTCCTAAAATGTAAAGAAGTGCTTAAGTCTCCAGTTTGTTAGCTAGTCCCAGTTTCCTTTAGCATGTTTCTCTTAGAGAAAGAATGTCTGCAATATTTTGCATCTGAAAAAGAATGAATGGCAAGGCATGGTTGCAAAGGCTGGAATTCAAGAATCATTGGCCTCACTACTGAAAGCCATGAATCACTGGCTTGACTGTTCCAGGTCCAGCTCTGGACACCCCTCTGTCTCCTAAACCCATCACAATATATTAATTTGTACTGCAGCTACTCGTGCATTGTGCAATACATTCTTTATTGCTCTCTTCTAGTCATGCATTGTGCTCAAAAGACACAGCAGATTTTTTCCTGATTTTCTAAAAAAGCAGCAGAGGTTTGTGAGTCCTCTCAAATTTGAATCGAGTACATGTTAGAGAAAACAATGATTTCTAACCTTCAGTGTAACAGTTCTCCAGCATTTCAATAGCCATACTGAGTAGGAGACTATACCCCTTTATTTCTGAGGATTTAGTTCCTTCCTCTGTTATGTGGGATGGGCAAAGAGCATGGCCCTAAGTAGTCTTCATGTGATTTATTCTACATTGACAACCACTTAAGTGGAGACAAAGCTAGACCCAAAAGGCACAAAGTGATGAAAGCTGGAGCTGAAAAATAGCATGACAGTCAAAATTACTGAGTTTCACACAGCCTCTGCTCTGACCATGTTAGAAAACTCTTGGTCTAAAAGGATCCCAAAAAGCCCTCTGGAAACCCAATCCCATGACTTATATGCTCTCCTTAAAGGCTTTTTTCTTTCCTTCTGTAAAATGACATTGAAAAAAGCCTTGCGGACTTCACTACTTGCTGTAATTTGACAGCTTTTAGTCAAAATGTTTTCCATTTACAAGAGAAGGACTTATATCTCAACCAAAGTTGAATGCACTAACATCTGCAAGTCAGGCTGAGGTTTTGGTTGGATCATAGGCTAGATGGTCCCACAGAGGTGGAATGCCTCCGTGGAAGGGGATGTGAAGGGATATGGAGGAGATGTACTACCAAAGGAACTTCTTGATGAATTAACACTAGTGGCTTGGACACTGTTTCCCAGGGACTCTCAAGAGTTGAGATGTCACTTAATGAATCAAGGCTTTTGGGTTTGCCTAGCTCACTAGACTGGGTGAAAGACTGAAAAGCCGATGCCACTACATTACCTGCTGCAGGGGAAGACAGGAGGAACTGATTCTGCTCACTAGGTATGCTATGATTGTTCAAAAGTAAACGGGAACAAATCACTACCCTTTCCTTCCCAGCAGTGACCCTATGTTGGTTCATAAAGACCAGATGCTATCTGATCTTCCCACTGGGATTCAGTTAAGAACGCAGAGCCTGAATGCTCAAGTTCCCTCTGAGTATTATATAAAACCAAAAGTTAACTAAGCTACTAAGAGGAGCATGCATCACACACATAAATAAAACTTGTTTGATGACAAAGGCGTTGCTTTGATGGTTGCTTTTCAGAGTAGGATTTCACATTAAAATGAAGAGCTAGGGAATGTCCTTATAAGCTCAAAAGTGTTTTTAAGATAGCTATGGCTAATCCATTAAAGCCAAACAGTTTGTGTATTCAAGACCCTTTTATAATCCAAACAGTACAAAAAAAAGTGTTTCCAGAGTTTTCCAGCTCCCCTGTCAACAGCTAAGAAATGAGTCATCATGTATGTGCTTTTGTAATCTTCTCTGTGTATGAAGATTCAATAATAAACTGATTTTTTTTCCTCTGGAATTCAGAATGAAGGAAAAAAAGGAAAATAACCAAGGAGCACAGGTAGGCCTTTTCTAAAATAAAAAATCAAAATTAATTCATCTTCTTGCAAAAGTTAGTTATCAGTACAAAAACCTGAGTTTTTTCTATCTTATGTTGTCTTTACTGAGCCTGAAATCAACTGCAAGGATCCCTGTGCTTGCATGACTGACTATATTGTAGGAGAAAGAAAACTTTGAAAGGAGACTTTAAAGTCAAGAGTGCAATAACAAACTTTTTTATAGTTTTATGTTTCTATAATACAGGTTTAACAAAGGATGTATTTTCTTTACTCTTCAGTCTGGATTTTTCTCTTTCAGTGTGAGAAGATTAAACCAGAAAGACTGTATGGTGAAATCCATGCTTATATCACTGGGAAAATGAGAAAGGCTAATTTTGCTTGCTCAGGAGCTACATGTATATTTATATACAGTGAGTATAAAAAAGTGTTTTCTCATTTCCTTAGATATAAGTTTTGATCTGGTACTGCTCCTCTTGTTACTATGCATGATATACTTTTGTCCCTCTAAATTAGGAGCTCTACAGTCAGTTGGGATGAAAATGAAGGTGTCAGCTACAAAGTTAGGGTTTTCATCTATTAGACCCAATAGTGGCAATGTAGATTACTCATGAAAAGGTGGTTTGAAGAAATTATGTGGATCATAAGGAAAGAACCAATTTTTCACTGCATAGGTGCATAAACTTACTATACTTTACATACCAAATGGCCAAAAGGAAAATCAGCTGTCAGGAGGTTTTGCTATGATTTTCATAAGGTTTTTCTTGCCTTGATACCTTTATTGAACTAATGCTGCCATGCCACTAATTACATATTGGAGGCATATTCCACTGGGGGTGGGTGGGTTTCAATGTATTAATGACATTATAGATTGAGCTCTGCATATCTAGCTTATGTTAATTCCCAGGGCTTCTTCATGATTTTTTTTTATAATAATATAAATTCTTTGTATATTCTAACTAATGCTTCAACCTGCATCCTTTACATTGACTATTAAGAGTGTTCTAGGTTTCAAACTATGCAATAACCAATAACTTATTCTATGCTGGGTAATGAGCAAGTAATGATTATCTTTTTTCACTACCTATTACAAACCTGAGTCAAGTTTGAACACTGGAGAGAAATAGGGGCCTGAATATCCAGCGCTGCATATTCCACCACCATTGTCACCAGTGCATCATGGTAGTAAAATGCTAACTCCATTGTATGTTACTTTGAATGTCCTTCAGCATACATTTACACGCAGGAAAATCCATCCTTCTTTACCAGTCACTTTCACTTTTCCAGTCACTGGTGGCTACCCCACATCTTCCAGCTGACTTTTATTCTCAATTATTTAACAGTCATTTCCTTGGTAATAAGTTGTACATATTTTCAGGTAATAGTATTAGCTTGTAACTGGCAATGTTACGAGCATGAAAACTTTGTTGTTGCTTAAGTAGATTAACTTAAGCTGCACTAAACTTAAACCAGAAACAACATATATACGTAATAATTAAATTTTTTCAGTTCCTAACCTTTTTTAATGGGTTTTTAAAACAGATTTTTAGCTGATCTGCTTTCAAGTCAACTCCTAAATAGTGTAGTTTATTTTGGGTGATTGATTATAGGAATCTTGCGCATGCAACCAAAGCATGATATTTTAAGTCATGGCTTCTTTTCAAGGAATAAAATGATCTTTATATCTTGACACATTTTATCATTTTTAGACTAAACCAGTTACCTGTGTAAGTTCGATCTGTAGCCCTTTAAACCAATAGAATATTATCAGGACTTATTAAAAAGCGAGCACATCTTCCTATTACAGCTGTATTTCAGAGATGAAACAAATGGATTAAAAAATTCTCTAATTGTATCCTTAGCTAATGGTATTTTTAATGAAGTCTGTTAAAAAAGCTTAAGATGATGTGGTATCTCAGTACTACACACTACTGTGTGAGTCCCACTGCTAAATAATTACACAAAATTTTCAAAGAAGGTTTTTTCATACAGTTACTAAACTGGGAGGATGAAATATTAGGAATAAAAATAATAGATTTTACTCTTAGTTATCTATTAGTCCCGTGGGACTGTCCTTATCCTTTTAATGGTTGTCCTAATCCATACTCTTAACATGCACATAAATGAGCTATTACAGGCGCTCCTGCTGTCTTTTGCTCACTGTATGTTCTTGTTCCTTCATTTCTTGCAGATAAAAGTGAGACAATCCAGCCTTTTCCTTTTTAGACCCTACTTAGTTTTGTTCAAGTGATGTCTCTACCTAGGACTTGGTCTACACAGGAAAATTTTTGTCTGATAGCTATATCAGGAACTATTTTTATTCTTCATTTATTGCACCATAGCTGTGCTGGCAAAACTTTACTTTATATACCACTTATACTACCAGAAAGTTCTGTTGCCAGTTTGTTTGGGTTGCTTGAGAAGTCGGTTTGTTTCCTTTGCTCACCTAAACCATACCCCTTAAAAGACAGCTTGCTTTCATCTTGGCTTTACCTAGTAAACCTTTGCAAGACTAGACATGTCAAGGAGGTACTAGGACATGGTTTTGGAGTAGTAGCTCAACAACACCAGGCTCTCACTAAGATGTTATGCAGTAGCACAAAAATCCTGTGAGGAAGGTGGGGTTTTTTGTTCTTCCTCATCAGTGATGCTTTTAGTCCTCTAACCATCACTGATGAGCACCACAGATGTCTGCAGCCTGTCAAAGATTAAGTAACTTGTTATGTAGAGCTTGAAGTATGAGAACACTGAGAGTAAAAAGGATGGTGACAGAAAAGGGAAAGTCTTCACAACCTCAACATTAAAAACTATCGATAGGAAAAACAGTTTCTTAAGTATTCTTGGTAAGTAATGTGACAATCTAAGTCATAAAATCTTTAAAAGCTCCTTAAAGGTCAGTGGATTCCAGTAAATTTGACATTAGTACTTTGAGGTTTTGAAATTAATGCACTTCTTGAAAAATTTTATTACCCTTTTTTTTTTCCTAGTCAATAGATGTGATTTTTACAAAAAGTAAAATTTTGTGGTCTACTTCTTCAAGCTGCCATTATGTCAATCAAAAATGAGTCTGGCTAATAAATTATTCTGGCAAGTAAATTAAATGCTTTTGTGGTTAGTTTAGTGTTTTCCTAAAGCTCCAGCACAGTCCAGGAAACATTCTGCCTTCTCTCTTAACCAGACTTACTGATTACTATGTATCAGCCACAGACCATCTCTAGTATTGTTTTTGCCTTGCCCTTATAATCTTACTAAGATGCATCTTAACCAACACTGGCTCAAAAACAAATGCAGGAGGCAGTGGTTGCTTTTAAAATTATTACCCCAACCATTTCCCTGGTGAAACATAAACACATATTAAATAACATGACACTAATAATTGCATAAAAGGAATCTTTAAAAAAATAGTTTCAGGAGAGAGAATAAAGAATTAATGAATTACTGCATTAGTGAAGTAGTTTGGGTAATAGTTGAGATGTTTGTACTAAGTTGATAAATGCTCTACAAGTAAATCACTTGCATTTCTAGCCTTAGTTCAGAGTCCTTTAGATCTCCAAAGGTTGTAGATAATTTTTGCACCCACTCAGTCAATGACTGGCAATGCGGCATGTAGCCGCAGTCATTCATTCTGTCAGTCAGCAGCCCTTGATAATGTGCCTGTCAATATAATTCAGTGCCTGTTCAGGGAAAGTGACACTTTGAATAGTGGACACTTTTCAAAAGCATTCATACAGGGTCAGTTCCAGGATAAATAAATATATTTTGTGTTTGGAACAAACAGGCAATACTCAGGAGCTGGAGCCAGAGCAGAAATATACAACCAGTCTGCGGGACACAATAAGCTGCAGTGAAGAGTGAATATCATAAATGCATCTTTGAGGTTTTTTGATGCTGCATTAATGATGGGATAATGGATAATATAGCCTTCAGGGTCCTACTTGGCTCAATTGAGCCCTGATCCATGACCAGGGGCACTATGCTCTGCTACACTACAAATGAGATATTAGAATAATAGTATCAATAGTTCTTTAAACCCTATTAAAAGAAGGAATATTTTCAAAGCTGAATGGAAAACAGGCAGAAATCTTTAATTACCACTAACGATGTGTTAAAGAAAGTATTTATATGGCATACAATGTTTAATTTCTAGTTTCTATTAATACAGGCTGAGAATGTGAGAAAGAAATATGTGATAGTGACAGGATTTTTAATGGTACCTCACCTTAAATGCATTTTAAAATATGTAAATCAATAAAAAAATTATTTGTAATAGCAGACTAAGAGTGCTGGTTAGCCTTACTGCTGAATGAAATGTATGCTACAAGCCCTATTACCATACATCGTGGGAGCTGTAGTTAGGATTAATCTGTCAAAAGGGATGGTTTAGTGTTGATGAATATGACATGTGACCATTAATGATGTTGATTTTATCTCCTGAGATTAGCATGATTTACTTCGGATGGATAATAATGTCATTTGCTTGATGCAGTAGATCTGTTTACGAGCTGATTAAATTGTAAGGCCTTGCTTCATTTCATGCTATTTGGTTTACAGCTTCATTACTGCAATCACAAAAGCTGTGGAAATGTCCCACATCCCATGTCACAATAAATCATTGTTTAAGATTGCAGCTATGTATTTTAGCATTTCAGTTTTGCATGGACCATGCATTCCTTAACAAATATGTGATTGGGAATACATTAACAAGATATTCTGGAACATACTGCTGCAGAAATGTAGAAAATCAGCCTGAATCTTTTAATTGAGATTAAGGAAGCACTTGAGTAATTAGCTGTAACAAATTACCTTATTATTTAGACAGTGAAGTAAACGTTTTTGTTGCAAGAATGATTATCATAAATCTGCAGAAAAGTGACACTCAAACAACCATAAAGGAAACTTGTAAGCAAACTACATTTTCTGCCTATTACCTTTTACATTTAAATAAAATTTATCAGAGACATACTCTAAGAAAAATGTATTTGTTGTTTGGGGATAGTATATGTTACAAGCTATACCATCTGTGATTACTGCACCGGGAAGAATATATGCATGTAAATCACAAAGAAAAAAGAAGAATCTGTTAATTATAATGGCAAATGCTAATGTTGCCATAGTTAAGGCTGTGTCAACGTTTTTATTATAAACCCAGTTATAAAGGAAGAAGGAGAGAGGGAGGGTGGCAATCAGCCATCAGAGATTGCCGTGTGCTAAAATTTTGTGTACAAAAAGGCACACTTACACCATATAAATCAGATGTATCAGTGAGACCACGCTCACAGTCTCAGTGAGAAGAGGACCAGGGCCAAACTCTCAGCTTGGGAGTGAGGGTGACTATGTTATAATAATTTTTTCACATTTTGCATTAAAACATAATGCTATTTTTATTGTACAAATTAAAAAATATTGCATTTATCATTCAGTTGGGGCCCTTCAGACTTTGTGGCTTACCGCTAGCTGAATTTGATAACTACAGTTGATTAACTCTTGGTTCATGTGCTCAATTTTAATGAGTTCTTCTAACTTTGAAGAGCATACTTAAATAATTAGCTAAGTTGGGTGTTTTATTGTAATAGAATGGAATTTTTTTAGTTCTTTCTACTCCTTTTTTTTTTTTTTTTTTTTTTTTAAATCCTCCCAGGTTGGTTCTCCAAATCCCCCCAAGTGGATTTAATGGAAACATCTCAGGTTAGTTTACATGTGAATTCTGCTATGTTATAATATGGTCAAATGTAAATGTGAACTTTACAGTAGATTTGTGAACCTTTTCCTCTTGGCAAAAGTCCCTTCTCACCTCAAAATATTTCAACTGGCAGATGAAGAAGTGGGAACCACAAGAGGAGCTATACTCATGTACATGTATACATATATACAAGCCTAGAATATTCAAGGATTTCCGAATGTGTTGCAGCAATGATGATGGTCAAGATTTTTACAAATCATTCATGACCTGGCTTTGCTGGTCAGCCAACATGAGGCATTTTGAATAGCCAGGCCTTTTTTTCTCATGTTTGTTTGTTTTTAATGGTTGATGCACAAAGCATTCTGTAAAGGAGATTCTTTCAGGAAAGCTCATACTTTAGATTTGGAAAGAGGAGACAACTCTAATGCTTGCAACTTAATTCTGTCTGGTAGTTTGGGGACAGATTTACTAAGTTGATTTAGTTTTCCAATACATTGTGGCTGCTGGGCGTATATTTTCTATCCCTGCCTTTTTTGCCAAGCCAAACCTGTTGACATTCATAAAATTAATGAAAAAGTTTCACATGTTGAAATGTTGATTTTGACAGCAACATTTCAACTAATCAAATGAAAACAGTGATAAATATCCTGTTTTCTAAATAACTCTAGACCTGAGTTAATGAAAACATATCCTTGAAAATAAATGGATACCTAAGTTTATTTTTCACAAAAAATAATTTAATTGCTGTGACAAAAACGCAAAAAGAGGAAACCACACTTTGAATCTTCATTGCTTCAGAAAACATTTGGTAATATATTGCATTCCTTCTTAAGTTGGCTGAAATTTTATTACCACAGTTTCAGTGTTATGTTTTATAACTTTGAAATTAAACAAAACAAAGGCTCCCTCTCTTGATGAGCTGTACCTTTTGACAACAATTTGGTTTCCAGCCAAGAAGAAAATATAAAGACAGAATTTTTCAGGGTGCACATTCTTTCACTGGTATTCCTGTTGAAACGAAAAGAATGTCCTTGAAAATCCCAACTGCTGGCTTCAGTAAAAATATATAATTTTACCACCCACCTGTCAGTGATGGTTAATTTAGTGTAATTTATGCACAGTAGAAAATCCCTTGCTAGCACTATGAGGTGCAGAGGCTATCAGCCAGGCTGATGGTAGGTTTGTGGAAAAAGACACCTTTAACCTGAATAGCTGAAGTCATCTCCGTGAACTTTAGTGCCCACTGTTCATATTAACAATGACAAAAGTACTAAGGACATGTAATTTCTTAGTTCCCAGTCTGCTCTCTACCATTCCTTTGACTCTGTCATATTTGGGGATTCTGTTTAAATAGAACTAATGAATCTTGGTTGATGCTTTGATGTTTTTCCAAAAATAGTGGCACTGTGTAACGCATATGTGTCTACCTTACTGATAAAGCTGCTACCGTGATATGAGTGAGGAAACTATTTAATCTTTGTGACTGAACCCTGAATAAACAATTTATATATTCAGAAAGTTGATGGCTGCTGGAAGATGGTTCATCAATCTTCTCTGCAGGTGCCTTCAAGTATGACAATTATTGAAATCGGACAGAAAAAAAAGTAAAAGATGAGTTTAAAATTATTCAAATGGATGCAATTAAGGGACAGAATTTGATTCTCTCAGTGGAAGAGAGGAAAACCTGCGCAGTATTTTGTCACTGGAGAATTGCTTTATCTGCAGGTCCGTTCACTGTTAAAGGAAGCAAACTAACCTGAAAATAATATTAAAAGAAAAAAATTGGCTTACAGTAGAAGGATCCTGGGCAGCTTCAGGCCAAGGTATTTCAAGACTGGTGTTGAAACTCACACAAGAGAATACATTATTTCTCTGGCTTTTTTTTTTTTTTTTTTTTTTTTTTTTAATCTTATGCTTCTACATAGAATATTCTTAAAGCTAAGGCAAGGTCTGCAGATGCAGTCAGTGCATTTGAATATCTAAATTGTTTATTTCAAGTCATCTACATAGCTGGAACTGTTTGGTACCAAGAAAACTGGTATTTTGAAAGCAAGAACTGGTTATGAGAACTTCACTGAATTGCAGAATTTCAGTGAAAACTGAGTCCAGTGGTGTGTTAGCATTTCCTGTTTGAACACTAATCCTAATAAGGATAATTTCTGAAATTTAGGCCACTAAAAGAAAGCACTGAATTTTCCTCCAGCAAACAATTTATGTTCATGAAAGAACTTGCTGATATCAGCAGGGCTGGGGAGAAATGTACTGGAAAGACATTTGCTTTAAGAGATTCCTAGGAACTGCCACATTCTAAGTCCTTGGCTGTTCTAGAAGGCATCCAAATGGCTGGTGAGGAGGGTCAAAGTTGCAAGCAAAGAAAATCTACAAGGCAATGTGCATGCATGTACTTGCATTATGTCCATTATGAGCCTCACTATAATATTTAGAGTGTGCTCAATGGCACTTAAAGAAGTGAGTTCTGAGTAGCTTTAGGAATCAGAACCATGTGTTTTCTGAAGACATATATATTCCTAGTAGATATCTTAGATTTCATGATGAGTGAAATCTCTGTGATGATGCAGATTTTCTGTATTACCAGGGCACAGAATTTCATTGAGGAGCTCCTGCAAAAAGTGCAGCTAGCTAAAGAATATGAAAAGAAATAGGGGCAGACAATTTGTTATTTTCTCCCTTCGTAGAGTTCAAAAATAGGTTTTGCAAAAAGCAATTGTGCCTCCTTCAATTATTGCATTACCTCTAACACTGAGTCTGCTGTAGTCAAGCCTTTTAATGAACAAATGTTGCAGAATTTAGGGTCTCTGAAGTGCAAAGCCACAACAGAGTGTGGCTCTTAATGTGCCATATGAGCATTATGTTGCTTGCTTTCTCTGTCAAAGCTGGCATGTATCAGAATGCAATAAAAGAAAAACTATTTCATTCAAAATTAAATGGCCACATCCAATTAAAGACTGAAGTCTGAAACTGTAAAATCTGTTGAAAGTTTCTTTCTGTTTTAGAGAAAATGTACCAAATGCTAATGGAAGAGTTACTCTAAACGACTGACTACTAGTTAACTATTATGCATTCTAGCAGGATTTGTGGCTGGATTTTTTTTTTAATTATTATTTTTTAATTTTTTTTTCATTCCTCCTCCTTAGAAGATCTGGAAAAAAAAAAAAAGAACAGAAAACTATTGAAAAGATTTGCATGGTCTTTTATCTTTTGAATCAGTGTCATACTAACAAAAAGATGTTTTGAAGTCTTTAACCATTAATTGACTAACTGGTTTTCTTTAGACATAAAACTTGTCAAGGCCTTGATTGTTGTGAATCCATGGTGATAGATTCTGGCTGACTGCCTAAGTACAAGGTCTCTGAATACTAGAATAACATTTTTTGAAACAATTTGGGCTTATCCCCCATAATGCCATTTAAACAAACTTAATTGACTAAAACTTTCATTTTTGTGCATTCTGTATGAGGTACTATTTGCAAGGAGAGGCCTTTTAGGAACAGATACTAAATGACAAAATCTGACCTCTACCTAGCCTTAGACTTCTCAATTCTTGTTTATTTACACAAAATAAGCCAATATAAACTGCATTAAAAATTCACTTTAATTCAGTTTAAGAATTCAATCTTATATACTCTCATTTTCCTTTGGTGAAAAACCTTTAAATGGGTCCAAACTGAGAATTTATGAATAGCATAAAGTTCACATACTTCTGCAGTGGGACTAAGCATTAACTTCAGATAAGTGCCCATATATGTCAGTCAGTAAGCTTGTTCTCTATGAAATGAATAAAAAGTTTCAGACAAAGACTGGATTTTTTTTTTTTCTAGTGAAACTTTACTAAGAAGATACCCCTGTGATGATTTTCTTCAATTTTGAGTTCTGGGCATACGCTGAATTATACATCCATCTCTACAGGTTAGCAATTTGCATTTTCCACTCTTTCACAGACAAAATGACTTGAGTTTGAATGGAAGCAGTATGTTAGATTTAAATAATATACAGGAATGATGAAACTGTGCTTTAAGACTTTTTTCAGGGAACATGACAACTCTAGGATAACTTTTATCTCTAGGAAGTTCTTCAAACATCACAAGGTAAAATTCTTGGCATCTCTAACGACTTTTGAATGGCCCACGTGATGTGAGTTGGTGGGCCAATGGACAATACTCTGGAGCTGTCAGGGCCCTCATGGCTTTAACAGACCCTGAAGGCCCTCAACAGCTTCACCAAGGGTCTCCCCCAGCCCGTGCCCACAGTCTCTGGAAGTTCCTCAGTCCCTGTCTGAGCGAGATCATAGGGAGTCTCAGTTTCCAGCCTGGCCATGGGCCCCACTGTTCCTAAGCTCCACCCATGAGCTGGTGGCCTTGGCCTCACTTTGTCACCATAGACCTCTTCGGAGATCATGACCCCAGTTACAGCTACTGTGTCTGATCTGACCCTTAGATAGACTGATAGCTTGACCTTGGACCTGTCTCATGACCACAAACTTCTCTAATGGTCTGACCTCTTGGTTGAATATCAGCTGTTAGCTGTGGTCCTGCCCTGCTTCCTCACTGGGCCAGCCAAGACCCAGCCCTGCTGACTGTGACAGTGCCCTTGGCTCCGTATTCCCTGTCAGAGCATCTGCCCTTGCTGCTTCCCAACAGTAGTGCAAAAGCTTTTATCTTACCAAAACAATATTGCAGCTGGGAAACAGACTATAGTCAAGGGGTGATTTCCAGTGTTGTTCGTGATCTTTTTTTTCCAGGGGGTGGAGAATCACTAAGAAGCCCATCCACTGTTAACAGTGTACTTGTTTCATGAGCAGAGGATTTCTGTCTCAATTCTATTCCTAGAAAAGCCACAGAACTTTAACATAAACATCCCATTTTCCTTTTCTTTGCAAAAATAATCCAAGAAAAGAGAATTTTAGCCTGAGCACTTCTGTATTGAGCTAAAAATTACATAGCTGAGTTGGGGCTTGGTCTTAACAGGCATACTTTACTAAAAAGTCTAGCTACAACATGTAATAGAGTGAAATAGTTGTTTCTGTCTCTTGAACACATAGAAGTATTGCAAAACGAAGTGTTAAGCAGCCACTATACAATCAATTTGCCAGTTATTCCTCCTAAGAGAATGCAAATATTATTCGAGTTTATAGGTAGTATGGAAACCTTTCTGATTTAAAGGATTTTTATTATATTTATTTTTAATTGATTTCAGTTTTGCTAACCAAAACAGAAAAACAAACAAAGTAAAGAACAAATCTCAATCTTATTTGAACACAATTTTAAATGGAAAAATGTTGTTCCAGTTTTCAATTCATGGAAAACATATCAAAAGTAAGTTTTACCTTTAAAAGTTTTGTAGATACTTATATGCGTAAATAAAATCTTATTTTTTACTATGCAGAATTTGGTTTTCTTGACTTCTGCATTTAAATAACCACTTTGCTGTTAAAAGGCAAAATGAATGATGTGACAGTGAAGTTTGTGAATCAGCTAATAATTTGATATATTCACGAACAGAGAATGTTTTTAACATATCTGAAATAGTAACTCTGAGACTGTACCCGCTTTGTTAAGTCCATTACCTCAATCAATAGTGCTTGTATATATGATAATTAAAATGTATTATTTAACTACTGTGCAGGTTCTGTTTGACTGCAAAGGCACGTAGTGCCATTCAACATGAAGATGCGGTGTATTTAGGCCAACTTCTTAATTTATTTGAACAAGATGAGACTTTCTGAATAATACTATGTCTTGCTACTTTTTACAGAAGCAAGTCTACTGAGAGCATACAGCACAAAACGTAACTACAGAGTTGCAGAACAGTAAAAGAAGGTGTGTTTGAAGGAAAAATGATGCTGCCAGTGATGCTAGGATGCTGAAGGGTAGAGTGATTTTTATTTTGATGTGCTGCATCTGTACAACTGAAAATTAGATGCCAAGTCAAAATCACTACTAAGAAAATGTTCAAGATCCAGTACCAATAAGACGAAAGTATCTGCCACCACTGAAAAAAACAATGTGTAATCATTTTAAGGCTGTGTGCCCCATTTGCACAATGGGTGGTAACCTGTATAAAGGGATATTGAATGAATGTATTGTGCTGTTGTAGCATACTGTTTATTTACTATTGGTTTTTTCCTAACAATTTATAAGATTTCTGGGATAACTTCATGACCCTTCCTTCTTTCCCCACGAACTTACACCATAACATATTTTACAATTAAACCAGTTTATTAAAACTAAAGAATTATTGAAATACCAAATACTGTAATGAAAAGCGTTACAAGAATCCCCTCTACCAGAAGTAAATGATAAAGTTGAAAAAATATGTATTAAAGGAAGATTAATAACCAGCAACACAGTCTCACTGGTCGTGGTAGTGGAGAGCTGAGTGGTAGTATGGGAATTAGTGAGAAGCAGGAATAGCTGTTTGCTGCCCAAGTTCATGGACTTGTTCCTCAGGTATCAGTCACTGCACAGCTGTGAGCATGAAGAATGACCCACAGGTACCCATGGATGTTAAAGCAGGGTTACGCCATTTAAGTCAGTGAGTGGGTCAGTAGGGTAATATTCCAACTCCCATCAGTTCTGCTCCTTCATCTCTGGTTCAGCATCAGAGAACAAAGGGGCTGCAACTTCATCCCTGTTGTCTCACTTCTCTCCTTCTCTTTTACACTTTTCAGTTCTTCACTGAATGAGAGGCACTGGTTCAATCTGCATTACAAGTCTTTAGGCATTTTTTTCCATCATTCATCCAAGAAACATTTCCCTGTTGGTTCCCCATCTGCTCTACAGTAATCTGTGTGTCTGACTCAGGCCTGTCTAAGGTAGAAAGTTCTACCAAAGCAAGGAAAGAACAAGGGGGGGTTTTATCATTGGAAGACAGAAAGTCTTTCCTTCTACACTAAGCAGCTTGCAAGGCCAAAAGTTGATAATTTTACATAATTAATATTTCTTTATTTCATCTCTGGTCATTCACTTGTCCAAAAGCTGTTTCAGACAAGTTTACTTACTCACAGACAGGCTAGTAATTATTGTAGATTTAAGACACCTAAACCCAAAATACTGTCAGATGTGACTATTGCACAAGGGGATCAGACTAAAAGGCTGACACATTACTACTATTTCAGATTAGCAAAGCCTTGGATGCATGCTTCCCTTCATCATTCCTAAAATAATGCTAATCCCTAGACCTAAGGTTTTTGCAGTTCTATAGCTGGACAGCACCTATACTAAAAGGATTTTCCTTTGCTGCTGTCTGCTTAGCAGATTAAATATAGGAGGGAACTCTACAAAACAGGCCGTGCTTGACCTGTACAGAATCTTCAGATGTCTTACCTTTTTCCTGTGTGAAAAATTCTCAAGTATTAACAATTAGCAGTGGAGAAACATTTAAATTATGTCTATATTTTACTAGTCACATTGTCTCCATTTTTCCCTTCTGCAAAGGGAAAGCCTAGTGGCACAAGCCACTAAGGAACTTCTTAATTTAATCTTTAATTTAACCCACTGTGACACAGCATAGATTATGCCATAAAGCTAGCACTACTGAAACTGCATTTAGCAGTATAGCAGTAAGAAAAAGCTATAGAGTGAAAGTGGATGAAGTAGCATGTACACATTTCTCCTATAATTACAGCTTTGATTTTTTTTTGCTTTGATTTTTTTTAAGTAATCAGTTCAATTACAGGTAGAAATAATTAGCTGGCTTTTAAAAACATTTACCTTGATTTGAAGCCATCTGGGCCCACTTTAACTTTGCAGGCTAAGTTATGATATAAGAAGAGTGGTGCTGAGGAAGTAGCATGCCTTCTTCCCTCATGAGATTAAGGTATTTCATGGTGTGATGCACAATAAACAATGACTCTGTGAATCACATTCCAGAAAATCCTCCAAAGTATAGATCAGTTAGTCTAGATTCCCTAGTTCTCCTTGGACCATTCCTTTTATGTCCTAAAACTCACATTGTGCTGCTCAAGATTTTTCATGGGAATCTTCATGCTGATTGAGGGGTGGGAAAGGAGGATGTAGGACCTTCATAGTCCTTTCAACAGAGATAGGAAGCAAATTTTAGAACTGCTTTGATCACTTTATTATGCAGTATTTGATGCTGAGATTTTTAGTTCTTTCACGCTAAAGATGAATCAGTTATTTTATCATGTCTTTTGCTGTTTCTTGCTCAAACTTCCATGCAGAGCACTAATTGTGGATATCCCTCTGGAAATTACACTTTCTGCTCTATTTACACCAGAGGGCAACTGGAACTCGTGTGATTCTCCATCCTCCCAGCATTTCATAGAGACATCTGACCAGAGACTGCTGATGTATAGGCAGCTGTAAGATGTGAAGTCTTATACAGAGAAGCAGTGTGGGAATAAGTAAGCAAAAGGGCCAGAAATCCTCACCCTAGGGAACTGTGGAACTGACACTGGAAGACTGTCAAGTCAGAATATCCCTAGAATGATAGAACATAAATTCAAGCCACACATAAATCCAGATTTTAGAGGCTTGAGCGCAGGTAAGACTCTGGATTACATGAAATTTGTAAGTAAAGTACAGGAAATCTACAGTGATTTCATGTGTTTAAAACCTGTTCTTAATCAAACTAAGAAAAATTATAGTTTCAACAGGAAAAAAAAAAAAAAGTCCTTGAAAGGATTCCCAGAATTTTAAATGAAGAAGTTTTTAAAAATTCAATTTTAAGATATTACTGTAGTTGAAAATTTTTTCAGGCTGAGGCAAGATGTGAATCTAATTGTCACAGCCCTACAAAAATATTCTGCATATAGAAGCTTATCACATAACATAATTACCTTATTCTAGTTTATATTCTAGACCAAGCACATCTGCAGGAGACGTTGCTCAGTAAGAATGCTGCTTTTATTCTTGAATAATTCCATGTGCAGTGAAGCCTTTAGTCAAATCAGCGCAACTCTGAATGTACATGAATTGTCGGTCTATCTCTGCTTGCATTTACAAGAAATCTGTATCTCTGTTCCTAAATGCAGCTGACAGATCTGAAAACGTCGCATTTGTTTGCAGATAAGCATAACTCTTACTAGCTCCCACCCTTATTAACCTATTATTTCTATGTCTTTTTGGTTTTATGAACCGCATATCCTTCAAATTTGGTGTTCAATGTCCTTAGCAAACTAATAAGTGCTATGGAGAGAAAGAAAACCTTTTTCTTCCCTTGTTTGCCAAGAAGCCAAAAGGAAAAGTTTTTGAGTATGACAGTGCTCTATCAACTTTATGTAAGAGTCCAGGAGAAGAAAGTCAAGTTGCTTTTCTTTTTTTGGAGAAAAAAAAATAAATCTTTGTTCTAGTTCAGTAAAAAACCCCCACATGTTAGACCTTTTAACCATAAAGGCTTGTTCTTCTTCACACTATTTGTGTTTGTCATCTGTGTTTGCCTAGTTCTGTCATGAATGCTACCTCAAAACCTTAATAAAACATTAATGTCCAAGCCTCAGAACTTCCACTGTCACATTTCTATCATTTATCTGTTACTGATTTTAGCTGTGGTTACTTTTTAGAAAAGTAAAATAGCAAGCTATACATTTCAAGGAAGAGATGAGATTAATGAATATATACAACTGGGACCTCCTACTCATGATGTAAAATATCAGTTGGTGCTCTTATATAGTTAGTTGTTTGCCTTCTACTTTGTGTAGTTTTTGTACCTCTGCTTTAATACTCTTCTCTAATATAGGTTGTAACAATTTAAGTACAGACTGGATTGTCTTATTAGCATCTTTTTAGTTAATAAATAAGTATATCTTTTAATTCAGTTATGCCTGAAAGTTGTCACTAAATGGCTACTTTCTAGTCCATAAGAAATTATGTGGTGCTGGCTGTTAAGGCGTGTTTAACATGAACTTGTCCCAGCTGTAGTCTCAGCAGAGAAACTCCTGAAGAGCCCATGAAGATGGATCAGCTTTTTTTTAACCTAGTCTTTCCCTCAGCAGACTGGAACAAAGAGGTCAGTTCTGTTATCACATTTACAGTTTGCATGCTCTGAGCAGGAGTCTGCATTCTTGTTTAATGTGACAGCAGACTATAGGTATCAGGTATTCAGGGATAACATTTTTCAGAAGCCCAAGACCAATTAGTTTTCTTGCTGGTGAGGTCATTGTAGATTTCTGAAATAGGACTAGTCAACAGGAGAATTCCTTATTTTTCATATATGTTTTTGTTCTTTAAATATGTATCATCAGCATTAACAATTATTGGCTATTCTGAAGTATGGGACGACAAAATAAAGACATATTGAGGAATGATGCAACCCCTACTTGTGTCACTCTGCTTGCACAAGCTCAGTATTAATTTCAGAGAGCAGCACTTCCACAGTATTCAAGGTAAAAACTGCCTGGGAAAAGAGGAATTACCAAGTCCTGGCTGTCTCATTTATATATGATACTCAGCACATATGCAATCTAAAGCACGCTCCCTTCATCCTAATAAAGGCAGGATTCCTCAGCTGGCTGGAAAGAGGGGACTAACCGGCATGTGTTTAGACCTGGGGTTTTCCTCAGGGCTGGCATGTCAGCAGTGTGTAATTCCCTATATAAAATGCCCACTTCCCCTTGCATTGGCTGTGCAAGTGACTCATGCAGCCTCACAGGCCATCTGAGGTGGCTGGCGCTGGGCTGGTGGGCACTACTGACAGGCTTCTGGGCTTTGTCCACCAGGTGTGCAGCCCCGAGTCCCCGTCACCCCCAGGGGTTTCGAGAAGGTTCCCCAGCCCTTCCCCTCAGCAGGGAGGGCCCAAAGGCACAGATTTACCACAGCCGTGGCATCTGGAGAGGGGGAGGATGTGTGTGTCCCCCTCCCCAGTTACTGATGAGAGGAAACCCAGCCTGACGTATAAAACGCCTGGGCACAGCCACTGCAGGCATCTCCCAGAATTTACAGCTGCCTCACGGAAATCTGCCAAGTCACCACTATCCCTCCCCAGCATGGGGCACTGTGTAACACTAATTGGGCAAATTGAGAGGAACTGTGCATTTTGACTTGCTCACCTGGGAAAGATCAACCCTCGTTACAGCAGGCTCCTCTTCAGAAGGGTTCAGAATGGCTACTGGGAGGCTGTGTGTTGTGCGGCCCAGCAGTTGGATGCCTGGGAAGATGGAAGCAGCATCCACTTTCTGCTTGGAGAAAAAAGGCCTGGTGCTTGGCTCTCCCTGACACCTTGGCCCTGCATGGGAGCAGTAGAGAGCACCTATCAGGACTGTGAGCAGGTCAGTGCCTCAGAAGGAATAAGATTGCCTTTTTTTTCCCTCTGATGAATATTTGTTGTAACACTATGTGCTTTCAGACTTTTTTAGAGTATATATCAAGAAAAATCCCTTCACAAATGAACTCCTACTTAAGTCTTCTTTGGTTCAAATGTTATTGCCTTTGCTATTGGATGTAAACCTTATAAGGACCTGTTTTCCTTTAAAACAAAGGATTTTATTTTTATATCGGAGTAGCCTTTAGGATGTTTGTTATTTATGCATTTTAGATATTTCATTTTAAGGAAGAATTCGTTTTGGCAGGTTTATTTTGTTAAGAAATATAAAAGTTGCTGTGTTTGACTTGAGATTTTATGGGTTTTTCTAATAACTCAGTTTCCACAGGAAAAGTAATACCTTTGTCAGGATGGCTTTCCTTTTCATAAGGGAGTTCTGTAGCTCTTTCCTGTGTAAGGTGGTTGTCTCTAACTGTTTTGTGACTTTTTTGTGTTGCTAAAAAACAAGCTAGGGCTTCTTAAGTGTTAGAAGGAAAAATAGACAGTCTTTATACTATTGTTTACCTAGCCATTAGTATTGTGCAGTTCTTCCCATCGCAAAAATGTTATTTAATTGTAGAAGATATAACCCTGTGTGTCAACATCTCCATTGTGCAAGGCCTTGGAACAGGACAGCATTTGCTGGGTTTCCAAGTCCTCCCTTTTGCAACCATCACATTGGATAATTTCGTTTTGAAGTGTGTTGTACTCCATCTTAACAACAGTTGTGTGGTTTATTCCCACTATTCCCAGAGGATGGCTGTTACAGAATGTGATTTTTTTTACAACATTGGTGGTGAGCCATTTGCCATTGGAACTGACTTGGGATAGAGTCAAAAACAATGAGCTACCACCATACACTCAAAAAAAAAGTGTGGCCGGCTAAAGTCCATTTGGACTCATGCCAAAATTCTCTTTTAAATTACATACTCCTTTTTTTTTTTTGCCTCAGCCTTTTAACTAACAGTTAGACAGCAATCCCATCCTCTCTCACCTTTTGTTATAGTAGACTAAACAAATCAAGCTTGTTAATCTCATTTCATAAAATAAGCTTTGCATTGCCCTTATCTTTCTAGCAGTTCTCCTCTCCCTGCTCTAGTTCCAGTTAATGTCTCGAATGAAGGTGTCTACACTGTATACAGTATTTCAAATGAGCTTCTCCTAGACCTTTACACAATGCTTTTGCTTTTTCTTGTCTCTCTTGGAAGTTGCACCAGCTGCTATATGGTGGTGATCCACAGTCATCCTATTAATGTTGAGAAATTACACCATTTGTGCTTTTTCAGCACATAATGCTGAGATTTGAGGTTTACTTTTAAGTCAGAGGAACTTCAGTGTGTTGTCATCTGCTTTGAGTAATCTCAGGCTATATCATCTAAATATTTGTATTTATTTTCTGTGTGTCATTGTTTTCAACTTGTCATTGCAAAATTTTGACTATTACTGGAATCTGAATTATAAAAATATCAATCTCAGGCATCATGTTTTCCTTCTTATAGTACTCTTTGTTTTGTGTCAATTCTGTTTTAAGTTTGGTAGAAAGTCCTTGGTACTGTTATGGTCTCATATTCTTGAGTTCTGAGTTGGAGTGGAGATTAACTAGACTCTTGCAGTTTGGAGCTACCCAAAATTTGATTTTGTTTCTACCTCAGCTGATTTTTATTGTATAGTGTCATTACTATCATCTGTTTTCCTTTCACTCCATGCTCAATATTGCCCTTCTTTTTTAAGTAAATACAGCATATGAATTTGAGGTTAGGAACTCGCCGGTATTACCTTTAATCTGTTTCTTTCATTTATGTAACTGAAAAAATATCTTCGTCCATCTTAATATCCTTTGCAAAGCCCAACACAGCTCCTCTATTGGCAGTTCTTTTTTCACTCCATGCTTCTCAGTTAAGTACTGATGAACACACAGAAGTGTTTTTTCCCATGCATTCCCTCTGTTGGTTTAGGTTTTTCTTTTTGTTTTGTTAGTTTGTTTGTTGGAGGGGAGGGGATGTTTTTTGTGGGGTTTTTTTGTTTGGTTTGTTTTGTGGTTTGTTTTTTTTTTCACATGTATTGTATTTCTTGAGGTGGTAGAGTATCCAGTTAGGCCTGGAGAACCTTCTTCTGGCTTTCTTTTTAATTTTTACTGTGTTTGGAATATAGATTCTTGACTATTTAAACAATCTTTGTGTGAAGCATTTGTAAGATTTTGCTCCCTACTCAATCTATTAGCTCCTCAGCCCAGCTGACATAACTTCATCAGAGTTTGCCCTTCTGAAATTTAAACTGAGACCCACTTACTTAATTTTTTCTCCTGTCTAACTTAAATGGGTTTAGTCTGACTTGGTCCAGGGCTGACTTCTACAACTGGCTAACTTCTAATATTCTCACTACTTATCAGTAATATAGATATAATACATCATGTCACCTCTTATTGTTCTGATGAGGATTTGATTGTGTATTCCACATTGCATCCAAATATAACTGAATGTCCCTGCTATGGATAACATTTGTAGTCCATTTGGTCCCTAACTTTGTGGCTATAAACAAATGCCCTCGGCCACCACTCCAGGAAAAGAATGACTGTGTCATGCTGCACACAATGGACCCTGACTTAGGGAATACCAGAGTTTAAGGTAATGTTTCCCATGCTTTCCTACGCTACAGTGAACCCTGCTAAGAGTACCACCAGAGTTAAGCTTTCTTTTTTTTTTTTTTTTTTTAACAGACTGGAGCACCTGTAGTTCAGCTTCTCTGAAAATCAATTTCTTAGCCTATAAAATGGATTAGTCTCTAGCCAATCTTTAACTTACTTTTGAGTAGGTGTGCGTGTGCAGCCCACTATTCACTGTGCTGTGCCTCCCACTCTGTGGCTGCATCTGGCCAACAGCGGATATGAATATGCTACAGCTGCTTGCTAGGATATTTAACTCGAGGTGTAAAAGTTTGTGATTCAGCCCTGGAGGTCCCAGGTAATGAGCAAGATGGTGATTATTACACTTGCAGAATTGTATGTACTTGCATTCCTAAGGACAGCTTGTGATGTGGGTGTGGGGAGCATAGTTTCCTTTTATCTGTTCTAAAGCTCACAACACTTTTTTTTTTTTCCCAGAATTAAACTATTACAAAATACATCAAAAGAGACTTCATAGAAATATGCCCGTCCTCATTTTAATGTCTGCAGCAAAAAGACTGGAGCGATGTTGCACAAATGAGTGTAGCATTTAATAGATAATGGAATAACATGGTTATGTAATAATTGCTTTCAAAATGGGGATGCAAAACTCAGTACCTTATTCTTCTGATACACAGACTAGTTTACACACTAACTTGAGTATCTATGCATACAAAAATAGAGCTAAATTACTTATGCAATAACTTAGTTTTCCTTGCTTTGATTCATCCAAGATCATTAGCTATCAGAACAAATATATTTTCAGAGGTGCTCTGCATAAAAAAAACAAACAAAAACTCTAGAACCTGACATTTTCTTTCATTTTCCTATTAATTTAAAGGAATTTTAAGGGTTTTTTTTTTTTAGTTAAGTTAAAAATATTATTCTATTATATCCTTGGGAAAAGACCTGGACAAGACTTTCCTGTATAAATAACATTTACGAATTAAAAATGGACACATCTTGCCCATCACTGAAATGCAACTATTTCTTGAGGTAAAACACAAGAAATGACTGCTCAGACAGATGTGCTGATTAAACTCCTCATAGTTTTATTATAGGCATCAGTTTCAAGTTGACTGTGTCTATGCTACTATGGCCAAAACCTACTCTGCTCCGTATAGGTGTTCAGTGTTTTCTTTTTTGCCTATTTACTAGTGATGTACCTTGCATGGTCACTTCAGATTTTGCCATCTAAACCTTCTCATCAGAGACAGAAACCCAAAATTCCTGTTTGCTCCAAGGTGCTCCCAAGCCCCTTCTCAAATTGTCATGAATTGTACAACTGTGTTGTATGTTTTTAGTTTTTATCTATAGAATTAGAATATGTAAGCTTTAGGGCTTTTTTTTTCCCAGGAGGAATCTTGCCTTTCTTAGAATTGCTAGAAAACTTATACTGATTTCAGACTGACTAGGATTCCACATTACGTTGTGGACTTAGGGTGTGTGCAAGTTTTAATAGCTTAAAAGTATAAATGTAAATTGACACAATCCCATTAACCAGCAAACACAATTAACCATGTGGAACACTATGTTTATACAAGTTTAAGTGTTTTAGTTAGAATAAATATTTTCTCCCTTATAGAGTTAGCTTTTTTCATAACCTATAACCTGATATATACACAGCTGTAATTAGTCACAAGTACCTTCTCTAATAGGGATTAAACTGTACTGGTATAATGATCAGTAGGGGTAGAGTTAAGCAATATTTTATTTACTTTGGTAGTATCTATAGGTAGGAAATTGTGCCATTCTTACTCAGTTACTTTAGAAATGGGTATGCTAAAATAGTATTAGAAGAATTGACTGTTCATTGAGGAGGTAAGACCTGCTATAACACTTTCCTAATTTATGTAACTCTAGAACAAGATTGTGGCACTTTCAATAGCCAGTTTTCTCAGAGAATTTGTCAGTACCTGATTTGTAGATACATCAACAACCATTTGTTTCTCAACCAAATGATACAGTTAAACTAGAAAAATTAGCTGCTCCATCTGGTCTAAATTCCTTTCTCAATCTTTTTATAAACCTATTGATGTATGTAGGATATCTGCTTTTGATCAAGCATAACATTTTACCCTAACTCCATAAAGTCAACCTGAAGACGATAATTATAAATGTGATTGGCTCTTTTCATAATATGTTTGACACCTCTACTGCAATGTATTTAGCAGCTGATCCTTCTTAAATAAATAAATAAAACAAAACAAAAACCCCCACACTCATTTGTTTCATCTGAAAAACGTTACTTGGGCCTGCTGGAGCAATATATATTAAGGAAATTGTAATCTTGCAAAGGGAAGGGAATTGGAAAGCAAAGTAGGACAAATAGGAAAAAAATCCTACAAATGCTTTCAGGCTCATGAGCTCAAGTATTTCGTGATAGAACCTGGCTACATAGTAATTATGTTTCTCTTTAGAAGTTGACAAAACTAACTTAGTCTTGTTGTAAAAATATGTGGGGACAAGTAAGATTTTGACTGGCTTTGTTTTGGTCTCCATCAGTGGATTTCTGTGGTAGCCTAATCTAAGCAGTGATGAGCAGGTTAGAGAGTATGGTCACCAGTGGGTGTGCAGGGTGAGAAAAACTAACAAAAAACACACCAAAGAGGAGAAATATTTTTATTTGCACAGCCAGGAACTCTAGTACAAGAACAAGTTTTTCTCTGCTCTGTAATCAATACATGCAGTGATAAATCTTGCTTTTTACTGAAGCCTTGTCAGGCAAAGCTTTCTGTTGAGTATCATGCCATGGTGGTTTCTGTTTTCTTTGAAAAAATGGTGACTCGAAGGTCCCAAATCAGTTAGGTCTTTATCTAATAACTTAGTGGCTGCTTTGGATTTTTTCCTGTTCCACCTCAGAAGGGCAGAAAACTCATCTCCTCTAATTACCAGCTAGGGTGGAAAGGTCATGTTGCGTTACCTTTTCTGTAGAGAAGGTTTAAAGGTTTTTCTTGGGCAAAGAGAGACTAGGTGGGAACATGATTAGATCTGAGCACTGACTGGAAGACCTGAGCTCCAGGCTTTGGCAAGCACTATAACCAGTAAACTAAACAGTCTTGTTCCTTCCTTCTCTTTCCCTCTGGCTCGGTGCATTTTTATGCAAAGTGAAATGCCTTTAAAGGAGAGAATGGAGATTTTTCCCACATTAGAATAGCCAGGTGACTAGGAATCCTAATAAGAAGTGAGTATTGTGGGTTTGAAACCTTTCAGATCAGGGATTTGATACATATTCCTCTGTCTCAAGACAAGTACTTCAAGCATGGAGAAAGAAGGCAGCAGTTGATCTTTCCTAGTAGGAAAAAAACACATCTCCACAAAGAGAAGATTTAGGGCTGTAAATTGTACAAGAGGGGAAACGTTTTACTGCAACTGTAAGATCGATGGGCGTGTTTGAGAATCTGGGCTGATGCTTACTAACTTGAGAGAAACTAAACCATTATATTGCAGCTGCAGCTTTAGGTCTTGTGATGGCTGAAAGGGTGCTGGCACCCTTAGTTAGTACCTCTCCCAGCTGAACCGACCCCTCTAAAGCTATGTCAGTAGCTGAACTGCAGAGTTGCCCTTTTCCAAACAGGACGCTTTGCCGTGAAAAAGCCGAGAGGCTTCTCCTGGCCTGGTCCTGCCGGCAGGGCCCCGAGGGGGCTGCTCGGGCTGGGGCGCTGAGCTGCAGCACTGCCCCATCCCGCCCCACGCAGAAGGAAGGCAGGGAGCAGGGGCGTGCCCCGGCCTTTCTCCCGTAGCCCGCTTTGGGCGTGGGGGCCCCGCGGAGGCTCTGCAGCAGGTCTCAGGGCTGGCCCCAGCCCTGCCCTGCCCGGGTGGCCCGCATGCCACCCCCCGCGGGGGCCAGGAGCAGGCAGGGAGCAGTTCTCGGGCTTTCCTTCCCTTCCTGCTCCCAGTGTAAGTAATGACCACATCACTAAAAACTGATGCGTTTACCTTTGCAAACAGTTTTCGCGGGTAGCAGCTTATGAGACTAAAAAGGCTGGGTGAGTCAAAGATAGGGTACAAACGCTGAACTTGTAATACCAAGGATGCGTTCGTAATTACCGACCTTCTGCTGTCCTACCTGAAGCAAACAGTTTTGCGTGTCTTCTGTGATCTACAGTAATTACGCCTCTGTATTTTATAAGACTCTTGCGTCACTGAAGTACCTCGAGATGGCTCCGCTGCCTGTTTAGGTCCCATGGTCTCGGCTTGCAAAGGGCTGTGCGAAGGCGCCCCAGCCCCGGGCCCCGCCAGGGAAGGGGGTTCGCTGCGGAGGGCTGGAGCTGCGCAGCCCTGTGCGGCGTGGAACGGAGAGAGAGAGCTCTAAACATAAGCGTCAGCTTTTAACGCTTTTAAATAATGATCATGGAGCTAGCTTGACAGGTAAAGGAGCTGGAAATCAGCTGATATTAAGTGAGAAATTATTAATCAGTTTAAGGCTGGTTGGGTCCAATTTTCTTAAGATGATTGAGGAAAAAGGGAGGAGGATTTGAGAAACCTGGAGACTGTGTACTCATTTCTAAATGGCGTTGAACTTCTAGTTACACATCCAAAATCCTTTCCTAAAAATAACTGCTGTCCATCCAGTAACGTAAAAGAACTTCCAAAGCGTTTTTAAGTGTGTTTGATTTCCATCGCCCAGTAGCATTTCATGCCTCCCCCCCGTTTGAAAACAATGGGAAAAAGTGGTGTTAGGATTTAGACTACTTTTTCACCAGCGATAAAGGGGTTGTTTTCTGTAACAGCGTAGATTATTACAAACTTGTAATTTGCAGTTCGCATTTGCCATCAATATCACAGCAAGGGAAAAAAGAGACTAGAGCCTACAGTAGCCTCAGTAATTCCTGTTCACGGGTTTGATATGTCGATGGAAAAAGCCCAATGCTTTCAGAGCGAACTTGCTTGAGTTTAATAAACAGTGACTTCAGAAAGTGCAGTAAAATCAATTAATGTTGCAAAAGCATTGGCCAAAAAGAAAGTGGCGAAAGGATTTATGGAAATGTAATGGACTTACAAGCATTTATCCTGCCACTTGATAAACAGCAATGGGAAGCCGAGATGGTGAAAATAATTAGTCCCGCAGCCTCAGTGAATATGGACAATTTATTATTATAATTTTATCCTTTCAGTGGTTATTCAAATTTATTTTTTAATTTTGTGAGCTGAAACACGGGGGGATTAATCTAAAGTTTGGTTCCTGCTTCCTCGGGGGCTGAGTTTCTTATTCTGACATGTTCCCTCTTCGCAAATTGTGATCTGTCATTTGCTAAGGCTTCTCCATACAGAAAGCTCATTCTTAGTTTTTCTGCATGTATTTTAGGGACTATTATCATCGGCCTTAGTAAATAATGTTACTCATCAGTGGAAGGATCAGCTGTTTGCCTTCCTATGCGCCAGGGTTTTCTCTCCCTTTTGATTTTCAGACACGTTTTCAGAGAAACTGTGAAAGAGAGTTGTGAAGAGGCTGCAGGAGCATGCCCTGGCTCTTGAGTAACCCTAGCACAGAAAACTTTTCTACTTGCTCTCAGGAGTTTGTAGCCCTATTATTACAGTAGAAAAGAGACATCCACCATGGAGTAAAGATTACAATTTCCAGAAGTCAGAATTTATTACAGTTAAACTGTGATAAGATCCCATCTGTTATGAACACATGTAGCACCAATTGTTTTTCGTACGACTGCAATTTATTTACCCTTCAGAGAGAAGGAGATTACAAGCGTGATTAAAAAAAAAAAAAAAATGAAGAAGAAGAAAACCAACAACAAAACACCAACAAACCCAACCACCACCACCACCACGTGTTTTTTCGGTCCGGCCTATCTGTTTTTATCTGGGTAAATCCATTTGTACTGCAATATTTCTCTCGGGATTAGGCGGGAGATTCCCTGTGCCCCAGCCCAGCGATGTCTGTGGGGTCCCGGGCCGGGCCGGGCGCGCTCCCGCCGCTCCCGCGCGCTCCCGCTGCCCTGCGCTCCGCCGGGGGCGGCAGCGCCGCCTGGCGGCCGGGAGCGCTCCCCGACCTCCTGAGCCCGGAGACAAAGGGGAGCAGCCCCGCTCCCTTCTCCCTGCTCCCGGGAGCAGCTCCTCTTCCTCCGGGGGGCTGCGCAACGCGCCCGCCTGGGCCTCCGTGCAGAGAGTGCCCGCTCTGGCCCGCGCCTCGGGAGAGCAGTAACGTTTGTTATGAACTGGAACGTGAACCTGAAACGGGGGAGGGGAGGTATTTTTTTGTGCTTCCATTGGTCGTGGTAGTTTGGGAGCGAGGAATGTGCCTGCTCGTCGTCTTGTCCCATCCCACAGAAGTGGTTTGGATCGAGTAGCATGCGCTTCACAAAATAAGGCAGGAAAGATGAATCATTTACACACACATACCAAAAAAAAAAAAAAAAACACACCAAACCCCTAAGACGTTCTTACTGCGATAGCCTTAGAGCGGTAATCTAATTTTGTTCTCTTTCAAACTATTTCAAGGCATATATGTGTGTGTATATATGTGTATATATATATCCTCCAGGTTTCAGTGGGCGTCTTTCTGCTGCTCTGTTATCATTATTTCTTGCCTTGATGTGACGTTGAAGACAGATGACAGCATTGTCAGGTTGTCTTTAATTCATTTGAAGATTTAAAAAAAAATACACACAAGGCGTCTGACAATATTCAAAGCTGAACGGATTCACTTTTTTTTTTTTTTCCACGTAGGGGACGGGGGGGCTTGGGAGTGGGGAGCGGTTGATGAATTTTAGACATGAAGAGAGAACAAAGTCTGTGCATCGCTGTGCGTGCACACACGCACTAAGCAAGTGGCCAGAGGTGGGATTTTTGCAGCAGCAGCACCTGGTTCATGTTGATGGAGAAATATCCAGCATTAAGACAGTCTTTTCGTATTTATGCACAAGCTCAAATGTATAATCTGCTCAAATTTCAACTGCATCTCTGCTGCCAAAGCATTCCACCTCCAAAGAGGTGACAGCATACGGACTCAGGGTCCGTCTTTTTTCTTCCGACACCTCTGTGCTTCATTGCAACAAAATTTTACCGGTTAAAAAAAAAAAAAAAAAAAAAAAAAAAAAAAAAAAAGTAGTCTGCCCCGAATTTTCTAGGAGTGAGCTGAGAAAGAGATTTAGCAGGGATTAGACACCTCCGATCAGGACTGGTTGCTTGCCTGCCTCAGGTCTGTTCGTGAAGCAATGCGGGCTATGCTTCATGGTGCAGAAAGAATCGGGGGTGGCGGGGTGTCTCAGCATGGGGTTAGGAAAGTCCAAAATTACACCCCAAAATCTTTATGGAAAGGAGATTTGATGATGTTAACTCCAGCAATTTTCCATTTTAGATTTGTTACTTAAAAAAAAAAAACCAACAAACAAACAAAAAAACCCCCACTAAACCCAACAAAATAAAAACCCAAACATACAAACTAAACACAAAAAATCCCCTAAACTGTGCTCTACTGAAAAGCTAGAGTGAGAGCTAACAGTATTACAGCCAGGCAGCATTGCTCTCTGTCTTTTTTAAGTATGGAAGAATGAAGTTTGATCAATGTTTTTACAGAATAGGAATGCACATTTGTTGCAGAAAGTTTGGGCCTTCCAGGATTCCCTCTGCCCGGATGATTTCGGTTGCAGGTGTGGGCAGATCATTACAAACCTCGGATTAGAGAGAAGAGGGTCGGCCGCAGTTACTATATTGCACGTACCTTGCTAGCTACACTGAGGGTGGCTTCAAAGGGAGTGGATGGGCAGTGGGTGACTTCGCGGTCTTAGAAAATGGAGTCTCTTATCGCTGAGGAAAATCTTCGCCTAATAAAGGCAACCCTGTAGTTTAGCTCTAGCGTATATTTTGCACTCTAAAATCAGACGAGCAAACGTATATGCACGTGTTTGGTGTGGGCTTGTACACAGAAGCCAAGATACATATGCCCATATAGACTCAGATATATTGCAGAGACTCCTTTGCTGTCTGTGGAGTCTGGTGTTTTATTGTTTCATAAAACTACCTTAATTACATTTCTCCATAGATAAGATAAACAGGACCCTTCTTTTCTAAGCGTTGCTTATCAGAAGTATTTTGTCGAAGTGGCATCCAGAGTAAGCTTTTTAGAGGGGATGAAACTGCATTAATTTTTATTTTGGTTCTTCATTTGCACTTAGCATCTGACAAGAGTTGATTTAAATATTACATGAGTTTATCTTTAATGTTCAAAAAAGATTTGTGAGAAAGACGAAACTGTTTAATTTAAACTAATGTATGCCTGACTCTGGTCAGATTGATCACAGTTTCGGGTTGTGATGGGTTTTGCCCTTCTGTTGCTTGTCCTCTCGAGCTGGTTTTTCACTGTGAAATTATTTTAGTTCGGTGGCATGGACCAGCGGCTGCTGTCAAATCCACAACCCATCCAGTTAGTAAGAACGGGGGGGGGGGGGGGGGGGAGGAATAACAAATGCAGTCCTTTTACCTAAAAACATTAATGTCCATAAGTCAATCTCTATTAGAAAAAAAGGCGGATTTCCTAGATTAATATCAAAATTCTAGGTGGCACTTGCCAGGTCAAATACTTAACAAGCCTGTAGGACAGACTTCCTTACCACCACTCTACATGTAAAATAAGCTATTATAATTTTTCTTTAATCTCCGGGACAGTATCTGAGCAAAACAGTAATAGCAACATTAAGCGTTCATTTCATCACTTGCATCAGCAATCTTTATATATAACTTTTAAGAGATGAAATCCACAAAACTGCAGTTAGGGTTCCAGGACACAGAAACGCCTCCCTCCCTCTTCTCAAAATCGTCCCTGCAGCACCTGATGGCCGATGGGGTTTGGCTAGCGAAGTCTGAGCTGCAGCTGTTAGAGATCTGTAATTGTAAAATACATGAATAGGAGAGGAGCATGGCGATAGTGATGTGTTTTAATCGCGGCAAATCTGTAATTGTTGCTCGCACACCCAGATGGAGCCTGAAATGTAATTTTCTTCGAATTAAGAGTAGTTAAAATAGCGAAGCGGGGAGGGCAGTCTGGACGGGCTGCAGGAGAGGGCGGGGGGCGTGCGGCGTAGGGAGAGGACTGCGAGTTTTTTCTGCCTTTCTCAGACTCGCTGGATGAATCCTCTACAACCATCACCCCCGACCCGAGAAGCCCTTCTTTCGATTACTTGCTGTATTTGTATCCGCTTTCTATTTTATTACTGAAGTTTACTTGGTGCAGTTAACAGCATTGCCCTCTCCTCCCCTTCTCTAAGTCATCAGTTCATAACGAGAGCTCGTTTTACATTCCCAAAAGCATTGATTCGCAATGGTCCCTTTTCCATTTAAGGCCGCGGGGGGGGGAATACATTTGGTTAAAGCACAAAGCATTTCCCGCGCCGCTTTCGGCCACCGTCCCAAAAGAGCCGCAGCGCGGCCCAGCACGCGAAGTCCCCAGAGCATCCCGGCCCCCGCCGCGGGCCCGGGCCCGGCCCGGCCTCAGCAATCGCGCCGTGCCGGGTGCCGGGACGGCCCGGCGAGCGCTGGAGCTCCATTTAGCTTGCTGCTTTTCTCGCCTTCGCACATTAACGCTAACTTCCACTAATTATCTGGAGTAAATGTATTAGACTAATTAGCATCTGGGCACCACGGGAAACTTTGAACAGTAATTATATTGTGGGGGAGATCCAGAACGAGGGAGAAAACCCAGTGATTTGTCAAGCAAAGTCGCCGCTTGCAACTTTCCCCCCCCGCCAGCGGTTCGCGCTGAGGCCGGGGCGAGGGCAGGCGGCAGCGGGGGGAGAGGGGCTGAGCGAGGGGCAGCGGAGACCCTTGCCCCGCCTGAGCCGCTGACTGCGAGCGCCTGGCACACCGCGGGGCAAAGCCCTTCGCTGCCATCGCTTTTATGGACTTTGGGATCGTTTTTCCGACTATCCCGGCTGCAACGGTTTGTTCCGCCGTTTCGGTAGCTGCTCTGGCTTTGCCGTCGCAGCTCCCGCTCCTACCTGAATGCAGGACGACGAGCCGGAGCCGGCCGGTGGCCCTTGGGCGCAAGGAAGCCCGGGTGGGGAGGCAGAGACGCGGCGCAGGCAGGGACAGCCCCTCTCGGTAACACGTTGAGTTTAGCACCGCACTTCAGTAAAGAGCAAACTCGGACCAAATAACGGATGGCTTCCTTTTTTTTTTTTTTTTTTTTTCCCGTCCCTTCCTTTTTTAAAAGACAATGAGTTTTCAGAGCTGTCCGATTTTTTTTAAGGTGATGATCGTTTGTGCTGCGGTGCGAACTGAAGAGAGAAATTGAAAATAACTGGATGAGCTCAAACAGTGCTTCCCTAATTGCTTCTGAACTTCTCATTTAGAAAGAGATAAATGCATTACATTGTAAAAAAAATAGCTATCGGATAATTGTCTTACACTTTTACAAATCAGTCTTGCCTCCCTGTTCTTTCTAAAGGATTGAAAACTAGTTTTAAAAATCAGATTTTTCACAGTAAAAACATTTTTTTAAAAAGTTTATCTGCTTTAAGAAAAGGAAAGAGATTTAAGCAATTATCAGGTTTCCTACTTCGTGCCAGCAAATTCTACTGAAGAGAGGAAAAAACCCAACTCTGTCTGATTATTTTTTTAGAGAGCCCTGGGGTTACAATAAAAAAAAACTTGGGGTTTGTTTTTTTTTTTTTTAATTTTTAATTAAAATTGAATAAACGCTTAAGGAGAAATTAGCAGTTGCCTCCATCCAAGACCTACTCGGGTTTTATAACAGAATCAAAGCGTATTTAAAAAAAAAAAAAAAAAAAAGGTAAAACCTTTTAATACATCAAATATACGGAATTTTAATCTTTAAAGCGATACATTGTCTATTTTAGTACATGACGTAAACCTTACTTAACCCTTTTCACAGGGTGGACTTAAAAATTAAAAATAGTTAAGTGTTCCTTTTAAAGAACAAAATAAGGCAAATGAGGTTTTTGGAATAGAATTGTTTTTGTTTTTCTTCCAGAATACATACAAAAAAATACCAATTCTCTTTCAAGGGTATACACCTTAAAAATAATTGCAATTTGAAATTATAACTGACAAATTGCGAGTTGTTTTTTAGTAACAAACATGCATGTAAATTTTTTTTTTGTTTCAATGAGACATTAAATAAGAACGTACAATACAATCATAGCAATTTTAAAGTAACATTAAAGAGAAGACCTCTATCTTTTTATTTATATTCTACAATGGGTGTTCCACTTTTACCTATTGAGCTCAGTTAAGTAATGCACTTTATGATTCGTTGTCCCGCTTGAAGCTAACATAAATAAATACAGTGCTCATGGATCCAGTCCTCAAATGAACACTATTTTATAAAAAGTCAGATTTTTTTTTTCTTTCCAACTTTTATAAAGTTTCGCAGGGCTTCCTTCCCTTACCGCTAGACTCTGTGTTGTGTTGTGTGTCAAAGCCCTGCTGCCTGCGCTCACTGGTACCCCAGGGCCGAGGCTGTAGTGAGTCTCTGCCCATAGAGTGCGTAAGGGGAATAGTAGGGTCCGGTGGCAGCGGGCACGGGCACGGGGGCCCCAGGGGTGGGCAGGGGGCTCTTGGAATAAGGGTGGTAGCGGCTGCCGAGTCCCAGCGCGTGGTGTGGGCTGCGCAGGGCCAGCGTGCCCGGGCTGCCCGGGGCACCCGTCGTGGGGATGTGCATGTGGCATGCCATGGCTGCGGCCGCCGCGCTGGCCAGCGACGAGGAGCTGGGGTAGCTGGAGAGGAGTTTATCAGTGCCAGGGAAGGCAGTATGGGTCCGCAAGTGGCTAAGCAGCTCCTCCGAGGTGGCAAAGCGCTTGTCGCAGGGTCCGTTGGCCGACACCCAGTTGCAGATGTGCGGCTGGGGGTCGTTGGGGAGCATGAAGCCGTAGGGGTACAAAGGGTGGCCGGCTAGCGAGGGCGGCGTGGCGCCGGTCAGCGAGGAGTGGACGCTGTGCAAAGGGTGGGTGGGGTAGACGAGGGGGTATCCGGACTTGAGGGCCTGGTCGTGGGCGCAGGAGGCGCCGGCGGCGCCTGCCAGGTGGCTGGCACAGTGGTAGCTCAGGCAGTACGGGTCTCGGCACAGGCTCGCCGTCATCACCGACGGCGGCGACGCGCCCGCCAGCGGGCTCGACCCCGCCGGCTTGCTGCAGCCCAGGCTGCTGGCGGCAGCCAGCTGGGCTCCCACCAGGCTGGAGGATTTGGTGGGGTCCAGAGCCACTCCGTGCGGCAGGAACTGGGGCGGGTAGCCGGCGTAGGCTCCAGCCAGCGTCCCTGGGTAGCTCATGCCCGCCGGGGGCAGGGGGAAGACGGTCTGTCCCGGCTTGTAAGGGGAGACGGGGGCCACGAGGCCGGAGCCCAGGACGGAGGTGGAGGAGGTGGCGGTGGTGCTGCTACAGGAGGAGGCGGAGTCCGATGCGATGGGCTTGGAGCCCGGCGTGCTCTCCTGGTGCTGGTTGACCTCCACGTTAATCCCGGCACAGCTCACGCTAATCCGGCTGTGGCTGATGCTGGTGGTGCCCGGGCCTCCCTCCGAGCCGGAGTTGCCGCTCTTTCCGCAGCCCTCCGAGTCTTTTTTGTCCTCCCCGCCTTTGCCCTCGGCCGGCAGCAGCCCCGGCGAGCAGGCGGAGGCGCTGGAGTTGGGGCTGCCTGTCCTTGGGGTGAACGGCTGGCAGGTGGCGCTCGGCACCCGGAATCCCGACTTCTCCCCGGCCGCGACCCCCGCGGCGGGGGCGCCCGCGCAGCCTGCCGCCCCCGGCTCCTTCTTCTCCGCGCCCGGCTTGGAGTACGGCTTGAAGCTCGACTTGTCCTCCACGCCGATGTCACTGAGCTTCAAGGGGCCCGACTTGGAGTCCTTGTCGCCTCCGGAGCCATTGGAGGTGACCGAAGAGAGTTTGGATGAAGGGGACGGATCCGGCTTCCCTATCTGCGAGCAAGTTTGTGCCAAAAGGGCCAAGGGACTCTTCTTCGCATCCAGCTGCGGAAATCAGAAGGACACACAAAGACAGAGATTTAATCGGGGTCTAAGAAAAAACCGAGTGCACACCTACGACTCTTGTCCCGTAGGTTTTTGCAGAGTACAGTCTGGAAGTAACGAATAATTTTGTGCGCATTCATCACCTTGACAGCCCCCTCCCCTGAATGCACCATTTTCCGTAAAGCCTTTAAAAAGGGCTGGGGATTTTCGTATTCCTGGGAGCCCGTCGTGGCCGCCTTCAGTGCCCACTTCCTCCCTGGCAGCGGCCCGGGCAGCGAGGAGCTCGCTCGGCGTCGCTCCGGCCGTGCGGGCGCGCAAACCCGCCCGTGAACTATAGCGACTGCAGCATTTCTGCACCCTGACTGGTAACACTATTTATAAACAGAGCCCGAGTTATCCAGCGAGCCGGGCTGCCCGGGAGAGGGGTGTCCTCGCTCCGCAGAGACCTTAATGAAATCATTCATTCCCACGGACACACCCTTCCCACCACCCCGCTCCGTTTCGAGTTTCGGTCCCGCAAACAGCGAGCTACGCAAAGGGGGACCGGCAATCTCGACAGAGAAGAAAAGGGACTAACAGGGCCTCTGAAGTACAAATGCGTGCCGGTACTTGAAAGGAATCGGTCGGGGACTCGAAATAGTTACCCTGCCGCACCCACGTTTGAGCCTGTTCCTCTCTGCGTCGTGTCGTCCCGTCCTGTGTCCCCCTCCCAAACCCAAAATGCTGCCTTCAAAAGCAAGGTTGTTTGGCACCCGGAGCGCTTGCTTATTTGCGTGGCCGGATCGTGACCCCAGCGCGGGTCGTTTCCTTCCCCTCACCCCTCCTCTCAAAGAAAAAAAGGGGGAAAAAAAAAAAGGGAAAAAAAAAAGGCTCAAAATAGCAAAAAGAGAAACTTAATTTATACAGGAACTAGACATTATCCCGGTAAACATGAAAACAATACCCAGGAGCGGTTCCTCGCACTAACTCGAGATCAAAAGAAGCCCCTATCCCGGTGTAAATGCATTTCAAAGCGCAGGAAAGTGCCGAGGGCGGCTGGCGGAGCCGCCATGCACAGCGAGCGCCCGGGCAGGGACGGGAGAAAGCGACGGGGGCCGGGGCTGGTTCCGATGTCCTTACCTCGATGGGGCTGACGGGCGTGGAGGGTAAAGGCTGCAGGTATTCAGGGTGTAAAATGTGTCCAGTCCGCGCCGTAAGCATTTTCAAGACTTTGATGGGAAGGCGGTTGGCTTGGCGTAGCGGGTCCGAGGGTGGGACGGCGTGGAAGCAGGGCTTGGCGGCGGCGCTGCTGCCGTTATTCCCAGCGTGCCCGTTCGGCCCGGCGAGGTCGGCGGCGCTGCGGCTGCGGCGGGGGCTGCCTCCGGGCTCGTTGAGACTGCTGCTGCGCTTACTACTTCTTATAGCAGAAAGCGAGGGCGATGTGATCATGACCCAAAACCTCGCATGAAAACTGGGGCAAGTGGCGCCGCTCGCACTCGGAAACGCTCGCTCGCTTTCTGCGGGCGAGAAAGGAAAAAAGCCACACGCCCCCCGAGCAGAAAAACAAACATACAACGTCCCGTGGCTCTCTCTGGCGGGGAGGGCGTGGGTGGGGAGGGGGAGGGAAAGGGGGAGCCGGCCGGAGAGAAAGAGGAGGAAAAAAAAGCCGAGTAATCCTTGGGCTGTGCTGGGGGCGGGGGTGGGGGCTGCGAGCGTGTGCCGCGGTCCCCCTCGGCCGCTCTCGGCTCCCCCGGCTGGCGCGGAGCGGAGCGCTCGCCTCCGCCGCTCAGCTGTGATGCGAGCCGCTGCCCATCCAGCCCGGGATCTGGCAAAGAAACTCACTTCAAAAGCAGCTGAATTAGTCTGAGATTAAAGCCTTTGCCGCCTTCCAATCAAATGGGACCCCGAGGTGATTGGAGGGTCAAGGGGATGTGACGTTCCCTTTTCTGGGGCTTTTTTTTTTTCCTCCGTTTGTAATGGTCTCTCACTCTTTTTCTTTTTTTTTTTTTTTTTTTTTTTTTCCCCTTCCTCGTCCGCCTTCCCTCTCTCCTCCCCTCTTTCCTTGTTTTCGCTCCTGGGATGGGATGGGCGTTAATTCTGTGTTTCACATCACGCGCTGCGAACGTTTTTCTCCCTCCGCAGCCAGCGCGGATCGCAGGCAGCGGTGGGGGCGGCCGCGGGGCCGGGGGCGCCGCTCCTGGCGGGGCTCGGCCAGGGGCTTCGCCGGCCTCCCCGCGTCTCCCCTCGCTTCTCGCACACCGCCTTGAACACGGCCCGCCGCCCGCCGAGCACGGCGCTCACGGGCCCGGCCTGCGGCCCCCGCTCCCGGGGACAGCCCGCCAGGGCAGCTCCGCGGCCTCCACCGCGCCGTGTCCCCTCCGGGCCCCGCGGAAGGGTCTCGGGGCGCTTTTTCCCGCCCCTCCCGCCTGGTAACGCGGGGGAGGCTCGGCCGAGAACCTGCAGAGCGCCGGGCTGCGCGTCGCCGGCGGGCGGGGGCCGGGGCGCTGCGGCGGCGCAGGGAGCGCGGCGGGATTGGGGGAGGCCGCTCGTCACACGAGGGGCTGTCACGCACCGCCCGCCGCCGCCTTTCGGGACTCTCCGCCCCGCCGTCAATTGTCAGTGCTCCCCAACCGCAATCAATCAGTTATTTGTCAGCCCCTGTCAATCCGCCCTTGATTTATGTCAGCTTTTGTTGCTGATTACAAGCCTGGTGTGACTTGAAGGGAGAAGGAGAGAGAGGGAGGAAGGAAAACAGAGGGAGAGACGGGCTCCTCGGGAGAAAAAGCCATTTAATTTACAGAATAAATCCTTCGAGTAAACTGGATTTGTGTGCCAGCACCCGGTAGCCCTCCCCAGATCCTCACTGCCATGCCGAAGAGGGCTGCTGGGCTCTTCTTCCTCTTCCCCCTTCGTCGTCCTCGAATAAGAGTCCTTCGTCCCTGTACGCGCCGAGCTGAACCGGTCGCTGGCATCGGGGCCCTAGGAATGCGGCCCCTCGCCTTAGTGAGAGTATTGGTTCGCCATTTATGTGTTTGATTTCAGCCAGGCTATGTTGAGAACCTTGTGGATATGCACACAGTATCCACTCGGGCATTACACACGTCGTGCTTTATGTCTGTGCAGTCCCGAAGGGTATCGGGTTCTCTGCCCCCAACCCCGGTTTTACCGTGCCGCTGGATGCCCCGAGCGGAGTCCGCAGTCCTTCAAGTCGCTGGATTGCATTTTTCTTTTCTCTTTGTACGTTGCATCCCACTATCCCCCCACCTCCTCATCCCATAACATTTTTTCACGGGCAAAATGTGTTAATCAATCTTTTACTTTTGTTTCCGGATCTGACATGGTGGCCCACACAATCTACAACATTAACAAAAAGGTCACTTAGAGATAAAACACGTTTGACAAGTGAAGAACAAGGCAAGTGCTTTAGGGGTCGCGTCCAATTCCTGACCTGGACTCCAACCAGAACAGGCGCTGATCCTGGAACGGTTGGACGAGAGGAAGGACTTTCACTTTCTCTGCTGAACCAAGTCTTTTTTCTTCCCTTGAAACACTGATCTGCCCCAGTCCCTAAACAGATTTGTCAGATAGCCTTTAATGATCTGCTCTTCTTATGAGGTAAATGTAAGGAAGGTTTTCCTAGGTATCCCCCCCCCCTTCCCCCACCCCCGTAAAGCGATTCCCTTTAAATCTTGCAGCACAGTAAGTATATCTGCTGTATTTTTTTTAAACCACTTTGCTCTTTTACTGTAGTGTATAGAATAAGATAAATACGCGGAACTCCTTTAGCTTCTATAAAGATGCGATTAATTTTAACAAACTTTTAAATTTCTATGTTTTCTCTGAAAGCATAAGGCTTATTGCCACAACTTCTCAGTGGAGAGTCATAAACGTACTTTCATTTTGCAATCAGTGCGGTCATCTTGCACGACCGTCAAAATTAAAAGGCGGGGGGGGAGGTAGAGAAAGAAACCTTGCATAAAACCCCATGATATTGCAATAGGACTGACAAGACCCATAACTTGCCCTCAAGGAGCTCCCCCCCTTCCTTTATCTAGAGTGGAAGTGACTTGAATCTGCCCCAGGTTTTCTCCCAGTTCTTTCTTTTGTTGTCAAGTCCAATTGATAAATGGAGTGCAGTAAAACTCTGGAAGAAAAAAAAAAAAAAAAAAGCTGAAACCTTCATTTGTGTTCATTTGCATTAAAGTGCTTGGAACAGCTGTTTTCCTTACAGGACCGGGGAGACTCCTATCTGTTTTCTCGTTGTATTTATCCTGCCTCCCAGGGTGAAAGACTAAAGATTAATTGTCTTAAGGTAGAGTCAGCTGTGGGAAGGCTCCCCCCTCCCCATTTTCCCTTCCCTCTCTCTTTTCTTATGGAGGTGAGGGTGATTTCGGGAAGGGGTTGTTTTACTTGTAAGCCAGGGAAGCAAAGGCGAGAGCCGGTACATGTGTAAAACAGGCAGCGCACCGACGGGAAAAGCCAGGGAAGGAGCGGGGGGGAACAGCACGAACCCCGATCTTCCTGGCTGAAGTAGAAGCAGCAGAGAGTAATTTAATTAGCAACTTCAGAGGACAGCTTTTTCTTTTTTTTCTTTTCTTTTTTTTTTTTTTTTCCCCACTTAGTCTTTGAAATGAGATTTAAATCACACTTAGTATTGTAAACTTTTTTATGTAGAAGCTTGTAAAAAAATCAGCCCCAAGACATCCCCTCCCCTTTGCGCCCTCCAAAGCATTTTTGAGCTATGAGAGCTTGTTCACTGCGCTTAACACACGCAGAAAACGATTCCCAGCGAGGGGCTCGGAGTTAGGATGCACACGCGTAAGATCGGGCGGGCGGCGGGGCTGCAGCTTGAAAGCGGTGCGTAGTTTGTGATTTGGCTGCTGCGGGCTCCTTTCCTCTCTTGAGCTGAAGAAGAGGGATTCTGTCCTGCTCGTTACCTTCGCGAGGGATCCTTGTTTAATGAATCCGTGCAGATGGTTTGCTGTTTGGCATTTACTTGTGTAGTCTTGTTGAAGTTTTGGTGGCTGTTGCTTTTATTCTTTTGAAGAAAAAAAAAATCTAAGGGTTGGAACCCGTCTTCCTCCTCTTACAAAGGAAAATTGTAACTTAAAAAAAAAAAAGGAGAGCAAAGGGGGAATTAATTAACAAGTGCCAGTCCACACTTTCCTTTACCTACCAGCTATTGGCAAGCATGTCAAGTCGATTTTATTTGCACACAATGGAAATGATTTATTTTCTCTTAAAAAGGAGTGGGCTGGCAGATATTTGAGGAGGAGAGGAGAGCGAGAGCGAGAGAGGAAAAAAAGTTTGAAAATGCCTTGAACTATTCACTGTCGAGATGGCTAATCAGTATTGAGGCTCGAGGGCACTCGGGCAGCTTTTCAATGCGGTTTTCCTTTCATCTCAAGCTGGATGGAGGCGCTCAATTAAAAGCCTATCAGTTTGTAAGTAAATCAACGCCTATCAAAGTTGTCACATCAAACAAAACGATTATTATTGCAGCCCGCCTCCCCTATTAATCTCCCTCTAAAATAATCCGCTTGACAGGTCAGGCTGGCGAGCTGCAAACCCTGGTCAGGATCACCCAAAAAACCTGGACTGACTGACTATTTTTCCCTCGGGAGAGGGAACTGCAGAAACCTCGACACCATCGTGCCTGCTCTGCGAGCTTGCTCTCTTGCCATTTAAGTGTCAGCTTCTGTAGATCATGTTGGAAAAGGGCGTTTAGTCTTTTAAACTGAACAGCAACAACCCTACAGGCCCTTTAGGGCTTTTTTTCTGTTTGTTTGGTTGGTTTTTTTTTCTTTTTACCCCCTCTTTTCTATCGTTTCTAAAAAGATTAAGATTTTAATTAACAGAAGCATAGTTGCTGAGTTGTGTCTGGGCTGTATTTCTGTGTGTATCACAGTTCAGCTACCTGTCTGTCCATCCGGTGTGTCAAATTTTTTCCTTTGATAGTACTCGTGTTTCACTATCTACCCCAAGGCTTTTATTAAGATATTCATTGCAATAGGTTTTAGATTTTTGCAAACAGTGTATTTTTTTTTGTTGTTTTTTGTTTTTGTTTTTTTTTTTTTTCTCACAAGAATGTTAATACTTCTTATAAAAAGATAGGAAATGTGATGGGTTATCAGAAATACCACACCACGAATATGTACGTTTGGGGAGAGGCATTTTTCCTTTTTTTTTTTTTTTTTTTAACACGAGACTGCATGTGCTCAGCTAATAGCTGATGTATCTGCCTAGGTATCCGACAGAGGTGTGGGGTATTTATTCCAGAATGTTATTAAAACTAATAGTTTGAAAGCTTGCCAACAGAAAGTAAGATTTCCAAACCCTGTTCGCATAGTACCTGAAAATATTTACCCTTATGCTTGTAATTGCTTTTCTAACACATATAAGCAGTATATATTTTACTCCGCATGAGATGTAGGTAATCGTTTTATAAGCAGTGATAATTTTAGAGCCATCTTCAAAATAATAGTCACGTTTACGTGAATGTGAATTTTAGTAGTCAATGGTATTTTTACTAGAGGAGCAGAAAATCACTTTTGTTTAGTTGGTTGACTGTTTACTGCTTTCGGAAATATACCTTCTCCTAGAATGTCTTCGACCGAGTTTGTCTAATTTTGTTGCTTTTGTTACACTGAGATAAGGAAGAGATTAATGCATCTAATAATAACAAAACCACTCCAATCTCTCCCTTTAAAGCCCTTTGACAGATTTCCCTATTGACATTGTTTCATGTGAGTGTGAAAATGTTTAGTCCTGCGTTGAAACCCGTTTACCAACAGCTATTTTCCAAATCTACCCTCTTTTATGTTTAAGGTGTTTCTTATGCAAACAGCTGTTATTTAAAATACGCCTTAAGGTAACTTTCTGGAGGGAGAGAGCCAGTCAAATGAGTGCAATGACACGAGCAAGACTGGGTATGTTTCCTGTTAAGTGCATGGAGATTTTTAGTGTCATGTTCTTAAACGTACTACGATTAAAATGATCGAGCCCAAAGCGAGTAAACACGTTTCCTAATTCGTACATATATACCTGAATTGGTATTTGCTGTCTAGATTCTCAGAGGGGGGGGGGGAAGTCTTTTAGCTTTTGTAACACCTTGGTCTGATCATTCAATCCCAGCAATCATAAAGGCATCTTTGTGTTTATCTTCTGCAAAAGCCTGAGGCTATGGGGGAGAATTATACCGACTAAGCACATATTTGGTTACAGTAATCCCTCAGAAATTAACTATGGCACACAAATGGAGGCGATCTTTAGCTTTGTCACTCGGATCCCAAATGCAGAGAGTGTTTATTGACAAATTTGTTATGGAAACTGTGTAGGTCAACCAGATGCGTCTTCGGGAGAGTAAGGAACAGCATAGGAACAGCGTCTTTTGAGATAGAAGGAAAAGTTTTAAGGATGTGGCTGGAAAAGGCACTGAAACCCCAATAATTAACCTTATCTAAACACCCAAATGACAAATGAATAATAATCCTCGACTCAATTATAAGACAGCTACTTTTGGACAGAGAGTAGGGACAGGGAGAAGCATGCAATATATCTTAGCTATTTTCTTAAAATAGTCTAGGTCCATGATCCCAAAAGGTTAAAATAATCTTAATTTTTAATAACTATTAGCTTGTTTTCAGTCATCCCTAATGATGCATTTAGGTCTCCTCTAATCCCCACTGCTCTCATTTTTAGCTTTTTACACCCTAAAATTAATTCCACCTAAAGTACATTTTTCATTTTGTACTGTACTAGCAACGTGCAAATAATTTACATCAGCGTTCATCAGGACTGTCCTGAAGTGATGGATCATTTTGTTGAGTTGCAGTAAAAGTGCAGAATGATCTATAATGATGTAATATATACATTAAAAGGGTGTCTGGATGATCAGAGTTTTGCTAAAAATGTAAAAGGGCTTTTTGATTGATAACAGGGTTGCTGTTTTTCTGCAAAGGCTGTCACAGGCTGACACAATGCTTGAGTTATTAGGGCAGAGAAGGGCAACCATAAATTTCCAACGTCAGGCAAAAACTCTCTTTATTGTCTATATGATGGATGGGCCTCCGTACTAGACACCAAATACTTCGTATCACCCTTAAATGGGAACACATTTTTCGTGGCCATAATTCATGTTTTTTAAATAGAAAGTTTGAAATGCCTGCCTATATTTCACAATCCTGACATATTTATGAATCACTCCCTGCATGCAAATATAATTATTTAAAGCACTGAGGTGACATATGGGTTAGAAATGTACCAAATGCTGTTAGTGGAGTGATTTTTTTTAATTCCCTAAATTGAACACCATAGAAAACTCTGCCTGTCTGTTCAGATCAATAAAGTCGAAGGTGAAGTTTTACTGATTTTGTCAGTGCCACATACAGATATTCGGTTTTGATTAGGTGAAGCTGACAAAAAGGGAGTCTTTTTGCAATTACCATTAGGTTAATGAAAGAAACACTCATCTTTCTCCTGGCACCCCCACGCAGGCATACGCGCTTTGCCCCTCTCTTTTCGGGCGATGAACTAGCTGGAGGTAGATTTAACAGGCGTTATTTTTTCCTTTTAGGCTTTATTTTCCGTCCAGCAGCGCTCGTCTCGGAGGGAGTGCCGGTCAGCGAGCGGGAGAGGGGGCTGATGAGAGGGGGCTGTGCCGGGCCGGGCAGGGCGGCCAGGCGCTGTCTCGGGGGTGCCTCCGTGACTCCCGGCCCCTCTCGCCCTCGCCCCGTCGCGGTGGCCGCAGACAAGCGCTTCTCTCGGGGCGTTCGCTGCTCCCTCCGGCTCTGCCCGGGGCCACCTGGGCCCAGCCCGGCCCCTCGGCCCGCCGGCAGCGGGGGCAGGGGCGGTGGAGCTGCGCTGCCCTCCCGCCGGGCACGGCGCTACCTGCCCGCTGCGGCGGCGGGCTCGGCTCGGGCACACCGGCAGCAGGCTGCCGCTCCGCCGCTGGCTTGTTTTAGTTAATCACAGCCAAAGTCACCGCACCCTCCCGGCGGGGAGGCCCGAGCAGCAGAGCCCGCACAAGGGCACGGTGGGGCCGCCGCCCAGCGCTCAGGGCAGCCCCGCAGCCGCCGGCACTTCCGCCGGGGCGGGCGGAGCCGCCCGTGCCCGCCCCGCCCGCCGCCTGTGCCCGCCCCCGCCGCGGGGAGAGCGGGAGCGGCGGGGCCGGGAAGGGATGCGGGGACCTGTCCAAACCTCGGCGGCGGAGCGGGGCCGGCACTGGGCAGGGGGGACTCGCCGGCGTCCTCCCACGCCCCATCGCAGCCTGCCCCGCGCCTTGGCCGAGCTCCTCCTGCACTGGGCGGCTGTGCCCGCAGACTTCCTAACTTAGCCTGGCCCGTAACGCACCCCTTTGTACTTCGTTAATTGAAACTTACGTTATTTTCAGTAGAGCTCGAGCGATGTGAGCATTAAAACCACTTAGGATCCTGAATATTTTTTTTCCTGTGGACTTGTGTGTAAATGTGTAAAATATTTGCACTAGTCCAAACTTACAATAGCAGGCTGACTCTTTGCCCATAAAATGTTAAATCAACCATGACCAGACTCATTTTCCCATGTCAGCCAAGAGGACTCTGTAAATCAACACATTAGGGCTTCGCTGGGTAGGAGCTGCGTGTGCTTCATGCAAAATGGCCCTGACAGCCGCTCTCTTGGTGCTGTGGTTGTCAGCCTGTGGCTGACTGCAGAAGTGTCAGGTGGCAGCAGGAAACCTTGCAGGTAGAGTGCAAAATCATTGGCGATGTAATATGCAAGAGACTGACAACTGGCACAACAGGAGGAAATTATACAGGGTGCTTTACCTTTTGATGTGATTGTGTTTTTAAAAAGACTCATAGATGTTTTGCAAAGCCTGTCCCACCAGCCTAAATCGCTTAGAAGAGTCTGTGTCTCCCGTGAAGGCTTGGTTAGTTGTATGTGAGCCAGGATGTTTTGCAGGCACTTCCTACCATCCCAAGATGGAACCCACTTGGAAGTCATTATAGAAAAGCTCATCTCAAGGTTATGAAGGGGTGTGTGATAGCTATACCTGGAAGCAAATGACCACAGTGGATAAATACAGCTAAGAAAAAATAACACTGGCCATAGGTGCTCACATTTTTTTTTTCAAGAAACAAGGAATTCATCCCCCGCAACTCTAAACATATGCTGTATTCTGTAAAAAGCCTCAGCCAGCCAGCCTTTATCTAAACCACTATCTCTGGGTAAGGGTTCAGATACTGGAAAGCTTATTTCTGGGTGCTAGTAGGTTGAAAGGAATAGGAGACATAGTACAGCATATAACAAAATAATATTGCTCCTTACTACCACACAACAAATACCAATAATTACACACATTGAATCAGATTAGATTCAGATATCAAGGTAAAGCTTTGTGCTATATTTCATGAAAAGGGCCTCCGCATAGAGAAGTCATTATCCGGTGCTCCTTGCTGGATTGCCTCCCACTCATAGGAGTGACCCAGCTATGACCCAGACTCTGAACACTTGTGTGTAAATTTAATTTTCAGCATTACATCATTTCAACCGGAATCTCACCTCTTTGCTCACCGTTGTGCTATGTGGCTTACCTGGAGGTAAAGGGAGAAAGAATAGTACAAAAACATGCCAAATATTAGGAAATGTAAGTTCAGCTTAAAAGTATGCACACAGCCACTTTTATGCTGTGGTCAAGTTAGACTAAATGAGAGAGCCACCAGTAAGATGAGAGGGGGAAAAAAAGTAGTAAGTTTTAATTCTTGCATGATGACAAAAGGAACTTTTGAGGGTTACTTATGACGGGGTAATACAAACTCTGGTTAAAAAATTTCCCATGTTAAAAAAAAAAAAAAAAAAAAAAAAAGCGCATTAGCCAAGCAACTGCTGGTAGCAGTGTTTCTTCTTGATCACTATTCTCAACACTTGAACAATGAAAATTTGTTCTTCAAAATTCAGTGTTCTTTTTTAGTGACTTTTGCATTTTTGCTAAGAACAACCTATCATATACTCTATTTTATTTAACTGTAATTTTTTTATTTTTCATTAACTGTGCTGAGAGGTACAATTTATGTAATTTCTTTCCCATAAAAAAAAAACTCTTAAAATATCTCTCTTCTTTTTCTATATCGTTCACAGAAAGTTCATATCCTTAATAGATGACAAAGTAGGAAGAAGCATAAGAGTGTGAAGAGTTTTTTTTTGCCACAGGCAAGTTTCATTCAGGTACTCCCAACTCTGATTAATGTACTACCTTTAGTGGCAGGACTACAGATTAAAGGCACAAGTCCTTACAGTAAATAAGAAGTCTGTTCAAGTAAACTCCTTAAATTGAGGCCATGGAAGAACAGAGACTAGACAGAGGTAGGAAGACTTCAATTGTGTTTCCAGCTTTACCACTAACAGTGTTCGACTCTATTTTGTGTCTCTGTATCTGTGAAATAGGTCCTTGTATTTAGTTTTCAATTACAAAGAGTTGTAATGAGGATAAGACAGTAAATGCTACAGCGCATTACCATGGCATAAAAATACAAGAACATAATCTCACACTCCCTATAGAAAAGCTCCAACATTATGCAGTGTGTCTTGCTGTATAATAGCATGGTCAAATCAAGAGGATCATCTCATTCCTATTTGAATGCCATGATTTCTTGTCAGAATTAAATGTGCTGGTGCTGCTGCAAGTTCTATGCTTTGCATTACTCAGTCACTAGAAACAAACATGCATCAAGGTTTATTATTGCTCCCCTGATTTTCAGATTTGTGAAATGGTGTAATACAACATATGCATGAAATGATGACATATATTTGGTCTGTTGAATTAGTAGTTGCCACATATTTCTATAACATTTGAAGTTGGTGTTCTTGTTGCTTTCTTTATGTTTATACAATATGCTGTTTTTACCTGTGACCTTGAACTCACGAATTATCTCTATGCCAGTAGAACATAGGTACAAATGCTATTATTATATTGTTTATTGCTATTGTTTGAATGTTATTAATATACAAGGGTAATATCAATTAGCAAAACACCATTTTTGAAATGTAATTTATTAACACTGTATACAAGTATTCTTTGGTTGAATAACTCCAAGACAGAGATAATATAATAGCGTTGTGGCTACTTCAGTTAGGCTTGCATCTTCTCTCCATGGAGTGAAAGGCAAAATTTTCTCATTTACTTGTATATGGAAAGAACTGCACAGTGGCAGGCAGATTTTTTGGTTCAGTAATCACCCATTGTCTCATTGCCACATTTTGATAATAATCTGAATGGGAAAGAAACAAATTTAAGTAGGATCCCTTTATATGTATTACAGATATTTAATATCAAAGTGTGTTAATAAGAAAGAGGAATGGCTTAACCCAAATTATAACATCTGAGAAAAACAGGAAACATTACCACTCAATTAAAAAAGATGCTTCACTTTCCCTGGACTGTTGGTATCCATTTGTATCTGCTATTGTTAATAATAAACAATATTCATAAACCAAAGGGGAAAAAAATAAGAACCTGATGCTATTTTTTGTTACTCATGAAAACTATGTAGAGTAGATAGGATTTTTTTAGAGGGTATATTTCTAACTACAGCACTCATATAAACAACTATGGATCTGTAATGGGTTCTTTATCAGGAAGGTAAAAGCTATTCTTGGCCGGAACTGCCTCCTTATTTCAATATACCTCTTAACATCATTTGTGTAATAAAGACAACTTTATCAGTTGGGGATATGGAGATCTCCTTAGTGTCTCCATATCCTCAACGATCAGTTGGGGATATGGAGATAACTTGACCTCGAATTTTCCGGCCAACAGTTGAAATTTCTGTGACTTGGATGGCATAAAAAATCTGTTTTGTGCAGTAGCAAAGGACAAGATCAGATTGGCTGAGTTCTAGGTTTTTTTCCTGGAGCAACCTGGTGTAACTGAAAGGAAACTTGAAAGGAAATATGGTTCTTTCCTGTGACAGTTTGTAGTTCTATTTATGTATTTATTCTGGAGTAATGAAAGCAGTAACATTTTTACAGTTAACAATAAATAATCATGGGATGCAAAAATACACAACCCCGTGTAGGGTATATTTATGTTCGTAGCATATACACACCCCAAAAAAGTGCTCCCTCTTGGAGGAGTGTTGAGCTAAAGAGAGTTTGGTATTTTTTACACAGTCCTGGTGGCATGTCTCTAGATAGATCAAATGTTTATCATTAATGCCGTTATATCTTTCCAGAAGGCCTAGTTGCGGCACCTACAGTTTTTTCCAGTTACACATCCTCAGTGTAGGCACTAGCATATCAAAAGATCTGTTGCACTAGGGACTTCCTAAGACCTTGAAAGGCAGGGTAAATTTCATCCTTATAAGATTAAGAACTGAAACAGACTCCTGAAGTACAGAAAAATTAATTTAACAGTTATAAAGACATCAAATTGATGACACCAGAGAATGAAGTGCAGAATGTCCTCTCCTGCCTGGCCAGAATAATTAGAGAACAGTTCATTCATATCCTCTCTGCTGTTTTTGTAAAAATACCAGTTATGTGAAGGGACTTCTGCCATAGAGATGCCTACTAATTTGTCTCACAGGTTACCTAACTGAGTGTGGCAACCATCTTTGATACAGACTTCGATACAGTAGCCAGTGGTTACTGTCTCTATGTTTTAGTTTCTAAATGTAAAGTTAGATTCTTTTTTTTGTTGTGTTTTTTTTTTTTTTTTTTTTTTGTTTTGTTTTTGTTTTTTAGCACTCCTCATATCCTATGGCTGATTTTGATCCTCGCCCTTTTCCTGCTAAGGACTTTTGCTTCACCTTTAAGTGACAAGTTCAGATATGAAATTCTTGATTTTTGTCAGTTTAGGTCAAATCGTGAGCTGAGTTTTTCAGATTAAAAATGCTTAGTCTTCCAACCTTCCATTCCATATAAAATAAAACTGCCTGAAGATATCTACTATAATCTACGGTAATCTGATATGTACACTATCAACTTTAACATTTTTAAATCTGCTATTACTGTTTAATACAGATAGTTCTGAATTCTCATAAATATATTTACTGCATAAGTCATGTCACACAGGTATTATTGTCAGTAATGGATGAGAAACAACACTAGGATAATTTATAAAAGTAGACAAAAACATTTTTTAGTAGTTAGTATTTTCAGGGTGTTGGTTTCTAATAACAACATTTTGGTCATAATACTTTTTAGCACAACTGAAATGACTTATGCAAATTGATGAACTAACCTGAGTACTTTTATTATACCTGAAATGCTGAAAATGTCTTGCAATGTATAAATGTGTATAAAACCAGTTTAGCTGTTTTGCTTACTTCAAGTCGAACAGTAAAACAGATCAGATTTTTCTTCTTACAAAGTGAAAAAGCCCTCTCCTCACCCCTGTGTGTTACTTGTGAGGTGCCAATGAGTTAAGGAGGAACCTTAATGATAACTGGGTTTCCCCTAATAATGGGAAATTCTTAAATGATAGAGATTTATGGAGAGAACAAATGTCTCAAGTGAAGGAGGGAACATAGCTCAGGCACTTCGTGGGCTGTAGTGGTGCTGAACCTGGTGTGACTGCTTTGGTGGAGGTTGAACTGTCAACTCTGGGAGCTGGTAAAAACATTTTTTTCAGTTTCTACCATGACTTTGAGGTGTGCCAAGCCTATAAAATGCTGTACCTACCCTGTCAGTTTAAGATGTTCTCAGGCTTTGCTTGTATAGACTGTTCACTTTTAGGCTTCTGCCTGGAAAAAATAATTTCTTTCCTGCTAAGAGTAAGTTTGAGGCTGGTTTAGCAGGCTGTTCACTTCATCAGGGACTGCACTGGGATAATATAGACTCATGCTGGGTTTAATTTTCTCTATTTATGAGAGATATACTGGTACCCATAATGCCTTGGAGATTCATATGTCCTTTTAGAGCCAACAGACATGCACAACACAGTTGTGTCTCATACCAAATTATAGAAATCTGTCTGAAAGTAATGCAGCCTTTAATTTTTTTGGCCTTTTGAGTTACTTTTAACTAATGAATAAAGAAAACTATGATGTTGTAGGGGACACAGGTATGAAATGAGATCTGAGAAGGTCTGGCTTGCTGGAAGTAGCCCAGGCCAGTGATAAGGAAAAGTTTCTCAGTAGCACACAAGAAGAGGTGACTTGATGGCACCTAGACATGGATGGTTCTGACCACAGAGACAAGTATTTTGAAGGAAAAACCCTGAAAGCTACCTAGTTTAAAAATAAGGATGTCAGTACATTGCTTGAGTAGCTCTGCATAAGTATCTACAATTTCTGACCTGAAGACCACTGCAGAGCCATCTGGATTCCTTGGCTTTTCAGTTTAGGGCCAGATCTTTAAGCTAGGCTGGATGGGTGAAGGAGCTGAACCTCCAGAACCCTCTAGAGAAAAGGAGAAGGTGCCATTTTCTGCCTGTCTCACATCTCCAGGGTAGCAATGGGACAGAAATTCCAGGATGAGACGAGATAAGCTTGGGTAAGTGCCCTGATTTTGTTATACCTGTTTGAAGCTGGGGAAGGAAGAATAGCATGGGCAGCTTATAGGGATTGTATGCTATATGGCAGTGGACAAACAAACAGGAGGTGCCCATTGAAGAAATGTTGCGCTCAAAGGCCAGGAATGGCTTCCACGATCCTTCATTCCACATCCCCCCACAGTCACAAGAAAAAATGTTCTTTTTAACCAATAGTTTTGCAGACTTTGCTCATTGTTTGCCCACTATTAGCTACCATATATGCCTATATACCAACAGTGACACAGCTCACTAGCAGCCAAGAGAAGGGCATAGAATCTCAGCAAGCAGTGTTGTACATGTCATCACTAGCACACAGTATACTCACAACCTGAACTCACTCTGACATCTGTTTACTTGGGGCTTTCACATTTGTGTTCACACTAGCACCTTTCCCACCTGTACCAAATTTCAAAGCACCAAGTGGTGCCACACAGGCTGGGAGGATAAATCCTCTTTATTCCCCTCATATATTCCTGGACATTAAACCCACAATCAGCAAGAACTCAAGTTATTAAGTTCTCTAGCATCCCTCTCATGCCCTCCCCTCAGCTTTCCGTATCAATCATATCGCTGGCTCTGTAAGGCATAAGATTGTGTTTCTCTTCTGATGCTGCCATGTTAACTTGGAAAATATCAGTGTCAGCACATTCCTGCAGCCACTTCAGTAACATGAATGGTCCTCTCACTCAGGTGGGAAGGTTACCAACTGCTTTTTCGTGGTGTGTAGTTTCTGGACAAAATGAAGCCTCAATTATAACTTTTTGGATATGGTATTATTGGAATCCCTAGGTTGGAATTCAATCATGAAAAGAGGGTGTTCATCACAGCACCTCACAGTAAAAAAATTCTTTCTAACATGTAACCTAAATTTCCTCTTTTTAGAGGGGAGTCTTTTCTCATTCATGCAATAAAAGAGCCAGATGGGATCATTGTGTTGGGTGGGTGACAGTCTGCTTGACCTTAGGAACCTCTGGCTGATACAGACTTTGCAGGGGTAGAAAACTGGTGTTACAGACTTCCTCTCTGACAGATAGATTTTCTCTTCTGAGTGAATTGGGGCTCACCACAGTGTTATGGCTGTCCTTTAGGTGTCCTCTGACAGGTTTTTGAATGCTGGGAACTGTCACTAATTAATTAAGTGATGCATTGGGTCAGGTTGCTTTTACAGTGCACACCTGAGAGGTTGTGTTAGACATGAAGCATTGATTAAGTGATTACAAGATATGCAAAGTACTAGAATGGCCCATGGCTGCAGCTGGTAAGGGACACTTGTGGAACCAGTTTGAAAATCAGCCCATTCTACATAAATATGACTTAGAGCTAAGATTTTCTTCTCTTACAAGGAAGAAATACAAGGGTATTACAGATTTACTCTTCAGTATCTGGCTCAGAATTGTCAGATTGTCAATGAAAATCATAGTGACTCTCAAATGAAAGAACATTAAGCATGGAAGGTTGGGCATAGAAAAAATGAAGTACCAGAATAGAGGCTGACTCTACACTCTTGGTTCTGTTGTTCAGTTCATGGACATGATGAGAGTCTTGAGGATAGAACATGAAGATCAAATGATATCACCTCTGTGTGATCCCTCCCGCATTTGGTGAAAAATCTGCAAGAGAGTGAATCCCAAGAGACCATAATTTGTCACTGACCCCTTTGAGAGGTATGGCACTAGCACAATACAGCAAAGTAGCCTATTTTTTCTTCACCCACAGAGAACATACTGAAGGCTGATAAAAAATTACAAACCCATTGTGGTTTCTGTACCAAGTAAGAGGACTAAAAGCAATAAAGGATTATAGTTTAAGGTAATAATAAGAATGCACTTCTAAACCAGTAAATTATGACTTCTAGATATTAGTACTGAAAGCATACAAAAAATTATGCAGTTATGGTTACTAATATGGGTTACATTTAGTAACTGCACCTGGAAACACATTGGTTTACCATTTTATAATCAGTGACATACTATCATACCTCAGAAACAGGATAAACAGGATGACCTTTCTCTATTCTGTGTATTAAAACCAGAATATAAAATTGAAATAAAATAATTTTCTAGTGGCATTAGACTGACAAGTTTGATAGAATTAATGTGATGTGAGACTATATGGTTATGTTAATTGGATACACTAATTTTTATTGTTAAAACAAGAATAAAGTGGCCTGGACTTACTTTGAGGGAGTCAGCTGAAAAAAACCCTCCCCAACTGATACAAAGTGGAAGTTCAGTTCAAGATGTTTAGCCTGGCTGGGGAGATGGGAACAGGCAAGGTTAGTATGGGCTGTATTTCTGGGTCACTAGTTTTTTTCTTTGGTCTACAGGACCACATCTTGTGAAACTCCTTGGAGAAATCTCTTGATCATATGTATTGCCCTCTGACCAAGAAGTTTTTAAAGCAATAGTTTGTTTCACAAGAAAAGATAGAAGTCTTGTAAAAGCCCCAACTTTTGTCCATTAATTTTGCATTTTATTTTTATATTTTCCATTCTACAAGAGGGAAAATACTTTTCCGTTTTCATTACACATGGAGAAGCAATTGTCATTCCTGGGTTTTATCCCCACTTCTGAGTGGTATTAGCAAGAGAGCTAACCTTTCAAGCTATCCTCAGTGTAACTAACTGTAAAACTAGGATATTAATGCTTAATCGAGATGGGTATAGTAGGGCTTAATTGATTTATATATGTAAAATGTCATCAAATTTTCAGATGAATGACACTTTAGAAGTGTTAGGTATGACTTCCTTTATATTTTAAAATAACCAGTATAAATAGCACTAAGAACTGATCATTATGGACAATTTTTGCAAATACATTTACTTATCTTTCCACTGAGAGACAAATTATTATACTATACAGTGAATGCACTTTGAAACAGCAAATATAGAAAAGAATTAACATGCATTTCCATTGACTAGAAGGAGTAGATGAATGCTAATAAATTCCCTCGTAGATAACAATTTGGAAATATTATTTTCAATATGTCAGTTTATGGCCCAGTATGATGAAAATATACATATTCATTATATATAAGTGGTAATTAAGCATAAAATAGAATCTCTAAAATCAATGGACTTTTCTTTTTGCTCACTTACCTGTTTAGTTTTTGATGAAGGTTTTGGTCTTAGCTTTTCTACCTAAACATGACAATTTTTAAATGGTAAAATTTTAAATTTTTAAATGGTACTATAAATCAGACACCCTAAAACTTTCCAGGTAACAAACGATTTTAAGAGCTGTGGTTACATTAAAATTAGAACTTCTTTCTGTTTGTGACAATGTGGACAGTTCTGTAGCTTCATTTTTTAAACAATAACATATGCATTTTTCATAGTGAAAAATTAACATTAGGGAAGAATTGAATTTAATATCTTGCTATCCTTTCATATGTTTTAAGATATGGAATAAGCAGAAATACTCAGCATGCTGCTGCATCTTTGAGGCTATTTCACCAGATTTTTTTCACGTTAGGAAGAGTTTTATGTCTTTTTTCAATTCATTTTCTTTCAAGTCAGACTTCTACTTGCTGTAAGATCAAATAAAGAGGAAAAAAGCATTCAAGTTAGCCATTAGTCCAAGGCAGTTAGGATTTTCCACAGGAGGCTCCACACACTGTATCAAGGCTGCTGTATCTGAAGTGTATTTCAAACTGCATTTTGAGATTAGAGGGCTTCAGTACCATGTCTGGGATTCCAGGGAGCCAGAAGGTTAGGTTAGACCTTTCCTGGCTGTGTATCACTGTTAGCAGGTAAACCAGAGTGCACATTCTCAAGAGAAGAAAAATAAGTTTTAATTCCCAAAAAGCTTAATGAAACATTAATAAATATTTTAATATGAGGTTAATGAATTGACATAAGATTAAACAAGCCAATGGACATTGCTTATAACCATTCTTGACTGTTATTGCATAACCTCAGCTTCAACACATGGTTCTCAGGCTGTACAATTTTGCAGGTTCTCTTATTGCATAGCATTGTTTTGAACATTATATACAAACAAAACCTTATAAAATACTGCCTAGTGGTTGTTTCTTTTTTTTTTAGTAGGGAAGTCTAAGTCAACTGACAAACTGGGAAAAAAATGCTAGAAACTTGGCTGGCTAATCTGAATACTTCTATCCTTTCATCATGAGAATTAGCTGAGCATATTTCTTAAGAGTTTTGGGCTGAGAATAAAGTAGTTTTTGTTGGTTGCTGCCAGTTCTCTAAGAACTCAATTTGCAAAGCTCAGTTTGCTATTCCTCTGTCCTGTAGTCCTGATCCATAATGATATTTGTTATGACAGCTTTGTTTTTGCTGGATTCTGTCACATAAATTGAGTTATTACATTTTTTTTTCTGTTTGGCTTTTTTTTTTTTTTTCCCCAGAGAGAGAAGAAAACAATTAATTTGCACAAGTTTTATGAATAACAATGTTTTAAACTTCCTGAACCTTTTTTTCTCTGGCTTGTTATGAATATTGTTGTAACTAAATTTTAAGACCACAACATCATCTGTGACTAGATCTTTCAGCCTTCACTTTTTATAACAGAATTCACCCAGCCTTGTCTTAACAAGGTGCAGAATCTACAGTATGTGACCCAAATGTAGCACAGTAGTTTAACTCACTAAATAATCATGTGAACTATTATGTCACTCTTATACACCAGTATAATCATTACTAGAAATAATCCCAAACCAGAACCCTGTGGTGTTTTTTGGTTATGGCCGGTTAAGAGTATTAAAATATGCTACACTGTCAACTTTGAAGCTGAAGTTGTTACACCATTGTGAGCTTTATGTTATATTGTTACCAGTCTTCTATTGTTATCAGTCCACCTTCATCTTTACTTGAGACAAGCATTTATAAATCTGAAGCTCTAAACTATTCTTTTGTGATTGTGGAAAAGGTCCCTAGTATGATGGTCAATATCTGCATGTTTTTGGATACCTTTGTATGTATGGAGTCAAAGTTGGATTCCAAAATTAAGACAAGAATTTCCCCAAGTTTAGCACTGGTCTGTCTCTAATAATCTCTGCAGTATAAACAGGAAATCTCTTTGGTTTTAGTCTGCTATTATTTTTTTGTTTCTCACCAAATGAAGGCTTATCAAAAGATTTTTATTATTTTTTTTGTTATTTGTACAGATGGTTTGGAGACTAAAACATAACATACAACTTATGGAGGACAGCTCTGTTCTCAATGAATGAAGCATTACATTGGCTCAGCTACTTTCTTTTCACTTTCCCACTTGGATAGTGAGAAGGGTCTAGAAGTACAGATTTTTGGAAAGGAGTGAGATAGTATTTTTAAAGTTGTAATGAATCTAATCCTAATATCACAGGACTGCTTGACTTGCAAGTAGAAATTTTTCTCCTGTATTTCCTGTTCACAGTATTGCCATTTTCTTGTTAAAAAATTTTCCTGCAGAAAATACATTACCGATGGCACTGGGCTTCTTTGCTCTTGCATTTGCTCACACATGATTTTTTAGTTCTTGAAGAACTCAACATTGTGTGACTGAATTGTAAGAGATGCAGGACTGGAGAACCTAGGACAAAAACGTCTTGTAGGACCAGCAGGTACTACAGAACTTACAGTTTATAATTAGGCAGTCTTTCTGCTTCTTCTTGCCTAGGAAACAGGATTATGCATGTTATTGAATTTGAAGGATTTCTAAGTTAGTATATTTGTATGCAAGGAGAATAGAAGAGTAAAAATTATAGTCACCAGCAGGAAGATTCAAGAAGAGTCAAATTAAACTAAACCACCTTGTTTTCCCATGCGTTCTCTCTCATTTTCAACAAGCGTAAAACCAGTTTCTTATAGTTACCATGTTTATGTATATCTCTCTAGTTTAATTGACAATATATTGCTTGTGAGACTATAACTCTGCAACTTTCAGCTTTCAGCTCTTCCCTCTTGCATCATGTGTGTGCATGTTCTTTTCCTAGTGACGTCTCCAGAGGCAGAATTAATGCTAGCTGCACTATGTTTATCCCTCCTCACCCAGAAGGATGGGTGGATGAAAGTAGTAAGTAATGGGAAAAATTGCTGTTTAACAGTCTGCAGAGGATGGTGGCTTTTGTTTGAGCTCTTTTCTTTCTTAGCCATCCACATTTTTAGTAACTTCCATACATTTCCATGGGAATCTTTGGTGCTTAAAAGATAAACCAAAAAATATCAACTGGCTTTAGAAGCAAACAGTGGGGAACTAAAACATTAGCTACTTAATACATGTAAGTTATTCTATACTGAAATGTACTACAATGACTACTGATTAAACTCTATACCTGCTTACTCTTCTTTTCAGCAGCAATATCCTGTATCTGTTATCTCTGTGGAATGCTGTGGTTTTCTCCTTTGCTGGTATAACCTGCTCCGAGATGTAAGATTAAAGAATGAGGCCATGTGAAGCAGAGAAGGAACCTGTTTGCTGATGTTAGGTATTCTCACACCTTGGCTTGAACTCCTTCCTGATCCTCCCTGATACAATTTTCTGTCAGGGTAAAGAATCATCTTTAGGGACATAGGCTCTTAGGGCCATATGGCTCCTTCCAATGTTTATTTTCAATAGTATGTGCCTATTTATTGATAGGTCTTTCTTATTATGCAGTATTTTTTGCAAAATAAGATGCAGGCTGTGCCTTTTTGGATTAATCAGATGAATATAGTTCTTTCTGAAAAAAACCCAACCAAAAAAGAAAAAAACCCAAACCCCTCAAAATGGAAAAAACCAAACAGCTCCCCTCAAAAAAACCCCAAAACAAAACAAAAAACAAGCCACCCCAAAAATGTACCCCAAACCCACTTCTGACTAGTCTGGTATTTCAATTCTACAGTGAACTGCCAGCACAGCTAGAACAAGAGATCAGCTCAGTGACAAGCTTCTCTGGCTTCTGCAGCCACTTCCTTTTTCTGACCTTTGTATTTGAGCTCTTCCTGCTTTTTTCTTTTTTTATCCCTGTCATCAAAGCTTTTATAGTTCTGTTTTTTGAAAACTCTTAGCTTATAGTATAATACATTACAAAGTATTACATAAACTTAAAAGAATGTTAACAAGGTTAAAAAATGAAGCTTTCCAAAGATGACAGAAGATGTTGAACTTTAAAACACCTTTGCATCTTATGCGCTGCATTCATTCATGATGATCATGTAGCCTCAGTGGTCTCATACTACACTGCTGCCATATAATAGGAAAATAATCATTAAATATATCCCAGAGGTGGGTTTAGACATAATTCTGCTTTGCTTGGGGACAGTGAAGGAATCAAAGAGCCAAAATGCAAGAAGTAGGAAATATATCAGATTGAATACTTTGCTTTTGTGTCACAGGAAAAGTAAAAATATTACCCCTCCATTTTTTTAATTGTTTCCATTCAACAAGAATGGAAAAATATAATTCAAGGCCACTAGTTAACAGTAGGAAACTCAAAGCAAATTCAGAGTCATTACATGGGCCCATGGTAGTGTGAGATAACTAATTTTCATTGGCTGCTTTTCTGGACAAATCTATCCTGCAGAGCTTCAAACACACAAGCGTGGGCATACACTTCTGGAAAAAAACCCACCAGACTTTACTGTCATTCAGATGTTCTTATCATCAGGTTTTATAGCACTGTCGTACAAATACAGGTCCAGAAAAGCTGTACTAGTGTATTGGACACATATGCATAACTTGCTTTTCAGATCCCTTTAACTTGTTTATCATTGTCTGTTAAATGTCTTTATAAGTGGGAGTATGAGAAATAGGTTGTAGAAAGCAAAGGAGAAACCTAATTTCCAGCAGTTCAGCTTAGGAATGGCAAATGACATCATTGTTACTGTATTTCTTTCTGTCTTCGTCAATAGGATTAAACTACACACTTTATTGTATTTTATCTTCTTTCCATCATGGTTTTTTCCTGTGTGTTTCACAGCAGAGAGTGCTAGTGATGCTGTGTCCTGGGAGATATCTGAAGTTATTAGTTTGGACATTAAACACCATATTTAACTGTTTATGATTAAAACCAGGTGTAAGTGAAGCTATGTATAAATAAAATGTTCCTCTGGTAATACAGACAAAAATATCTGTACTACAGTCAATCTCATTCAGCTAAATTGATTCAGTTTGTATTAAACATCATATTGCTGTGGATACTTATCAACAAATATTTTGAGACAATGTTTTCATTGTGAGCATTAACAAAATGAGTTGAATGGGTAAATTCGGAGCCAAGATTTCTGACAGTCAGGTTGGAAGAATTCTGTGAATTGGCTAGGATTTTTTTTTCTGAAATCTTTTGCTTCAGAAAACTCAGTTTGTTCAAACACACTATTTTGTCAGGATAAATTATATATGTGTGGTTTGGCTTTTCTTTTTTTAAGTGGACAATTGTTTGACTTACTCTGAAATATAGGATAATTGTATTTGTGCATATGCAGGCATAAATGCATAGTGTGCTGCAAGCTGGAAAACAGACCATTTTGATTAACTCAGTCTGAAATATTTTTATAACTTTCAGTTAATAAAACATTCAGGATTGCTATTATTTCCTCTTATAAACGATCAGTGTTCTTTTAGGATAGGAAAATGCTTGTATACATAGCCTTTATATGAAGTTATAGAATTCATTTGGTGCTTGGTGCTATGCCATATTTACTGGTATGTATTAGCTAATTATTTTAATCAGTTAGTCAATGAGATTTCATAGTTGTTACTATGTAACAATTTTAAGTAATTTTAAGCTAATGACTACTAAAATTACATAAAGTGCTGTTATTATATGAAGAATTTAGAAATAAGTGGCAGATCTGATGGATATCTACCATGGTCATTGCTTCCCCGTTGTCTGGAGGCTGGTTTACAGGTATTAATTTGAACATATAATGCTCCTTGTTCAAAGAATGGGTCTGCATATATATATATGTGTGCGTGTATGTATGCATAAAAATGTACCAAGTATATTAGTGTATCAAAAACATACATATTTTTTAATGTCTATGTTGGTTTTGTCTGTATATAACTCATATGTCAAGCAGTTTTGGCAATAGTCTACTAAAAATCTTAGGAAATCATATTTGAATGGCCCATACAGAAGTGCCACCTTCTGCTTCTAACTGTGCAGTGAAACTGATTATTTAAATAAACAAGTGTTTTTTATATTTTATGTGTAAATACACTGTAAAAAAAGACATTTCAAAGGTCAGCTAAGCCCAACAATCATATAAATTATTTAAATTTCTACAAAGAACCCTCACAAAACTTTCAGTTTCCAAGGAACCACCACCAAAAGTATATTCTATAGGTATAAACTTAGTGCTTTGAAGCTATCCTCATATAGACAGCTCTGTTAAAGCTAAATAAAACCTTCAGATGATGTAGGTTGTGTGGGACCAGTACTTAAGAAAGTAGTGTTTTGGGATGCTTAAAAGAACCAATACATATGGGTGAAAAACATTCTAAAGCCAGAGGCAGCCCCACATTGATCTAGAATCTATGCTATAAAGTGACACTGATGATCAGCAGGCTCAAAAGCTAAAAAAGCCCTCCTGTATTTATATAGTACTGTAATGTGTTTTAGCTTCATAACAACATGAGACATAAACTAATGAGTGCATTGACTCATAAGTCTGAAATCTGAGACTATGTTATCACTTTGTTACAATTTCTGATTAGATGCTACAAAATAGTCCTTCAGTGGTAGACTGTTGTAGCTGTGAGTTGTCATTCCTTTTGAAAATTATGTGCAGGTGGTGGGTGCTTTAAAATTAAGGTATAAAGCAGACTTTAAAAAATACCACATTTGAGAAATTCACCAAATATCCTGTAGGAAACTGGCAGCAGAATTAGGATTTTTGAGATGTAAGTTTTCCAAGTCTAGGGAAGCATCATAACAAGACAGTCATCTCTCTTCTTTCCTCTGTTCTAGGGAATTTTGTTTTTCCTTTCCCGTACAATATAAGTCCCATTTTGTCACTGCGGTCAGTAGCACTCCCTGTTTGTTACACACTATGGGACTTGGCTCTATTATTTATCCATGGCAGATAACAATCTAGGCCATGTCTGTACAAGAAAGTGTTGAACAGGTTTCAGAAGAATGATTATAAGCCAGATGCACTTAAAACAGTTTGCCACCTCCTTAAGTTGTTTTGTAATTTACAAAATTCAGCTCAGCTGATTGAAGAGATGATAAAGTCAATTTAAGTCACCCAGTTTAGGGAGCTGCACCTGCAACTTTTCCCTCTAGACATGGTCTTGCCTGGTAAGTAGGAGGATCAATGGCAGGTTAATGCAATTGGCAATGTAAGAAGATGGGAAAAAAATCCCCAAACCAGAGCTGTTATAATTTGTGTGGGCTATTTTGTAAACTATTCAGGCAGGGATTTTTTTCTTCATAAATATCTCTAAACTAACAGCCAACACTCTACTAAAATTATTCCCAATAATATAAATAATGATGTGCCAAATTGTTTTCAGTATAGTTATTCTAATTTTACAGGACTGTAGTATTGAACTGAATTCACTCCATTAAGACAAATAGAGCAAACTATAGCAGTGGGTCAACTTGAGCCTTGATCTATATGTGCTCAATCTGGTGGGAACCACATGCTTTTAACTAAAAGAGAGATAAAAAGAAGTAGAGTCAGAAAGACAAGAATATATTGCTTTTGTTTAAATTTACAGTTCACATAGTACTTGTTTTCCTTGGCATATGTTATGTGCTACATAATCTAATAGATAAATAAAGGCACTGATTGTTTGAAGCATGCTGAGTGATGACCTGAACCAACAAGTATGCCTTGATGGAAAACTCTTACTTAGAGAAACAGAACTTTTATTCATCATTGTAGGATCAGCTTATTTGCTGTGGCTGAAGGGTTTGATTCTTCTCTGTCTCACATGATACAGGGAAAATTAATTCCACACAAAGCATCAGAGTGATTTGTTTATTGACTGTATTTTGATTTTTACATGCTGGCTCATTGACATTTTTAACAAAATACATTAAAATAACAGGGAGGAAAAAGTGATACAAAATGATTTTTCCTTAGCTATTTCCTCTGTGTTTCCTGCCCAGCAGTCAGCAGAAAAGGAGGGATGGTTGTAGAGAAGGTGTAGTGCCACAGCTCTACCAAGAATTTATTCTCTTGATAGTAAGAGGCAGAGCAGCAAGTACAGTATTAGTTTCTGCTGTATTGCTGAATAAACTCTAGGAAGTGGTTTGCAGTGAGGAATACATATCCTCCTGAAACGTATTTCCCCTCACAGCATGTGCCTTTGCTTTCAGCAAGAGTGAGTTATGCTACATTAGCAATAAAGGGGAAAGATGAGCCAGATTTTTAAAGGTGCTTAGGCAGCTGAAGAGGTAGGTAGATGACTAATAGGATTTAGGATCCAAGCCTGGGAAACCTAAATATCTTTAAAAGTCTCACATGAAGTTATTACAGAAAACCTTCAACTTCCATGCCTGCCTGAACAGTGATAACCTACCAACAGGCCATTAATTTAATTAGTAAATCCTTGTGTCCTGGAAAAACTAGTTTGACAGCCTTTTCTGATAATTCCAAAGGTATTTCTGGTTTCCAGACAAATTACTCTGTATTCTATAGACAAAAAAATATTGCTATGAGAATGTGCACCCCTCCTGTAAATAGCATGGGGGTTTTTTTCTGCAGGTATTGGTTTACCAGTGATATATATCTCCTAAAAAGATAAGCTATGCTTTATGCTATGAATTAATGGGCTGCTTAATAGGTGGAAAGCCGGTCCAGATAATCTTCCAAGTCATCTAGCTATTTATGGGAAATGAAATCCAAGCCCCAATTCCTCTGTCGGTGTCACAGATTGGTGATTTCTGTCCCTTCTTCTCAGGTCCTACTCCACCACCATCACAGTCCAACATGCAGTCCCGGCCCAGTGCTGAGAGGGGCAGAGAAGATGGTGAAGAGTCTGGAGTACAAGTCTTTCGAGGAGCTGCTGAAGGAGCCTGGAGGAGAGGAGGCTCGGGGGACTCTTATCCTTCTCTACAACTCCCCAGAAAGAGGCTGTGGCCAGGTGGGGGTTGGCCTCTTCTCCCAGGCAACCACCGACAGGACAAGAGAACATGGCCTCAAGTTGCGTTAGGTTTACGTTGGACATTAGGAGGAATTTCTTCACATAAAGGGTGATTGGGCATTGGAATGGGCTGCCCAGGGAGGTGGTGGAGTCACTGTCCCTGAAGGCGCTTAAGGAGAGACTGGATCTGTCACTCAGTACTGTGGTCTAATTGACATGGTGATGTTTGGTCACAGTCTGGACTGGATGGTCTCAGAGGTCTTTTCCAGCCTAACTGATCCTGTTGAGGCACGGCGGTGGGTTGTGTGCCGCTTTGGACTGGCGTTCCAGGCTGGATGTCGCAGCGGGACCCGGAGCGGCTGCCGGACAGGGACGCCCGGGGCCTGGACACACACCCACCCCCACACCCCCCCCCCCTCGCCCCAGGCTCTCGCCTGTCGGCCCCGCGTTGGAGACCCCGGTCCTACCCGGAGCGGGCGCTGCGCCCCCCGCGCGACCGCAGAGGCATCCGGAGCCCGGCGCTGGCGCTGCCGCCGCCCCCGGCCCGGCCGCGCTTCCGCCCGCGTCAGCTGACTGCTGCAGGGAGCGGCGCGCCCGCTCCGGCCCCGAGCCCGCCGAGCCCCGGCCACGCCGCAGCCATGGCAGGGGTCGTGGTGAGTGGAGCCCAAGTAAGTGTCCGCAGCCCGTGCGGCGGCGGCCCCACCTGCCGGGGCAGCCCGCCCCGGCCAGCGCGTCTCCGCCCCCGGCACGGGGGGGCGGCCGCTCCAACTCCGCGTCGGCTCCCGCCGCTCTGCGGCCCCGGCCGGGGGAGGTCCCGCGCGGAGAGGGTGGCGGTCTCGCAAGGGGCCAAGGCGGGTTGGTTTTGAGCCTCTCGTAGCACCGCGCGAGGGACTCCCGCAGGTATCGCCCCTTCGCAGCCGCGCTGGCCCGAGGCCGCCCAAGGGAAGGGGCTGAGGAGCCGCCCCCGCCAGCGCCGGGTGGCCCCGGGGTTGTGCTCAGAGCCCCACGGGCTGGGGAGGGCGATGTGTCCCGGCGGTGCTTTCTCAGAATGGGAGATAGCGAAGCACCGGGGTGCGGGTGACGGGGCAGTGCTGCTCTGCCACTTCGGCTGCTGCCGTGCAACAGGCGCATTCCCGGGCTGTGCTGAAGCAGCAGCGCGGCTCTGACCGCCGTTCGCTCCCTGCGAGATGTGCGGTGCAGCCGGAGCGGGGCCCGGCGGGCCGGGAGCGCGTCGTGCTCCGGGCTGAGCCCCGCGTGCTCTCTCGGGCCTTGAGTGGGCTGCGGGAAAAAGCTGAAGGGGAAGGACTGAGATCTGCTAAGTGTTGTTCCTCCTGAAAGTACGCACTATGGACGTTTCGTTTCGGTTAGAGAGAAGTTGGAAAATAAACACATCCCGCTGGCCTTTACCCAGTGGTTTAAAAGGCTACTGAAAAATTTTCTGGTTAAAAATTAGTGACATTACTGCTGAACCTGTGGTTAAAATTAGCAGATTATTTATTCTTGTCCCCGCCAAAGAATGAATGAAGCTTGTCTTCTTTTTGAAAATGGCTTGCCATTAAGCCAGGCTGCAGCCTATTTAATTGCTTCTTTAATCTGGTCACTATTCTGTATGGAATTCATGTAAATATGTGTGTGATATGAAGGCAATTGTCTAATTTTGCAGATGCTTCAGGAAACGGTTACTGTGGTCTCTGTGGTGCACTGTGGCACATGTTACATGAGTAACATGCTGCCGCCTTCCCTTGAGCATGCATTTAGCCCCTTAATTTGGCTACGTGCCTACCATACAATCTTCTAGCAGCATAGAGTAAAATGAAATGCTCACCTGACTGGAAATATTTTCCACATGTAATTCCCTTCAGTGGAAGAGAATATGCAGTATTGAGAGTTCATACATGACTTTTTGCTGACATTCCTTAAAGAGGTTACTCAGTGAGTGTCATTGTAAAATGATCTTGGAGATTAAATGATAATATCCTCTGAAACTGAAGCAGAAGAGAGGTGTAACTGCTATTGACTGGTTAACTCATGTTCTAAATATTTTGTAAAAACATACTTTTTTCCCAAATTGCATACAGTGTGTTGAAGAGCCTGCAAGAATATCTTAGACATCCACAGCCTATCTGATGCTGGGCTTTGTGGGAAATTTTCTGAACATTTCAATGGGATATTGAACAGGGCTCCAGTAATAAGAATGATTGACTGTGACCAACCTGTACGATATTTGAGTTGGAGAATTAGGCAATTGAGACCTCTACATCCAGTTTTTAATCCTATGTGATGTTCTGTGACTGGTATAGAAAAATCTAAGAAATCTGCTGTTACTGATGTGCTGTGCAGCCAAAGAGCTGGAGTCTTGGGAAAAGCATGCTTGCTCTCATCTCTGTGATGGCATATCTGGATATGTACTTGAAAGCTCATCCTCATTTTGAGAGTATTTGAGATGGATGCAAAAGTACATTTTATTGTTTCCTGAGTAAATGATTTTGAATTGCAAGAACAAAAATGAAGAAATGTTCTTCTTTTCTTGTCCAGACTACTAAAGTCTTGTTTTATATCAACACTGTTCAAATACTAAAGAGTTGGGAAAACTTGTTCAAAAAGGTTTATCATGTATTTCATTGCTGGCAGTTGCTGCTGTTCTTACCATGAAGAGGGCTGTTGGGTATTTGAAGAAAATTCATGTATGTGGGGTGTAGAAATACAAAGTAAAATGCCCTTTTTGTATTTTCGAAAAAATAAATATAATTGCTTTAAATTGAAAAATGTGTTTGTACTGTGAATGTGCTGAAGTGAACTGTGTGGAAGTAAAATCCCTTTCAAAAGGCCTTGAGTGTGAAAAGGTCAGGATAACCATATGTCATCTGCAGATATGCCTGTGAATAATCTGTTTGTACATATATGTATATTATAACGGTTCCAAGGCTGAAGCTTTGCAGCATTTTATGTATTTTGTGTCTTCTGTGCTCCAAAACACATTTGCTTGAACCTTTTTCTTCAGCTTCGATTCTTGTGGAGGTAGAGCGTTTATGGCTGGGTAAGTTTCTGAAGCAGTGGAAATGCAGGCCAGAGTCCCTGGCTTCTTCTCCAGCACCCGTCCCTGGGTCAAAAGCAAAGTTGTCTGTGTTCCTGCTGTGTTTGTAGTTGCTCAAGGTGATCTTGCACTCCTAGTCTTAGCAGGCTTCATATTTTAGTCATTTCTGTTTCAACAATTAACACTGAACCAAATGTTTAACCCGAAGTATTATTCTACTATTAATGTGATGACTTTTGAAGTGTTTGCAAGCGTTAATTTAAAGAAATCTACCATTCAGTGAAGAATGAAGCAATTCTTTTTTGCATACCTTTGTGTATGCTGTAAAATGCATTGAAATTTAACTTGGATGTAAACTGGAGGAAAACCCCCACATATTTAATTCAACAAATTCTGCAAAACATTTTGTTATATCCAAACCAATAGGATGCCAATTACCCCAAACAGTTCCTTTCTGTTTTGTCCTTATATTTGCTAAAATCGTGTACATCTGGTAGGAGAATGTATTGCAAGGCAAGGTATAATTTAACAAGGGGAAGAAGTTGTTAAACTGAGCTTCAAGCTACCTGTTTTCTGCTTGTAAAAATTATTTCAGTTTTGTCAGCTTTATCTGTTGAAGTTATTGAACAAAATTAATTAAAATGAATGCTATACAGTATTATCAGATTGCAATAATTTTTAGAGTGTAAGAGACCAGGATGACTTGCAAAAGTGCATACGGTCAGTCTGCAGAGGAGTCTCTATTTTAACAGAAGGTGAAATACTATGAAAACAAAATTTGATGGACTTGTTTTTGTGTACTTTTCATCTAGCATATTTTAGACCAGTGGAATATGGTGTTTAAATTGACTTTCTATTAAACATGGAGATTATAACAATATCATATAGTTAGTGGTCTTATACAGTGATGAAGTTCACTTAACTGAGTTACAAGTTCACAATCTATGAAAACTAACATGATGAGCCAGTATAGATGTATAGAGTTTTTGACAATAGGTTTGGCAGACTTTGTGGGGTTTCTTTGAAGAAATCAAACCAATGACTTCTAAAATAATACAGCAGAAAGAATAGAAAAAGTTTGGGTGTTTTGTTGTTTATATTTTTTCTGGAAATAATATCACTTACTTAATCCTGGCTAAAAAAAAATAAATAAACCCAGACCAAACAAGCAAATCTGAGTAGACTGTTTTTTCTGTTACCACCAATTCTTCCTATGTTTGCTAAAGATTGGTTAGATGGGCTAGTATGAAAAAAGACATTTAGGAGTATTTTGGGTGTAATGAGAAGTGCGATCTGAACCATAGGTGTTGAAGCCAGAAATCTTTTGAGACTTACATGACTGTCTGAAAAAAAGCTGCATGCTTTGTTTTTCAGATCACAGGCAGCCCTTTTGCTCTGTCCCTGGTATGTTACTGGGAATAATAATCTTCTCAGTGAATGGTTATGAGAGTGGATTGACAGTACACTGCTTAGGTATTTCTGCACCAAACTTTACAAAACAGTCTTTTAGTGTGTTGTATATGGAGGGCCAAACTAGAACGTCCTTTGGATGGCTTCTGATCCTTCAAACAAATTTCTTCTGGAGTGTATCAGAATGGTAATAGAAAGAAATGTTAGATCAAAGTATTAACAGTGAAATTGAAGATGGGTGATTTTTATAAACAAATTATTTTTACCTGAAAGGAGGCAAAGCATTGTACATAAGACTGTAGATGTAATATATATTAAGTTGATGGTATCAATGGGAAAATGAGATTGTGATAGATTTTGTAGCAGTAAAACTTATGTAGCTTTAAGCTGTAGTAATATTCACGGTATTGCATGTTGTCATTGTATCAATGAGATAGAATTTGGACAGGAAACTAAATCCACTTACGAAATGTTTCCTTTCTGCTTCCAATTCTCAGGTGTCCTACATTAGTCAAGACTGTGAAGAAATTCCAGAATTCCTAGGACGAAAATATGGACATATGGCAAAACGGCTAGACCTTAGCTTCAACTTGTTAAGGTATGTGGCAATATATAGATTTTAAAGTGCAATATGGGATGTCAACTCCTAAAATAAAATACTTTTTTTTTTTTTCCGAAGTAGAAACTTATTTGTATGTCAGGTAGATTTAGTTGTTATCAAGTGGAAAACACTGTTTTATGGATAATATTTGTCTCCTTTTCTTGCACACTTGGAACACAAATAACCAGGTAAGTGTGGAAATTTATTGTGTTAACGTAAGTGATGCCCAATGAGGAGCTTATGGTTTGTTTTCTGCTCAAAATGTAAAATAAGTGTTATTGCCTGATGAAGTGAAGAATGGGAAAAAAAGTGAATTTTCCTTAACCAAACTACAAGTAAGTGTGTGCTTCTCCCCCTCTTTTTTAATTTATAGATCTCAGGTTTTTATCATAAATGTTTTATAATTCCCTTTTCCTAGATGGGGTATTTTGTTCTATGATTTTATTTTTGGGCAGCTATGTAGTAAAATGCTAAAGCTAAGTGCAGTTAGAATTTTAATTCTTTTGAATTATTTAAATATATGGATTGATTTAGAATTCTGTAGTATTCCTATTAGTTTTTACAGAATCCTTTTTCATTTAATCCTTGTGAGGGAGTCGGTTGAGGTTCAGCAGTGTATTTTTCAGGTTGGCAAATCTGCAGGTAAGTAGGGAGAAAGGATTGGAGTGTAATCTGTTTAAGAAAAAAAATGTAGTTTTTCAGTGATAGGGTTGGACTCATTTGATATTTCCTTTTATTTTATTGAGGGTAATCTTAGAATCTGCTTGTGAAGGGTAAGACAAGTAGTGTGCTGATGCCTTGTTTTCCTAGAAGGAACAAACACTGGTTTTAACTTACTTAACACTCAGAAATGGTATCCTGAGTCACTGTCAACTCTGAAGGACTGATTCCTACATGCAAGATGTAGCAGAGTAAAGGAGGCAATAAATCTCTGTATTATTGTCTTATACTTCTGGATGATGACTCTGAACCTGTGGAAACTGTTATCAGAAAAGAGAATTTTTCTAGGGGAGGGGATTGAATGGGCTTTTTTTTCGTTTTGTCATGAAGATAATTCAAGATCTGTATGTGTATTTAGATTTAGCATGTCATCAATAAGACTGCTCCTTCTTTACATTTCTGGAGAAAAAAAATGTTTCTTTCATTTAATGCATGTTTTGAAGAACAGTTCCTCTGAGTTTATTTCACAGAGTAAAATAATAACATTAAGTTTGGATGTAAAATAGCACTGTAAAACTCTGATCCTGTTTTCATGGAGGGCTCAATTGGTGCTATATTTCTGAAATCTGTGTTATCATCCCTTCTTTCCTTCTCTGCCTAAAACACTATCACTTAGCCAGTTTTTCAGAAGGGATATGATTTAGTTTTATTGAGGTTTGGGGGAGAACAATCAGCTTGTGATGTAGGATAGCTTACAGTTGTAAATCTGTGAAAGTATTTTAAGACCAGAAATCAGATTTGGGGAAAGGGAGATTATTTTTTTTTTTTTTAAGCTTTGGGAACCTAATATTAAGTTTGATGAGAGCTAGCTGTGTAATGTTTTTTTTTTTTTTGTTTAAGCAGTGATAGATATACTAAGCATATAAAAACTATGAATGAAGTATTTATGGTATAGTAGCTGTTCAGACTGGTCTGCACTCATATATAAACCTACATATTATAGAGAAAGTCAGATAAAATATAGAATAAGTGTTTTAACCTTAAATGAACATCAGTATAGAAGAATGCCTTGGGCAGCTGTTGAAGCCAGTGTAAGCAGTTTCATCTTCTTTAAACAAGTATTATTACTTGAAAAATCTGACAATGCTGTAGTATAGCAATGAGTTTTATGATTTTTAGCAGTGAATGCCTAATTTGGAAAGTTTAGTTTAGTATGCTGAGAATCTTAATGTCTACACTTAATATTGCTTTAAAAACAAGTTTGATTTTCTACTGCAACTTGTTATCTGTTGGTAAAAGCAAAAGTTGAATGAAGAAGACCAAGGGTGATCAAAATATAGGAAAAAATGAAGAGAATATTAGGCTTTGCTGGCACAATAGTATTTGCAGTAAATATGTTAGTTTTCATTATAATATGATGTATTATTAGATGAGAGCATGTGTGTTCATTCAAAAGAAAAAGGAAGACCAAATGTTCTTAGTATGATATTTTTGCTATTCAGATTTCACTGATTTTTTTTCTTTCTGGCTGTAAGATATACACATTAAAGTAAAGGAGGGGAGGATTGTAATTAGTTCTTTTGAGCTGGCAATTTAACGCAGAGGAAAATTTATATTTTTCACCATTTTTTTTTCTGACTTCAGAGTTCTTTTCAGGCTAGAGCCCCTTCTTCTTTATAAAAAACCTCAGACCTTGTGTAGATGCCTTATTCTCTTTGCATCAGATGTGGTAAATCTAATAAAAACAGTTGATACATATAATAAAAAAAATTGCTTTTAAAAATAATTTTCTTTCTTGTTTGCCTTTTCCCAAGAGCTAGTGTCTCTTCTTGATTACATGGATCCAGCTCTTTCTTCTGGCAGCCAAAGTGACTGTTACAAGTTGCAATAGCTGTGTGTCTCCCCTGTTCCCTGAGGGAAAGGAAAGATAGAGGTGAATGGCAAAAGGGAACTTCTGGGGGTATTGGGAAAACGGAGGAGTAACAGCAGTTTGTTGTGTATGAGGTAGTGGAAAAAACTAGTGTTTACTTAAAAGATGCTGGCTGTAATCAGGGAGATATGGTGCCACTGGACTGTGTCCTATTTGCATCCCTGAGAGAAGAAACCCTTCAACCCCAGACAACTATAGTCCACTTCTGAATTTTTTCTTCTCATGCTGTTTTCCTTATAGATGTTGTTTAAATGCTTTCTTATGTCTTTTGTTTCCTTTTGGGACTAACGGGGGGTTGTGAAGAAGATGGAGCCACACTCTTGTCAGATGTACAGCAAAAGAACAAGAGGCAGTTGTCACTGGCTGCAGCAAGGGAGTTTCCAACCACGACGGGGAAGGTTGAGTGGAAGAGGTGCCCAGAGAGGCTGTGGAATCTCCATCCTGGGTGCTATTCAAACTGCAACTGGACAAAGCCCCAAGCAGCCTGATCTAACTTTGAAGTCCCCCTGCTCTGTACAGGGAATTGGACTAGAAGACCTCTAGATGCCCCTTCCAACTAAAATACTATTATTCTGCAGCTTTATTGGTGTGCTCATAATGGCCTGAGTTGTAGCAGCTCTTTTGATTTAATGTTGGTAGTGATTTTCAGCTATTTTAGAAATGAACAATTTACACTGTGTATTTTCAATAAGGCATGTTTCAGGAGTAGAAGTGTTTTGCTTTGGGAATCTGCTCCTGAGTCTCTCATGGCAACTGTATTTGATAGCTTTCCCTGATAACAGAGGCCTTTCATAAGACGTTGAAAACATTCCCCAAGTCCCATTTAATGAAGGTATAGACTATGGGAAGAAAAGTCACTGATGTGTTGGTGTTACTGAGAGACTTTACTGTAAAGGATTTTAAGAGGGAATAAAAAACCCTCTTTGATCACAGAAAGTTAAAGATTTCATTAAAAAAGAAGGTAAGTAGTAGTCACTGGTAAGGAAAGAGAGCAGTAAGTAAGCAGGAAGGATATAATGTAGGTAGACGGTAGAGATTTTGATGAAATATAAAGAAATTTTTTAGATGCATCATGCTGTCTTGTGGGGGGAAAAACCCAAACAACCCACAATCTATTCAAAACTTTTTTTATTTGTCCTAGATAACTTTATTTGTACCAAATTTTTCCTTTCACATAAAAGGTTAAATGCACTCCAGTGCTTGAATAACTTTATATCAGTGGTTTTGTACAAGTAGGTGCCATGCTTTTATAAATAACATCTACAGTTCAATTCACAGAGAAGTCCACCTTGTAATTTTATCCTCAGTAGTTTTAAACATGTGAGTTGTTTTCCTTTTTCTTACAGAGATTTCTTCTGGGTCTAAGCTATGAGGTGAAAGGGAGAGTGAATCTTTAATCTTGGCCGATGAGGAAGGATTAATCCAATAATTGTGCTCATAGAGATACAAGTATCTCTTCCCTCTCTCTAGGGTGCAGATTATTTCTACTAGGAGCATGAATAATTTGCACAGTATGTGCTTGTGCATAATTTCCACTCTCTGATGAAGAAGGTGTATATATGAAAACATCCCCTTGAACTATAATCCTAGTCTGGAATGTTCCTCCGTGACTTTCGTGAGGCTGAGCCTTTGTAATATCCTCTCTGTGGACTTGAGATTGTTGTTTCTCTCTTCTGCCTACTGTTTTCTTGCCTGGGGGAATATGCAAGTGGCAGCCTGAAAATGGGCTTCAGTTTTTACAGGGCACGTTCCTCTTTGTGAGTTGAGTATGTGAAAGAGAGGCTTTTTTTTTCTTGCCACCTTCCCAGTCTGTGCAGCAATAAGATACACAGAACAGAAAGATGAAAAACAAAAGAGAGAGGGAAATAAAAGCCAAAATTCAAAACAAAGCGTGACATATTTTTAAAGCCTTTAGACTCATCTTTCTAGCATTTTAAAATGTTGAAGAAAATGCACTATTGTTAAAACTTTTTGATGGTTTTATTTATAAGGTAGAAAAATATTTTCACCATAATTGGGTAACTCTTAATAGTAGCAATTGCATATTTATCAGTATGAGGGGCTGTTATTAATGTAGCTGTCATGCACAAACACATTTCTGCATTAAATCCATTTAGTATGTGCATTATTTGGTCTAGAATGTCACCAGGACATCAAAGCCCCCTTAGGCATAAGAGCACAGTGCCCTGCTGTGGCTGCAGAAAGGGCTTGATCAATAAATGTAACATGTTAATGCAGAGCAAATAGAATAAAAGATTTCTTTGACAAGACATGAAAAATCACCTTGTGGCAGCTGGCATGGTGATGCCATTTCAGCGGAGACACTAGCAAAGTTGATCTGACAAGTAAAGAGGAGAGATGATGGTTATAAGGTGCTTTTGTTTCAAACTTCTTTCTTGACCTGTCAGGTTTTGAAGGAGCCTGAATGGCCTTTTTTTGTCATGTGAAAATTGTAGTCTTAGGCAGTTATGAAGCAGTTATCTCTTCTCAAATTGTGAATGCTGCTGTTTAATTGATTCACTTAGCATTTGAAACTGTCACGCATTAATAATTGCTAAATCCTGTAGATACTGTTCCAGTGTGTCATGCTTAAATGTGTAGTTATCAGAAAATTAATATCCTTAATGAACCGATGCTTTCAAACTAGCATTGCATGAAATCTCTTTTGCCCTTTCATTTGCTGAAGGTATATCAGCCAGTTTTCAGAGAAACCCCTCTCGACAGTTGTGTGGTTTTATTTATTTATTTATTTTTTTGATGCCCGACAAATGCCAGCTTTGCTTTGGGTATGTAGTGTGCTCAATGACAATAAATATAGTAATTATGCTGGAGTTGGTAATTAACATAATTATAGTCAATTACGACAAATACAGTGCAGAGCTAAATGAATGAGGGCAAGAAATTAGCAAGCTAATTGATTTACCTTACGTGCTGGGTTTTCTTGCAACTAACAGTTGCAGATTTTCTGCAGGAAAAAGAGTGTTTACAAATAGCTGATTGTGTTTTGAAATGATTCTGTCTTATGGCTCTCACTCCTGTTTCCTTTATGCTGAGGTGAGGAGGATTGAAATATGGGATAGTGGTTAGAAGGATAAAGGAGCTGCTCTGTTCTCACTGAATGCTTTGAAGGGAGATGTATGTACGTGCTTTAATTTCAGATGCTTCTTACAGTACTGAAGGGAAGAAAACCACATGATTCTTTACAAGAGACATTGCTAGAGAAATTTTGTTCATATATTTTAATCCCCTTAAATGTGGCCTGAATTATCTAAGAAACATCGATCTACCTGTTTATTGGCATTAGAGAGATCTGCACTGGAGACCTAAAGGGAGAATTTGAATTGTTTGAGTAATCCAAGTGTGTTGAAACAATATGCCCTTGTTCAACCATCAGTTTCAATAATTTAAACTACTGGACCAGTAGAGATGCATAATATCATAACATTTGTGCACATTATAATTGCCTGTTTTGTTTCAAGATGATTTATGGTATCTTGTCTGAAATAAGTGTATTGGAGCTATGCTGTTAATGTGTTTCACTTTCCTTGTTTTTTTATTTTCTATCAGGCATGACCACAGTTTTCTACGTGAAAAGAGAATGAATTTGTTTAAGTATTGAAGATTTTGTATTGCTTTTTTAAAAAAAAGATGTTTAGTAGTAGGTGAAATTTCTTTCTTACTCTAAGAAAACAGTGGTTTACAAATGTTTGTAAATTTTATACTTGAAGTAGTTCATTGTTTAAAGGAAAACGGAATTGTATATAGAGACTTCAACAAAGACATGAAGTTTTCCACAGCTAAGCTATCTGAAATGTATAAATTCTCAATAATTTTTCTTCTACTATTCCAGAATTGTATCAAGTTCAAATGAGTAGGGTTGCATTTTGAGGTGGGCACTTAAAGGTTTTCCTTAAAGGGATGTCCTACATTAAGCACAAGATGCGGTTTTTTAAATAATGTTGAAATACTATGAATGTCTCAAAATACATGCACACTAACAGTGCTAAGGTGGTCATTCTTTAGAAGCAATTCAGTTCCTAGAATCGTTTTGCTAAATGAAATATTTATACACAAGGACTCATTGAAATTATTTAAAATTTACGGATTATAATAATCTTTTAGTTGAAGTATTACATGTTTATTAGTCACTGTGGACTACCTGATGCATAATTACCTTTCTATTAAAACAAATGTGAAATAACCTGCTAGATGGACCGAAGACAAGTGTGATAATGGGTTCTCTTTCCACATGGGTAATACCTAGAAAGTTGTATAAGGTAAGGTTTTATAGATGTTTATCTGTTGGAAAAATAGGGGACTATAACCAGTAGCAAAAAGAATTATAAACTTCAAATATTATCTCTACTTTTGATAGTTTATAGACAAAACTAAATCTGCTCCTTGTTCTCTTCTTCCCCTCCATTTTCCTCCTACCATGCCTGTCCCATTTTAAAAGTGGCATTTCAACAGGAACCAGATGTGATCTGGGTAATGTATAAGGAAAAGTTTTTCACACCTTATAACTTTGAAAATATTAAAAAACACTACTAAGATATACCTTGTCTCGCATATAATAGCCATGCCTGTGTTCTGTTATTGTGTCAGCTTTAAATGTGACTATAGAATATTTGCCATTACAAATTGTTATCTGTGTGTAATTTTGTGACGTGTATTTTCCTGATGTGTCTTATTTGCAGTCATTGGTGTATTGTTGATGTGAAGGGGGCCAGTCAATAACTGATATTAAAATTATCAAATTAATGGGTTATGGTATGTATTTAAATATCTCACCAATTTAGGCATACTGTGCCAAGGATGGAAGCTGCTTTTCTGATGAAAAAGTTATTTTTCCAAATTCAGTAATATGTCAGGGTGAACTTATATTCTAAGTTGTCGTATTTCAGTCTACAACGGATGGCTGTTATCTTCTTTAGTCCCAGCAGCCTCTCCTTTTTTCCATTGATCCTTGCTTGACTTTTTATGGCCACATAGTCACTAACAGACTGTGAAAACACTGTAGTATATATACCTCTGACCCCCATGCTGGCCATTATCCATTGATTTACTGTATCTGACAGATCAGAACCTGAGATTGTTTTCTGTTCTACTTTTCTCAAGAAGGCTTAACATTGTGGAAGGAGTTGTCTTGACAGAGTATCACGTGGCAGAATTGGGCAAAAGATTGTCACCTGAACCTTTGGCCAAGGAGTCAGTGTATGTTCACATTGTGTAGTGGAGAATTTTTGTGAGGATTTCTAGAGCTTGAAGTCTGGTATAGTTGTTAAACTGCACAATTTGACAGGAAGTAAAATAAAGTTGTGAGCTTGAATTGTTACATCCTTGAATATAGCTGGTGAATATTGCTGTGATGGACGATCAAAGTTGTTTTTTTGGTGATATCCATCTTTAAGGGTCTGGTGCAGTTATGAGTAAAGGTGAAATCTGTACTTCTAAACAAAGGTGAGTGACAAACTTGGACAGAGATCAAATATCTTATTAAGCATCCATTGACTCAAGACTTTTGACTGAGGCAGAGCATTTCCCAGTGAACTGGTGTTTGCATCAGATAATTTTCTTTGTGTTTTAATGTGCAGGGGGTGAACTGCTTTTTCTTGATGTGATTTCCTGTATGAGATGGAAGTTGGATTTTGGAGTGATGTTGAAGGCTAAATCCACACAATCTGCACTTATTCTTTGGGTACCCAGAGGGCTTAATTCACTGGCACAGTGAAACCAGCTCCTCTTGTGAAAATTCTAATCAGTCTTAAACAAAAATTGTTTCTTTGTGTTGAATTCTTTACTGAATAACAGGAATTGATGTTAGAAAGAAAATCAGTTAGCTATTAAATTACTTGAAGTCTTACACTATCACAGTCTATGGAAAGTATTGACATTTGGAAGAGAAATAGTTTGATGCACTTGTTTCAGCTTTGAAATAATGTCAGTAGATTGCAAATAATATCTTGGTGACTACTCCTGCAGAGTCTGTGGTTATCTGGATTTTAAGACTGAGAAGTATTTTTTTTAAGAGCATTGGGGATTAAAGAAAAGGGCACAATAAAGAGCATGTGTTAAATACAATAATGAGGTGGACCGTGCTTACTTTCTGACTTCCTTAATCTCTTTCACTCTAAAACAGTATTTCCTCATCACTGCTGTTGAGAGACAAGAGCGAAGGACTGCAGAAATAACTATTGTCTGAGGATAAGGAGCTTGACTGAAGGGAAGAACCTGCATTAAACCTGGAGTTATTGTTTGTCTTTTCCTCTCTGTTTTGTTGAAAGGTATCTTCTCTTCTATATCTCTGCAATATAATTCTCAGCATCTACTTGACTAATTTTGCTGATTCCAATCACTAAGAAGGGTCTCTCTCCTTCTGTGTTGAAGAAGCCTGCTGAGTGATCATGGTACAAACGGCTGCTTGGCATTTGGCAGGAAAATCCTTATGAAGCTTTTGTTTCTGCATCACTTGTTTGTTTTATGTGGTCGTGTGTGGTTTGGGCCATTTTTGAGATCTTGCATTTTGCATAAATCATCTTTACATAAATTATCTCAGAGATGATTTTTCAGCTGAAAAAGACAGTCCCCAAACCCTTAGTTCGTACAAGCGTAAAGAATGAGTAGCACAGAAGTGCAAAAGGGCCCTGTATTTTTCCCAGGCTCAGGAGCCAGCATGTCAAACCAGACATGCTATACAATAATTATACTGTCTTTAAGGTCATGGTTAATGCAGTGTTACAGCTTAGTTGCAGGCTTTACCCATGAACTAATGCTAGCAATCATGTGAAATTTCATGATTTTTATTTGTATTTTTATTGTGTTTCTCCTGGTCTTTATTTTTGACCATGCTTGACTAACTGAGTTGCTCACTGGTAGAGCTGGAAGATCATTTCCTTTCTTAATAATTTATTTTCCAATTTTATTTGAATTTGTCTGCTGAGTCCATGAGTGGTAGCAATGAATGTGTTTTATAAAATACATCCATCCTCATTGCTCATATTTGTAGGACGCCTTTCTATGGTGAGAGACTTTGAAAATCACTTTTAAAAGAACGTGAATAAGAGGGGCAAAATATATAATGTTAGGGGATAGTTTGTAATCTGTCCAGAACTCAGGGAAGTTGATAGGCTCTTGCAAATTGGGCCAATAGCTTTATTTCGGATGTTTAAGTCTCTACTGTTTTTCCTGTGCAGTTGGTATAGGAGCTGTTTTGGTAGATAGTTGATATTGTCACACTGAAGACTAAAGTGAAAGTGATTGCCTTGTCAACTCCAAACTCAATTTTTTATTTTATTTTTGTAAAACTAACAGGAGAGTTGAAAAAGTTGTGGGAGATGCACTGATACAACAGCTTTGAGTGCAATTGCTCAGTCCTTTATTTTTGAATTTGCATGAAGCACCATTTTTCAGTGCTTGCTTTTCTGAATGTTAAAAGATGTGGAAATATATAAAGTTAAAATATAATGATATTGATAATATGGCTCCTATTTTATGAGTCAGCTTTGCGTTTCCCATTTGGTAGATGGGTTGACTGCTGCTGCTTTTTCCTTGTGAATATGCCCAATGGAAAGATATCACAGTGCTCAATGTTTTTACATTCAGAAAAGTGAGATGCCTTTTCCATGAAATATTAGTCTGTGATCAGACCTGCTGATAGGGAACTCAGTTTATGAATTTAACAGAAAAAATACCTATTACCAATATTTAGTCACCTTTTAAAATCATAATTTCCAACCATTCGTTTGAAGATCAAATTTAGTATATGTATTCTGTGTAAGAGAGGCATGTACTTGTGGCAACTTAAGTGGCTTATTTAGTTTTAGTTTAGATATTTATTCATAATGAATTTTTAAATTTTCTTTTATTTTCATTATTTCAAGACCAGTATATTTTAATTTTAAGTCTTTGGGTATTTACGAACATCCAGTTGCCTGCCTAGAGCAGGAAAACAGCTTTTATGACCAGGATATGGCTAGTTAAGTTTTTATTTTGGTGACAGGGATTTGAGGTTTTTATATATCCATTTTTGTCTCATTTCTTTTACCAAATGCTAAAAACTTATTTTGTTTCCTGAACATAAAATCTCTTAAAGTGCAAGGAATTGTTCTTGAACCATCTGAGATGTGTAAGGTCCAAGGCTTGCTGAAGTGCCCTGACTCTGCAAGGCCACATGGCCACAGAAACACTGGATGAGGATGCTGTGTGTTAGACTCCCAGGACTTTCAAGACCTTTTAGCTGGAGAGATAAGATGAAAACTTGACCTAATTACGTAAGTGATAAAGTGTACTGATTATTCTAAAGCCCTTAAAGGCTGAAGGAAAGATGTTCTAGACCTGCTAAGGATTAACAGTATATTGAATATTCAGAAAACTTTGCTTCCAACACAGTTATGTTAAGATAATATGACAGTCCAGTATGTGAATGTTAAAATCACAGCTGCTCAAGGATTTGAACACTTTATATTTCTACTTATTATCTTGCATTTAATGCACTTTCTATCTTGGATAGTGAATCACTTTGGAATAGCTCAGAAACAGTCATGTGTGAAGGTGATTATGCTGGAATGGCTTTGGGAAAAAATTGTCAAGCACTATTTTTTCTGAGAAACAGAAGCTAGTGAACTAAGTGAGAGGCTGTGTCCAGTTTACTTTCTTCCCTTACCCTGTGCCTTCTTTTCCTCCCCACTGTCTCCAGCTCCTTAAACTGGTAGAAGGCTGCCGAAGGTGCTACTGAGAGATTTGGGTGCAGGTGCAACATGAAGTTCTTGCCTTCTTGCAAATAGTCTCTCTTTTGTTCACTGTGCTGCTTGTAATAGCCACCAGATTTAGCAAGCTCAGCTATTCATGGACAGTATTGGTTCTAGTTCTACCAGGTGCACAATTAGTAAATTGTCTTCCAGTCTAAGTGGGGAATGTCAGAGGGCAGTTCAGTGTCTTTCACTGTGAATTCTTTGGCTTCCTTTAAATAAGCCATATCAAATAGCCTGTTACTACCACTAAAAATAGGGCTCTTGAAATGTGGACATACCTCTAATGAGAATCTATCTCAACCCATTGAATGTGGGCCACTACTTTGCCACTGAATTACAGGCTCTAGTTATTGCAACCACAAGTGGTTTGAAACAAGAGGTTCACCTGCACTTAAATGATCAAGCAACAGAAAAGAAGTTTCTAAAATTAAGGACACTAATGCCTTACTGTAGATTGTGCCTCACTTCCTCATAATTGGTAAATGGAGGAAGAGAGGACAAATGGTTGTGTTGAGCTAAAAGTGAATGGGCAACTGTTTCTTTGTGTATTTTAATATAGCATATGAAAATTTTAGTTGCTTTAGCCCTAGTATTTTAAAACCTAAATGCAAGGGTGAAGTCAGCTTTAAGGTAGTCTTGCACTTTTTTTTTTTTTACATTTTCTTTCTCTGTGGGGACAGAAATGCACTGGATGCAATTAAGACTAATATGAGTGGAAAAAGTAATGCTAGAAACCTGCCAAGATAGCTGTTATGAAGTTGGTATTTGTATTTACAGCATAGCTTCTTACTATCATATAACTAAGAATGAATAAAAAATTCATTTGTATTTTGTAGCAGGTGACAGCAGTAAGGCAGAGTTTGTCAGAATTGGTCGGTAAGCTTCATTCTGTACACAGAAGCATCAAATGTTTCGGGTTCTCTACCTTTTGTTAATGCACTATGAGGTTCCAAACCAAATCAGATTTTCTGAATGACTACCTGACTGCAAATTTCCATACAACTCTCATTCATACAGAAAAAAAAAGGAAAAAAGGCTTCTGCACTCTAGTACTTCTCTTTTTTTCTGTAGTAAAAAAGCACAAGAAAGTCTACAAAAAAGATATGTAGGTACAAACTTATGATAAAGGTTCATCTGTAAGTACCTAAAATCATATAAACTTGCCTCTATGTCAAGAAAATTTACTGAAATTATACTGCTGCTTTTCAAACCACTTGCAGAAAAACATAGGTATTTCTTTTCACTAAATTTTGTATGCTGAACACAACTGAGATCCTTGATGTTTGAATCTATTCAGTTGAATAGAAATAATCTTATTCATATTATACAGTGCATTCGCATCTGTGCACGTATGTAGAAAGCTGTGTTACTCATTCTCATTCTGTGCAAGTCTGTTTTTCCACAGTATTTTTAAATCTATACTTGCCTTTTGCTACAGAGCACTTATTTACTTACTTACTTTACTTACTTATTTTATTTTTTTATTTTAAAACCTTGATGTCTCTTTAAATGATCATTGAAAGAGAAAGTAAATTGCTGTTGAAATTCTCTCTGGTGATTCTGGCTAACAGAACCACAACTTGTGTATTAAAAACAGTCAAACAAACCTCCCCCTTCTTTTCCTCATTGGTGTCTAGGTAGGTCAGAGCTTTGACTCCAGAAAGCTTTACATGATAGACTCTTTTCAAATTCTTCTGTGAATCCTACTAAGGTTCCATGTATAGACTTGACTGTACCTCTCTATGCTTGACATGTTAACATCAAGATTTCTTGTTATTTAAATATACTAAAATGTACTCCGTATCAAACTGCAGGTGCTGCTACACTTCTATTATAGCATGGTAACATTAGCCTTAGAAAAACTCTGAAGCTGATGAAAGAGTTAAGCAAAGCAGGCAGAAACCATTTTCAGCTTTTACTTTGCAGATACAACCTTTTAAGCATACCTACATTTACCTGCAATGGCAATCGTTTTGCATTTTAATGACAAATCAAGTATGCTAACTTGCATTTGAAACGAAAGTGCCTTAAATGTCTCTGGCTGTCAGAATGAGATGTTAGGAGCTTGATGAAAAGAGAACAAAGAAGACAAAGTATGAAGCCTAGATACAGAGCAAAATGAAATAAAACCTTGTATGGCCTGTCAGGGGTGTCAGTTGATATTCCTATCTAAAGCACATTATAGTATTACTTTGCAGCTCATAGCTTACTCATCTGTCTTTTTTAATTCATCACATTCTAGCCCACATCTTTTAAGTCCCATGTGTCAACAATGGAAGAAATCTGTTAATTGACAAATGAGTGTCACAAATGTGAATTGGTGCCTTTACATCAGAGGCAGGTAGTCTCTGTTGTTTTTTGTCGGCTCTATTATTGGCATAAGCCAGTGTAAGACATCTGTCTTTGCCAGAATGAGAGATGACAGCCAAAGAAGGGCTGTCATTGTTTTAGTGCATGTTCATTCTGCTGAGATACTGTATAAAGATAAAATGTCAGTTAAAAGAATATGAAAAACTATCGGGAGGAAGTCCTTAAATTACTTGGGAAGGGGATCCGGGAATTGGTGCCAGAATTGAAATCTGAATGTTCCAGTTTGCATCTATCACATCAATTTAAAAATAATACTTTCTGAGTAACTGGGTCAGTTTATAAGGCATTTAGGAAAACGTTATGTTGTGTTGGCATAATTAGCTCATAAGATGGAAGGAAAAACATACCTTCATAGGATATGAGTTTATTACAAGTTCATTTTTCAAACATATATAGAATTGTCTCAATAAAAATATGCTGTGTAGCATCTCTGGCGTTGATTTGCATCTGTTTTGAAATATTGAAATTGCTCCTTTCCAATTTCTTTTTCTGTTATAGTTCTATTTTAGATTGATGAATAACATAATGAAATAAAAAGCATAGCCAGCTGTGAGTTGATGAGACAATTAATAGGAAGAAAATTTTTAACATAGTTCCAGGGTGTCTAGAGGGTGCACAGTGTACAAGAGTTACTCCCAAATCACTAAACCCCTTTATTGCAATAAATGACTTTTTAATATCGGATAGAAAAAAAATAGGAGGAAAATGTTTTAATGGATGAGGTGGAAAGGGGGAATAGAATTGAAATGTCATAAAAGGCTGCCATTTTACTTTTTACTTTGTATCAAAAATCATAAGAAAGATAGATCGGCACATTCATCTTCAGCAGTTCTTACAACCCTGTGCTGTAAGTGCTACAGGACTCTCTTTGTAACCCCTTCCTTCCAAAATGACCGGTCACTTGGGTTCTAAATGACCTTGTCTGAACTCTAGGGGTTTTGAGGACTATGTTGACAAAATCTGGTAAAGGACTAACTTGTGACCTGTAGTGAGGCTGGCTGAGTTGAAGATAGATGTTTCTGAACATCAATTTGTTAAAAGTGTAATTTTAAAATTACTTGGTTTTTGCATTTGAAATAGAACTGTCAGTATAGTAGATCTTAAAAATTCTCTGTTATGATACTACTTAATACAGGTAGAATTATCATTGATCCTCTTTTTTTATTTCTTTTATTTATTTTTTTGAAACTTGCTTCTAGTGACTACTTGAGCAGCAGAAAAAATATCAAACTAATGTTCTCCCTCCCCTCCCCACCACTGAATGTGGGGTTCTCAAATTTTGTTTGACAGCTCTGTTTATCTCCAAGGTACCTTCTGGCTCTTTTACTTCAATCCATGGTTAATGTTGATTGTTAATTTAGTTTTAGTTATTGATACCAGTAACAGAATTGGATATTTCTAAATAGGTGCTTGCTTCTATGGGTCTTCTGTGTCTTAAGGTCTAAAAAGCTAAGAATGAGTAGCATGCAGCTTCCTTTTGTTTTAACTATTTGGATAGAAATACTGCTGCTTTGTAAATAGACTTCCTATTAAATAGAATACTAAGAGAAAAGGAAGTTTGTCTCTTGAAGGACTATTTTTATTTTTTTAAGAAAAAAAAGTAGTCTTTTAAAATTTCTTTGGAATTCATTTTGCTAGGCAATATTTTAAAATTACACCCATGAAAATTAAGAGGTATTTGCTGCTTGGTTTGTGAGCCTTGGATGACTATAAGTTTTTAGTGAAAGCTTTGTTCTTCCATTCCCATCTTGTTCTTCCATTTCCAGCCTTCACTGGTTTAAGTAGATGTTTAAATTTCCAGTCAAAAGCCATACTGTTGGTGGTGTTACATCTTTTCACGCAGTTTTTCATCATGTGCTCTGAAGTTCAGTATCATTTGAGAAGTGGAAAGGCAACACTGCCTCCATTTTACAGATGGCAAAACTGAGTTGTGAGGAGACCTTTTTGATAAATGGTGCAGGCCAGATGTAATTATCAGCTCTTCATACCAGCTTGGATAAACCACTTCTGCAAGTCTGGAGAAGTCATGGTTGATACTTGCCAAATCCATAGTGATCCTAGAGATAGTTTATTCTCATGTGCTACTTGGCTGCACTTTGTATTATCTGATAGCGGGTGTATCAGCAAGGTGATGATACAGCAGAGACTAAAAAGAAAGGATACATGATAGACACAGAAGAAATTTCTTTGCCTTCAGATAGATTGAGATTTTCTCATAATTGTTCCCTTGTGGTTCAATAATATATAATTATAAAAATAATAATGGTAACAGCAAAAATAAGTAGACTAAGACTGTATCTTCTGTTGTTGCTGGACTTCATTTTATAACTAAAATCAAGAGATAATCAATAAGGATAAGTATGAATACCAGATCTGGTCTCTCTAAGATAATTGAATTAATTTCTTTGTGAACATTCACATGCAGGAAATACGGTTGGAGCTGGTTAAGTTACCATCCTGTTCCATGCCAGGAAGAGACTAGAGAAAACATTTGGCTTATAGAATTCAGCTATAGGAATATGTCTCTGTATTGTCACTGTTAAATTAGCTCTAGAAAAGGAAGATACTGGAATTTAACTGCAGAGACATTGTATGAGTGTGTGCACATACCCTCTTGGTGATTCCCCTCCCAACTGCCAGCTGTCATACAGAATCTGGAACAGACAAAAATTTATTGGGTAGTATTTAGAAACATGTCAGTGGTAACGACTGGATCTCTGATTTCAATTATCACCTATTAAATTTAGGCTAATGTAGTGCATTTGTAGACCTGTTGAATACACTTGACATCATGTTTAAAATATTTGAAACTGCTCTAGTTTTTAATATCATACATTGACCACTTTCTTTTCCCTACTCACATCTGGTGCATGACAGCAGGCATCCCATGTGACCTATAAAAACTTCAGTTGTGCTAGTTTGAGTTTCTTTTTCTTCTTCAGATAATATTTCAGCAGAGGAGAAGAAAGTAGTCTGAGACTACAATTGGTTTAATGAATCTGCTCTAAGATCTGTAATTCACCATTTTTCCCCCTTTACAATCAGTGTGTAAACAGCATTTTAAGCTCTATTCCTGTTTTTATCTTTATTTTTTTTAATTGAAAATTCTTGGGATTTAGGCTCCTTGGTCACTTGGGTGCTCTTAAAACTATTTTAATAGTAAATTACCTATCACCACTGTTTTTCTGTAGAATGACAGATGAAATTTCAGGTGGAATCTGTGATTATACACCATTTCTAGTGTTATGTTAGAAGAGATAAAAGTTTAAATCCAAATTACTGTGTTCTGCTTTGCTTATTTTGCAGACATTTTATGTGCTCTTACTTTAGGATTTTTGAGGGGGATTATTTTTAAAAAATTTTTTTCGAAGTACTGGAATACTTTATTGGAGTGCTGCTAAGTAATTTTCTGTCTTCAAATCTTGTACTTTTTCCATACCCATCATCCTGGTACGTATTTATGAAATTTATATGCTGATGTTTGCAACTCTGAGTTTGACTTCTATCTACTGGAATAGCAGCTGTTGAAGTAATTTGTTTGGTAGCACTCAAGATTACTAATCAACATAGTCTTTAGTTTGTGTTTCCTTGTTTTTATGAAAATATTATGAGCTTTTAAAGTTACATCCACATCTGCATGCAACTAATGTAAGAAAAAAAACAGTCTCTAAAGATGTGTAGGTTACTTGAAATAAGTTCATTGTCCACATCTTTATAGTTACATAGACAAACTTGGGGAATTTTGGAAGTATAAATATCCTTCTCCTTTAAAGCAAGATCCCAGCATGCTTATACTCATTTTGCTTTGTTGTGGTTTCTCATGTCTGGGAGTATACTTTTCAGAAGTATTCGCAATGGTAGTTAGCGGATTCTTTTCCCGCCTAATGCTTCCAGACAACCTTTAGATGACTTATTCTTAAGAATTGCAAAGTTATTTTAAACTGAAATAATTATAAAAAAACCCTGAGCATTTTGTCTCTGAAATACAAGGCACAATAGGAGAAGATTTCAAAATGGGTATTTGAAACATGCCTTCTGGGAGAGGAAAAAAAATCTTGAAAATTAAATTTTTGTAAAGTTGGATGTAGGCCTTCTGGTGAAATGTATAAGGATGTACAGTCTTACTGATGATTTCTCATTTTCAGAGTTGCTACAAGTGTCTTGGATGGTAAGTTTCACAAGTAATTTCCTCTGATGCTTATATTATGGCGATTTTGTTTTGGTTTTGTTGTGGAAGTTGTCTGTGATTCCTTACAAATTCTCCAAGCCAAGCATGGATGCAGATGGCATCCAATAATTGCAAGGGATCTGTCTACCTAGTGACTTCATATTATTATCAGTTACCATCAAAAAGGAGCAATGTTTACTACTCTGATTAAAACTTGTCCAATGCAATCCTAAAACTCATAATTGATCACAAGTCACAGAAAAGGCCTATCTAAGTTCATTACATCCAGCCTACATATAAGCTCTATTTATCTTCCTTTCACAGAGATGAGTTTTACTCAGTGGAGAATCCATTTATTGTGAGCCTTATGTTGTTTTTACTTTTCCTTGCATGTTTGAAAAATAAAATGTAAGGTCTGAGAAGCAGTCAACATATGAATTTCAGTCATAAACAGTCTAAGTTCTGAATAGCTTGCAGAATTTGCTTTGCTCTGTTATGTGTTTCTTTAGTAGTTTGAGACCTCCTGATGAGTAGATTCTGTTCTGTGCCATCAGTTCTGATCTGTTTTGTTGCTCCTACCATAATGCTGGGATTTTGGAAGCATGCAGGGTGGGTATTTCACTTGTTTGTTTTGATATGTTCTAATGATAGTGTATTGGTTTGCATATATAGGGAACTTCTTTGCTGGTCCTCTTTGATAACCTTTCTAATTGCTCTGTACTCAGTTCTTCTCAAATCATTCGTGTGCTGCCTGACTGCTACCTTGGATGACCCAGTGATGGACAGTTGTGCTGGCTTCCACTTTATTCCCACAAATCCTTCTATTCTGTGTGGCTGCAGAAATGTTTCCTCTGGTTCCAGGTATCTTATCTCACATGATAGCATAGTGCCTGCCAACCATATGTTTCTACACACCTAACTGTGCTTTTGCCTTCTCCTTAAGTCAGTAAGACAGCTATTGCTTTCAGCGCATCAAGGTGGAACTTCTTCACAAACGTGTTACTCTTTGGTGCAAGTCTGTTGTAGATGGTGCATCTGTTCTCTGCTTGCTATGTCAGAAGAGCGTATACATTCTTGAAGACTAGAAAGGGAAAAAAAATTTATCCTGTTGCTTTTCTCTCCTTGTTAAAGCTGATAGGTCTAATATAATAAAAGTGACTGTTACAGTCATGAACTTTAAACTAGGAGGCTCAGGACTTATATTGCATAAGCAGACAAATAAAGTATGTTTTATATCTGTAGAGGAGGAAGGTAAATATGATGTTATTTCTTATAATTTATAAGTCCCATCAGTAATAAAAGTCTTGAAGTGCATTAAACTTAATCCTTATGTTAGGGGCTTTGTCCTATTTTCTTATTATTTTTCACAAATGCTTCATAAACCATCATAGTGCTGTGCAGTGATTTCTGTGTAGTAATAAGAGGTCATAGTGGAGAACTGTAGTTGGAATAAAACCAAGTTTATACGCTGTGGACAAAAAATAATTACTTGACTAAGAAGAAGCAAAAAGCATTACACAATCTCAAAAAAGCCAAAAAGAAGGGACAAAAGTAGAGAATGGTGACTCCTTACTTTTGTTATTAATATGTGGTTTACTTTTAAATCATTGCTTCTGTCACACAGGGCTGTCCTTCTGTTGAATGATCTGAATGTCCTTCAGGCATAGATAACATTTATTCTTGTTTTAAATGTGAACAAGTATTAATTTACTCCATTGGAAGGGAAATAAGATTACAACAAAGGAAGTTCATGTTGGAAAGAGTAGAAGGGAGTTTTATATTGATACTGGCTTTGCATTTTGATAACTCTTTGTGATGCTTTCTTATTGCCTGACTCCTACAGGAGAGCAGTGATGCATTATGTGAAGACAAATATCTTGGGAACAAAAAGATCCTTTTCTGCCAAAGCTGGAAGATGGATCTGGCTCTTTTTTTTTTTTTTTTTTTAAATAATTATTTTTAAAATATTTTCTCCCCCCTCTCCTTCAGAGAAGTCCAAGAAAACTGACACTGACAGAAGACGAAAATGTTATTTATGATGACATCATGTATTACCCAAGCAAATCTGTTTTGTGAAAGATTTTTTTTTATGGTGTTGAAATAAAGAATTAGTGAATCATTCTTGAAGGAATATTGGTTCAGATTATTCTTCCTTCTATCACCACTGCCCCACCCCTGCTTTTCCTTTTCTACTTTGTCTGTTTCTGGGGGTCTTAATACTGATGCTAGCTACAGATGGTTGTTCAAGAAATTACCTTTAGTCCTTAAGCATAGCTGCTTCATATGGATTGATGTTAGGCATATATATATATACACCCAACTATACTAGTATTGGTGCTGATTTACTGGCTCCCACATTTCAATGCAAATTAATTTGGAGGTGTAGTAAGTTTCCTTTGCTGAAAAACTGTAGCAGCAGCATCTACTAATGGAAGCTGAGTTGTTTTCAAGCAGGTATCCATTTATAGATATCTGACTTAGTTAAACTGAATTTTGGCTATCAAATGGTGTGGATAAAACCAGTTACAGTATTTGTTGAGTTGATGTTGTCATCAGCAGCAGAGAAGAGAGCAGATAAATAAAATACAGACAATATTGCAACACTGAATCAGTTAAAAAGAAAGCAAACTGGTAAATTTATGTAGATTACAATAGTTTTACCGACAGTGCTAGACAATAAGGCTAAAAAGGAGTTGAGTTTAGTTACGTGAGTGGCTGGAAAGAGGTGATGACTCGATGAAAGTCTCAGACTGTGACTGGAACAAAATTCTTAGACCAAATACCAGTATCTTGGCTGAGATACTGGGGGAGCTGGGAGGCTGAGCATCTGTTGGCTGCTGGGGGTACAAATGATTCCAGAGACAGAGGTGTCACACGAATGTTGTAAAAGCCTTTTCTGTTGCAATTAGGTAAAACAGGGACATTTATGACTGTTTCATTAAAGTTTTGCTGTAGTTCATAACATTCATAATGCTGTAGTTCATTAAATTTGCTGTAGTTCATAACTCAAAGGAAATACAAAATATACAAAAACAATTGTGGAGATGTCTAAATTGGCACTTAATAAATGTTGCTTTATCCTTTCATAGTCAGTAATATTTAGCCAACTGCACTCTGCCTAGTGTCTGAGGACCCAGTGTAACCTTTTTACTAAAAGAAAAACAGCATAGATTTAAATAGCTGTTTATGCAATACATCTGTTCTAAAAAGAATACGAACCAATGGTACAACCAAGTTCAAGCTTGATTGTGATGACTGTCATCATAATAAGCAACCCTTTGTTTTTTTAAATCTTTTTCCTATTGTATAGAATGGACCTCTGATATAAAGTAAGTATTTAAACATGTTTTACTATTATTTACCCTTCTGAATATACTATACATGCAATTGCTTTTCCAGCTAATGCTGTTCTGGGGGGGGGGGGCAAGGTTTGCAGTGGCACACAACCTTTTCAGAAAGTAGTTTGAAACTTGGGAGTTCTGTGTTGTGTCAGGCAAGATGCTTCCTATCAGTTTGTCTGAAGTGTTTTGTCACTGCAGAAACGTAAGAAGAGGAAGGTGCATCTGTCTTCACAAAAGCAAAATCTGGAGCCTCATCTATATGTGGAAGGTCTTGCCCAGGGGCAAAGCTGGGGCTTCAGGCTCATGGTGAATTCCTGCCTCGTTCAGTCAAAGCATCGAATCTCTTGCCTTACTTTTGCCATGAGTCAGTGCTTTGCAGAGAGCTAAGAGTCAACGTACGTTATTTCTGTACAAGGCAAGTGCTGCCATGTGATTTGGAGTCCTATCCCTCATTTCCCCTCGCTTTGAGCAGTTGTATGCTGTATCTTACTTCATAATTCTTGAAGAGTCAGGTTGATTGATTTTTATTTAATATGTGTTAGGCCTCAACCTTTCCCCAGTCTCCTTTTGACCTTGTCAGATTTCTCTCTGGTGTTCCTCCTCCTCCTATTTTGAAACCATTAAATTCTTGTAATATCAATTGATTTATACCTCAGCTTTGGTAAGTATTTTTGAGAAACGTGGAGGAACTGATGCATGCAGAAAAATAGTTTTCTCTTGGAGAGACCCTGAATGTTCTGGGCAGAGCTGTGAAGACTGAATCCTTGCAAACTTTCACTTATCTGGTAACTTATTCAACATAATCTATATAAAGACTACAGCAAAGTCAGTAAGAATTCTTTCATCATCTATATAAAACATACTGGCGTAGCAGTACTATCTATCTACCTACGTATCCAAATCTATACTGTGACGTAGACTGCTGTGGCATCTGAAAAGGTGACTGTTTTTTTCAAGTTGACAGTCATATAGCATGCACTTAACCATGTTTTTAATTGTTTTGTAATACAGGAGTGGAATTAATGTCCTCGTGTGCTTTGCTGAGTCAAGATTTGGTGGATTCCTCTGCTCGTGTTTCATGCTGTTAACTCTCTACCGATGTTCTTTCTGCTAATAGTGATAAAGTCACAAAGCAATTATACTCCCACAAGCTGTCCTTTAATAACCTTTGTCATTTGTCAGAATGCATTAGGGCCATGCAAATTTTTACAGAGAAGCTGTTGGTCTTCATGAACTAATAGAGTGCTCTGATGTGCCAGCTCATCCTCCTTGCCAAATTGCTGTTGGTTCAGAGGGGAGCTCACTTCAGTTTAAAGAAATATCTTACACCTCTTTCTATTAGACCAAAGGATTTTCCAAAAAGATCAAAATCTGGGTTTTAAGCTTTTCAGTTGTCTTTGGATGTGAATGTAATGTATGTTAAACTAGAAAATACATAATGATCTTCATATTCTAAATGGTAGTGCTCTTCTCATAACCACATATTTATGATACTACACCTCTGTGAGCACTGGGGACTTAAAATACTGCTGTTTATACTACCAAGGCAAAGTAGTATACACAGTGTGATTCTGTCTTCTCAAATTATTTTTTTTTTCTTAAATTAGTGTTACAATTACAAGAAGGTGTATTCCTCCTTGTAATCTACCAGCATGCAGTGGATAATTGGTGTTGACATGTTCTTGGGTTACCTGCTATAAAGGAAAGTATGTGGGAGGGAAAGAGAGAAACTCCCTGTAAAACCGTTTAATATTTTGGTAACTGTCTAGTGTTAAGGATTAAAAATAGTGATAATTCTATTTCAGTTGAGGTAATTTAAGTGTCTAAATTTCCCTTCAACAGATAGAGAGCTCTTATGCTTAAAGTACCTACTGCATCTCTACTGCAGGGATTGCTTTCTTCTTGGTAAAATCATGTTGAAGCCTGATGGATCACTGTTACTTTGTAGATGTGTACATGCCAGTATTCAGTTCTTGGATACCCAAGGAGACATAAACTTTATAGAAGCCAGTCAAATAAATATGCTTTGCTGACCTCTGACTGGAGCTGGGATATATCAATAAACTATATTACAGTTTTTAGTGCAGTAGTCTATGACCTTTTGAAATATTCTAATGTGTTTTAGCATTATTACTGTTTGGAAAATAAAGCTTTAACACACTCTGCATTCCACCCTTCTACCTGTTCTGGTAGGGTTAGACTAGAAACTATGCATATCTATGAACAATATAATTCACAAGGAGTATATTTAAATTAGCAGGTAAGCAACCATTACAAAAAGTTATTGACTTTGATAGAAGTCTTTCGTATCTGTTATCTTCTTTGAAGCAAACATTTCTTTTTTCTTTAAATATTTTTTGATTTTTTTTTAATTGCTTATCCCACCTGTGCCACTTTATTACTGTAAAAAATTGGGTAAACTATGCATCAGAGAAATTTCATTGTTATGCTGCTGGTGTTTCTGTTACTTCTTTTCTCTGTTGCTTGCACAAATATGCACATATATGTATTCTGTCTCGTTGAACTGTTAGTTTCAATATTCTGTGTGTGGCTTTTATTTTTATTTTACAAATACCCATCTGGCAACTGAAAACAAGTATTTTGTTGACAGATTAGAAAGGTTCAAGGTTTTTGAAGTTTGCACGTCCTGTAAAAAAGACAGGTCAATTTTTTCTCTCTGGGCGTCTGTCTCTCATAAGCTCATAAATTGCTCTTAAAACTAGATAGAAAAAATACTGAAGGCAACATCATATTTAAGAGTTTAAATGTGCTGATTGGAGTGTCTGAGAGCCTAACCTCAGGCAAAAGGTCTTCTGTTCAGTCTTTTTGACTGATGTAGAGTGGTCCACTGTTAATAATTTAGTTTTGAGACCTACTAAATGAAAAATAGCATCAGTATCACTGTTGATCTTCCCTAGAAAATATGAACTCGTTGTATTTTGATGTATGTTTCCATTCTTTACACACTTGACTGTTCTCTAATGTAGCCACTGCATCTGAATTTTTTTCCTTAATGAGCAATGTTTTTATATTTACAGAATGCATAGCTTGCCCTGCAGGACCTTATGTTCACTTTTAGTCTTCTCTATTTGTGTAGTAAATAAAAAATGAGTAACACTGCCATTAGCCATTTTAAATGCATTGCTCCTGACCATGCTTGTGAGTTATCTGCTGAAGAGTGTTAACGTCTTCAGTTTGAAGCAAAATGGGGCCTGTAATAATTTCATCTTTAAAAATTAACATAAAATACATGGCAACAGATGGAACATTTGTTTAAACAAGGATTTTGATGGCTGTGTAAAAGCAATTTGCTATAGGTTTAGGTCCAATCCTTGCCGGATGGAAGTGTGTTGTACTTCAGTCTCCCATTTTAGTAGGTATAAAAGAGATGAAATGCAGGTTGGATAATCTCTAGATTGTCTCCTGGAGTTCTAAAGCTTCTTTGTTTTAATAAAGGATCAGTGTTTTGCATTTTAGAATGTCTGAGCCAATTTTGGCAAAGATGTGTGAGGCAAATATTTCTTGTGTTGCTTGAATGATTGTTCAGTGAGGAGGGTTGTTTTCTTAGGAAAACATGACATCAGATTACACAAAAAAGTTTTGAAAAGTAATTTTTATTCTCTGAAAATAGGTGTATTTTCTGAAATATTGTATAGTTTTTATAGATTTTACAAGTGAACACTAATTCTTCTGAAGGTAAATAATTACGTAAGTAGTCAGTAGCTTGCTGAAGAACTTCTTAATTTTTTTAAAGAGATTGTGAATATCAGAGTTGAACAGATGCTGTAAGATGTATAGCTCATTCAAAACTCTTATAGTGCAGAAGGAATAGTGAGGAAACGACCTGTTCTTTTATTGATTGTTGTTATTACTTTTAAAAATTTGTCTGGGTTGACTTTATTGTTTTTCTTCATCATATTTCCCATTAAGGATGAATATACACCCTTGGTAGAATCTCGATATTTTATAAAGTGAGAGAGACTCTTTAGAAACCAATATAATTATTCAACTGCACCTCTTAATACTCAGTCTAGTTATGGGATATGTATTTAGAATAACCGTGAAGGTCAGATTTTAAGTGCCTGTGTTCTAGATCCATGTTGAAAAAATATAAAACTGCTATGAGGATCAAAGTGGGTTTTAAGCTCTTTAAGCATTTATTGTATCTTTGGAAATAGAATGAACCTTGGTAGCAGCTATTATCTTGCTTACAATTAATGTTGACTAAAGTAAAGATTTATAAAAGTGAGGATTTAAAAACTTCTCAAACTTCCTCAGATCTTGTTAACCTAGTTTACCTGTACTACTCTGAAACTGATGCTGAAACAGAGAAGGAGAGAGAGATAAACGGGCAATTACTGTGGCTCCAGAAAGCTCTGGTTTTGTCCCTGTTGAAGTGGGTTGTTTTCCCTTCTAATCGCCTCAGGAGTGTCGCCTGTCCCTCTTTTTTTAGTCTGATCGTCAGATCTCTATTTAGATTTTTGTTACTGTCCACTCCTGTTGATTTTTTTCCATCTGCCTCTTATATGCTTTCTACCTATCAGTAAAATATTCTTAAAAGATTGAATAATTCTAAACGAGATGCCTGTAAATCAATAGGCAACGTTTCTGTGTCACTGTACCAGGCCTTCTCTTTAAACAAGAAGATAGTGTTTGTGGTTTGGGGAAATAGAAGAAAAGGGATAATATATTTCTTCCCAATAAAAGATAATTAGGTTGTCTTAGTTAAGTTAGGTTATCTCATTAGCTATGTAAAAGCGCATCAGAAAAGTACACATTGCACTTTCCCTGCCTCTTCATTTCCTTAGATGATAACAGGAAAAAGAATGTGGGGAACAGGACTCTCATTCTATTTGGTATTTAATACTCTGAAATTGAGCATGCTTACCAGGACTTCATGGTATGAGGTGTGAGGAGGTAGTGAGACAAATTTCTTGTCCTGAATTTGGAGATTGGTTTTTAATGTGTAAGTGTGAATTTCCTTAAGGTATTTGAGCATGTTTCAGTTTTGCTATTGTGAAATTGGAGAAATCAACCCTACTACTTCTATAATTTTTGGTGAACTGAGATGCCTTGGGCATGTTCGTGCTGCTGCTATGACATGTGAAGCAGTCTGAGGTAGCTTCTTTAACATTATGGCTTAAGAGGGCAAATATAATGTCAGGCTCCTTTGGTCTTGGCTTCCTATGTAGTCCTCTGGGAGAAGTATTCACAATGTCTGCATCGTAAGTATTTGAATACTTCCTATTGATTAAAATTACTGGTGTCACGTATCTCTTGAAATGAAGAAGTCAAATATCTAAGGAACCATGGAGTATCAACATACTGATTTTTATCCCAGTGATGTTTTTTGACTGTTACTTCCATGTGTTGTTGTTTGTACAGTGCTTACAGACTGAAAAGAAAACCTTCTCTATAATGTACAAAATTTGTAATCTAGGTGGGACTTGCAAATCCCATTCTCTCAAACTGAAGCATAAAACTTAATTCCTGTTCAGAGATACAACAAACTCTGCATCTCTGTTCCCATTTTTAAATTTTTTTTTTTTTTATTCCACTCAATGAAAGAGAAAAGAATACTGAAGGCTGGAAAGGGCCTCATCTGGATATACCTTAAGGATAAATCCTAAAATCTGGTTGCAAAATCTGGTCATTATTTCAGCTGCTGCTTTTCTCTCTTTCTTTTCTGTCTCCTTGTTCCCCCAAAAGATTGACTTGAGTATAATAATTCTGAATGTTATAGGAGGTGGCTCTCTATCCTTTTCAAAGCAAGGCATTTCAAAAAGCAGTGATAAAACTATTCCTTGACATTCAAGCTGAGCATGTACCTCCTTGTAAGTGTATTCATTTTTTTCATAGAGCCTAAAAGAATCTTCTTGAAGGCTAATTATACTTCACTGATAGACCCTTTATTTTGGTACCATACTTATTACCATACTCTCTATTTTTTTATTTTATTATTTTTTGCTATTTGACACTCTCTCTCAAAAAAAAATAATCTGATGGTTGAGTGAGCACAGCCAAAGTGGCAAAACCTTCTCATCCCTGCCCCATCCCATCCAAGGTTTACTAGCCAGAGGGATGAATAAGAAAATGTAGGTGTTGAATACATTACTTAACCCCTCTTTGCCCTATACTTGCATTTATAAAATAGGGATTAAAATAGACAACAAATGCTGAAACTTAATGCATGTTGGTGAATCACTTACTACTGCCAAATATACTACATAAATACAGTTAATGTTATCTGAATTATGTCATTCTTTGGTAAAAATAGTATCAAATATGTTCTTGCTTGTGCTGCAGAATTTATGGTTCAGCATATTGATTTCCATCTGTGATGATCTTACAACATGCTAAAGTTGGTAGAGATATGTCAGAGCATTGGTGCAATATTTCATTACTAATCAAAGACAAAAACATTTCTGGTCCAAGAATTACAAAGCATGTTATGTACTTGATATATAGAGTTAAATTTCTCTTCCCATGCCCCAAGTAAATTGCAAATTAACACTAATAAATCACATTGCAGCAGTTGGTAAGAACTGAAAGTATATTAATAATTAAATAGTACTTTTCAGCCACCCCTCCCCGCTTCCTATTGTATGTGATGATTTTCTAGGCTCAAAATCAGTGTGTCTCATGCAGGCTACCTATAATATATAGTTGTTTCAAATCAGCTTTACTTACTGAGCTTTTTCTGGTAATGGAGCTCTGTCAGCAAAAAGCATATGCACCAGCAAATGATGAACGATGGACTTGTGTCAAATGGAAGCTTGAAAGGTGCTTCTGTCGTTAGATGGATTAGTCTGAACCAGGAGTTCAAAACTCCTCAAGTGTAATTGTTTCAGAGAAAAGGTATCCCTGGATTGATAGGGGAGGCTAAGCATTGAGAGTTGGAGGAAGGACTACTTCATCAGATGCAAGTGAGGGTTTACTAATGCACAGGAAGGATAGGCTTTTCTGTTACAATAATGCTGGCTTGATATTTCTGTGAGTTTTCTTCTTTTTTTATTTTTTTTAATGTGAAATATTTTTGGGATTTTTTTTTCTTACAAAATGAGCAAGCATAATTCCATTATGTGGCTATTTGTAACAGGAATTTTGAAATAATATTTTCCATACACTTTCTAAAAATGTTGGTTCTTGTTTCAGTAGTCGTTTTGTTAGCTATGAAACTACTTTAATCTGCTATAGTTATTCTATAGCTACAACTGATTATTAGGGATTACTGTATAAATACAAAAAATTCTTGTGTGAACTGTCTGCAAATTGCATTTTATATAGTGTTCTAATACTGTAGTTCATTAAAATATGTTATGCTCTTGTGTTGTTAATATGTAAATCTCATTGGGAAGAAAAAATTTGCAGGGAAAGAAATTTACATGAGGAACTAAACTTTTGAAATATTTTTCTTGGGGTTTTTTTTGTATGTATATCGTTTTGGCTGTGCTTTAAATGGGTCTGCCATAAGAGTGTTCAACAAAAGAATAACTATAAGCAGGGAGGCTTTCACTGCTCCTCAGTCTTTCCGTTGTGCCAGTTTTTCCTTCTCTTCTGCTTCTTTGCAATTGTTAGCCTTCATGTGAACTGAAAGGTACTTCAAAACACTGGAAGAAAATAGTCTGAAAGCTTCATGCGCATTTGCTTCATAGTAAAGAGAAGTAAAGAAGTTGAAGACTTTTTCCACTGACAGGTGTTTGTGTGTCAGAGCAATGAATGCTTTTGATGGCAAATCCATTGCTTTTCTTCATTGTACTCTTCTTTCTAAATATTAAAAAAAAAAAGACAAATCCTGACAACAAAAAACCAAAAATTCTCCAAACTGTATAATAGAAAGCTTGCTTTATTTATTTATATTTTATAAAATAAGATATTTAAATTATTTCAATGGCTATTCACTTTCTTTCTGTGTGGGTAAAAAAGACAGCAGTTGAGCAGTGCCTGAGAAAGGTGAAGATACTTGTGAGTTGTATTCTTCATTATGGTACAAAAATATTTTTATCTTGTGATAAGGTGCAACATTGCTTTGTAGTAGAGATTGCAGGCCCTCCTTTAAAATAATATTAATAGAGTCCTATCTTAGAGCATAAAACTATTCTAGAGCACCTCTTTTTTTAAAATACTGTTTTCACATTTTTAAATCCTGTTGTGTTAGTATAATAGCATGGCACATGTCTGTCTTATTTACTTAGTTTATACTCTGACTAAAGACAGTAATTGAAGATTATTTTGCAGATGCTGTATGTTCTGATCTTTGGTTGTTTTCATATGTTAAGCCGTGCAATGCAACTGCATCATATGGAATTGTATAGGCATCAATAACACAGTGAAATGGACCATGTGGAAGAGATTAAAAACAAGAATTGATAAAAATATGACTTAGTAAGCCTGTTATTTCAAACATAAGAAACCCCTCTCCTGTTTAATATCAAAAAAGTTAACTAAATAAATAAATACCCAGTTTGGTTGTGATTAAGTTAATTTTTTCTTTCCATTAACAGTGAGACAAATCAGTACGATAGTTAAAAATGGTAGTAAAGTATGTCTAAGCTTACATAGACCAATGTTCGACAGAAGTTTTGGGCTATTAATTCTTGCAGGAAATAGATGCCATGTAAATTGTGCTGCAGACTGGAATTGACCCAGTAGCATAAACCAGCCCTTTTCAGGAATACTCCTAATCAAACCACAATGGGCAGAAAAAGCAAATGTGGAGTGTGAAGTAAGCAGAAAGCAGGCTTAATCCAAATTAGTTTTCCTCTTTTACCTCAAATCATTTTCAATATATATGATCCAGTTTTCACTATCTAGCTTTTGTGGATAACTTTGAAAAATACTGTCACATTATCTTTGGTGGGAAAATTAGGTATTATTTCAGAATTTCTGGAAATGTTAACATTTCTGTACAACATATCTAGAGGGTTACTTAATAATACCTTTCTATCCAAAGCTGGTAAAAGTTTTCTGAGGTCAGGCTTTTGTTATATTTATCTTTCTCTTTGTGTCAATGTGCAAGAATTCACTAATAGCACATTTGGAAGGGATTGCAGAGTAATGTGTCTGCCTAATTACCATTGACTTCTAAAATAACTAGGCTTGTGAAAATCTCAGCATAAAATAGGCAAGTGAAGAGTGTGCTCCAATGTGGAATCCCCCAGTAGGGAAGGGAGCAGGTGTTTCCCAGCATGGTCCTGTTGAGCACAGGGCTGCACTAGCAGGCCTGTACCTCCCTGTAGTGCAGGATGCTTATGTGTCAGGCTCCGCTAACTTGCAGACCTGTGACAGGGGCCCTGGAAAAGCTTAGAGGCCAAGTTGTGTGCTACAAATACTGTGTGTGAGAGTTGCAGCTGGGGAGTAGTAGGGAAAGGTCAGAGTCATTTGACTCTTTAGGGAATGCTCAATCCTCAACAGTTTTGAAGAGTCTGAGAAGACAAGTTGGATGTCGGGCACCTGAACAGTGGATATGTTGACTGGTGATAATGTGCTGACTGGCTCCACAGAACCTCTTGTCATAAGGAAGGTGAATTTTGCATCTTGGCTGAAGCTGCTGTGCTATTGCTGGCCCTTGTGGTTTTCCTTTTTCTTCATCTCCCAGAGCTGGGACCACATCTCTTCTAGAAATAACACAACCATAGTAAGGTGCAAACAGGATTGTCCTCTGTGTTACATTACTGCACAATGATATAAAAGTGTAAATTTTAAAAAGAAAGTGTGAGATATTGAAGTGATGTCTAATTGTAAATTTTGACCAGCCTTCAGCATCGATACGCTTGCTGTATATTTTCAATTGCCACCCAAATAGCAGGGACATACATGTCTGACCATGAGTTCTGATTGGAAGCTAAGATAGCCCAACAGGGAGTTCTTGGGGGAGAAAAGAGGAAGAGCTGAGTGGCCAAAGTGCTACAGAACCTTAAGGGATTTGTCAAAACCTTTGTCAGTGAGATGAGAGATTTTAGCCTGGACTGTCCTTCTTAGCGTTCCCTGAAAAAAACCCAAACAACAAAACCATAAAAAAGTATGACCTGTAGTCATGAAGTCACACTGCCTTTGTCTCATGTGAAATTGTACTTTACACTATTTCAATTTTTTTCACAAGTGGACTGTTTTCCACCCTCCCCCATAGCTTCCACTTGATGTTAAAGCTATAAAGCAGTGATATGCCTGAGTAGAGCTAGTCACAGATGCTCTGCCAGCATGTGACTGGTGTGCCTAAGCTTTATCATTCCTGCTAACTGACCCTTTCACTAAAAGTTTAATAGGGGATAAATTCACATGTGAATTCATAATCCCCTCAGCTGTGCCAGAAGGATTCCTTAACAAGCAGGCAACAAAGAGAATCTTATACAGCTAGATTTTTTATTCCTCCTCCTCTTTCTCTTTCCAGATTTATTGGTTAGACTACTTCAAGGATGTGTCTTTAACTGTCATCCCAATATTTGTTTGTGCATAACCTAAACAAAGGCAATATATTCAATGTGGCTTTCGGAGCAGCTTTATGCATGGAATTGAAAACATTTTTGAGCTTTTAAGTACAATAGGTGGAAATACTATATCCTTCCAAATATTTATTATTTAGTATTTCTTATTCACTATAACATCAGAATTATACTTTCCTAGTATGTATCTCTTGAAACTTAAATGAAATGTTTATTGTGCCATATTAGTTCATGGAGGCTCTTTTGTTATTTCAGGATTCTGTATATCATTTGCTGCTCTTACCTAGAGAAGCCTGTAAATGCAGATATTGCAAATATTTTTAGTATAAAACACTTCTAATCAACTTGGTTACTGTTATTTTGATTTTGGAAAAAAAAATTGTTTCTCATAATGTGCTGTTGAAGTGCCTTTAAAGTGATGATATCATCACTTAATTACATTTAAAAGCTTTAGGATTGCAACATTTATTGAGCAATGCTCATGGAAAAAATATAATGGATGTCTGGAGAGTCTGCTTTTATAAAAAGGGCACTGCTTTTTGTGGCCTCTATGAAATAATGTGTAATTTTTAACATTTGATATTATATTTTTGGCATGGAAAACAAGGAAATATGCATGATCTCTTTACAGTACTTGGTTTTCTGAACCAAAACCTACTGGTGTGCGCTAGCCTGAATGAAATGTCTCCCAAAGCTTATTCAAGAGCCCCAACTTTTTGTAATTTCATTGTATATGCATCCAAGGTTGCACAGATATTTTTCTTCTGGTTAAACTCTGTCTTGTCTATCAGTAGGCAAGTACTTTTAAGGAATATTTTTTGCTGTGAGACCTGTCACATTCTAGAGGTCTTTGTAACTTTAGAACTTGGCATTTCCTCAGTGGAACCAATAAAATGTGGATTTGTTTTGTTAAATTTTAACAGAAGAAGGATGACAGTAGATGTCTTTGGCAGGAAGAAATCCCGTGTGAGTATACAATCTTAAGGGAAGGGGGGAATGTGTATATGGTAGGGGAGGAAGAGTGTGAGCCAGGTTTTGGGATCAAGAAAGTCAGCTGCAGGGAGTCTTGGAAGTTAGTAGTGAGGTGTTGCTCGCGGTGTCTGGTTCTAACTAGTTGTGTGTTTTCTGTTTACCTTTTTTTTTTTTTTTGTGCACTGAAATATTTTTACTTCTGAAATACAATGGATGTTGTTAGCTTTCAAAAGCTCCGGAACTAATTTATCTTCTCTTTCCTCTTTGCTTGTTCTTCCCCTCACCTCAAGTTAAACTAGTTTAGGAACTGAGGATAAGTGAAGTAGTTTTCTCCCTAGTAATCCTTTGGAGTTGCAACATCCTTAATTGAATAATCCTTAAATAAAATGAAGAAGCTTTTCTGTATTTCGTGATGATGGTTCTGAGGTCTGAAAACAAATTCATCAAATTTGGGCAATTGATACTAAAATGTTTTGGCACCTGCCATTAATGTCTTTAAGCATCTGTATGGTTGCAGCATATGTTATCCAGCCTCACAGAGCTTTAGGTTTAGACAGCTAGGTACTGGTTGAAGATGGTAAATAGGATGAGTAAGGGTTGAAAGGTACAACAAAGCAGGGTTGTTCTGTGTTGTTCGGTTGTGGGGTTTTTTTTGTTTGTTTTGCTTGGTTGGTTTTTTAATTTTATTTTTTATCTCTGTGACTGTTTATAATTATTTGGTATTTGAGACCAAATGAGGGATTCCAAACTGCTCCATTCTCTTTGTTGTTTAGGAAAAGTTAACATCAGATAAGAGAGCTGCATGCTCTAAAATACTGCATTTTAGTTGACTGAGGAAAACTTGCTTCAGAAAAGCAACCTTGGCAAACCTGGAATTCGGACCTCTTTGTGGATCAGAATTAAGCAGCAAACAAGCCTCCAGTGTCCTGGCAGTCACTGAAAAAATGCTTAAGTACTTCTGTTGCTGAAACTTAATTTTGATCCTATACACTCATTGATCTCAAAATACTCAATTTTATGGTTGGTACAGAGATACTAAATGTTGCTGTTTTGGCAGCATTTTTCTTTATATCTAATGCAGTAAATAGAAGGATACATAAGTATACCTTGGTGTAAAGGTATGATTTACATTCTGCGATTTTAAATTATATGTGACATTTCAGTCTAAAGGCAGTTTGGGTGATCGTTTATGAAAGTGCTTGTTTACAATAGTAGTTTATACAGTCTTCTTAAATGATAAGAGTTTCTAATTCTGTGTAAGACTTCAGTGCAAACTGTACTGAAGTATTTTAAACTGCTTGGAAGAGAAGATTAAAATCTTACCACAGAAATGAATACCACTGTATTTTTCATGGTATCTAGGAAGTTCACAGTGATTTGCATTGTTGGGTAGGAGAATTATCAGTCCTAGAAATACCATTGAAACTGTAGAATTATAAGAAAGTTAAATATTAATTCATTTCCTAAATCAAAGAAGAATATTTTTCCAGGAATATGTGGAAAAAAAATCATCTGTCTGTTCACACTCTGAAGTAGGATGCAGTTATTGTTTGAGCGTTTAAAGTGGTCTTGGGGTTGTTTGCCCACTCAGACAAGAATGAACCTGGATTGTCAAATTTTTAAAGCAGTGTTCTAACAATGATAGGCATAGAGGTGTGAATACAGAGGATTGTTTTGCACTCAAATTTTGCTGCATGAACTTGTCAAATAATGTCGCCTACAGTCTCCCCTTTCTGGTGAGTTCCAAATGAGTACCCTTTTATCACGAGGAAGGGTTGGCACAGTTCTTACTGGCCTGTTGCTGGGTTTGTTCGTTTGTTAAAACCCACCTGTCCCACAAGTGTCCCTGGGAATGGCTGGAGGAGACAATCCAGTATCTCCTTGCTCCTTAGGCACTCTGTACCCTGGAGGTTGAGTGCTGTAATTGCACATAAACATTTGGATGGGAGTAATGGGAAAGGGCATCACCTGGAGGGAAAGGCTTGGGATTCTCCAGGACTAGGAGCTGTGGGATCTGGTTTGAATCTGTAAACACTGTTTGTAGGATGTAGGTGGTAAACTTTCACCATATGTTTTTTCAGCAAGCTCTCCTGCTGCCTTCCTGTGTTCTGCTGGAACTGCTGCTATTTACTTTCCCTTGGGTATACCAGACATAGCTGAGATTGCATCTACATTTGGAGCAGCAATGCAATTTTAAAAGCACATCTCCCAGAAGTCTCTGCTTGCTGATCACTGATTTGTTCCACAAAGTGATTTAGGCACCTATAGACTAGACTCTTTTTGGAGACAACTAGACTAAACAGAAAGCTGTATTCTAGGTTTGCACAGAGCAAGCTCTAACCTTCAGTGAGGACATATGATTGAGGCTTTTGAACATCTCCAAACCATGTGAATAGTGACCTTGATACTCTTACCACACTTTTTGGGGAGAGGATTTAGTGGAAGATGAATAAGGGAAGAAGAAGGTTGACAGATTACTGGAAATATAAAGATAATGATAGCTTTGTTTCTGACAGCTAAGTTGTATTTAGACCATAAATTTTTCTTTGTTATTGTGCTGGACAGCACATCCCCAGCTAGTTTTTCAGTAACTGCCGCATATGTACATATATAATTATATATTCTCAACTCTACTGAGTCCACATCTGGAGTACTGTGTCCAGTTCTGGTCTCCTCAGTACAAGCTACTGGAGAGGGTCCAGTGGAGGTCACAAAGATGATTAGGGGTCTGGAGCATTTCTCTTACTGGAGGAGACTGTGGAAGCTGGGCTTGTTTAGTCTAGAGAAGAAATGACTGAGAGGGAATCTTATCAATATATATAAATATCTCAAATGTGGGTGTCAGAGGATGGTGCCAGACTCTTTTCGGTGGTGTCTAGCAACAAGATGAGGAGTAATGACCTTAAACTAAAACACAAAAAGTTCCACCTCAACATGAGGAAGAACTTCTCTACATGGAGGGTGGCAAAGCACTGGAACAGGCTGCCCAGGGAGGCAGTAGTGCCTCCTATGCCAGAGAATCTTGAGACTTTTTTTAACTAGCAGTTGCTTCATCTGTGCTCAATTCATCCACCTTTGAAAAACAACAAACCAATTTAAAATTCTAAACAACCAGCTAAAAAAGAAACCAAATTAATTTAACTTCTCAAGCTTTCTCCTTTCGTGATGAAACAGACTGCAGTTTCTACAAAACTACAAGAGCATTCTTTCAAAATGTAAATATCTTTGTCATTGCCGTCTGTGTGTTTTAGGGTGTGTTAAAACTCTTCTTTTGCACCATGTCACAGGGTTTTTATAGGCCCTGTGTTTCTCTGGGTGCATGGCACATTGCCAAAGGCTAACTATATTGCCAGTGAAATAGTCCTTTACAGAACTTCTGTGGAAATCACACTTCCACTCTTTTATTCCAGCTAGTTTTTTTTTTTTCATTTGGCCTCCTTTTTTATGCTTTCACTGTAGGTAGTTTATACTATCTACCCAACAAAACAACAAAAATGTAATCTTATACCTTAATGCTGATAAATGGGTAATAGCACTCATGGTATACCTTTCATTTAACAAGACACAAACCTTTCTGAAGAATTCAGAATTAATACTGAACTTAATTTGGTATATAATGAATTTTTAACATGAATTAAGTACTTACAGATTAAGTTTTACCTTTTTTTTTCTCCCTTGCTTCTATATTAATTTTTTGCAATAGCAGTAGATTAGAGGTAGCTTGGTAGTTTAAAGGATTTTTTTTACTGTGTTGTCAAAGCTGGTCTAAAACCGCTGCCCAAATCATGCTTTAGTGTTTTACAGTAATATAATTGGTTTTGATATTTAAAGTAAGATTATATGTTTTTTAAATTATTCTGGTCTAGGTCTGTAAATTAATTTGCAAGGGATATGAAGGGACAATGAAGTGACTGTGGTATTGAGTTAAACCATGCAATGTTTGATGTGTATTTTTTTTGAGATAACTACTGTCTTCAGGAAAAATGTAAGCAAATGAAAGTTATGACGGTAGCTTTATTGGCTGACCTGGATGGAAACATAGCAGAAGTCTTCTTGCTACTCTTGGAGATTCTGCTTGTTTATTGTGACTGGTAGTAATACCACCAGCTATTTGTTATGAATTTCTATTCTTTATTGAATTTTTCTGTGTCTGTGATAGTGAAACAACTAGGAAGAGCTTATGCTGAGAAGATACATTCATTGTGCTATGGCAAGTGTCTAACTTGATTTTGTTCAATGTTATATTACAAATTTTCTAATACCATTGAGGTCATCTGTAATTGTTTGGGTATCTGGTATGCATTACTTCTAGCCATTTTAATGAAATATTACAGTTATTAACTATGACTACTGGTTTATAGTGGCTGTAATCCTTGAATGTTGTCTGTTATTGTAGTTTAGGACCACTTTGTTAGAGCATTAGCCACCTTCTGGTTTGCATCAAGGTGGCTGTCTAATGGATCATTAACTGCTAGTGAGGCCTGGGTCCTTGGGGACTTGCTGGGTACAGCAGTTGTGGTATGAGAAGTAAAGCTCATAGAGCAAGCAATCTGAATAAAGTGAACCCTGTGAAATGAAATTACTCTTATCCTCGAAATATCTTGGTTGTTGCTGTAACACTTTGTTGCCACCAGCACTGTGTGTTTCAGGTGCTGTGAACGGGCAGGTCTTGAGAAAGTGGATACTCCTGAAGCAAACATGACTGTTCTCTGCTTAGGATGCTGATCTTGATACTGTTTTTTGGTAGGTATTCATCTACTTCTCGAGAATATTGTTCCTATTGTCCTCACTAACTTTGAAGACAACACAGTTGTAGGTGGGTTATACATGTTTTTGTCCCACACCTTTTTCTGCCGTGGACACTTTCCCTCAACTTGCCTCCAAATAAGTGCATTGAACTAGTACAATCTGAAGAACAGATGATGAAACTAAATGCTGAGGAAAGAGAGTTTGTGTCTCTGTGTGTTTTTTGATAATCTGAACTTTTCTGGGGCCTCCTTCCTGTATTCCTGACTTTCTAACACTATGCTTAGCATTTAAATTTCCCTTTGCTGGAGATGCTTCTGCGGTTTGATCAGTCTCAACTCTTGCTTCTCAGCCTCATGGGGGATAGTCGGAGGTAACAAAGAGACTACTTGTTAGGCTTCTAATTAAGAATGTCTTTTCTGGTCAGTTAGGACTTCCACTTGCGCTATTCAGAGGTTGGTGAGAGGTGATGCCAGATGTCTGAGAAGTGTTCAGGTCTTTGGAGATAGCTAAATATTTGGTCTTCTTCCTCTTCAGTCTTGTTAATGAAACTGTGTGTGTTTTGTAGTTTTTGCCAGATGACAGTTCTAGATGTCTTTACCTGAATTTTAAAGTTCATCTGAGAGACTTTGTCGTGGCTCTGACCTTACTGAAATTCTTGTGTAAGCCAATACATAGTAAATGTCACAGTTAAGGATAAGAGTGATTTTTACTACAAATTGCTGGAGTGGTTTATCAAGTATGGAGTCAGCACTCTTCCTTAAGTTAGAATTTCATTTAGCTGTGTTTTAATTAAAAAAGAACAAGTACTGTAAAACACTACTTCAGTCCCTCAAAATATGAGTGTGGACTATGAAATTGTAATCATGGAGTTGATATGGGATCAAAATTTTAAAGCTTTAGTGCTCAAGCATCAAAGATTTATCTGGATTTGGCAAATAGTAAACCTCCCAACAACTTTCTCAGAGACAGAAGTACTCCTGTAAGCAATGTGCATGATGAGATATAGATCAGTACAGCAGGCTGGAGTTGGTATTGGATTAATCTGTTTAAAATTGAGATGGGTATGTGCATGTTGGTTTTGACTGACATTAAGAAAGCATATAAACAGTTTATTTTCAGGAAATACTCTGGCTCAATTATTTGACTGATTCTTTTGGTTAGACAGGTTATTAGCTTATTTGTAATTTAAAATTGACATATTTATTCTAAATAAAATAGGAGGATAATGCAAATGCCAATACATTTGGGGTGAAAGGAAGTAAAAACGAAGATAAGGAAACAGGAACTAAAATAATATCTGGAAATGCCAGCTTTTTTTTTGGAGAGGGGGGATTCGAGCAAAGGGAAGTTGCAATTAATTATCTGTAGCTGCCTGCTTGAATGTTCCTGAGCACAATTAAGTATCGTCCTGAACAAATGACACAGTTCTCAATTGCACCCTGTTGATGCACAATATTAATTGTGTCAGGATTTAGTTACCAGACTGACACACACAGCTGTGCTTTTAAAATTCAGGATTTATATCTCTTTCATTATCTGTTATAACTGAATTGTGATTATATTTTGTCACTCTTAGATTTTCCTAATCTGTAAAATAAGTCAGTGTAAAAATTGTTAATGTTAATATGTGTGTTTGATAACTACAAAATTGATAAAAAAAACGCATTGCTTCTTGACTTCAAAGAGTTCATTTGACCCCCCTGACTCAAGCCCTTGGGTGTAAGAAGCAGCAAATTAAGCTGTTGTTGTTTTGCTTTTTTTCCCCCCACCCTCCATTAGCAATCATTCTGTTGCACACAGTACGTGATAAATCAACTGCAGGAGCTTTAGAGTTGCCATAACATGACATTACCTATCAGCTCGTCAAGTCTGTGTTGACTCTGCGCCTTTTAGGCTGTATATTTCTTCAAAGTCTAGAGCCAGTTACTTAGTCAGCTCTAACTAATTTCAGAGTGGAAGGGAAACTTTACTGGAGTGCTGTTTGGGATCTGCTTTTTAATCCTGGTCTGTTTAATGTTTGCCTCCTGACATTCTAGGCCAGACATCATTTTAATGGTATGTGTGGTGATAAAGCCAATAAACTGTCAAGATGATTGATAATCTAAGCATTATAGCAATATGACTTTCCTGTTCTCCTCTGTGCTTTAGATGATGGTTTCCAAATTGAATTCTTACAGTGTGCTGTATGCTTGTTGGAGAGTCTCTGAACAAACAGTTGGAAGGAGCTAGCACCCGCTAATGCAGGCTTTTAGATTTAAATTTCTGTTATTATTGGAAGGAGTTTTAATTAGGGGAATGTTAAGTGGGAATTCTAATATTGGAATAGGCTTGGTCTCTAAATTTTTGAAATTCTATTAGTTTTATGGCCACCTGGGATGAGTCTCAAAATTTCATGTGGCAGATTTCTTTATCTGTACTGCCTTTCAACTGGAGATAACAAAGAGCAGTGCAGTGTGTGCATGGCTTCTGTGTTCCCTTAAGCAAATTCAGTGGCCGTTTTTCATCATCTTAATGGAAAGTCATTGATCAGACTTGCTCACTTTTTATTTTGGGGAGCTTGGAGGCAATTGATTTGGATTATTTTTACATGATGCCTAAAATTAATGGTTTTCATCTTGTACTTTTGTGCTGGCCCCTGGACAGTGACAGGACCAGGACAAAAGAATGATGGATATTTGCGTTGTGGAGCTGCTCTATGTGAGCCTTTTTTTGTTTAAGTTTGCTGGTACATCAGTTTCCTGTTTCTACCCATTTCTTTTTCTTTAAAGCAAAAGTTAGCACTCATGCACTGGATGAAGAAATTTACCACAGGTAATCCTCATGAATGTGTATCAGTTCATAAATTCTGCATACTTTTGGTGGTCACTTGTGGACTGAGTTCAAAGCCAATTGATATTTTTACTTAAGTTGTGTAAATTTTTTTTTTTTTTTGACCCCAGTTTACTGTCTGGCTGTTAGAGCCAGACCCCAGATTCTGGGAGTTCGAGTACAGATATTTCTTGAGTGATATTTAGACTTTGGGCCAATAAGTACTGTTTCCTTTCCTGGGTTTGCTATAAACATTTCCCCATTGAAATTAATTCTATTATGTGGGTGAATGTAAAGTTCTGCTGCATCAGAAAAACAAACCTTTATTCAGTAGGTTTTCACTGCATGGTCAGCCTGAATAATTTTGGCTTCTATTTAACCTGTTTTTGTTGGGAACAACCAAACTGAAAAGTCATATGTGAATTGATGTGCCCTCACCAGTGATGTACCCACTGCTCCCCATACATGCAGGAGGATTTCTTCCTGAGTTCTTGGCTGCTGGGGATAGAGCCCTGTTACTTTTCCATTCCAGTGGAATGGCATTGGGCACTAGGAGATCCCAGTATTCCTTTGAAAGCTGTTGACCCATTTGGAAACTCAGTGGGTTACCCAGACTGTTGAAAGGCTTTTCCTATCAATAGGAACTAGACTAGAGATGGTAGCTTGAGAACTTTAATAATTCTACAGTTGATGCATATTTTAGAGCAGTCAGAGCTGAGAAAAGAATCTGTCCCTGTTTATACGTCTAGGGTAGCTCTCCAAAAGGAGTCTTTTGCTTTCAACTTTGTCTTTGTTTCTTCACCTTCTCTCCTCTTCCTACAGTTGAACCATCTTTTTTCCACTGACAGGTAGCCAGTTGAAGTGCTTCTTTATGTTGCCAGGATGATCTAGTGTGTTGCTGTGTTTGCAAGATTGCACAAAAGCACTCTGTTGGGGATAGACCAGAAATGACTTTGGGAGGTATTCCAGAGAATGAATTGGTAAGGCACCTGGGGGTTTATTGCATTCTCCTGTGAGTTAAAGGAAAGAAACTTCCGGATTTAATCCAAACCTAAAACCAGACCTGATGTACAGTGAATCTTTCAGCTGAGCTTTGCCCAGTCTTCAGGAGAAAGCTGTCTATCTAGGTTTTAGGGATCTTTCTCTCTAAGATGTCTTGTTCTGCTTGTCTGCTTTTTGGAGTGCTTGCTTTTTACTCAAGGAAGAACTGGGATATCTCAGTAGTGTTTGCTGGTACTGAAGCCCTTCATTTTGGTGGGAACTGCCAGGCTTAAGGCAGAATAAATAGAAGGTTCTATTAAAATTCAGGCAGTTGGAGAATGGGTGTTGGCAGATCTGATGGCCAGATTAGATTGATTGTGTGCTCCTTGAAATTATGTTTCTTAGAATTTCTGGGTCAAATTCTGGTTGTGTCACTCACCTGAAAAAAATGAAGCTAAACTGGTCATTTTTTGTTTACAACCTAGAGATGTTCCAATGCAACATTGCACTGGTTCTCATCCACAAGCATTAAAGACCAAAGATTAATTTACTTCTGAAAAATTAGAGCTTTTTTTTTGGAAAAAAAAGTGGGGAACAGTGAACCAAGCATAAACACACTATTACGCTGTGCTATTACAATTTTTTTCAGCTTTTTAAAGAAATCTTTAAAGTCAATTTATTCACAGTGCTTGCTGAAAGAAAGAAAAAAGTGTTAGAGTCAACTTCTTTACTCTTGCTTGTGTGATTACCTGTGGTATTTTCCTTTTTTTTTTTCCTTTTTTTTTGGTACCAGTGATTGCTAAAAAAAAAAAAAAAAAAAAAAAAAAAAGAAGTTTAAATGGCTTGTCTACTGAACACATTTGGTTGTTTGAATAGATTTCTCTTCTCTGCAGATGTTCCTAGGCTAGATTGACCTTTTTTTTTTTTTTATTCCCTTCCAAGGGAAGAGTGGTGGAGGCCAACTGTATAGTGGAGCAAACTATGAATTTATAATGTGAGCAAAGGATCTTGGACATGCAGGGAAGGATGCATCTTGTTGCTTTGAAATCTGTAGTTCTTTGGCCAAATATGTCTGCTATAATCAAACCAATTACTAGCTTCACTTAAAGGGATGAATTTGTACTGTAGCTGATTTTGTGTTTTATATGATTTGAAAAAAGCAAGGTGTACCTTGAGATCTTTTGTGTAACTGGACGTTATTTTGTATGAAAGTGAAAAAAATGCAACTTTTTTTTTTCTTCTTAACCATATATCATATTCTTACTTGTCTTGAGTGTCTATAAAACAATGTAGGCAGTCACTTTTTAACTGTTCTAGGAGGTAGCACGTGAAGTGTTGAGCTGTGCAGGTAATGATGACTGTGCAGAATTGAGCATTACTTGTATATTCATTGCTAATAGCTCTCCCTCGTTGAGTTGATTTGTACTGTGGGTTTTTTTCCCCTTCTGATGAAAGGGATGTGGTTTTGTGTAGATATTATTTAATCCATTTTACCCCAAGAAAAACATTTAGTAATTTATAAAGAAAATACACATAAAAATAGGAGAAATCAAATGGTAGATTTTTTGCAACAAAGACACTACTAATTTCAATCCTGTGAGGTGAAGGTGAAATAGTTCTACCTACAGACTTATCAACTGTTGAATTTTAGAACTAGGAAAGTTAGTGAATTCCTATAACTTGTGTAGAAGAGGAGTCCTTGCTTGGGTTTCTGATCTGTAAGAAAAATGAGCAAGAAATATCTTGTTTTCTGAGCTTTTGATGGCATCTCCAAGTGATACTACTCAGCCAGCAAGTTAACATGTGCTTTATGTGATGTGCAGCTTAAGTGTGGCTCCAATAACTGTATGGAAAAATTTCTTTTTCTTTCCCCACCTCACTTTGGAGTGGAGATGAAACTGAGTAAGCTCACTAAGGTCTTACTGACTATCCAGAATAGCAAATATGAAATTTAGAAATTTTTACAAGACCTTTCTAATTCTGTATTTGTTGTTCCTTTAGATTTTAATGCTGTAATTTAATCTATTTGGTATCTCCTGATTGTTTAAAAGTGATAGTTTGCTACTTAAATGTATGTATTTTTTTTCTTAGATTCCTTTTTTCTTTTTCTTCTGTGGATATTGTTTTATTGTAAGGTATTCTATTTTCCTTAGGACTGGTTTGCCTTTTTTGTGAACTCTGTGTTGTCTGTAGTCCAGAAACATTAAGAAGCTGACTGCATTGTGTTTCTGCAGTATTTTCTGAACAGTAACTTGTTTTCAGAGTGTTTGCATATTTTAAAGCTGCTAAAGAGCTGCAAAATAACAGGAAGTTTTGCAAATTATTTTGAAATAGTGAAGGATAAACTATCAAAGGGTGATAGAGTGGGATGGCAAGTCTTGAATCATATCCTCAGTTGAACATCACCTTAGTAATTAGCTGAATAAATAATCAAGTGAAAAGAGGAAAAATGTTTAGTTCATCTTATCTTTTAAAATAAAACTTACTGACTAGTGACCATTGATCAGAATGTGTACAAATAGTTGTAGGAAAAAGTACCTAAAGTGTGGTAAATTGTTGATCAAATCCATTTAGTGAGAAGGAGATATTGTGTGATAATCATTTAAAGGGGTCCAGTTCTGGGCCCAGGGAAGGCCCAGGTCCTGCACTGTCCCATGCAGTCCTGTTAAGGAGGCCAGTGGTGTTCGAGTTTGTGTGATCTGTCCATGGTAGCTCTGCTCTACTCTGTGCCCTTGCCTGTCCCAGTGTTGTTTCTTTCACACCTAAAGACAAGCTTTGGTTACCTCGAGGGGTGCACAGTTTAATTTGTGAAGGTGATAAAGCAGAAAAACATGTCTCTTCTAGAGGGCAGAATTTGGAAAACACTCTCCACTCCCCTTTTCAAATCAACTAGTCCATTCCTGGATGTGGCCAGTAATAAGACTGAGCTTGTTACTTGGAAAATGAATGACTGCTTTGTGGCTGTATATTTCTGCTGTAATTTTTCCGTGCTCTTTAACAACAGCCATTTGAGTATTGATCTGCTAGTGCCTAATAGCTTAAAAACACTGTGAATGCGATATGAAGATTAGAAAACTATACCCCTAAAACCCAAAACATTGAATATATATGTATATTCTTCTTCTTGTGATTTAGTTCTGATTGAAATTTATGATACTGGTCATGTTAGTAAAATTGTAGGATGGTGACTCTGAGTGCTTTTTAAATGTCTGGAAAAGCACGTGGGATGCAGGAACATGATTAAGGGAACTATTATAAATTGCTTACTTTGCAAAATTGTTCACCAATTATTAAGTTAGACTATTTAGACTGTTTAAACATAGAGGAAAACTGGACAGAGTTCAAAGTACACAAAAATGCTTTGTTTTGCTTAGCTGATCAATGGAAAAGAACAAGTCAGTGTGGTTTTGTTTTACATTAAAAAAAAAAAAAAGCCCATACCATAAATTGTTAGGCATGGGGTTTTTTTGTGTCAGTCAAAATAATTTTTCAACAGAGCATGAAAATGGAAGTCTGGGAATCTGAACGGTTCTGCTTTAGAATCACACTGAAAGTTTTTTATTTTATGTAAATAGAGATTGATGGAACATTTTACACAGAGTGCAGTTTTTTGACAAAAAGTATTGATGGTTGCTTTCAGTAAGTGTTACTGGAGATGACAGAACATTGCATTTTAAGATGAATTACAGTAGAAACTCCCTCTTTGGGAATGTCATATATTTTATTTCATCTGTTGTTTTGAGAAAGAATGACTAAAGTCATAAATACCACAGACTGATCTCTCTTTCCTTAACATTGTATAGATCTTACATTAGTTTGCTGCGCTTAGTAGAAGTATATTAAAAATAATTAGGTAGCTGCATGGTTTTTTGCTAAGATCTACTTACTGTACTTTGTGGGTTTTAAAGTGTCAACTTGTTTTGATGCTAATCCTAAAGGAATGGCTCTTTTGATTTTTATATTGACTTATTTTTGAACCTTCAGAAAAACCAAATGCTTTGTTTGATGCATTTGGAGGCACAATAAATTTAGAGGTCTGGTTTGAGTGACATGAGACTTTTTTTCAAAGGCAGGTTGATCAACTTTACAGCACCCAATTCCTAAATTGTCAGTTAACACTTGCAAGAGCAGTTACATTGTCTATATTGTATATTTATAGACAAAATAGACAAAATGGTTTGTATTGCTATTGTGCATAGTTTTGCTGAAATGTCTCCTGAAGTGATAACAGAAAGGCAGACATCTGAGATGGTTGAATTGCTAGAATTGAAAATAGAAGTTAGATTTGGATACTGAGAGGGGATGATTTAGGTCAATGGGAATTGTAATTGGTGCTTAGTAGATGATGGATTCTGTTATAAATGTATATTTGCATTTTGTATTTTAAATGTTTTTAAATTGTGCTATTGTTAAAATAGCTGTAGCCTAAGAAAGAGATCTAGTCTCTGCAGTATTTAGGTTTGTTACTTTCAAATTCTGTGGAATTCACCCTCCAACACCCCTGTCATCCCTTAAAAAGACAGAAGGGAGGTTTGAGAAAACATCATGCAGTTGAGGGTGCAAGTAATAAGGAAATTTCAAGGGAGGACACAATGTGGACTTGGACACTTCTGCAGGTTTCATGGCTGATAATGACATCTTGAAAAGGAAGACTAGATGTCTTCTTGGGAGAGTGATAATTTTAACATAGATCAGCTTCTGTGTGTATTTTTCAAGCCTTTTAAAGAATGTTCTCTTTTCTAAATAATAAAAGAGCAATAGTGACATTTTAATGATGAATCTATGTAAAAGGGAATATAACCAAAAGGGTATTGACACCCTAAAAATAAAAGCTTGTATAAAGAAGGGTTGTGCTTTAGAAAAGAGCATGGAGAAAGTGACAAATCAAATATCAACAATAAAAATGAGTTTCTTCTAGATTGCCTCCGTTTCCATGTTAGCATTCTAATACCACCTCTCACTGCTTACTGAAAATCAGCTATTTCTTGCCTGCAACTGGGTAATCTACTGAGAAGAGGGTTGGATTTTTCTTTATTACTTTTAAGCTCTTGAAAATGATTCCTTGAAAAAGAAAGTTATTTTGGTTTGTCATTCTTCCCACACTGAATATTTCTTATTGCTGCTTTGATGGAAGAACAGTATGAATTTTTTCTTTAAATGTATTCATTTTTCCTGTTCTTACAATATAATATTGCCCAAAATTATTTTGAAACCTAGATAGATATGGATCTATTTCATATATTGATTCTTTTCTTTCACCACTTAATGGCTTCTTTTAGCAATATGATGATATCTTGGCTCAGATCCATGCTCTTAGTTGAACTGAGGAACATGTTGAGCTTTCCAGTTGTTGAACAGACTAAGCCCACTGCTTCTCCAAAATTCCCCATGTAGAGTTCCATATTTGAATGGTGAAAACCAGTCAGGTAATGATTAGATACCACTGCATAGGCATCTTAACTCTTGAGTGAACTGATTAAATACACAGGAGGTTTATTGTGGAATTTGTCTTTTAAAATAGACTGAAGCTCGTCAGTTAATGTCTTGCAGTATTCAATAGCTTATCCTCTTGTTTAGTTTATAGATCCTCAATTGACTTCTCGATAGCCTCATTTTCCCTGTGTGTTGCTGACCTGCGTTGGACTACGTGGAAACTTCTCCCCGACTGCTTAGCTCAAGGATTGTTATTGCCTCCACTGCATCAGTGTCCAGCAGCTGGGCCTGAAACACATCTTTTTTCCACAGGTAGAGCAATGATTTCCCAGCTCTCTGCAAGGAAATGTCCTGGCAGATTGGAGAAGGCTGTTGTTTTGTAGTAGATGGCTGCATGGCAGGCAGTGTTGTGAAATCAATCAAGTCTTTTTTAAAAAATGTCAATTTATTAATGTCTGGATAGTCTACCTTAGTTGGAGAAAAGGAATTACTAATCAACTGCTGTACTGACAATGATCCTCTACTGGTGTCAAGCTTGAGGAAAATGTAACAACTTTGTGGAAGAAAAAGTCTTTTCCCTATTCGGTAAATGTCCTAAAAAATCCAAGTGTATTAGAGTCAGCTCCAGGACAAGATTTAAACAGACATTTCAAGGGGACCTTAACCCATGAAATCATCCTATCCTGCAGCCAAAAGCCCACCTTCTAACTCCTGAATAAATAGATTCTCATGACAGAATAATTCATCTCCAGTCATGAAAGCATCAGCTTTTAACGACAGCTTGTAGAGACCCTGTGCTTGTTAGGGCCAGATCAGCAGCCCAGATGCCTTGGATGTAAACTCATGAAGGGAAGATTAATTTATCTGTCATCCTGTGCTTTGACAGTTGTTGTAAATCTGATTTAGCTCTGAGCAGAAATAGTGGGACCTTTGAATTTATAAGGGGGGTACTAAGAAAACCTAACCTAGGCTCTCTGAGCCTTCAAGAAACAAAATGTACTTAGAGTCATTGAGATCTTAAGTAATCTTCAGGCATAAAAAAAAAAATAAAAAATGATGGGGGCAGGGTGGGCAAGAGTCACTTTCCACTGGCAACATCTGTGTGGGTGCAGTAGTGTAGTAGTCCACTGGAACTCTCCAGTGAATAGAATAAGCAAGACTGAGTTACTGATCAAAGGTAGCAGACAACTCCATAAAACAAGTGCGTGTGCTTTTTAAAAAAATATGTTGGCATTGTTTTTAGAGTTTTTTGTTTTCTGACATTTTGAACTTTATATAAGTGATCTTTTTTCCTTTTTGAAAATTAATAAGGCTGTCAGACTAATTTATTATGGAATGACACTGTGCATATTTTAAACATCTATGGTAATACATTTGTAAAACCTAAATGAATACCCTAATAGTCAAGGGCTCGCTGGAGATGGGCTATTGTCTTATGATAGCAGCATTTGTTAGTGGAAACAGAACAGGTGGTTAAAGCTAGGGAAAGTTCATTTTGCTAGTGCTGCTCTGCTACGATCTCGAGCACCGTTGGAACTGGGCAATATTGTGTGTCTTCCCTTCTTTCTTATTCTGTGTCTCAAATTAGACATAGTGAAATAGCTGTGAAAATGTTGATTTCACTTTCATATAAAAGAATTGAAAAAACTTTTAAAATTTGAGCTCCCTAGGGTGCAGTGGTGGTTTTTTTGGGCATAAGGGCTTCTGCAAGTTCTGTGATATCTGCTGTGACTATTCAGTGAGAAGAAGGCTTTAATCTTTATGGAAATAAGTTGCAGTTGATTTATGCTGAAATCAGACTATATAAGACTTCTGAGAATCTACTTGTAGCATGTTACTTATATATAGCTCAGGTGTCTAAATGCATATCATTACTCTGCAGGACTAGATCGCAGTGAAGTACATGATTTCCATCAACCAATAAGTCGGAAACTGTGCCTTTCCTCAGTGATGAGGAGGTGACCTGCGTGTTAACTGCTTCTCTGTTGGGCTAGAAGTGAACCACAATGAAAAATCACTCTTCTTCCTTGAAGGGATAGAATACTAATAAGCTCCTTTCCAACTTCTTTATTTCCAGCCTGCATCACCTGCTGGTTCAGGACCTCATAGCTGATTTTCTAAAGCTGGTGGTGAGTCAGGGATGTCACCCTGTTGTAAGCTTTCAGCAAAAGTTGTTCTGTAGTTACTTCCTGCAAATTGTTGGGGTGTTAGCTCAGCCCAGAACTGCCATAAAGGAACTGGTTCCCTGTGTCAGCATGGCCTTTTCCTTCTGGATGCATGTACAGCATCCACTTCAGTGGAGGATCAAAATCAAGTTGCTGTTCTCACATTGTAAGTAGTTCAAGAGGGAACTAATCTGAATTTTAATGAAATAAAGAGATGTGAATCCCCACACTGTTGATTTACTTGCTGAATGAGTGAGTGAGTGCACAAAGAAGTATAAAAATAGTATGTGTCTCTATGTTTTAAAACTCTTAAAAATAAAAAAAGGAATGGAGAATTGTCCTGCTGTCTTCTCTAGCAAGATTTCTATAAATGGAAATGATTTAAAAATCCAGACCCCCAGTTTTTCAGGTGTGAAAGAGTAGTTGTTGAAATATTAAAGCGTAGGTAGATTTATGACAAATTAGTTACTGGCACTCTATGGATTCTGAATGGCTTAAGTTAACACCCAAAGTTCACTAGGATTTTTTAAGAAAGTCTTGATTTCCTCCACCCCCCACCCCACCAAGTGATAATGAGGTAGTAGCTTAGTTAGACTTCTATAATTTAAATTCGGTTTAGAGTGCAAACATGGGGGTTTTAAAGTTTTATTACAACTACAGAAAAAAGATAAGGGCAATCGAAGATGGCATTATGTAACTGATGTTAGAGTCTGAGACCAAAATCTTGAGGTAACATTATTTTGAGCTCTTCAGCTTTATTGATGAAAGAACTGATTTTAATTTCAGATGTAGTTCTGAGCTAGACTTGTAGAAATAAAAATGACACCATCTCAAAGTACCCTGAAATAATCTCTGCACTTACTCTGGGAGTGTAAAATTGTCACTTTTGCAGCAGGACATTGTTTTGACAGTGCTTTGTACAACTCAGACCATCTTTGCTGCAAAGAGTTTACAATCAAAGCAATAATTCTGTAAATATTTGCCAGTTTCCTAATCATATAAAGCTTTAAAATCAGTGATACTGTGTTAAGGTCAGAGATGTTCATAGTGACATATAAAAGTAGCAGTTTGTTCTTAACAATAACTCTGAATATTTTTTTTGTCTCTTGATTAGAAGTAGAAAACTATGCTGTGCTTAATTCTTATACTGGCCTGTCATGAAGATAATAAAGATAGCTGTCCTAAACTGAGCCTTGTTCCTTATTACTAAATTTTTTGCTCACTTCTTTTTGGTGTTAATTTTGATATAGAAATATACGAGTGTTACTATTAGAGTCAATTGTGCTAACTGCCATCTGAGCATATGTTTCTATATAGAAATGTAGCAATGGTGAACTTAGTGGCCTGTAGTAATGAACACACTTGTTCTTATTTTGTACAGTCATCTTCTCTGAAACACTTTCCAGGTGTCCATTGTGGTGCAAGCAGTGAAATTTGCTAAATGTTGCATAGCTGTGTACTAGCTCATGAAATGTCTAGATTGAAACTTTATTATTTGTACAGATGTAGTAATTGCAGAAATTGAAAGATTAGTATTATGAAAACTTGCCCCTGAAGTGTTCCTGTTGCATTAAGTAGGAGGCTAGGTTGTGCCACTTTGCTCAGACAAGACATTGTTCCTGATTCTGGTGTAGTGAGATCTGGGTATTTGAGAAAGGAGAATCAGTTTTGATGTGATCATGAATACTGATAGTGTTTTCAAATAAGCAAAAAGAAGGCATTTTTGTATTTTATATTCTCTTCCTGTTCTAACTGATATCAACTATACATCTGAGATGGAGAGTCTGAGTGAGTTGTGTGTACAGTCTTTAGTTCTGGTTGGTGTGTGATAGTGCAGTGAACATATCTTTGCAATTACCCTAATTTATACTAGTCAGTTGAATGAATTTTTGTGAAATATGGGATCTCACTAGGGTCTTCGCTAATTCTAATGCTTAAAGAATCTAAATTATCTCTAGACAATCCTCTGATTTCTCTCTTGGTGATTGTTTTTTTGCCTGTAAAGCAGTGCCAGAAGTATATCTCAGATATCTCATTTTAATGGCAATAAACAGAGCAAAGGCATTTTGTAAATAGCTCATGTGGATGGTCTGGGGACACAGAACCCATCAGTAGCAGATGTTAAAATTGCTGAGTGCTGTTACAGAAACCTGTTACATTTCCGAACCTGAAGGCATTACATGAATTGACTGGATGAAGGATGGAACTGGTCTAAGAATTAGATTCCAGAAAATATTTGGCTTTAATTTTTGTAACAATGGAGCTTTCCCTCTCATTGTACAAACTGACTGCACCGTATAAATATTTCTCCAATTTTCAAAAAAGGCCATACTTTAATTTTTTTTTTCCATGTCCTTTGGGCAGACCAAAGTAATTCTCTGCTCTATGATGCTACAGGCAAGCATTATTTCAGTGAAGTATGGCTTCAAGAGTTTAACAGGATGGGTTTTTTTCAAAAGCCAGTGAATTCTAGAAGTCAATATACACTAGACATCTCTCTAATGCAAATATACTTGCATAAAAGAAATTTTCCTCCTGTATAATTTAAGCTATTTTGATCAGGAGAAAATTACAAGAAACACAACCAAACCTAAAACTCAACTTTGCACTATATTTCTAAACCTGCCTCGCCCCCCACTCCCATTCACTTTTAAAGGCACAGTAGGGAGCCATGGGAAATGTATTTCCATCTAAGGTTGTAGGAGGAATACATATTGTTTCTTTAAGGCATCAGGTATTGAGAAATGGCAGGGTGAAAAGTTTGACCTGAACTGCCAGATCTGATCTGCAAGGGGGTAATTGAGTTGCCATGTTTTTTTTCTCCTCAGTTTAAATCAAGTTTTGCTATAGCCCATTTAAGTGTCAGACCAGTAGCAAAACTTGACAACTTCAGGGTGCAAGCTTGCTTTTGATCAGGATTTACATGCAAATCATTTTTGCCTTGAACTGTCAACTCCTGTTTTGACACTGTGAGGGGAGATGCCCACATTTCATGCAGTTTTTGCTTCTCAAGCCATGGGGATGATGGTCAATACTGTTGGTTGGCGTGTGGAAGGAAATTATACTCGTAATATGGTGGTTAAACTTTTTATATCTATCTATGTATTTTTTCTACTCCCTTTCCTGTCAGTCAGCAGTTGCAGCTGGGCTTCTAATCTCCTTTTTGCCTAGAAGAAAATCTAACAATAATCCTGAGTTTGATGTCAGAGAGAAACTAGAGAATTGGGGTAGAGGGTCACCAGTGTACTGGGGAATGGGTTTAAGCTCCAAAACAACACAAAGGATGCTGACAGTCCACATTTTCCTGGGCTTTAAACAAGGTCTTTGGTAAGTTTAAAGAATCTTCTCCTTGCATGACTAAACCTATTGATGGTTTAGAGAAAAAGCTGCCTTAGAAGGCTTAAGACCGAACCTTCTTTCCAGTTCTACTGAAAACCTTAAGATGTTAAATTTTTTTTCATTGTATAATTGGAGAAAAATTGCAGAGGGGCCCTTGAACTATGAATAAACTGTGTGAATGAACAGTATGTCTTCTTTTTGTGGCCATATCTACTAAAACTCTTGTGCAATATACCTTTTAGATGAATTTGAATTCTATTTTCACTTTACATCTGGAGCTAATCTTTCAAGAAAATCCCACACAGGAAAGTAAACTAATAAAACAAAAACTGTAATTTTATACTTAAGGGTTTATAAAAATAAAATCACCTTCAGAAATAGACTGGTGAGACTTTAAAAAATAAACAACAACAACAAACAGAAACTGAAAAAAACCCTCCAGAAAATTGCTATTATACCAAACTAAACAGATGATGCAAGTTATTACATCTTGCAAGTGATGCTGCTATTCGGTTTTCTAGTTAAACAATTTTTTCTTTGTACTATTAGTAGAGTAGGGACATCAAACACAGTGTTTCACTGAGGTGGCAGACAGTGTCATGTTTGATAATCTACATATGAAAGCATAACTTTTAAAGTCAAGATTTTGAGACAGAATCTGCTTTATCTGTCTTGGACCTTATTTTAGCAGACAAAAACCTGAATATGCTGACATGTGCTGTGAAATTTTAATTGAATTGTTAATGACACTTTGGAGTGACACAACATGTGAGAAACTTCCAAGAACCGATCATGGGAAGCCCTTTTTCTTACTGTTACAAAACAGAAGACACTGGGAACTTGACAAGTCCAAGTGTCTGAGGCCAGGGGAATAATTGATAGCAGGCTGCCTGTATCCAAGGTCCTTTAGCAGTAATTGCAAGCAGGATCTGACTCTCTGATCTCACCAGTGGTATTCACCATGCCAAAACGACCAGGCTTTGACAGATTGCTTTCCTACAGTAATAACTTAGGCATGTTCCCTTTCTCACATGAGGCCACACATCCCTCCCACTGGAGAAAATGAGTTGAAAATGAGTTGCTTTTTTTTTAACAGGGCACTGTTAAAATAACTTTCTTCTATTATATAAGCCCAGTAGTGCCAGGGGACTAAATTTATATGGTTATAAACAAGAGATATTACTTTAGAATACCACAATGTTATGTTTCACTATTTCTATAGGATTTTAAATGTTTTGAAAATAATGTGTGTGTGTGTGGGGGGAGGTTCCTCCTTCTTGCTTTTAAGAGAAACCCAAAATGCCACATTTTATGTTTAATTGCATTCATCTCCCTCTGATTTTTGTAAAGTGAGTGCTGACTTGTACTCAGATTTATATCTTGGATGAATCCAAGTCCCCAGGGGGGAACTTAGAACTATTATTTTTTCTGCATAGGTTGAAATGAGACCTATTTTATATGAGTTTTTTAAACCACCCTTCCCCATGTTTGATCTCTGTAATATTTTGATACTTTTACATGTTGGTTGTTCTTTACCAACCCTTATTCTAATATTTTTTTTTTTCCTTCTGGAATGTAATTTTTAATGTAAACTATGATTGGGAGCTGTAATGTCCTCGATGATATATAGCAGTTCTGGATTTACACTCCTTTTAATGACAGGATTTTACTAATTCTGATATAAGTACTCCTGTGTACTACTCTATGGTGGTCTGTATTCTCTGGCACAGTTAAAAGCCTGGCAGTTCCACCCAATAGCTGTCTAAACAAGGTTTCTCACCAGGCACTAACTTCAAAAGAACTACAGTAACCTAAGACTATGGGAAATTGCAACCACAATATTAAGTTTATAAAAACTGAACTTCTACAATGACTGTCACTTTCATCAATGTGTGCAAATCTTTAAGAAGATTAAGGTATGTTTCTGTAAGTGTCGAGGGGGAAGGGTTTTATAATTCTGAACTGCAAATAAAAAGTGGTAAGAATGCAAGGTTCTTAGCTGTGAAAATAGATTGTATGCACAAGGTAGAATGCTTACAGTGACTGTATGGCATCTAGTTAGTTACTCTGCCGTACTTTGGAAAAGAGAACTCTAAAAGTAGACTTAGATTCTTTAACAAAGGTAAGAAGATTGGAAGGTGTGGTTATTGCTTATTAACCCCCAAATCTGTGAGAGACTGCAGAGAGATTCAGGTGATCTGCCTGTAAATGCCACTGGTACCAGTGAAGAGGTTCTTGCACAGTCATGATGACACCAGGGATCCTGTCCTGTTGCAGGTCTTGTTGCAGGCTGCAATGAGCTAACTAATTTTTTTACTGAAGGAATAGTGGATCAAATATGTGTTCCCTTCTTTTTTTTTTTTTTTTTTAATTCCTTTGTCTCCCTTGAGTTGAGTTAAATCACATTTTTTTGAAACTGTAGAGAACAACTTGAAAATGATTAACAGAAAACTTCAGTCTGTGAACATACTGCTATATTTGCTCAAGAAATAACTTCAAGTATGTAGCTTTAAAGTGAGATGAATTGTTCACTATATACCTGATGGGTCATGTAGCTTACTCATAAGCTTCTATAAACTTTAGGGATCATGTGAACAATTTTAGAGGATATTTCTAGAGCTTTGACTTGCTTTGGTTGTTATAAATAAATCTTTATTTGTAATAAGGTGGAAAAATACAAAACAAAAATTAAGCGAGGGTATTTAAAATAACTGTTTTGGGGTCAAGCTCAATTTATTAAATTAAAAAAGCAGAGGGGAGAGTCAAACTTGGCACAGGTTTTGCAATAATGATTTATCTGCACCTTGAGCCCATCCTTTGGACAGACCTTTGTTTGAACTGCAGCTGGCTTGGTTTATGTATGACCTGCTGGGAACTGAGGTTGTAATGAAAAACAGTTATTCTTTCAAATTACTCACAAGAAGTGGTGCCTATTTTATCAAGTGCTCTTCCTAATTTGGCACATGGTGAGACTTTTAATGTTTATTTTTTCTCTATTAATCACACTGTATCTCATAAGAAGTCTAAACACAATGATGAAATGCTGTATGCTTTCCTAAAAGCATTCAGTGGACAAACACTTCTCTAGAGAGCAACTGTCACAAGCTCGTACAATTATTAATGATATTATTTGTTGAGGGGTTTCGTGTGTGTGTTGCCATATTATCAACTTTTCAAAATTCTTCTTGGATCAGGATTGAGTTTCACAATTTTGCAGACTAGCTAGTCATATAGGTTTACAGGACAAAAAATAAGGAAAGAAAAACTGTTTAATAAAAGTAGAAATGCAAAACTTGCAGCCCTTTCATAGTTTAAAACAAATTTACAATGAAAATTTTCTTATGAAATGATGATTAACTTGGACTTATCCTAGTTTTCTTTGTTTTGGATAAAACCCTCTTTAGACATAAGCTGTATGCTCTCAACTGTGCAAAGTAAACCTAGCTGCTATCCTGTTAATCTGAACAGCTAAAGGTTAAATAACGCTAGTTTGGGAGAAACCTGAAGATGATGAGAAAAACTGTGTCTTTGTGTGTCTATTACCAAATAGCAGAGCTTAGATGCTCAAGTAAATTGGGAGTGCTAAATTAAGATGAACTGATGTATATACATTTTTTTTAATTTCTAAGTTTTGTGGGGGTAAAGTAGAGGCTTTACATATAGACACTTTCAGAAAACAGAATGAGGTATTACTTGGAAGACAAGAGAATGGATGTGTAATAATTAGTTCTACCTCCTAATGTTATTAAAGGATAGTGCTGACAATACCCTCTTTCCACACTTTCTCTAGTATTTTTGTTCTTGTACAAATGTAGCACCTCATAGGTCCATATACTGTTATGCACCTTACTTATTGTTATGCATCTTCTCTTGTTGCTTTAATCCACAATTAAATAGCCTGTTTTTAATAACTCTTGCCACAAAAGGAAGAAACCTGCTGCTTCTGAAGAACACATTAGATTAAGTGTTATTGTTTCCCTTTGTTTTGTGTAAGATGGAAAGTTTGGATAAGTAGGAGATGATGCTGAAATAGTATTTTTTTACATATTGGTGTCTTGTATAAATGTTGAAGTCTCATTGTGAGATGAGTCCATCAAATACTGTTATGAAGTCCTTGCTTCCTGGTGCTTAAAGTTGAGGTGGTCTTTTGCATTACAGCATTATATTTTATGCCTCGTTTAGTTTTGGTTGTTTAATTTGCTTTTACTAATACAATGTTCTGGAAAAATGTAGTGACTTGTTTATATTAGGCAAGCATTAAAATGACTGTTGGGAGTTTTGGGGGTTTGGATTCTTTTATTCTAAGCTAAATACCTTAACTTTGAATATATATGTCCAGTGTGACTAGCTCAAGGCTGGTTAGAAGAACCCATGACAATGAGGTTGGAATGGAGTAGCTAAGACAGCTGTTGGCGCAAACTCTTACCACACTTTTACAATGGCATTGACTTCCACTTGATAGTGACTGTATTAAAATAACAAGCTTTACAGAGGTAATAGGTCCCCTGTTTCTGTTTCATGGAATGTGGGCAGTGCTTGCAGGCACTGCATACATGTTTTGGAGGGTTTTTTCCCTCTCAATTCTATAATATCCCTTCAAAGTTGCTGAATTTCTTTCCTGTTTTATTTGTGGATTAAAATTGCACAATTTTGTTAATTTTTAAGCAAGTTATCTATGTACCAGTGCATGTTTATTGGGTTGGACTAATTACACATTTTAGAGAGGCTGTGCTCTTTTATTATTTCTTTCATAAGATACCATTACATATACAACATATATCTATATTAGACACTCAAGTCCAGGTTGTATTGCAAGTATTACCAAGAGAAATAATAATAAATAGAATTTACTATTAGCATATGAGACAGAGGCAATTAGGCAAACCTGGTTTTAAACTTTTAACCCATTGTAAAAAGTGCCAGTCACAGCTTTATCTACTGCAGTTTACTACAAATTATTGAGCTGGTTTTTTCTACATCTTTCTGTATCTGGGAGGAAGCATATGTTCATCTGAAGAAAGTAGCAGTGTGGCTTCTTAAATACACCTAATCTTTCTTATGTTTGGATCTTATAACTCTTAGCATTTGGCACTAATTCTCAGTATTTATACTCCCCTCAGTGGTACACACAGAGCATGACTGTTTTTAATATGGGTCACTTTATCAGGAGATATATTTGAAATCAGTATATTGATCAGAATTATCTGTATGATGATATATTAATCAATAAAATTTTAAATGAGAACACTAGTGACATTAGTTGCCTTATGTCTCTGTAATTATTTGTTTTCCAAGAAGTTTTTGAAGAGTGTTGGCTCCAACACACTGATTTAAAATATAATTTTCAGTTTCCTTTTCCTATTAGATAGGCTTCTGCAATTTTTGGCATAAATAACTTTTCAATTTCATTCTTACATTCTTAAAGCACCTAATAAAATTATATGCCTTGAGCAAAATTTAGGTGGGATTTCTGGGACTACCTAATGCTTGAATCATGATTGTCATTGAAGTAACTGGGCATACAACTACTTCATCTTACACTGTGCAAATCAGTATCAAGTGACTAAGTAAAATTAACAAGGAAGACCTGCTCAGTTTCATTGTTTGAGTTGAATTTTCTTTTTTTAATGCTTTTCCCTTGCAATAATACTGTATTTGGACATCTTACAACATCTTTTGTCTCCGTAGAAGTGCTGAGAAAATGGAAGTATTTACTTAGAGAATGAGCAGTTTGATTTAAATACAAAGTGGGGTGGGCTTTTTTTTCTTTTTTTTTTTTTTTTATGAGAAGTGAAAGCAGAGCAGTATATTCTTTCAGTCAGGCACAAAGTGACTGTTATAGTATATTTTGCATTAATTCATGGAAGGACACTTGCCTAAATCACTTTCTGTCTCTTGCGGAAGTCTTTGATCCTGGTGACAGTTTGACTGCATTAGTGAGAGTGTATTGGTTAATCCTTTGCTTAACTTGTTCTTTTTGGCACAGCCAGGGGCCTTTCCAAAGATAATCTGTCAGCATAGGCTAAATCCTAATCAAACAGGCCAAAAGAGGAGTGGGAGATGTGTTGTATGCTGAAGAACTCCTTTCGGGACTAGGTATTTTTTGATAGGATATTTTTTAGTCTAAAATGTAAATGTAAGTATTTATATAAACTCAACCTAGTCATAAGGTCTTGCATCCCCTTTGAACAGATTGGTTAAAGAGTACATTTCAGATGCTATGAATGCTGTACATCTGCTTTGCTACCAGCAGTTGGTTTTGTTAGGTGTCTGGATCTTTTCAAGTCCTTTAGTCATTTCGTATTGGACAATACATCTGAATTTCTAGTTTCATAATGTAAAAAACTGACGAAGACAGGAATCTTTCTCAGTGAAAAATCTGGTATCTGAAAAACCTGCTCACATGTGAATGGTTAAGATTCTAAGCCAAAAAACTTCTTTTTCACTGCAAGTGAATGAAACAGGAAAGAATCATCCGAATTGGGAAAGTTCTAGGTCACTTTAAACCTGACTCTTGTGAATTACCACTGATGAAGCCTACATGAGACATAAAAGTAACAATCAGTATCCTTGGCTGTGTAGCATAAATCAACTGGTGTACATTCATCTAATTTGGCAAAATAAATTGGAATTACAAAAGATCAGGAGAGATCTTTTCTTTCTCCAAAATAAATCTCGATATTATTCATTATTAGTAAAGTCAGCTGTTCTTCCAGAATTGAAGTGTTTCAGTTTCTTTGCAGAATGGTGCTTAAAAAGTGCTTATTAATGTACCAGTGGAGGGAAACCTGAGATACATTTTTTCCCTTGTCACTTCAGCAATCAACTGTAATAAGAGCTGATGTAAAATTTTCATACACTTTAAGGCATTCTTTAATGTCTTTATGCTACTTGAAACGCTTTCCATTTTCATTTCACTTAACAAGCATATTGGGATATTCTTTATGCAGATAAAACAAGCTTAAATAAAGTTGTTAAAAATGCCTGCAAGTAAATTGCTTGTATATTCCTTTCACTCTACTTTTTCCTTCCCCTACACTTAACATGATTAAACTGAATATTATAATATAGTTCATGCTAAATGGTTCTATGATTCATATCAACCTTATTACTGTCAGCTCAGCCAAAACAATTTCACTTTCACAATGTCGTGCCACTCAAATATGTAGTGGTATTATGGCAAATATGGGATGCCTGGATTTAGATGCAAATATGTTTCATCTTTCTGAAATACATTTCTTCTCCTATTTTCACATAGCCAGTTTTTCACTTTGTTTTCCATTTAGATTTGGTGGACTTCAAACTGTGACAAAATATTCCATTGATATTCCATAGAAAAAATGTAGACTCACGAGCTTCCACATTAGTCACCCTAAATAATGGATTAAAGATTTTTTTTTTTTTTTTTAGGGGGAAAAACACATGCAAACAACCCAAAACCTACCTATATGCTTAACTTTTTGGCATATAAACAGATTGTGCTGACTGAATAGTTGAAATTATCTAAACTAATAGAAGGAGAGAGGAAAGAAATGAAAGTCATCTCTGGCTGGGATTCTGGTAATGGAGGGTTTTGCTGGTTAAAAGTTGGCATTTTGTGACACAGAGAGGACTTCTTCCTGCCTGTACACTGCCATATTCTTTGTGTGCTCATCAGGTTGGGAATAAGTTGTGAAGATACTTCTAAGCTATTTAGGATACCCATTTAGGATACCCTATTTAAGATACCCACTTTCTTGAAAGCCTTTCCCATGAATCATATTGTAGTGAATGCTTTACAAGAGTATTGATACTTTTTTTAGGTAACTTCAGAGCCAATATGGCAAATATGGGATGCCTGGATGGAATGACGTCTGAGTCTGTATCCTCTTTTATTAGAACTGGGGTGATTTCATGGTTCCTAGGGTGGCAGGTTGAAAGGTTGTAAGAGATCATTCAAACATTATAAAAAAAGACAAGACATGGAGAACTGTATGTTTGTAGTGTCTATTGCATAGTGCAAGTTAAAATTCAGATCGCAGATGTGGAGTTATCTGGTCAGAAGACACAGAGGAATTTTGTCAACGCTTTGGGCATAGCTTCTACAGCTAGCTTGAGAAATTGGATACCTCACCTTCTCTTGTTCAAACCCCATTTCAAGTCTGTTTTATGGTTTTTTTGTAACTACATATTTATGTGAAGACTGGTATATGGTTTTTGGAAAGAGGAAAGAGTTTTTAATTGTTGTTAATAGAACAAATCACTGACTGATCTGTTTTCTTTGAATCTTTGATCTGGATTGCTTTTATGCCTTTTTCCCCCAAATTATTTTCCATGCGTAGAGAGGGAATTTCAATCTCAGAGCATTAACTTTTCTTTTTCTAAGACTTACGGAGAGCGGATAAAGCCACAAGGTTTTTGGGCAATTCTATTTAGACAAAGTCTCATGGATTTTACAATATTATTCTGTACAGTTCTAGTGAAAAGCTGCTACTGGGTGGCCAAAGAAGGGCATGCTTGGGCTTTCTGTCCTAATTGCAACACAGTGTGCTGACCCATGCTTGATAAATTAAAAAGACATTGCATACCTGAATTTTAGGCACCTGTTTTTGAAAACTGTGGTATATAAGTAAACCTAGTGAGACAGGGATATGTTTGACAGGTTGTTGTTCTATCCTTTGGCATGCTATTTTGATTCTTCCTCTCACTTACTTTGTCTGCATTTTTTATTTTTGTTGTGTTTTTTGTTGCTACTTACTGTTTATCTTCTCTTTCATTAATTGGAAATTAATAGGAATTTCATATATTGACCTACTCACAAGGTTTAATTAGAATTTTTAAAATACAGCAATCTGAGAGAAATTTTGCATGATAAATAGATTTTTTAAGAATACACTAGTCTGAAAGAGGTTTTGGATGATCATGGATATCTGAATCTGAAATTTCTGCCAGCATATAGTCAGAAAAATGTTCTGGGATACACAAACTCTTGAGTTAGGTTTGCAATATATATTGTTGAATAAATTTTCCTCCTGTTTGAAGTCATAGGAATAAATATGCACTCTTCAGTTAGAACAGTGAGTGGCAGTTTTCTGCTTACACATAGGAATCCTCTTGGGGTTTTTCATATGGTGGCAATTATTTCCCTGGCTGTGTTAGCATGACTGTAAAGTAAACCAAGTAATAAATTAGGAAGATGGAGTTGAAGATGTAGAGCCTCAGTCCAGCTAAACTGTTTTGAACTATGCAATCATATCTGTGATGCTATAGAGAAAGGCAAACAATCGTTTCTATGACGTGGTGCTGGTCAATGTAGTGCATTGTGACACTTTGGTTATCTCCCATCTTAGCAGGTAAAAGAATAAACATGTTGGGGGAGTGCATGGCAGGATCCTGATTGACTGCAGCAGCAGGCGATTAATGGGCAACAACGCTCTGACAGGAACTGCTGACAAGGCGATAATGAGATTAGCACCTTCTGATTCTTTTATTAACAAGTAGCCAAAGAATCATTTGGGCAAGTCAGTAGACAATGATGGAAATTAAGGGACACTGAACCTTTGGGTAGCAGATCATACTCCTAGTGCTCTGAAGGGTAACTTGCAGATTAACTGAATCATCTCCAGTTGCATATGTAGTCACTGAATGTGATGTTGTTAGTTAAATATAAAAATAGTGGATGCATTACTGCATATATTTGTGAATGTTAATGACTCAGGCATATTGCAATGCAACAGTTCACTTTATACATGGAGTTCTTGCTCACTTTCAAGAAGTATGTTCACCAGTAGTGGTATGATGTGAATTTTTTTTTTTTTCTTCATGGAACTTCATGCTAGGATTGATGATTTGGAGTTATTGTTTCTTAGTTAGCATCTTTTCCTCATTGTGATGCTTGTCTTCATATTGATGTGTAAAAACAATGGCTTCTGGGGTAAGAGAGAGGGACATTATTATGACTGGAAGGAGGCATCTGAGAATCATGGAGAGGAGTGGGAATAAGAAAAATAGAGAAAGCTATAGATAATTTCAGTATGTGAATACTTGAGACAACTAGAGAGTGACAAGAAGTACAAGACTCTAAGACTAAGCAGATGTGAAAGAGAATGAATACAAACATATTGAAGATTTTACTCTGGATCTCAGAGATAGTGCAGTAGTTTCTGGGAAGAACCTGTATTGACACTTGTTAAAGGAAACAGCTGTATAGGCATGATTCTGGTAGAAGACTATGAGAGAGAAGATGAAGGCCTCAGGAGAATAAAAAATTTAAAGGGTAAGAAAGGAAAGGAATAGCCTGAACATGATAAAAGAGTTCAGATATTTGTAGGAGATGGTTTGGCCTTTTTCCTATTTCACTGCTCTTCTGGCAGATATCACTGAATAGAAGTCTAATTTTCTTTATGGTCATTTAGGAGTAGGTTGGAGAAGGAAATTAATTGTTATTTTCAATGGCTTTCAAATCTTAATATCTACAAAGGTATTTTATAAATGCATTTAATTGACTGTTTCATTGACATTAATCCCATTTGACAAGAAAATCTGATAAGAATGTTTCCATGATTTTGCATTTGACCAAGTTAAAGCATCTTAATATTTATCATCATACTCTAAATTTGCTTGGAGGCTTTTTCCTGGGGGTTTGCACTGGTGCAATTACTCAGGTTGTGCACATGTGAATGGAAGCACAGATGTGCAGACTGGCATGATTTAACCCTTCTGTAGATCAAAATAATTTTAAGATATAACTGATACAAATGCTTGCTTTTTATGTCTAATTACAGTCAAGCTGCCTATTCTCCACAATGCATTCATGTTTAGGTTTACAGGTCACCTAAGTACTCTTGAAAGAACTATTCAGACTTTTGTGGAATCAAAGGAGATTGTTTGTAAGTTTGGAACTTCACACCCTGAGGATACCATAAGTGCTCCAGGTATTGGATCCCAGAACTTGTCCACAATCACTTTCTTCGTTCTTCTTTCTTCTTGAAGACAATGTGGGCTTTAATTGCCTTCATGTGCTTGCTAAAGATCAGTCATGCATGCCACTGTCATCCTCTTAAAATTCTTTTTGTGTATGTGTTTGTGGTTTTGAGAGTCTCACAGTACTTTGTTCCAACTTAAAATAGTCTTGAAATCTCCATTATTTGGATGTTCTGTTTTCTTGAGCAGCTGATAGCTCAGTGTTAAAAGGAAATCAGCAGTGCCAACACAGTAGAGAGAAGTCTGTCTGCTTACCTTTATATTAATATATCTCTAATCATTAAGAAAATGGAAAGAGGAAAAAAAGGAGCTATTCTGAAGTCAAGAATAATGGCTTGCTTTACAGCAGTGTTTTCTTGACATGGCAGAGCTTGCTCATTTGTGTCTCAGACTTTCCTGTTATTCAGCCAAGTAAAATGGTTGTCAATCTGTTTTAAGCGAAGAAAATTGAACTGGGTTTTTCAGGAGTATTGGTCGGCTTAGTTATGCCAAGCTGTTTCTTTGGATGGTAATAATAGATTTGTGCTTCAGCAGTATCTCTGACACAGCTCACTAGTTTTTAAGTTTACTTTTTTTTTTCCCCTCCCCTTCTCTGAAAAGCAAGTTGCCACCTGTACCTGGAATGGAAAGATGCAATCCAGTTGTTTCATTTTAAAAAACATTTTTAAAGAGAAGGTATCTGATTTGGATAAGTTGATTTATATTTCACTCCTGTCTTTCTTTGCTAGTTTCTCTCTTAGAGGCAGACCAGAATAGTTTGGAATATTTTATCAGTAACAATATATTAACAGGGAAAATGATAAACCTGGGGCAATGGTTCTCATAGTTCCTTTTTAGCACACTTATTTTTTTAACCAGTTTTTACAAACCAAATGTTAATGCATATGCCTGATTACTAACCACCTCTGGGCATCAAACCTGTTTTTTCGTGAGTGCAATAAGTGATTATCCAACTCATGCTGCTCAGAAAAAGAGGTTTTGTTTTAATAAGCAGTTTGCAGTTTGGCACACAGTGCTGAGGAAAGCAACATTATCTCAAGCAGTAAACTCTGCAGTCATTGCAAAGCTTGACAAGAAAATGATTGAGTCTGTTTGTTATACCTTTGTGGGGCTGCCACTGCTGCTGATGGAAATGTTGCTGTTTATTCAGCAATGCAATAACACTTTCTGTAATTTATGGATGCACATTCCCCAGATTACTAAAGGTAATATTGTTGACTAAAGGAAAGTATACGAATGGATAGTTTCAGTTGTTCCTGTCCTTATAAAAGTGATTGACTGTTCACTTTGCACTGGGAAGAATTTGCACAGGCTCTTTCCCTCTTAACAATTACAGATTTCCCTTCCACTGACAGTTACAAATAACATGGAGGGTTCTAAGAGGCAAAAATGTACTAAATTCCACAGGTCCAAGGGACAGAATCCTAGAAATTCTAGAACTTGTCCCTCACAGGTGATATTTTGCTGCCCTTTTTCCATCAGTAAGAAGTTCTGTCACCATATGCAAGAAAGTTAAAACAATGTTTACTGTATTTTTGCACGTAGGAAGGACTGAGAAGTGTGTAGATATCTGTGTCTCTTCTTCTCTCTACACCAACACATTTTCTGTAATATGTATTTACCTGTGGCCCTATTGTGGCTGTGTATATTGGGCAAGGCTTGTATATGCTTGTATGTGGTGTTGGCAAAGGGAAAAAAAAATCAATGTAGTAGTTATGGTTGCCAAATCTGGGGAAGCAGGCAAATCCAACAAGACTAAAATTCAAGCCTTTGCTCTTCCAATATGTGAAATTTGCTCTCTGATTTCAACAGACAAGTTCGTTGCTTTGTCCCTGAGTGATGGCTCAGGTGTTGATGCAGTGGTTCAGCTGCTTTAGAGCCCCACTTCCATAGGCTGTCATTTTATGAGAAGTTTTCAAACCCCCTTTCTACTTGTAAAATGTCACATTCTACTATAGAGGTGGTTTTGTTCTGGTTTTGAAAATGTTAGGAGTAAGGGAAGATTTGAAGAAACAAATAAAAAAATATTCCCATGACCGGAAAAGGAGAATGTATATCCTTTGTTTCCCAGCCTAGATGGTTGAACCAGAATACTAACTTACTGCCCGTAACTTCTACTTAACTACTGGTTATCTTCAGATAACCTTAGTCCTTTTTCTCAGAGATAATGGTGACTCCAGGAGTTATGACAGTAATTTATCTTTTCCTCCTTCACAAGGCTGCATATTTCCAGAAGCCAGTGCAAGTAGTTTTGAGGCACATGCTCTGTGCCATAAGTAGTTTACCTTGGCTGATATTTTCAAGAAGCAATGTGGTGAACCTTTGTTACCTGTTTGAAGGTACTTGTTTTGAAGATATCATGATTTGTGGTAATTCTTTTTTATGTAGGTGTTTGTTCCTATGACTCAGTGGGAAGTCTTCAACAGCCTGCTTAAACTTTCTTTCCTATAATTTTGCACTGTCAGGGCAGTCTGCAGAAACAGAAACATGAGGTGCAACTTCACTGGAAACAACAGTGAAGCTAGGTCGTTAGTTTTCTTGAAAAGTTGCCTATTAGGGAAACAAATAATTCTTGAATATTATGTTGTAATTCAAACACATTCTAAGTGCTAGGAATTTCTCAAGCATCCTGTGTATTTCTTTTACTGTAAAATGTTATTTGCTTTCCTCTTTTCCCCCTTCCTCCTCTTAAGGAAACATAGGCAATCATCAATAGGACAGGAGGTCACAGGCTTAAGCTCTGCCAGGGGAGGTTTAGGTTGGATATTGGAAAGAAGTTTTTTACAGAGACAATGATCAGGCATTGGAATGGCCTGCCCAGAGGGGTGGTGGATTCACCGTCCCTGGAGGTTTTTAAGATGAGGCTGGATGTGGCACTGAGTGCCATGATCGAGTAATCACAGTGGGGTTGGATCAAGGGTTGGACTTGATGATCTCGGAGGTCTCTTCCAACCCAGTTAATTCTATGATTCTATAAGGCAACTCTTATATGTCCACATAAATGGTAAGAGACTGTAAGGATGTACTGTGTTGCCGGATTTTTTTTTTTTTTTTTTTATTTTTTTTTAAGAATTATCAGAGCGTTCCTACTTTTTTGCACTAAATCATCACAGGAAGGAAACTGTGAAAATGTCAGACAAATACAGAAAAGCTTGAATTTTGAGTATCTTAGGTCATGTAGCAAATATAGAGAGACACATGATAGCTAGAAATGTGAAATAGCACTCAAGTTGTGCTATTATTTGCATTGATCATCAGCTTACTATATGTGTGCAAAGTGACTTGGACAGTTACATTTTCCAGTGATAATGGACTTAAAAGAAAAAACAGCCATTTCTTTGAGGTCTCATTGGCTGAATTTATGGTTTATACAGATTATACATGTATTATTAATTGCTTTTATTATCCAGCAGCTTAGTAGAAAGCTCTTATCTTCGAATCTTTATAAACTATTATTACAAGCTGCTGATCACTTTTATTTTTAACTAAAACACCACAAATAACTTTTTCTTTCCCTAATGATGCATATTTTAGTTAACATGGGTTTTTTTTCAGGCTTAAAGACAGCTGATTTGGTACTTCCTATAGCATTTTCTGTGGTCCTTGGAAGGTATTTTTGTGGGGAGTTCTCAGTATGTCTTAAAATTGCATTATTTTAAACATCATATCAGTTTCATCATCTTTGTGGAGTCTTCTTGCCAGCTTCAAAAATCTCTTGGTATAAATTTATTTCAGAAAGATCTTTTTGGAATTACTGTGTTCCCTTTGTATTCTTTTGTAATGGTCAGTATTAAATGCCGTGCTTTTCACTTGCATAATACTGCTTATGGCAACACTGAACACTTAGCATTTTAGCTAACGTCTACATGGATTTCCACCAGAGCTCGACAGCAAAATGTAGCTTGAAAAGCCTTACTGGTTTCTGAAATTGCAGTTTTGCTTTTTTAACAACTCAGCAAGAAAAAATAAAACAACCTCCCAAACAAAAAAAACTCTTGAACTTCTATCAGCAAGAGTGGCATTGACTAACAGCTCCAATGTAATGGATTCATAACAGCATTGCAATCTGGGATATTGTTTAAATACCGTAAAAAGCCTTGTTCATTTACTCTGTCTGAGCACTGTAGAGAAAAATGGTATGGTAATCCTGCCATAGCAGGTGGTACTACTTTCATATCAGTATAAAATGAAATTCTGTGGATGGCTTTTTTTTTTTTCTAATTCACTCTTTTTAATCTTTAAATAAGACGATTGGTAGCCTGTTGGCAAGAAAATGGGCCCTGAATTTTTATTCAAAGTTATACAAGGATGATAGTTGGAATTTTTGGCAGGAGGCAAGCCATTGCTTTTCAGAAAATGCTGTCAGGGGAAGCTTTTTCTGAGTTACCTGCTGGGTCCAAGCTCTTTTATGTTGTTGTTGTGACAGGTAGATTTATAAGGCTTGAAATTTGTACAAATCAGTTGTCATTCAGTGCAAGCTGTCAATGTGTCAAGCTGTCATGCCTGCTGTGAGGGGATGCCTGAGGGGGTGTACAAGGGGGCAACCATGGAGAAAGGAAATGAGTTCAAACAGACCTGAAATGGAGCTCACTTCTTTGGGTTTTCTGCCCCTGTAGAGCTGGCATTGATTTTTCTTGATGTTGAGCAACAGCAAACCTTAAATGACATGTTGTTAGCAATCTAAAGTTGCTGTTTATTGTCTTTTAAATGGCAGCAAATCATGCAGAAGAGAATATAGTGTGTGTTTTTGAGTTGTGCATGTTTAGCAGCATCCTGTTCGTGTCACTTTCCTGGCCTGGCTGATTCCAACTGGGGGAACTGCTGCTGCTGAACTGATGAACACAACTTTATGAAGAATTTTGCAGACATGACCAGAAAAGAAGTACTGCAGTCTACTTTTTCAGGACTGAAGATTGTTAGTGAACATGAAGTCAAAATGGGAGAGTATCAGAGGTTTTTAATGTGGCAAAAATCCACATTTGATGAACTTGCATGTATTAGAAATTACAATATGTAAGGTTGGCTTATTGATCACATTCTCTGGTTCTTGGGCTCAGTAAGAAGATGCCTAATACTGCTTCACAGGCAGGATCAATTGTTAAATTTAAGCCACCCTACCATATGACTGCTGAGCAATGCTAATTTGATCATATTATTGTTTTCCAATCATTTCTTGAGTAAACCAACATAAACCCTGAGTTTCTTAGTCACTTCATAATATCTGTGCAGCTTGTACATGTGAAGTGTTTTCATTTGATGAAGGCTGCACATTTGCTTTGGCTGTGAGCTGTGATGGTAAAGCCTTACATAGCATAAGTGATGTAAGAGTGGCCGAATCAGGGTGGCCATATCAGTATATTTTAACTCCAGCCTGGTAAATATTGTTAATAGCTACATCTCTTGAATGATCGAGCATTTCATGTGTGTGACCTGGCCCCTCTCCAGACTTTGTGTTCTCTCCACATCTGGACAGGCTGTATTGGCTTTAATTAGTCATAAGATTTTTGGCCCATTCAGTTGATTCTCCATCCATCAAAGAGTACTGGGAGGGTTAAAAATACTGGCTAGGGATGAAAACTGGGAAGGTGACATTTCAGCAACAGTCAGCATCTAGAGGTAAAAAAATTAATCAAAGATTTCCATATAGCTGTTACCAGCTGGCATTCATGGCCTCTGAGCCGTTGAGCTAAAAAGTCTACAGAGAGGCGCATGGCGCAGCTGAGTTTGTCTTGTAAAAGCGCAGCTGTCCAAAACATGACAGCTACAGCATTAGCAGGGCCATTAAGAGGTGTAGAACATTTCCAGGGAAATGATTTGAAAAATGACAATGCTGGCTCCTGTGTGATATTAATTATACCCTGTGCTCATGGCAAATAAGCTAAAATAGTTGGCAAGAAAGACAAAATGAGGTGTCTTGTTTCTGATAGTCATTTTGATCAGTCATAGTACAAACTGGTATAGCCTTTTAAAGAAACAATAGCACTAATGGACAAGCAATATTTCTAGATGAGTTCTTTTTGAGTTCTTCAAAATAAAAAGGAAAAGCTGCAGCCTCTAAGAAAAGGTAACACACGAACCCTGAAAGCTGAAACAAAGGCAACACTAACAACATTTAAGTTCTGGACCATATGTCAGAGAATACTTCCTGCACAACTCCTAAAAGGCTTCTAAAGAATGGCATAAGGCCCATAGTGTGAAACAGTCACATACAAAAGCAGGAAAATTTGGCAGTGCATGAATCAAATGTCTTGCGTTGTTCTACAGCGAAGAATGAAAGATATTCTGATAGCATGTGAATAGTGTTGAAATAAGATGGAAAACTACATTGTGTGAATATAGACTGAACCAGGGATAAACTAGATGTAATTTTGATGGTCCTTGAGGAAGAAATGTTATAATTCTTCCTAAGAAAATGTATTTATTTACATACTTGGCCCATGTACTGGTGGATGCAAAACCTTATGCAGCACATAATAATCATGAGTCTTCGGAATATTCATGGTTAGTTTTAATATTTAGTATTTTGTATCCTAATTCCTTTGAAGGCATGCATGTTTCTTGTAAAAGAAGAGATACATCCGTAACTGTCTGGATTTCACCTGGAAATAATTTTCAAGATTTTGTTTCTGTATTGGTAATGCTTTGTCTGCTGTTGGCTGTTCTTCCAATATATTAAGCTCACACAAATGTCTAAACATGATGCCAACTCCTTGACCATCAAAGAGCTGATCAGGTTTCTGTGTTTCCTACAGCATCCATTCTGCCCCCTTTCTTGAAAAAGGATTGGAGTGGGATATTAGAGAGGAGCCTACTCTTGTAGAGGAGCATACCTGCTTAGAAGGACCAAAGCACACAGCTTGCATTATCTCACTCTTCTTCTGTTTGCCCTCTTGCAAAATTGTTCGTACTGTGGCATAAGTCAGTTGAGAAGAATACTGTAGTTAAAAATAAATCATATTTAGTTATTTGTTTCTTAGTATTTTTGGTTTTCTGCTGGATCACTTTTCCTAAACAAGTTTAGCATGCCATTGACTGAGCAGAAACTTAAAAAAGTAAGCACTTAGGTTACTAGCTACATAAAGCTTGATGCCTGGCTTGGGTAGTGCACAGAGGACATCCAGCTTTTCTTTGTCCTCAGGTCTGTATAAAGTCAAGCCTTTTTACTTTATGCTGAAAGTACCTGCTGCTATATGTTGTTCTTTCTGAGGAATGATGAATTCAGTGTAGCCATGGTCCTCTCCTAGTATGAAATACAGTATTCAGCTTGGCTATTCAGCTTAGTTGATAAAAGAGCCCAGCTTCTTGTATTTGCCAGCTCTACTATTGAGTGTATTTGGTAGGAAAAAAAAAAAAGATTATTTAACCTCATATCTCTGTCTACATTGTTGGCATCTGCATTTACAATGGAAAACCTATTGGCATTATGCAGATTTGAAAGGGGGAGATCAACATAACAGAGTAATTTTTTGAAAATTTTAAAAAAATTTTTTAAATTTTAATGCTTTCAGGCTTTCTTGAACTGATAAAACCGAGTTTAAATTCTCACTCTGTATTAGGGGTTAGAATAGAATCTTTCCATGAGATAGTTCACTGTGTCACCAGAGTGCAGCCTCTCCTGTGAGACTTGCTTCTGCCAGTCAATGTGTAAACTTTAGGTGGTCCTAGGTCTGATCCTGTTAAATTAATCTCATAAAGAGGTTCATAATAAATTACAGTTTGCAAATAGCCTGTCATAAATGAAAACACAAGTGTAATGATGATAAACTAAGCATAGTTGGTGATTCTAAATTCTTTGTGTTGGAAGAGATTTCCCCCTGTGTAGCAAATTCTACTGAATAATGTTGAATTTATGTAAATAAGTAATGCCTTTCTCCCCCAAGATAATGGAACTTTGAAAGTTCAGAATTGCAGCAAGGCAGGGCTTTAACACCCTGTGGAGACAGAGACCCAGGATCATTCCTGAATTCGTTTTTTCTATGCCTATACATGAAAAGAACCCCAATTTGCTGGCTTGCCCCAGGAAAACTATTCAATAGGCTTTTCTCTAACACTGGTGAGCAGAGCTTTTTTTCTTGGTCTGTGGATCAAATACATCACACTGCTCCCTGCACTGATCCTGTAGTTAAATTACCCTATATAAACAACTCTTTGTTATTCCTGCCTGTGAAAAATGTTGTGTTCTTTTGGTAAAGAAGAAAATAGACCTGGAAATAGAAGGTCACAAGCAGGTCAAAGTGTTTAGCTGAAAGGCTGGCATAGTTTCAAGCAGTGAAGTTTTGAGATCTAAGATTGAGATTTAGTTGAGATGGAGGTTAAATTTTGGGATGTTTTTCTTTTTAAAGTATCTGGTCACAAGATTAAGGGGGGGAAATCTACCAAGGTCAACGTAGACTATTTGAAGAGATGTTTAAATGTTTTGGCTCTGTTATCTGTTAATCCTTCACTAAATGCGTTGAACATGAGAAATAATACGTACTGTTAAACCACCAAGTGCAGAGAAAATGTCTTAAAATTACAGTGTGTAGCAAATTAGAGTCTGCTTGCTATTTTCTTTTTCTAGAGCTAAGGCAGACTGTTTTTCTTTTACCTTGTTTACCTTGAAAACATGCTTTAATGCCTGTGGTGTTTCTGTTAACCTCCTTGAACTCTTGTGATTTCATTCATGTGATTTGTTATTGAATGACCTTTCCAGGATTTTACAAAACATGACCTTTTCTTGTCAAACATTCAAAGGTTTGTAAAGAAAGGCTGTCATGGGGACAATACTTGTTTTGCTAATTATAACTAATGTTTCCAAACATGCTTAGAAATGCAGATTCATATTTCTGCAGCCATTGATTGTTCTTTTTAAAACTTCTTTTTAAAGTATTTTTTGAGTAAATCACCAGTGTACAGTGTTTTAAGAATAACTGATAATGAAGTGTTATATGGGCCAATGGGCTTTGTTTACAAACCTTGTCAAATGGGACTAAATGTAATGAAGATACTCCTAAAGTTGAGAATCTTTACAGCTGTTTTCAGGTGACTTGAAATTGTTTTTCATACTTCCAGAAATTTTACGATAGTCTCTAGGGCATTCTGAGATCAGACTCCATACAAAGAGTTGTTTTTTTCCTCCAGTTGCTGTGATTAGTTAAGGCATGAAAAAGTCTTATCTTTTTTAAAAGCAATTAAATAGCATAAGAGGAACTCCTAAACTGTTTCCACTGTGAGTGCAGCTAAAAGGAAAGTAGTTGAGCAGTGGATAAATTGTGTTATAATACATGAAAAAATTAATTAATACAGATTAATGAATTTCTAATGGATGCAATACAAAATAAATTTTAATTATAAAATACCTTCTTCTCCATATTTTTAATGAAGGAAGGGAGTAGACATGAGGTGACTGCGAAAAGACTATAAAAAGGAAACTATAAATATGAAGGAAACCTGCATGCAAATATTTTACTTTCAGAAGTTTATTTCGGGATCTGTGGAGGTTTTAGGATTCTGTTGCACGTTTTTTTTTTTTTCTCGTTTGTTGTTGTTGGGTTTTTTTTGGTTGTGTTTTTGTTGGTTTGTTTGCTTTGCGGTCATGTCTTTGGTCAAATGTAAGTTCAGTAATGTACTGAACCTGATTTCAGAGTATCTTAACCTATTAGTGTCCAAAAAGAAAGGTTTTGTAAATTTATATAAATAAGACTTCAATACCAGGTGGAACACCTAGAGGGGAAAAAAAATATAGGATCTTTTAGTGGAAGTTTATCCTTTAACAAAAACATGGTTTTACTTGTATTTTGTTTTGTATTTTTATATGTGTGTGCACCATTTTGTTTTAATGCTGTGGATGGAAGCTGGTGAAATTTCTTTTGAGGTTCAGTTGTCTGGTAATTCAGTCTAATTTTATCGTTTCTTAGAACATAACTAGAGGTAGAATAGAGGCCAGTCCTTTTCTATGAAAATGTTAGCCTTTCTCTTCCCAGATCATCTGTCTTTCCCTTGGAGAGGAATTGCTTTGATTTTTTTTTTTTTTTTGTTCTTCCCTGTTGACATTAGGCACAATATTGCTCTGAATGACCAGTATACAAAGTGAGGTGTGGTGTCAATGACATGTTTGTTGCATAGTCTTGACATTTACTACTTATGTTACCCTGGGTAGTTTGGTCTGTGAAGAGCAGGAAATGGTCAGCAAACAAAGCGAACAGGAAAACTAAAACATAAAGACCACTCATAGTGGAGCTTATAGCAGATTTGCTAACTTGCCTTTTGCAGAAAGATGTGGTAACACATGCACCTCTGCTGTTCAGTTTTATCGAAACTGCCATAAGTAGTTTCTATTGGCATTTGTCCTCCATCCTCCCAGTCCAGGAAAGTTTTACTTTGTTGAACTGAGGGGATGATGTGACTTTTATAGAAGTACATTTCTCTGTCATGTATTCACATAAAGAATTAAAATAAAAAGAAGATGATGACTGATGGTTTCTGCATTACAACATACCTGTTACTTTCAAGATGTCTGAATTTCTGTTCTTGCTGGTTGATGGATGTTTTATCTTGTCCAGTGCTTTAAGAACTGGATTTGCCAGCTCTGCTATGTTGCTCTACTTCTGTGATAGAACAATATGTTAGATTGCTGCCTCCAGGACAATGTGGAAATCTATAATGATGCCTTTGGATTTTGAAGTTCTATGTGTTGAGTTTTTATTGTTTTGTTCCCCCCTTCCCCCCATAGCACACAACAAACTCACATGAAGAACAGGCATTCAGGAAGTGTAGTTCCTATTTAAGTATCTAAAAACCTGAGGAAGAGGTAACCAAAGACAATACCTATGTGTGAAAGGAGTCAGACAATCAATTAGCAAATATATTCAAGGAAAATTTGGAATCCCATAACTAACGAGATTTACCTATTCAGTCTTTAATGATGGTGTTTTCTGATGCCTGTAATTCAGAATTCCATATTTTAAATAATCCTTATAATTTACAAATAGATCATTTCAGTGTCTCAGTTTAAAACATAAAGATTTCAAGAATATTCAATGTATGACCTTATTTCTGAGTCAGATATTTACAGCCAGTTCTTTGTGTGAAGAAGTTATCTCTAACTGATTGTTTATTCTAGCCTATGAAACTGTAATTAAACTTCTGAAATACTGTCAACTCTGCAGCCTCCACCTCCATCAGTTGCATCTTCTCAACTTGTTGCACTTAAATGGCTGCACTTCAGTTTTGAGATATGTTATGTTAAATATAATTTCTACTTCTATTAAATGAATGTTAGACAATGTTTTTGTGTGTTCTGATGCAGCACAATGTGATGTATAGTCTACCTCACTTGAGAGTGAGAAGACTTTTTGTCTCTTGGCTGTCTCCATACTGATTTATCTGGCTGTATTTTTTTCCTACCTCCTGCTTAAGACAACCTATCCAAAACAGGCCTGTGGCTCTTTTGCCTCACACTCTATTCTTCAAGAAATAGAGCTCTTTCCAAGTACTGCAGAACTGGCAGTGGCTCTGTATTGTCTTCCATGGTACAGTGATGCATCCATGGAGCTCAGAAGATATATTTTTACCTTTACAGGGCAAAACAATCTTGCTGTAAGGATCACAGCCCGCTGTGGAATAGAAGGGTAAAAAACGATTCTTCTTTTTTTTTCCTCTTCCCTCCTGCTGCCAGTCCCAAACTGCTATACTGTCAATGGTCTGAGCTGTTCTGGGAAGTGCATTGCTGCAGGTCAACAGCAGAAGGCTCTCCAGGGGCCTCTCCCTGGCCTGCGGATCGCTGTGATGATGGAATGGTAGTGGTGATGAAAGCTGCCACTAGCTTTTAAGACTAAGTATGGACAGCCTTTGTTCTAGCTAGCTGCCTTTTCCTTTGGTCATCAAAATTCTGTTAGACCTAGAAGGTAATTGGAAATGACAAAAGCAACTATATTTCAGTTTCTAGAGTTCATTATATTTTAGCCTGTATAACATCCAAGGTTTTACCAACCCTACCTGGAAAATAGAGTTACTGGAGAACCCTCTGTTTATCCAAAAGCTTAAAATCAAAGGGAAAAGTCTCCATCAAATAATTTTCTCCTGTTTGGTTCTATGCTGTCATTGACCATTTAGTATAAATAGATATATGAGAGAAGTCAGACTAGTACTACTCTTAAAATTCTAGAAGTGTTTAAATTTATAGTTTCAAAAGTGTTTCCAACTTTTTTAAGTCTTTAGAAGGCTTGGGTTAGGAGTGTTTTTCATGCTTTTTACAAGACTGTTCTTGAGAGTCAGGCAATTTGTTGTAAAAAACATAAGAAATATTGAGAATGAGGAAAGTTATTCATCCCGTGAAACATGTACCTCTTAACACCTACCCACTACAGCCTTTGATCCTTCATGAATCAGCCCAAGATGTCAGTGTGTGAACGATGTTGTCCAATAGGTTATTTCAAACATACTGAAGGTGTTTATGATGGGTAGTTAGATTTCAACTATATGGTACTCAAGCTTTGTATAGGAGACTGTGCCACTGTGTACCACAGGGTTTAATAACACATTTATTGAATCAAAATTGATACAATTTCTGCTGTGCTCATCTTGAATTTAATTCTTTAGAATTCTTAAAAATTCTTTAGGAACTTATTTTTAAAACAAGTATTACTCTCTTATTCTGAATTAAAATTCATATAATTCTTATACTAAATGTCTGTTTTGGTGTGCTTGGCTGTTGATTTTAAATGTGATTGTAAGATAGCTTAAATACAGTACTGTAATTAGTGGTTTGATCTTGTAAGCTCTGAGGCCAGATGTTTGTATGAGAAATGCCTTTGGACTTACATTTCATCATTTCAAATTCAAAACATGAAGATGCGTGAAATTAAATCAAAATGGCAACTGATGAAAAGAATGATGCTTAAAGTAGCAACAAAACTTGAACTGTCAAAAGCTCAAAATTTAAATGAAAACAAGTCCCTTGCCATTTTCTTTTCTTAGTATTCAAGTCCCTTTTTGTTGTTTTCTACATTTTAAATTATGCAATAAGTACCATGTACTGGTTATGATAGCAGTTACTTCTGTGGAATGGAAATTAGTTTGTCCATTCTATCCCCTCTCTCTTTTAAAATCTTGGTCTCTGTGCTGCCTTGTGGCTTCTTCTTCTCTAGGGACTATCTCTATTATAGATTATGTGTGGACTTGCCCCAAATACCAGAGCCAAAATCACAGTCTTTATGGAGACTGTGTAGACTTCTTCTCATGACTGTAATATTTTTAGGTTTATCTATAATCATGTACGTTACACTAAGTTGAGAATGAAGAGGAGAAAGAGTATTGCATGCTCTAAGTAACTATAAACAGTTAGGAAAAGAATATTTTGTATTTATAGTTCAGCTGTGGGGAAACAACCACTGAATGAAAAATGTGAAGAACTTTGTGCACTTATTGGCTAATGGATGTCAGGCAGCGTGGTGATTTGCCTGCTTTATGGTTATTGAAAAATAATATACAGTGATTATGCAGATTTGACACCCAAACAGCCTATGGGGAATAGGCATAAATGGATGTGGGGGGAGAAAGCTATAATTCAGTTTCAGCATAATTCTGATTCAAAGTGCAGCTGAAGCAAGCCCTGCTCTAACAGTGGTGAAGGGACCACTTGCAGCCTTGTGCTCTCTTCCACTTGGGTTTACAAATAGACTCATAGATAAGCTCATAGGACTTAGAGCATACGTGACGGGTTATACAGCTGTTGCAATGAGCTTAGTTGCTCTGAAAATGTGTATGCTGGTACTGGAAGGGAAAATAAAGTTAATCAACATCTAAAGTGCAGGTGTCTGAGTGGCTTCCATGTCCAAGAGACTCTTTCCCTTCCACCCTTGGCTATAGACATTGTGAAGAAATAGAGATGTAATGTTAGTAATGTGTTGGTATTGAGGAATTTCTGCCTGTATTTGGAGTCCTCTTTCTGCTATATAGGCACTCAGTAAAAATACAATTCCTCCTTCTGAAGAGTGTTCAGTGTACACACAGGATTAGAGACATTTTTTACCTTTAACTGTAAAACTGTCATTGTCCTGGAGATCATTATAGTGCAGCTCAGTGTTGAGTTTATTTTTGGAGGGGAGTAAAGAGCAAACTGTGGGGTGTTTTTAGAAACAGAAAACTAATACACTGCATGCATGGACAATTGCAGCTGACAGTTATTATCTTGGCACCAATTTACATCTAATAGTGTGGCATACATTTTCCCTCTTAATACTTTCAGGAAAAATCTAGACTATCAGCAGAGGACAGCCAAATAAAAATGATTGTTGGCTAAAAAAGTTGGAGTCTATTTCTTACCCCATAATACTGACTTATGAAAGGGCTGTGACAGAAAGGTATTTCATTCACAGATAATCTGCTCCCTAGGTCAGTGTCTGTGACTGGTGGGAGCTGTGTGCCAGGTGGGATAAGGGACAGGGTCAGCATTAGGGAACTGCCCTGGGAAGAAAAGCATGTGGAGACACTAGTTAGGGTCTTTCAAATGAGCAGCATATGGGTAAAGGGGACTGAGAGGTTTATTCTGTGTATACAAGTTCTTTAATTCAAAGCTGTACTGTAGAGCTAGACAGTGACTATGAAAGATATACCACTTTTCACTCCTAGCTTCTGAAAGTTTACATTTGTGTAGGTTTACCAGTAGTTTTCTACTAATTAGAACAATAGAGCTTAACCCTATGTGCTGGGGGGAAAAATACAGAAGATCCTATGGCAAGACTATGTAGAATGGATTATTGTAATACTGAGATATTTCAGGCCCTTCCTTCTTTATCCCCTCCCCTACTTAAAAAGGAAGTCTAAAATACTTTCTTTTTAATAACAGTCTTCTGTGATGGAGTAGTGAGGGAGGAACAAGAATGCCCAAAGTGCAGTAAGCTGATATATATTATGGTTTCCATCAATTGCGCATTTCAGAGTGCACAATTTGAGTGCTGCTCAGGTGTTGAATTGAAAAAACACATATGTCCACATAGGTGGACATTCTTTTCCTAGGAAATTTTTCAGTAACAAGGAAGAAAGTACTTGCTAATTCAGAAAATGTTGCTTACTAATTAGAGAGGCTGTCATTTTGGATGTTTTGCACTTTGGTTGTGACACAGTATCCTGTCACTTCAGGGTCAGGCTTTGTAAGAGCCTGACACAGCCTGGAGCAGCTCTCCCCTTGACACTGGGACCATAGCATTCACTTTCTTACATTGAAAGCCGTATTTGAGCAACTCTAGTCAAAGGTTAAAAACCTCTGTAGAAAGCCAGTCTTTTAACTGCTCAGCTCCTTAAACACCTTGTGCTTCTTGCCCCCAAAGACTCAAATCTTGTGTTTGCAGTTGGACATCTGCCAAGAACTGTTCATTGACACTATAGGTTTATAGTTGTAATAAAAAGGACATGTGTGTACCAATAACATGTTAGGTATCTGAGTTAAAGGTGGGTTTTGAGGGCAAGATTTTCAGTAGTTTGCTGTCTAGAAGCAACCGGTTTAGTGTCTAGGTGAATATAAGGTTTTTTCAAGCATGCAGTAGCAACTGTTGACCTTTTGAAAGAGTGTTGCTTTTTGCTTCAGACTTAAATAGTTGTTTGAGTTATGCAATAATGAAGTCTAAATTATTTGAATTACTAATACTGGCTTTTGCATATACTTAGGAAAAAACAGGATGCAGTGATTGGAGCCAAAACCTCACCACCTGTGTTCATGCTAATCTTGATATTCATACCAAATGATGCATGGAGGTGGCATGACTTGATTTGCTGGTTGTTTTTTAAAAAGGGAGAAGATGGGGCCTATATGTGTGAGGAGCAAGGCAAGCAGGCCTGTCATTCTTGATTAATTCTGAATTGCTGGTATTTTTCCTAGAGGATTAGTAACAAAGAATTTCTGTTTGCCTTTCTAATAATAGCTGGAAGAAGTTCCTGTTATCTTCTATGTTTTTAAATTTTTGTTTTGTTATCTTAAGTGCCTTGGTATTGTGGGCACGAGACAAGTAATAGTCAATGTGCAAGATAGAAAAGAAACTGCAGTATGTTCATTTAAATGAAAGCCTTAAAAAAAAAAATAAAGAAAACAGACACACAAAATAAATTTCAAGAGTTATAGGTTTTGAGTTAAAGCCAAAGTGTCAGTTTATTAATTTTCTGAAGTCTTTGATGGAATAGTAAACACTGCTTTTTGCATCTGTAAGCTGCCATTTGTTTTCAGCTTTCTTTTCTCCAGGATTACCCAAAGTGATTTTGATGATCCACTCCTATAGAGCTAAACTTTAAACTGCTGAAATGAATATTCTAATTTTTTGTAAATTATTATTCTTATTTTTGATAGGTTTTATTTTTGTCTTGGACATAGAAAATTAACACTGAGTAATGGTTTGAGGATATGCAAGTTGTCACCAATGTATTTTGTTTTAAGTTTTAAAACTTGAGAGCATCTTTTTCATTAGCAAAAACAGTCATTATATGGAAACTGTTTATTTGGAGACAAGCCCTGAGTGTGCAGGAGACCTGTTAGTAAGTCACTGACATATGGATGTGATCGTTGTTTCTTTGACCAGATTTGGTTTCTGCAGAGTGCGTGAGAAGGGAAGATAAATTTTGTCCTAGTAATACTGTAGTGACTCATAAATAAATGGTTACCCTTTGGTGCTTACAGTTTTCATTAAAGCGGCCTGAGCTTTGTTATTGACACCATAGGTTGCCTATTCAGGGAAATGCAGTAAAATTTATCAGTGTGCTTTCTACACCTAATAAATCATCCAAACAGGGAACCATATGGCAGATAAGACCTTGAAAATGTGGCTTCAGCATGTGAAGAGTCAAGTTGCTGAAATCTTGAATGATTACAGCTCGTGCATTTTCCCCTGGAATATCTTATAGTTATTTTACATGCCATTTTCTTGTTCATCCTATTGCCTCTTTGTCTCTCTCTCTCTCTCTCTCCCCCCCCCCCCCCCCCCCCTTCTTTTTCAGCAGTACTGTGATTTCAGAAAAAAGTCGAAAGCAGATAAGACATTTTTATAATGCCTTGCTGGTAGGAGGAAGAGGGGCAGGGAGGAGCAGAGACTGATGGGAAAGGATGATATATGTGGCGGCTGTGTCCCAACTCTCCTCTAGCCCATTGTCATTAATCATGGCTATTAGTTTTTTCAGAGCTGCCTTGTCTGCACTGTGCCTCAGAAAAGCCATTGTTTTTTCATACCACAGTCCAGGGAAAGCAGCGGGGGGTGTGTGGGGGTATGGATGGGACCTTCTATAGTACTCCTTTCTCCTGTCTGTCTGAATCCTTTTTTTTTTCCTTTCTTTCCTTTTTCTTTTTTTTTTTCTTTCTTTTTTTTCCTTTTTCTATCCCTTTCTTGAATGGAAAAAGATCTCAGTTGGCTGTTTGTACCTGTGTGTAAGCACTTATCTGGTGACATAAACACAGGTCAGACAAATGTAATACATATTCACTGACTAGTAGCTTTGGTATGCACTCTGCCATCCTAAGGTTATTTTTTTGAAAAAAGAGAAAGGCTTGTACTTGAACACCTTATAATCAGAGGGCATCAGCAAGATGTGAAGACCTATCTCCGATACATTTTAAAAGAGGCATTTTAAAATCTCCCCCAGTTAAATAGACAGTTTTTGTCTAAAGTTGGTATGGTTCTGCAGCTGCTGTGTCCTTGACTGCTGCTTGCGTAGAGAGAAATAAAAATCTTCCCTTAAAAGTGCCTTCCTAATAAAAACAAGTGGAGAAAAAACCCCAAAACTTTCGCACTAGCAGAGAGATTAAAATGTAGTCAATCAAGCAGCTGTCAAAAGTTTGCTTTCAAAACATTATAACGGAGTTTGTTGTTCTAAAGAAGCTTCAACAATATGTGCTGTGTAAAATATACAAACAGCACAACTGACAATAGCATTTAAACATTCATGGTTTGGCAGCCAAGGTTCAGCAAGATTCTGTACTTTGAAAACTCAGGCATGTTACTTTTAATTGGAAATGAAAACTTGCTCTTAAAAGATACAAATTTTAATTACATTTTATTACAGAGAAAAATAGCATATTTTGAAATTATCAAATTTTGCTGTTTAGAACATTTACAATATGAACATAGGCATATGATCTAATTACACTTCTACAGATTAAAATTAACAAAATGTTAAAGCAAGTGTTCTTCCTATTTATATTTTCTCCTCTATAGTAAAGCAGCAATGGCTTGAAAGTTAAGGATACCACAAACAATGAGTTGTGGCTAGAGAGGAAGGTTTTAATCCATTAAAATATTCAATATTATAAGTATCTGTCTCTTTGAAGCAAATGGCATATTTATCCTTATGATTATAAAAGTCCAAGTGCTTCAATGGCCGTGGATTTAAGAGACAACTTCAGGAAATAGGTAAGAAAAAAATTTGTTGTTTTTCAATCGCTATTTTAGAGAACTCATGTGTCTGACACTTTAAGCCAAACACTCTTAACCTGCAGGTGAAGATGAAGCTCCTGCTACAGGATGCAAAGAAAACTGTTCTTGCAATCACAATACATCTTTGGTGCAAAAACTTTTTTCTTTTTGCAGAACTATCCTTTTTATCATAAAGAGCCTTAGATTTTAGGGCAGCTGTGCCTCTGATAAACCTGCTCCATAGCATACTGGGCTACAGTTATTTGTTAAAACTTTTGTTATACATAGGGAATTTGATTTTTTTTTTTTCCTCCTATTTTACTAATGTCTCTGAGGTAATATATTTCTGCAGGAAGTCCTAATAACTAAGTTTTCTCAATCTGTTATGAATACAGAAAGGGAAGGTGAAATCTTGACCAGTTTTTATTGTAGTTTGAGACTTGTAAAGCTCTTGGTATCTTACACTAGGAATACAGTCTCTAGGGAGATTGGTTTTAAAACGTGGTTTCTGTGGTTGCTTAGTTATGCTGACATGGGGTGATTAAAATTCCTCCGCAGGAGAAAAACCCAAGTTTTTCCACTATGGTTTAAGAAATCCTATCACTAATAGTGTAGGCTGGTGGTTACCAAGCCCTTGAATTAATAAGAAATGTATGTTAATTACTTTACTAGAGAAATGAGAAGATGGACTACTTTACTTTAGATGTTAGTGGAAATTTTGCTGAGTGAAGTTCCCACTGAACGTACTAGGCTTCAGGTAGGATCCCTCTGTCTGTGTTGGCTGGAGCCAATGGGCATACAAAGACATTGTTCATGGTTAGATGGGCTCTGGTTTCTGATCTATTTGGGTTTTTTGATTTGTCTATTAAACAAATGAATGTTTTGGTTGAGACTCTAGTCAGTATCGACACTGGATTTTGACAAAAGCATTTGGTACTGCACACTCAATACTAAGGTGTGTCAGTAATCTGTACCTGAAAGAGGGTTTGGTGAGTGAAGTGACCTGATACATCAGTATTTACACTCTCGACATAAGAGTTTGTGTTTCCTTCCCAAAAATGTGGTGCAGAATGAGCAAGCAGTTGCAAATTTTCCAGTATACTGAGTAGTTTTCTTCAGTTTTGTAGGAGTGATTTCCCCTCAACTTTGTAGGACGCTGAGCTAATACAGCTTGACAAGATGAGGCTTTAGTTCTTCTATAGATAACTGTTGTTGGTTCTGTGGGATGGTAATAATTATAATATTCTTAGGGAACCTTTACTTACAGGCCTCTAAAACACAAATCCACTGACCATATTGTCTCTAGAACTGCTACATCCCCTGAACTGCATAGATTTTGCCCCTAAACTTCACCTTTGAGTGCTTTGATACACTTTTAAACATTCATCTCCATCTTACTTTTCCCCTCCAAAACTGCCTTATTTTCTTTCTCTTTTTTTTTTTTTTCCTGTTGTCTTCTCCGGTTTCTTGTCTCTTGCCATATCATAGGATATCATTGTCTCTTCCCATATTGTAGGAGATTACCCCAGACACAACATTTTGTACTCTATGCCCTTAGTCTTTCCTGGAGTTAATCTTGTTTTCAACATCCGAAAGGAAAAATCCCTAAAACATGACTATTACCAGATTTACTTCTATCCTTGTGACTGTCGATGAACATCTGTCACCTGGCATGAATGATACATTCTTTTAAATACCAGGGCTGATTTATCAGGGATTTTTAGGGTGAAAACTGTGTTTATACATCCTTGATTCCTTATTCTGATGTTGGTCCTCCACCTCCTTAACACCTGGGCACAAGTATACTATATCATATGCTGAACAGGGATGTTCAGGAGGAACAATTTAGAATATATTTATCTTGAAATGGCAATAAAGATTGGTGTGGGGAAAAAACCCAAATATTTTTTCCCTTTAGAGACAAAATATTTTATGCCTGTATGATGAAAGAAACACATATGCATGGCAGTACAAGATACAGTAATCAAAATAAAGCAAGAAAAAATAGCTGAATTTGTAATTAGTTTTAATAAATTTGCTTTAATGCATCACCTATTTAATTACATTCCAATCACTGAGAAAGGAAGTATGTTCTGTTTGGAAGAAACCCAACGATACTGATTTGTGTGCAGTACTTTAAAAAACAATGCCCACCAAACATCCATTTAGCTTGTGGATATTATTCCATTGGCTTAACTAGTAAATTTCTTTTTTTTTTTTTTCTTTTCGGAAACCTTTAGTGATGAACACTGACATAATAATAATAAACAATAAAATTAAATCAAGAAAAAAAAATAAACCAGAAAAGATTTTTCTTTGCATGTCTAAGAAACTGGAAGCCTAAAACAGCATAAATAAATAAATAATGCTATTCTGGTAGTATGTATACATGGCACTGTGTGCAGCCTTTTCTACAATTTTTATTTTCTGCAAAGTCATATGTTTTTAGCTGTGATTGTGGCCTGTGCCAAATGGTTCACCTTGTCTTGCGTAATGAGTATAAACAACTGGTCACTGCACTGACCAATGAAACTAATAAAGATATATGGCACTGTGCTTGCTTAGGGAGTCACATACACAGTCGTAAACTATATGTGACATTTATACCAAAGTAACGTGGTTCCAAACTCTCTCACTCTTTGCTTACAAATTCTGAAGAAGAAACTATTTGACTGATGTTTTGCTAAATTTAATATGCTTAGCAAGTAAAATTATTGCCTACTCTAATGCTGTGTAATTATTAAGATACACTGCTTTTAAAAATACCAAGTGAATAATATTGATTTAGTGAACTGCTATTTAGAAAAATGCCAGCAAAGGAGGAATATTTTATTTTAGCTGCCTTAGAGCTGTAATGGGTCTGTACTGAGATATGCATGTGGAAATAAATTATGCACAAGGTAAACTATTTCGTTATACAGTACCCATAATATTAATTAAGCTGTAATTTTACCAACAAAGCTTTAATTTAACAAATAAACAGGAATCATCTGTACTGTTCTTTGAAATATACAACTTTGGGGCTGTAATAAAACATTCAGGAGCACCTGCAATTAATTTTAAAGCAACTAGCAACTTTAAAGGGTAATTGTAAGTTATAATTTATTTATTTGACTTATGCTGGATATAATTACAGTTATAATGCATTATTATTTTCATTCAAATGTTAGATCTATCTAGTTTACATTTAAAGTGGGCAGATTGGGGTAATAATAGCATATATATTTTCTACTCTTAACAACAGCATACAAAGTAATAGATACAGATGGATCATTGTCATCTAGAGCAGTTCCAAAGACACTTTAGCTTACATTAAAATAGATGCATGTATTTTCTCTTCATCAAGATGTTTATGCTGCGTTCGGAAGTTCTGTGAATGCCACATTTGTACAGTAAATCTCCTAAACTATTGGTATGACTGGGTGGTATTTGTATTGGAGCATCATGTCTTATGATTTTGCTGGAAATGTTAAAAGTAGGTGATTGTGGCTGGCTGGTGATTTTTTAAAGAAAATTTTCAAGACCATTACACTTTTCAATTTCTATTTATGATTTTTATTTGTATTTTGGTGTGGAGAAATAGAACTGAGAGAAATACTGGTGCAGAAGAAAGGAAGCAATTATATGGGCCCGTTTTGTTTGTGGCTAAGCGAATGCTGAAGTGGCAGATTTGCAAATTTGTAAGCGAGAAAAGCTTAGTGTTCATCTTTATCAGCCAAAGTGGTTTCTTGTTAGCTGAGCAGCAAGCTAGAAAGCGACCGATTTTGACAACATAATTTACATCTTTGTATAAAACTATTGCTGGCAGCCGAACTAATTTGCGCTGGATTAGGTTGTTTGTCTCTGCTGCTGACTAACCATGCAATCTATCAGGGACCGTTTTCAAATATCACTTTTCAACTGTGCCCTTGAGAGGAGGAATTGATCGGGAATATACAGAGTAAAATTACTCCAATAACTTTATAGAAAAAACAATTACTGAATCATACAGATGTGAATAATTCTAAAAAGCTGAAATGTAATGAATTTAGTTCTGTGCCTATCTTTAATATACACGCCCAGTGTATTAACATAAACCACTCTTTTGTTTGTTATTTTCCTGTTACTTTGAACATGAAGGAAGGTTTGTGGTGCATGTATAGGTACTGCAGTATACTAACCTTCTAAAATACAGTCTGATTTGTGCTTGTGAGATTATATTTTCTCTTTTCTTTCAACCACAATTTGCAGTTCCTTCCCATAGAACGCAAAGGAACGTTCTCTGTAGTGCAAGTGCAGAATAACTTTGCCAACTTTTCCAGCAATGTCATTAGTTTGGGTTTGATGACATAGAATGAAAAGAAGTGCTGCCAACATATATCCATGCATAGTTTATCATATATTCTGTGTATAAAGATACTACCAATTTTATAAGAGGAAAAAAGTATATATTTTTTTTTTGTTGTTATGAATGTTTTCTTCCTCTCTTCAAAGATTATGGACAATAGAATAATGTGATGGAGGAAAACCTGGTTTTGCAACTGGTAACCAATCCTTAGTTGTTTATAAGATGCTCTAGATTAGCTACCAAACAAAAAACCATTAAGCACCTATTATTTTAAAGCAGTGGGTACATTTTTCATCACATTTCTCTGATGAATTTTCACTTGTGCATCCTGCTGGAGGTAATTAATTGCTTTCAGTTCAGAGGAGTAATAATGCAATAAATTATGCTGGTATTTCTTGTCAGGGAAGAATCATATTGCTGCTTCCTTACTAAAGCAGGACTAATAATCTAGCTGGAGCTACAGACTCAGAAAGTACCTGTACCATTAAAATTTATGTAAGGAATCAGAAGACTAACTACTCCCTAGAATTACATTAAAAATCTGATTCTCCTGTGTAAAAATGGCCTCTTGTGATGACAGCACAAGAAGTGGGAGACTGATGCTGCGTCTTCATATATATTCCTTTTTTTTGACCTTGGGCATGTTACTTAACCTGCCTATGCTTCAGTTCCCTAGCTGTGAAACGAGGATTATGGTACTGGCATTCACATTGACCTTGAGGCTTTACTAAATTAACGTTAAAGTTGCTTGATAGTGTAAGGAACAGGAATCCAGGTCAATTTATTATTTCATGATTATCAATGAGTACATCTGCTGACAGTATTTCTTTGGACTGAAGAACTGTGAAGAGAATTAATTTAGGTTACATTGTCATATCAAAGTAGTTACTCATAGTGAAACATAAATAATACTATTGTTTTGGATTATGTTTTAGTTGAGAAAGAAAGGAGAAATTTATTAATGCCTAGAGAAAGGATGTTCCAAGTGATAGCTAGTGCAGAGCTGGTGTGCAGAGTGGCCAGTTCTTGGTGATAATAATACCTTGTTATCATTAAAGTAGCTTTTAGCCATACTGTGGTGTCCAGGTTTACATCTGAGTGGAGAAGTAATATGTAGTGTTGAGCGATGTTGCAGCATCTCCCTGATGTCCAGGCTCTTCAGAAAGCAGCCTGGACATGACTACTGAGACAGATGATCATGCTTGGAAATAATCCCCATTCAGCAGTTGCAAAAAACTGTAAGGTTGTTAAGCTTAGCAGTTACAAGAAATATTAAACTTGCATGCCTGTAAATACAACCTATACTAAGTTTTTTTAAAAAAACTTCTTTGAGTTTTGTTTCTTATTGGAAATCTTCCCTATGATTTAGCCAGAACTCCATCATCTTGACTTTGCTGCCACTGTTGCAAACACATCATATATGGGTAAGAGCTCTCCTTTTTTTTTTTTTTTTCAAGGAAAACTGAAAATAATAAAAAGATTGCATCACTGCAGGCTTCGTTATCCAGGTTGGAGACTGTGTAATGGACATATCACCGAAGGGAAACTCTGACAGTGTCATGCATGACTTGTCTTCCTTCATGTTCAGTAGGTGCAGGAAAAAGATCAAAAGGGAACATGTACTACCAGTCAATTCACAGGTATTTGTTAACAGCAGATAAAAACTAGGGAACCCTTCTGTCAGAATTTGGAATGGAGTTTAATGTAGTAGGCACAGTGAAGCAGAAAACTTATTTCTCCCTTCACACTTCACCTCTCTACCTTCCTTCATCTAACCATTCCTCACCATTCCCACTCTCTGGGTTCTTACTGAAGTCACTCTGGTTCCCACCTCCATGTTAGGTTGATTTCTATTGCCTCTTGCTTTCTCTTTGTTGGTTTACAAATGAATAATTTCTTGGTTTCTTTTCTTGATTAATCCTGTTCTTATTACTTGTTCCTTACTCAAGCTTTCTGAAAGGTCACTGCTGTGTCTGAGCAGGGGAGGCAGAGTTTGGTTATCAAGGGAAGACTGAGCTTGGAAAGTTAATTGTGAACATTTGTCAGATTTCAAGAGAATATGAATGAGTTTTCTATGATTTCTTCTAAAGATGATTTGATGAGACTTTTCATAAGAATAGCAAGCATGCTAACCAGTTGATATTTAGTAAGGTTTTAGAAAACACCCATGAATACTGATGAAATAACATCCTCGTTTAAAATTACTTGGACAGATTTTAGGAGTTCAAAAGTAATGCCTTAAACTCTCTGACAGTTTTGCTGTCTGATGGATGATCTCTCTTGCTGTTCTCCTTCAGGCATTCTGCTCTTCGCTTTACAGATTGATCATCACAATATCTGGTAATTGGGCAACTGAATATTTGAAAGCATGTTGTTTCAGTTTTAGATAAGACAGCTTATTGGTTACTTTTGGTAACTTAATTGGTTACTTAATTGGTTACTTAATTGGTTACTTTTTTTATGTCCTTCGTATGAGTAGATTGTGAGTATCATGATTTTTAAATTGGAAGACACAATATGGGTAAAAACTTACAAGCAACCTAGACCAGAGATATTGAGAAGTAACTGTTATGTTTGGCATTTAGGTCTGCCAGTACTTTAGTGTCAGCCAGAGTCTACTCTGATTTGTTCCAGTCTGAGGCGTCTCTTTTGGCCAAGAATTACGGATTAAGCTGAGTGATTACTCAAAGAGTGTAGTCTTATAATGAAACCTGAGTGTTAGGAAAAGATCTGGCATTTCATTATGTCTTTCTACCTAAGCAGGGTTTCAGCTTGACCTTCTAGGTTAGAGAACCTTTCGTACTAATACACTTTCACTTGTGTGTGATCTACTGTTGTGTGCAGAAGTGAGAGGTGGTTGAATGGGATGCTTAGGAGTTGAGAGGCACAGCTCTGAGGTCCTTTGAGTTTTTTTTGTTTGTTTGCCTGTCTTAGATTTGTTTTTAGTTTTTGTTGTTGTTGTTGTTTTGTGGGTTTTTTTTGAGGGGGAGGGGGTGGAGCAGGGTTGTGTGGTTTGTTGTTTTGGTTTTTTTTTTTTAATTAAAGATTTTTTCTTCTTCAGTGACAGTGATGCCTTTATTTACGCTTGTATTTATACAGCTGATATCCTATTTGATTGTGAACTGAGTGGCACATTATTAATAAACCCTCCCAAACCTATAGTGTATCATTGCTGCATTGTGTGTACTCACTTTGCTGTTTTTTCCATGCAAAATTCAATTCCTGATTTTTCTACTGAGCTATTACCTACTGATTTTAACAATGGGAACTTGCAAGCTGAAAGCCTTCAGAACTAAAAACAGAAGTTTTCAGCTTGTGTGAAGTACACCACATTCCCTATGCCAGTTTTCTCTGAGAAGGCCATCTTAAATGAAGTGAGCCCAGAGAAAAATATTTTTCCCTTTTTCTGACATGAAGGTGGGAGAAGGAAACAGTTGCAATGAGATTCTTACACTAGGTTTTGGCAATCTACTGTACTGCAAATGCTCATTCCTTGACTCTTCTGTCCCTTGGACTGTTAAAGGAAATATCACTTTTAAATGAAACACAGAGCTTTGAGGAAGATATTCCCCATACTTGCCAACATTTTTCTCCTCTAGCAATACAGAACTTCACATAGATGCTTGAGAGAAACCCTTTCCTTCCTTCTGCTGCACTGCATGTCGATGGATGCCACACTATATTAAGTTCAGGGAAGAGGCTGGAGCAGCACAACTTTACTCTTAATGCAGACCAGTCTTCAAATTAATTGCATTTTTTTAAAATTAGAAATCCTTCCCCCTCACCACTTTTTAATCCTTATTTTCAGCTCCCTAACTGTGGTTGCAGTTCATAGTTCTGTTTTGCAAGATTCCCCTACCCCAGTTACTGAAAAAAAAATCTTTTAGATCCTTAGATGTCAACCTAACATTGGTAGTGCATAGAATCAACCTTTCTGGTTCCTTCCTCTTGCGCTGCTACGTGGCACTAGAGAGCTGATGGCAGTAGACATAAAGTATTTTTCATAAAAGTGCTATCACATGAGTGTCTCTGTGATAGGATTGATGGCATTTTTAAAGAAGGTAGATAAGACTTTACCCAGCTGTTCCAGTTCTTTGTATGGTGCAAAGCTTTCCCCTTTCATTACCTCCGAACTGAGTAGCTTTTAACAATTTTAACTTTTGGGATAATTACATCTCTACTTTCAAAGTGCTGACAAGGTGTGAATTTTGAAAACATTTTTTTTCCTCTCCATACCAGAGACAAAGCCAGCAAATATTTATAACACTGTTTCTGGGGACTTTAGCAGGTGTAGGAGAGCTTTTGGGAATGCCTTGTTTAGAAGGCCTCATCTAAACCAAATAATTTTGAAAACCCAGATAATCAGCAAGTAAAATTCTCCAATTACATTGTATAAAAAAGGCTGTTCTCTAGACTGCTTTGTGTGCTCAGAGGAGCACTGCTAGATTGTTTCCTCTTCCTTCTGTCTGTAGTGCACTCTTCACCTGATATCAAGGATATCAGACAGTTTGACTAGTGTTTGACAGACTTCTCCTGATTCAGTATTGTTGAACAGGGGGAAAAAAGGTTGGTGAGCGGTTATTTAGGCTTGTGAGTGCACTCCAGACATGTAATTTGGATATTTATTTAATGCCTAAAGTACAGGTTTTGAGACAGGGTGCAAAAAAGTGATTCATCACAGCATGCCGTATTCTGTTTTTGTACTACAGGCAGTGTGAAAAGAGAACTTTTGATTTGAAAGTTAGTGATCTGGCCAAATACAAAATTCTCTTACATATCAGCTAGAGTGGATTCCTCTGTGAAGAGTGTTAATACACCTTTCTTCAGTTCATAGGTCTAAATTTTCTTCTAGCTACGAGCAAAGCTTCTCATTAATCATAAAATGAGTCAGGAAAGAATACAAAGATGACACTTCAGCTGTACCCTTACCTTTGACAGAATGTGGCTGCCCTCAGTTTATTGATTGATGCCAGATAAGCTAGCAAGCATATTATTTCCAGTTACCTAGATATTGAGTTAATTCATGTAAAGATAAGAATCTTGTGAGTTGAGAATTTTTCAAAAGTAGTTTTCATAGAATTGTAACTTTTTGCTTGTAGGTATTGTTTTTTAGTTAATGATTAGTAGTTTTGAACAATGAGGTCTAAGTTACCTTACTCTGTAGAAATAGTTGCTACCTTTCTGTTCTAGCCTCTTAGTATGCTAAAAATGTTACCTCATCCTCTAAATCCTACTTTGTCAGAGTGAAGAAAAGATCCTTTTCTTCCAGCAAATAAATCTGTTCTCTGACTGCTCCTTTTAAGACTTAGGTGGAGCACTGTCCCTGAAGTATGGAGTGCACTGAATGGAGAAATCTTCCTGGGTTGCCAAAGCTTTCATTTTGTGAACCTGATAAATTCAGACACTTGTGTGACAAGTCTGTCGCTTCTCTTCCTCTCCTGTACTTGTACTGACTTCCATGTGAAGCTTCAAGCCCAGGGCAGCGTTGTGTAAGTCAGGCAGGTGTGCAGTGCAATGAGAGGCTCAACGTATGTGGGAATAATCTAGGTAAACTTCCCATAATTTTGAAAACGTGGTTGTTTGATTGATATTCACAATGACTAGGCAAACCCCAAGCTTTCTCAATGTCTTCTACACTGCAGACTGCATACAACTTGTGAGATCCTGAGCTGCTGGGAACCCTGTTACAGTCTCCTATGGATAAAGTGAAGGACAACACTTCACACTGATGAAACAACACCCACACACAGTGCTCTCATGCTTAATGGACAGGTCCAAAAGGTCAAAGGTGCACAAGATCAAAAGACTCCTGGGTCTTTGCCCTTTCTTCTTTATCAGTCACCTTTGGCTGGCCCCTTGATGAGGGCTTTTTAGAGATGCACTTTTTTCATGGTGCTGGAGAGGTTGACTAGAACCTGATCTTATGTGGCTAGTGTGGTTAGCCAAGGGCTTGCTGTTGCCAGCCAGCTCAGTCTCAACACTGACCTCACTGTAGGCTCTTTAATCTGTCAGACTGTCATCCCCAATGGCATCAGTCAGGATCCCTTTGCCAGGCTGGTTGTTGCTAATTCTCTGCTAGCAAGTGTATCAAAATCTTATTCTGCCAAAGAAGGTTCTTTAATGTTGTTGTTTATGCAGACAAATAGTTAAAATTTCACATCTAAAAGATTAAATATTGTAATCACATAATTAGAAAAAATGTTACATGATTTAACAGAGCGTTTTTCTATTTATGTAAGTGACAACTAATGGTTTCTTTTTTCTCCTAGCTTTCGGAAAGATTCTTCAACTTTGTAATTTTAAAACATTTTCTCCTACACATGTCATTGTTCTTTTTAATAGGATCTGCCAGAACAACTCTGAGCAAAAGCTCTGCATTTTCACATTATTATCTCATTGTCTATCCCTAGTGTTATAGCCTTACTGTGACTTCCTAACTAATCAGCTATTTCAACTTTCATTCCATAAGCTTTATGTCTGAGTGTAATTAAATGAGCATTAAGTCCTTTTTTTACTAGCAAAGCCTGAAAGTTCTGATATTACAGTAATAAGTGTGAAGTGAATTTTGAATGGCATTTATATCCTTTCATGGGCTCTAAATGTTTGATTTGCATAACTAGTTAAAATGATATCAGAGCAGCATATTGATTTAATTCCATCTCAGAAAACTGTTAATTAATAATGATAATAAATGTGTCAGTCCTTTATTATCTGCTTTGAATTGGTGATGATGTCTATATTAATACTACTTCAGTAATAGACCTCTGCTGGCTATTGTTGGCAAAGCTTTGACGGCTTGAATAACTAGCAATCAGAATTTATAAAATTTATTACAGATAAGATTTTAAAAGAATAGTCATTTTATCACATGTGTGATTTTATTAACACCTATTACTTAACATTTTATTTAAATAAATCACTAAGAACAGAAACTGGCAAAGAACAAAGAAGAGGTTTAAATTTCTGAAACTTTTTTTGTCCTTGCAAGTTAGATTGTTGGATTTGTTCCTACATGTAAAGGAGATAATTGAAAGAACTATGTACATTTCAGTTTTCCTTAACACTTTAACAGTAATACCTTTAAAAAACCCCTAAGTATACCAAGAGGTATTTTGTGGAAAAGAGATACTTGGTTAGGAGAGGTTTTCTTTTTATTGTTATTTTGCTAGATGTTTTTTACAATTTTGTGATATGTCTTACTTTGACTCCTCCTTCTTATTTCAGAATGAAATTAGATTATCACCTATTTGGGTTTTTTCCTGTTACTGTTTAGTGTTTAATCATAATTACTTTAAGATTTTGCTTTCCTTTTCCCTTTTGGACACTGGCAAAAGGGTCCTTTGTTTGTGCAATTTAAGACTGGATTTTGGTTCCTTTCTCAGCAAGGAACATTAACTGTTCTAGTATTCCACACCACACTACCTTACGGAACTGCACTACAAGCATCTAGAAAGGAAAGCACTCAGCTTTTGTCAGCAGATAATGTTCTCTACATTCCCTTTTAGATGAGGAAATATTTAGGAAGCTGACTTTCATTTGCATGGACCCTTAATGTAGGTCTTGAATCACTATTTTTTTAAGAAAAAAAGAGTATCTTCTTTATTAATGTTGTTTACTTTCCCTGCTGCTGAATCCTCAGACTCTTGCCTTTTTATATGTGTTGTTTGTACTAAAACCTGCCCAATCTGAAAGGGTTGGGCTAAAAACTAGAGCAGCAATTCAGCTGCTAGTAAAACTTAATATTAGCAGTACCCAATTAAAGACTTGCATGCCAAGTTTAATGCTCTGATTGCAATTGTAATTGCAAAAATTAAATTCTTAAGTATCTGACATGTTTGTTTTCCTTACAATCCCTTCGAAAAATTAAGGGTTAATGGCCTTTTGTTGTAGAGAAATACAGCTGATTAATATGAGTAGCTCTAAGAACAAAAAAATATTGGCATGCTTCTTGTTTTCTAAACACAACTCTTCTCTAAGTTACCTTCAGGCAGTATTGCATGGACAGCAGTGAACTTGCTCTGACGTGAGCAGACATCATATGAAAAGGGTTACATAGCACCAAACCCAAGCTTAGAAATTCTGTTGAGAGGGATTTAAAAGCACAGCAAGGAAAACCAAGCCTGGATGTTACAACCTGGTTTTGTTTGCACTACTGTGATGATAGCTGTGCCAACAAAACTTTTTTTTTTTTATTTTTTTGTTTTCTTATAGTGATAGTTTATCACTATCAAAAGTTCCATATAAACAAAGGAGTTATTTTTTGTTTTATGTTAAAATTTTAAATTTAACCACTGAAATTCCTTGTATTTCTGGGAAAATACTAATGGAAGTGCATTGCTTTCTGACAATTCTTGCCTGCCACTTGAGCTATGTTTAGAAAAGTTTTGTTCTGATTTTACACAGTGATAGAATAAAGCTCTTGTTCAGACTTCAGATGATGTTTAACTAGAAAGGTAGTGCATGGTGATAACTCAAATGAAAATAGTGACTCTCTCTTTAAAAGGATGAACAAGAAAGCAGGATTTGAATGGTGAGTGTTCTAAGTACCTACTAATAATTGCATATTTTAGAAAAGATCCACCAATCTCCTACACTGTTTAGAATATTGAGGTCCAAATTTATCCCCATATCATTGTTGACAGATGGTGAGTACATCTTGCTTGGATGTCATGTTCTCCCTCTTAAGAAGCTCTGATCTGTTCTTCGATGCCCCGGGAAGGTGAAATCGTATGTCCAGCTTTGTCAGATCACATTCATTCACCCCTATTCCACTGCTGAATCAAAGTTTTTTGCTCCCCAAAGAAGGGGAATTTGGTCCACTTCCAGTAAAGGCTTTGGCCACCTGGTTTTCATGGAGTTGGTCATTTTAATTTAATTCCTTTTCTGAAATCTTTCTTCAAAAGTTTGTTAGCCTTTGAAGACAGCGTGGAAGTCTAAGAATAGAGGCAAAATATTGTATTATGTTTCCTTTGTCAGTGGGTTGCCCTTTTATGTGTTTTCTTAAGTTTCTGACAAGATGATGCATGTTGAGATGAATAGCCATCAGTTACATTTAAAAATGCCTTTTCTCTTTCCGTGGTGCTTTTATAAATTACTGTGATCTTAAGCTACAACTGGGTATCCATATGCTCTTTATAGAAATTCTAACTAGTTTTTCAGAATTCATCTTTGCTATATTTGTTTTAGACAATATTAAGCACAGGCCCTTGTAGCAGCTTGTTAAGACACACAGAACATTACTGGCCACTGAAACTTTGTTAAGTTAATAGAGGGAGGTTAACTATCCCTGCTGGAGTTAATCTAGAATTTAGAAGTTAAAATCCCTTCTGGAGGTTTGATTTGGTTTGGTTTTGGTTGCTTGTTTTGTTTTGGTATGGGATTTTTTTTTTTGGTGGGTTTTTGTTATTTTTTAGTTTGGTTTTTTTTTTGCCAGTATTAGACATTTTATAGATATAAGCATCAAGAATCTTGACTTACTGTGGTTTTTTGTTGCTTTGTGCCTTTTTTCCCACCTGCTAAATTTTAACAAATCCACTCTCACAATGTTGGGTGAGACGGAACAGCTATATGATGCTTTCACTGGTAAATTATTTTAACTTGCATTTTAAAAGAAAGAAAAGCTGCATAAAACACACTTATGCTCTCCTCCCCCCACCCCCAAGTCACCCTCTGTCCCCCCATTTTATGTGCACATTGAAATATATTTATGGTTTTCTCCACTGGCATAAATCAGATGTAGGTGACAATATATCCAAATAACCTCTTTGATGCATGGTTTTTGTTAATAATTATGTGCTGCTAATAATTAACAGGTGTGTGAAAAAATGAATTAGTAATGAGAAGAGAGTTTGTAAGCCGTCTGTTATCATCCCTTGACAAATGCAAGCAAGGGCATAAGCTGAATACAAAGGCCCTTCATTATAGTTTAATGGCATTTGATAAGTTAACCCCTTTTGTCACATAATGATGCTGAGCTTTTATTGTGGGAAGTTTTCTACCTGATAGTAACAACATATTTTTCTTTAACCCAGCATTCTTAACAAGAAAATAGTAAAATATCCAGAATATCTGGGGATTAGGATTTTGAACTCCATTTTCTAAGTAACTTGGAAAATTTTTAAAATTTTGTGCAGTATTGTGAGCAATTATTCAGTGATTATTGAAACAGAAGCTTTTATGGGCTTTTCTGTAAATTATGGGAGCAAGTGGATCCATAAACTGTCCATATTCCTTGAATTTCAGTCCTTTAGACAATGAACCATTTCAACCACCTGGAAGACAGACTCACATCTTGTGCCAGGGAAGAACAAGCTTTCACAAGTGGCAGTTTTGGTCTCTTAAGCATGAAAAACATTCCTAATGGTTTTCATGATAGAAAGCGTGACTTTGATCCTAGTATGACCTCCTAAAAATGCTCAGAAAATTCTTGTTTGAATAGCTGAGTTCCTGGTTTACCTGTGTGCTTCTGACTAGTTGCTGCTTGTGGATAAACGTGACTGGCAAATGATGCAAATTGAATAATTTCAAATTTATCTCTAAAAAGAAAAAGGGGTTTTGTGGGTTTTTTAATGATCAATTTATGATGATTTAGTCCAGTTTTTAGTCCAGTTTTTTCCCCAAGGTCCTTCTCGTTGTTATACTGGTTTCTTTTTTCAGAAGGCCTCTTGGTCTTGACATGTGTGGTGTATGTCTGTAAGTAGCTGTTTGACTTCAGAACTTGAAATTAAATTTATGAGGGAAGAATATCTGAAAAAAAATTATACTTTTCTCGTGACAGTTTGCTGACTTGAAAAATATAATAAACTTTACCTAGAAAGAGATGTAAAGCTGCAAAACAGGATGGCTGCAGGCACTTCTATTCAGTATTTGAAATGTGTTCACTTTTGTGTTGAGAGACAATCAAAAAAAGTTCCTGCATTGTTGCTGCCATTCCTATATTGTCATCTTTGCTGGCGGTAATAGATTGGGAGTGTGATTTGTAATGAGGGGAAGAAAAGCCTAGAGGATTTATGAAACTGGGACTTGCATATATAGAGACTGCTAAAGTCTGCCAAAACTTACTTTGGTACTGTTGGTTCTGTGATATGGTTATGGGAGTGATCAGTCAGTTTTCTGCACAGTAGCTTTGTGTTCAGTCAACAGCATCTTTCAGGAAGAGTCTGGGGAAAAAAGATCTTTTATTCTTAGATTCTTCAGAAGGAAACTGCTCTTGAAAATTCTCAAATGCCAGTTAATTTTTCAATGTTTCATTGGCAGGTTTTCCTCTTTCCTTCATAAACTCCCTAGCAAAAGGTCTCCTGTGATTTGACAGACATGTTGTTTTCTGGTCAGTGTTCATTCATGGTGTGACAGTCAGTGGGATATTATTGTCTTATTCTAAAGATGGTGTGCTATCTACTTAGGTGCTGAAGTTTATTAGACAAGATGAACATAGTACCTGAAATGGGTGACTGCAGTACTTGAAGGAAGGAGCTGGTACTTATTCTGCATGAACTCTTGTGAACCATGGAGAACCTTGCTAGCTAATGAAGCTCACAGGTTTAGCACCAAACCATCCTGACTTAAACACAGTCTTTGGGATCTTCCTGTAACATGGAAGTTGTGTTCTGTAATATACTGCATTAGTATTCTGCCAAATACTCTGAAGATTTGAAGACTGGATCTGACTCTTTTGCAATTTGATGTTCCTACATTTGTGTTAGTTAACAGAAGGGAGTTCCAAGCTGCTTGGCTTGAAACTCACACATGTTTGTCATCTTTGTTCCCTTTTGGGGAACAGTTTTCAGTAGTCCTTTTGGGGAAGTGGAATCAGCCTAACTCGTTTGTGTCTCAGAACTGGGTGACATAACAATTCACAAGACTGTACTGAAGCATGGTGCTGTTGGAAAGAGGCACTTTGTATTTCATTCAAGTGGCATGATCTCCAGAAGGTGATAAAAACTCATACTCTGACCCTTAGCAGAGTCTGCAGGACCACATTGCCTGTTGGGAAATTCAGTCAGTCTCCATAGTGTCTTGCAGCATAGAACAAGTCCTGTTTTTTTTCAGCTATCAACAAGTTAGGTTGCTTTGGTTGCAGCAAGGTGACTGTTGCTGTTGGCAGGTCTGTAAGGTGATCATATTTTATAATTTTGAAGTTGCAAAGTTAGTTATTTGAGAAAGTATGCGTTGCTAATCAGTTTGGGTGACCCTAAATGCTCTCTGAGAACTCCCTTATAGGTAATGAACCAAACCTGCTCAAACCTATGTGAGATCAGTATCAAAGCAAATGCTTACAGTTTTTGCTGTGTTTGTGTAATATATGAAGTGAAAGGCTGGTCTTCAGCCTTTTGTGGTCACTGCTTTTGCACAGTGAACTAAAATATCCTTCTCTTTATCTTCAATTCTTAATTTCCTTTTTTTATAAGCAACTTCCCGAAGGGGAGCCTCGCATTTGTTAACTAGTGTTCAGTGACTGGTGCGTCAGCTCAGCTGTGCAACATGCCAGCACTAACTGCTCCTAAATAACATCTATTTGCATAGTGCATTGAGAGCTGTGAACTCTCCTCTCATTAAGTGTGTGAGAACTCTCGCTCAACCAGAAACACTAAAAATTGAGCTGCACTCCTGAGGGGTTTTTCTACTGTGAGCCCTTCCAGTGTATTATACCAGTGTGACACTTTCTGGGGTGACGTTGCGATGAAGGAAAGGAATAATGTAAAGGGATTGTATGCCTTGGCTTCCCATGCAAACTTTTTCATATGCTTTTCCCCCTTTTGCTGCCCTCTTATACATTTCTCATTGTGGGAACTTAATATTTTTGGTGATATTTCAACAACAATCGGTTAATGGTGGAGTGAGGAGGAAATGAATAATCTATGGAAAACACCCCATTGCCCAATTCAGCACTCTTGAACTTCAGTTTTGCTGTTCTTTGTGTGAAATTATGTAGTGATGTTCACCAATATTTTATTGCAAGTTATGTTTTGTAATACTTGAGCAATATATAACTGTGATCAATGTTGTGACCTCAGGGAAATTGCTTATATAATTACAGAAAGTTTACAGTAGTAAGACAAGGAATTGGGGAAAATATATCACTGTAAAATATAAATATGTTTAAATTACATTTAGGATTTGGAATAGTTCCTTGCTTGTGTTTTACAGAGTAATCTGTGATTTAAATCAGGTTTAGTTGTGGGGTTTTTTTCTAAATTGGGTATTATAAATCAAGAGTAGTTGCTGCATATAGCACACAAGAGGATTTCTTATACATTTTAATGTTGCATAAGTAAGAAATACCAGTAGTTCAGCAGTAAAATTGCAAATGTAAGCAAAAGCGAAGATTTTTCTAAATTTAACTAGGTTGCATTTGTTTAGTAAACTCCAGCAATAATTTACTGGCTTATTGCATTTACTGTTGAGAACTTGCTAGCTTTAAAAAGGGGAGGGGGATAAAGGAAGGAGCAATGTTATAATTGCTCTGGAACTGAGGGGAGCAGATAGAAGAGGGGAAAATTCTTAACAGTCAGCATACAATAGGTTAAAGTAGAGAAAATAAATCTTGGCAAGATAATATGTTTCTGCAGAAGACTAAGGAACTTCTGGTAACGTGCATTCTGTATTTGTGGGATAGAACAATTCCTAATAAAAATATCAAGCTCAAGGTGTAGTTATGCCTTCTTAAGACTTCGGAGACATAAAATATAACAGGCAGCTTTTCTTATTCATGAGCTGCAATATGTAAAAAATAGAATTTCTGGTAGTTATGCTTTAAAACAAAATAAACATAGTTGTTTTGTAAATAAGGGGGTTTAGAACTTCATTTGAATTTGCTCTACAGTTCTGCGTATGCATGCTTTATCTCAGGGTAGATTTCTATATCTCTCGGTCTGTTAATATAAAACCTGGCTTAGTTTAACTGTGGTTTGAAAGAAGTGAACACTGGGATTGGTCTGGATGATGTTGATTAATAGGTGTGTGAGGGTGAAAGACTCCAGGGCCAAGCAGTAGGTCCATCTTGGTGGCATCTGATGTTGATTGGCTTTGTCCTGCGCGGCTGCGCTGGAAGAGCGGACATTAAGATTAAGTGATGCTGTCGTGTTGAGGAGCACTGCACTGCATCATTCTGGGAAGAGACAGCTGTGGTGGTTAATCCTTCATCACCAAGGGAGTGCTGCCAGCAGAAAGATATACAGCCAAAGATAACCCTCCATAACTTGTGCTAAAGATCAGAAAACTTTGAATTCACATCCATCTGCTTAGTCTGGGGTGAAGATGAAAGATAGGCAGAACAGGAAATAAAAAAACCTCCTGTGGGATTAATCTTAGACAGAGTATGCAGCACACGCTGAAAAGGCAGGAGCTAAATTTTTACATGTAGCTTAAAAGAACAGGATCAATGAGAATCTGGAAATTTAATTTTATTTCAATTGCTTTAATATTCATACTCATGATGCTCATTTAATATGTACACCACATCTTTCCTGGAAGCAGTTCAAAGATGCCAGTGTTCATAGTGTAAGGTTTAAAAAAGACAAGCGTCTGTTAATGCTGCACTACTAACTGATGCACAGGAACGGATGTCAATGGAGCTTAATCTGTGGCAGAGAACTTTGTTATTTACTTTTATATTTAGCAGGTCAATTCCAAATTTTATACATCAGGTGAGAATATATTCTGTCTTGAATGGTTGTGAACAGAGCTATATTGTTATGCGTAATTTATGCATACAAAGTGAGAACCATTACAAAGACTAGCTCAAGTTGTCATCTTTGGAAATTAATTGATATAAAAAAATAAGATAGCAAAAGGAAAAAATATATGAAAACATTGCTTTGGAGGGTGTCTTCTAAGCAATAACCAAATTAATAAAATACAGTTCAAAAGCAGTGGTTAGAGATAATAATTTGAGACATTAATCCACTTTTTTAATGTAGGCTGTTGTTTTAACATGCATTTTAAACCTTAGAATAGTATTTTAGAAAGCTCTGTACTGAATGGTGTACACTGAATGGTGCACTGAAAGGGGAAAATGCACATTTTGTTATTATCATACTGATAGTTGTCGCTGTGAGGAAAATGGAGTATTTCTTTAAGCAGATTGGTGGTTGAGTGGAGGTGGAAATAGAAGTCCTCCCTATGCCAGCCTTAGTGCCCAGAGGAGTGGAATGTCAGCCACGGGCAGGAGCAGTGCTTCCTGAGCCTTGCCTTGGGTCTGCTTTAGCTTCAGCTAGTGTTTGGCAATGAGTGGTTTGGTGAACCTCACGTTGCCTATTCAATGCCTGTGGGCTATAGGATGTTTGTAGAAACAGCAGTTGGTCACTTGGCTTATGTGAAAACTTAGTTCTTGCCTTGGACCAAGAAAATCCGGAGTGAGAACTGTAAATCTGTTGGTGTTTTAAGTGCAAAATGAGATAGTTTTATAGCTTCTGTTTTCTATTGAGCTTATTCACCTTCCTGTAATCATAAAAACAACCAAATAAAAGAGAAGAGCATTTCATCATTTGCAGAGAAAGTTTCAGTTGTATCAGCAAAGTGTCCCTTGAAGC